>CM060919.1:117124334-118374334 GCA_030737875.1 Allium sativum | reverse complement strand
TGAGCCAAATGACTCCATCGGTTTCACACAGTCCTCAATATATCCGAGGCGCCTCGCAACAACAACAACCAAATAAGTCAAACTCGTCAGGGCATGTAAAACCACTGACTCCACTTCTAGCTAGAAAGAAACGCATGCCCTTCCTGAGGTCCTCTCCCGTTTCTGGTTCACAACCGGGGTGTGAGGCTCGCGAATCAATGTTACACAAAGCTACGCCACACAGGCCGTGCTTTGATCATCCACCACAAGACTTTTCTTTTCAACAGAAGCCTTGATCATTTGCCACTTAGGCATGCCACACAGGCAATTCACTCCATGCGTTTGATATCCATCAATATATAACCTCTGAGCTCGTACGTCTCAGAGAAGGGCGTTAAGCAAGAGAATAAATTCTCCGCCGCCAAATAGATATATATTTAATAGAAATCAATCACACAGAATAAAATCCAATGTCAGACAAACAGTCCATTTACAAGTTCGTTCTGGGTCTGAACGAAACTGGAGGCACCTAGTACCCCGCATATCCATCGATCTCCAAGTACGTCTGGATGATCACTAATTGATTCCCTCCTCTTGGGTGTACGGCCCAATCAAGATCATCAGTAATCACCCAAACGACGTGATGACCTCCGGTCTTCAACCACCGTCTTCATCCTCGACACTACGTCGAATCAGTTATTCGGAATGGGATAAGCCCGGTCTTTCTGAATAACTCGCGTATGTAATAAACAAGTGTTACACAAACACAACATACGCCTCATTCCAATTCAGGATATTCCTTTATTCAAATATTCTCATACTTTTGGAAAAGTTCCCATTAATTTTATCAAAGATAAATTCTTTAAATTTATTCTTTAATCTTCTTTGAATATCAAGTCAAACTAGTCGGGATTAAACCACACCGAAGTAATCATTTATTTTATTTCCCATTCCCAACCTATTCATCCCATGAAGTAAAACTGGTCATACTTCATATCTAACACCACGGTGTTATCGATAAATTCAATTACCATTTCACGTTCAATTCTAATTAAAGATTTAACTATCACCTGGAGCAAAACTGGTGATACTCCATTCTCGATCATTTGAATCTGATTAAAGATTCATTAAAACACCACTTAGTTTTAATCTTCCCAAAAATCATATCAATGATTATTTAACTTGGGGAATCACCTCCTGTCTTTAACTAGGTTAAAGAACAAATGTCATTTAAAACACGGTTCACTATAAACCCAAAATCACATTCCATTAATTATCGGGTTAAAGATCAAGTGTTATTTAAAACACCATTCACGATAAACCCAAAAATCAATTCAAATTAAATTCCAATTAAATACCATTTAATTGGTACACTTAATTAAATCTAAATAAAAAGATTTAATCTTTTTCTCAACTGGGTTTAAGGACAATGTTAATGAAGACACCATTCACGACAAACGCAAATCACATTCGATATTAAATACAAGGCTCTGAATAGAAAATATATCGGCTTATATTCAATATCAAATTCTATGACCAACAAATATCGTATTGGAAATAACGATATAAATATATCTTTTAAATTCCCATAACAATATCTGTATCATCACGAAATCCAACCTCGAAATATTCCAAAGACAATTTCGATTCAAATCCATTTCCACTTTATATATTGGAAATTCTGGTTATATTTCAAAACCATTTCAAATTCACTTTATTTATTTCAAAAATAAATGAATTATAATTCTAGTTCAAAACTAGTTCATTCCGATAAAAATCTATTTTTATCTTTTCAAATATGGAGCTTTTCATCCCAATTCTTCACAAATCATTTCTTATGATTTTACACAAATTATTACTATTTTTAATAATTTTATCAAGGCCTGTACAGTCGATTTCCATCAATGGCCATCCAACTGCACATACAGCGACCTTTTCTAAATTTGATTTGGACATAATTCCAAATCCAACAGTTAGATTTCGAATCTCTAATATTCATTAGAAAGCTCTTTTTGATACGAACCCAATGGTTCCGGTTTTAGGAGAATCCGACAGTCGGATCTCCCGCAATATCAATTCGAAGTCAATGGTCGAAATTCGCGAATTGCCGCGGCGCGTTCTATTCAGGCCATTCTATATATATATAATATATTATATATATTTCGTCGATTTCCTTTCAAAACGTATTTTATAAATCGTTTAAATTCGTTTTCAAAACGATTTCAACTTCCTTTTCAAATTCAAATCAAAATCGAATTTTTCAATATAAATTCATTTTAATTTCATTTCAAATCGATTTCAATTCAATTTCAATTTAATTCGAATTTCAATTCATTTCAATTTAATTCGAATTTCAAATCTATTCAATTTAATTCGAATTTCATTTCATTTCAATTTAATTCGAATTTCAAATCTATTCAATTCAATTCGAATTTCAATTCATTTCGATTTAATTCGAATTTCAAATCTATTCAATTTAATTCAAATTTCAATTCATTTCAATTTAATTCGAATTTCAATTCATTTCAATTTAATTCGAATTTCAAATCTATTCAATTTAATTCGAATTTCAAATCTGCTCAATTTAATTCGAATTTCAATTCATTTCAATTTAATTCGAATTTCAAATCTATTTTAATTTAATTCGAATTTCAAATCTATTTAATTTAATTCAAATTTCAATTCATTTCAATTTAATTCGAATTTCAAATCTATTTTAATTTAATTCGAATTTCAATTCATTTCAATTCAATTCGAATTTCAAATCTATTCAATTTAATTCGAATTTCAATTCATTTCAATTTAATTCGAATTTCAAATCTATTCAATTTAATTCAAATTTCAATTCATTTTAATTTAATTCAAATTTCAATTCATTTCGATTTAATTCGAATTTCAAATCTATTCAATTTAATTCGAGTTTCAATTCATTTCAATTTAATTCGAATTTCAAATCTATTCAATTTAATTCGAATTTCAATTCATTTCAATTTAATTCGAATTTCAAATCTATTCAATTTAATTTGAATTTCAATTCATTTCAATTTAATTCGAATTTCAATTCATTTCAATTTAATTCGAATTTCAATTCATTTCAATCTAATTCGAATTTCAAATCTATTCAATTTAATTCGAATTTCAAATCTATTCAATTTAATTCGAATTTCAATTCATTTCAATTTAATTCGAATTTCAAGTCTATTCAATTTAATTCGAATTTCAATTCATTTTAAATTAATTCTAATTTCAATTCATTTCAATTTAATTCGAATTTCAATTCATTTCAATTTAATTCGAATTTTGAAATCACTTTCAATATTCATTGAAAAATGAATAAAATCGATATAAATATCGTTCACGTTAAAATGGCGTCAATCTAATCAACACGGCTTTTATTCAACACATGAATATTTATTCTATTCAACACATGAATATTTTTCAATTCAACACATGAATTTATTTTCTATATTGGAATGAGGCCCAATCAATTACATATAATGTTAATTATATGGATTTTCTGCAACACATGTATATAATAGCAACGATAAATAATCAACCATCATCCAGAGTGCACCACACAACTGCATAAGCATTAAATATCAATAATTAATGCTTACACAGTCTGTCAATCCATCGATTGACATACAACTAAACAATCGGGATTAGTGTACGTCAAATCTCATCCTAATACCCGTGTGGGATTTCAAGCAATCAAACACAGATTTTATTTGTGCAGTTGGGTGATGTGTAAAATTTATTGTCCCAATCGATATCAGTCAAATTAGTGTATATAAACAAATCGTCCGATTTGTTTATAAATATTTATTTTATATACACGTTAAAAATCATATTCTTAACTATAAAATATTTTCCACTATAAAATATTTTATTTTATTCACCATCACACAATCAAATTTCACAACACAGCAACCAAACAAACAAGTCATCCATGGTCTGTGGACGATGGGTGTCGGGTGCTACTAAGCACCGTCTGCATCCTAGTATATATTTCAAACTAGAAAATAAAATAAAAATTAGGAGTTCTCACGTTGGGATCCACCCCACTAGTTTTATATGAATTTGTCTGAAATTTCGATTTGCTCTGTTCCAGCTCTGGTCAGTTCTGAATTGTAGAGCTCGCCGACACGAGTTCAACGCAACTGACCGCTCGTCTTTTCGACCTCGTATGAAGGAGATACAGTGTCAAAAAGTTTGAATTTCATAATTATATAATTAATTAATAATTATTTAATTATACCCTTTAATCATCTTCTTCCCAGAACACAGGCCGTGCTTTGACCCATGTCGCTCCCTTCTAGGGTTCAACTTTTCATGCTCCAGGAGGTGTCAGGCGCTGATCGGCCACCACCAGGAGGAGCGCGCCAGTCTCCTCCACCGCCGCTCAGAAAGGGGCCCCACTCGCGCCTGCCATTGCTTCGTGATTCGTGCTTGAAAGTTGCGCCTTTGAGCACTGAAATCTCTACCGCCATTGACCAATAAACTGCCAAACCGGTCGGGATAGAAAGATCATGGAAAGAGCTTCCGTTTTTGCTTTGGTTGGGTGCTGAAATTCGGATGGTGCGAGGTGCGAGGTGCGATTTAGGGTTTTTCTCCGGAGCCTTTTCCACCGTGTATTGAAAAGTGGCGGCGCAAAAAAATCTGAACGGGGAGGGCTAGGATTTGAGGGGGGGGGGGGGCAATGGGAATATTTATATATTTTTAATTATTATTTTAAATTCTTTTAAATCTAAAATTACAAGTTTATCCATACGAACTCCAGTCGAACTCCAACGACTGTCGCCCCTAGCTAATTACACTCATTCCGAACGCACTGAGATATGTTTCGCAAGCCAATTCGATTGTTACGATCAGTTTTCATCAAATTCAAAATATAAAACAATATATTGAATTTGAACGCGCATTTCAATTTCTCGGGGCCACATACTAACTCTAAAAATTCCCAAAAAATATTTTCTAGCTTCGTATTGGAGATACGATCTTAACAAAACAAATTTCGTCAAATTCCGAGACCGTTTGAAAAATGGCCATTTTCCAGTCGATTAAAATCAACTTAAACTGACCAAACGCGTTTTCCTTTACCATGCTCACATATTGATTCAAAAATTACGAATTTTGAAACCTAGCAATAACTTGACATCACGGATCCAACAAAAGTGGTTTCGTCGAAAACAGCGGTCATTTGCAAAATTTCCATTTTTAAGGGCCATAATTCCATAGCGACTATTCTGAATTTTCAATTGGGCATATCTTTTGATTCCCGCTATGAAATTTCAATTTCCCGGATTCGTTGGAAAGATATTCACAAATAGATTCTAATATTTTTGGTTTCATTAAAATCCAGTTTATTTTGAATCCTGTACATTCATTTGAAATTTGAAATCGAATTTTCGAACTACCGCGCCATTTTTAATTTCTTTTATGATTATAAATAAATATTTATATTCTAACGACGACGTATATAAATATGTACATTCGAATTCTATTCAAAATAAATTTCCTGTCATTATTATTTAAAATAATTCATTTTAAATATTCAAAATTCACTAAAATTGCCAAAATAAAAGTTTTAAATTGGCTCAGATTTCCGGGTTATTATAGAAAACCTCCACAACCCAAACAGTCCGTCGCTCCACCGCTATGGCCCACCCCGACCACCCAGAGACCACTGCAGGTCCTCCCTCCGCGCCCACGACCTCACCACCATCGATCCGACAACGTCCAGACCTCCCGGCTCCATTGATTATAATATACGCGAGTTATTCAGAAAGACCGGGTTTATCCTATTCTGAATAACTGATTCGACGTGGTGTCGAAGATGAAGACGGTGGTTGAAGACCGGAGGTCTTCACGTCGTTTGGGTGATTACTGATAATCTTTATTGGGTTGTACACCCAAGACGATGGAAACAGTTGGTGGTCGTCCAGACGTACTTGGAGATCGATGGATATGCGGGGTACTAGGTGCCTCCGGTTTCGTTCAGACCCAGAACGGACTTGTAAATGGACTGTGTGTCTGACATTGGATTTCATTATGTGTGACTGATATCGGTTGCATAGAGTGGTTTGCCTGTGTGGCATGCTAAGACGCAAATGATCAAGGCTTCTGTTGAAAAGCAGAGTCTTGTGGTTGATGATCAAAGCACGGCCTTTGTGTCGTAGCTTTGTGTAGCGTTAATTCGCGAGCCTCACACCCCGGTGTGAACCAAAACGGGAGAAGGACATCAGGGAGGGCATGCGTTTCTTTCTAGTTAGGAGTGGTGTCAGTGCTTGAACCGGCTGACGAGTTTGACTCATGTGGTTATTGGAATTGGAGGCGCCTCGGTTTGATCGGACTATCCGGGTCCGATGGAGTCATTCGTTGGCTCATTTACGCCCCATAGGGCGGGGAAACGCAGTGTTCAGGAATTTTAATCCATATCGGTGGACCGGCCCTGACGATCCAAGGGTCAATGCGCTCTGATCCTGAGGCTCGGGCTAGACAGTCTCGAATCAGTAGAGGACGATCCCTGGCCTCGGTTCATAGACGGAAATCCAATTTCCAAATACGTGACATTTGCGGTTTTAATTGTAGAACTAGTATGGCGACATGATATATGGTACCCATGCCGTCTATGATTGATACTTATGATTTGAAGTTGTTTTATACACTATGCACTTATTATAGTATCAATCGATTTGTTTTAAACGTACTAAGCATGCTTTGGCTATTATAAGGTAAAACCCTATCCCCTGGCTTGCGTTGCATTGTGTGATAGGACCTGGGTCTTATAATAGCTTCATTTTTCTTTATTTAGCATTGCGCCATTGTTTTATGCACTGGTGTTCTTGGGAGGAAACCCGTTCCGTGTTATACAGCGTGGTCCCTTGATTTACCTAACTTTAAAAATAAAGAATAATAACTGTTTTAGTTCTCACACCAGTCCCATGACTGACCTGGAGTTTATTGTTTTAACCTAAACTCTGGGTGCCCTTATTTTGACAAGGGCAACTAGTAGTTTTGGTTTTGCAGATTTATATTCACAGGATCCTGATTTACAGCTGGAACGATACTCGGAAAGCTTTGTATCCGTGTATTACTTCTAGTTGTGTATTGTATTATTTTCCGCTGCTATGTAATGTATTGTAATCTCTGATGTTATCTATGTAATATTTATTCATTTATACTCTGTATATTCTTGTATTCTGATGAATTGTTGTAATATACAATGAAATGTTCTTCCGTCCGCGTTCTATTTTGTATTGTTCTCAAAACAATCAGGCGTTTCGAACGGTCTGGGTCAGTTTAGCGACTGATTCGGATTGAGCGGAATTCCGGGTCGTCACACTGATTTGGATTTTCCCCGATAAAGACTCGATTTTTATGGCAAGGTGAGTTTTTATTTTATCTTTATTTAATGAAATTGGTTTTAGGAAAATATAAAAATCAGTTTATATAAATAACAAAGTATAAAAAAATATGACTTTGCCTTAGAGAAAAATATGATCTTGTTTAAAGATATGATTTTTAAGCGTATAAAAATATGGTCTTCATGCTAAGAAAGATTTGATTTTTATGTAGATAAAGATATGGTTTTTATCGCATGCTTGAAATATTTTTATGAAGGTAAAAATATGATTTTTATTATTATATATATCGTTATATAAAAATGTGACCTTTTATGTGTGAAGCAGCGATAAAGACATGATTTTCATAAATATAGTATTAGAATAAAGATGAGATTTTTATCATCTTGAAAGTGAAGTAAAAATACGATTTTTATCATCTATAAAGGAAATATTTTAGTAAGTTAAAAATTTGATTTTTAACTAGAGTACGACATGAAAATATGAACTTTATCTATATGTAGCCTTATAAAAATATGAAATTTATGTATGAAGTAGCAACATAAAAATAAGATCTTTATTATAAAGAGAGCAATATAAAAATATAATATTTATAGAAATGATTTTAGAAATAAAAATAGGATTTTTATTATGTATGTAGCGAATTAAAAATATAATTTTGTATATGAAGGGGCGATATAGAAATGTGATTTTTAACATAAAACCGCGTGAAACAGTTCTCGTTCGAAGCGTGGCGAAGATTTTCTACATATGAAGAGTCACGGCGTTTGGTTTAACTTATTGGTGAGAAATTCTCACTCAAATTTAATTTCGAGTAAACTATATATACTAGGATGCTGACGGTGCTTAGCAGCACCCGACACCCGTCGTCCACAAACCATGGACGACTTGTTTGTTTGGTTGTTCGGTTGTTGTGATTATTTGGTTCGATTGGGTGGTTTGGTTGAAATGAATTGATATGATTTTGTTTTTGTATGACGTGCGCCATTATGAGGCGAGGGATAAGGCTAGACCTTATCCCGTTTCTAGTATCATGCCGTTATACCATCGAAATTTTCTAAAATATATTAGAAAAATAAAAATATCATTTTTACAGTGTAAATGAACTGAATAAATATTCTATCGTTAAAAATATAATTTTTAACGTGTATGTGAATAAAATAAATATTCATTTTCAAATCAGACGATTTGTTTATGTACACTGATTTGACTAATATTGATTGGGACGATAAATTTTACACAGCGCCCTACTGCACAAATAATATTCAGTATTTGTTGGTTGAAACCCCACACAGGTGTTGGGATGATATTTGACGTACACTAATTCCAACTGTTTAGTGGTATGTCAATCGTTAGTTTGACAGATTGTTGTAAGCGTTAAATATTTATATTTAATGCTTATACAATGTAGAACGCACTCTGGTTGATGGTTGATTGTTTATCATGGCTGTTGTATACATGTGTTGTATGAAATCCGTATAATCACATTATATGGTGATTGACTGTGTCTGATTCCAGTTCAGAAAGAAGTAATATTTTAAAATAACAAATATTTTAAATAAGGAATATTTTGAAATAATATTCAGTAAAGGATTAAAATATTAAAATATGTGAAGCCGTATTGATTAGAGTTGCACCATTTCGACGCGAAAGATATTTATATCGATTTTATTCGTTTTTATGACGAATATCGAAAAGGAAAAGATTTCAAAATCTGATATTTTGAAACTATTATCATTAAAGTATTTTAATGGTAGAGATTATTTAATTTTGATTTAAAATTGAAATAAAAGTGGGAATCGTTTTAAAACAAATTTATAAAATACGTTTGAACGAAATATATGTATAATATATATATATATATATATATATATATATATATATATATATATAAATGGCCCGAATAGAACGCGCCGCGCCGAGGCCGTTCGCGAATTTCGACCATTGACTTCGAAGTGATATTACGGGAGATCCGACCGTCGGATTCCCCCTAAAACAGAAACCGTTGGGTTCGTATCTAAAAGAGCTTTCCAACGAATATAAGAAATTTGAAATCTAACGGTTGGATTTGGAATTATGTCTAAATCAAATTTGGAAAAGGTCGCTGTAAGTGCAGTTCGATGACCGTTTATGAAAATCAACTGAAAGGGCCTTAATAAAATTATCAAAAATATTAATAATTTGTGTAAAATCATAATAAATGATTTGGGAAGAATTGGAATGAAGAACTCCATATTTGAAAAGATAAAAAAAGAGTTTTATCGAATTGAACTAGTTATTAACTAGAATTAAAATCCAACTATTTTTAAATAAATAAAGGGGACTGAGAATGGTTTTTGATAATAACCAGAATTTCCAATATATGAATTGGAATGGATTTGAATCGAAATTATCTTCGGAATATTTCGATATTGGATTTCGTGATTATACAGATATTGTTATGGAAATCTGAAAGATATATTATATATCGTTATTTCCAATACAATATTTGTTGGTTTCAGAATTCGATATTGAATATAAGCCGATATAATTTCTATTCAAAGCCTTATATTTAATATCGAATTGGATTTTGGGTTTGTCGTGAACGGTGTCTTCACTAACACTATTCTTAAACCCAATGGAGTTAAGAAAATTAGAAACTAACTGGAGATTAGTTAAGTTGAATGGTTTTCTGGGTATTGATCTGATGTTGGTTTCGACCTTCGGGATTAATACTTAGGGAATTGTTCTCTTACTAATTTACGGTTAGAGATTAATGAAATGAGATAGGGGTTTATCGTGAGCTGTGTTTTAAACGACATTAGTTCTTTAACCCGGGTAAAGATAAGATTAATTTCTTAACTTTGAAAAGTCATTAAGTAATGATTTTTGAGATTAAAACTGAATTAGTGTTTTAATGAATCTTTAATTAGATTGAGATGATCGAGAGTGGAGTATCACCAGTTTTGCTCCAAGCGATAGTTAAATCTTTAAGTAGATTTGAATGTGAAATGGTAATTAATTTTACTGATAACACCGTGGTGTTAGATATGGAGTATTACCAGTTTTGCTCTAGGGGATAAATAGGTTGGGATTGGGAAATAAAATAAATGATTACTTTGGTAAGGTGCGCTAACACAGACTAGTTTGGAAAACCTTAAAATGGTTTGAAATGATATCCAAAGGAAGATTAAAGAATAAATTTTAAAGAATTTATCTTTGATAAAATTAATGGGAACCTTTCCCTAAAAATGTGAATATTTGAATAAAAGAATATTCTGGATTGGAATGAGGCGTACGTTGTGTTTGTGTAATACTTGTTTCTTATATACGCGAGTTATTCGGAAAGGCCGGGTTTATCCCATTCTGAATAACTGAATCGACGATGAGTCGACGATGAAGACGGTGGTTGAAGACCGGAGGTCTTCACATTGTTTGGATAATTACTGATGATCTTGATTGGGCTGTACACCCAAGAGGAGGGAATCGGTTGGTGATCGTCCAGACGTACTTGGAGATCGATGGATATGCGAGGAATAAGGTTCCTCCGGTTTCGTTCAGACCCAGAACGAACTTTTAAATAGACTGTGTGTCTGACTTTGGATATCATTCTGTGTGATTGATGGATATCGGTTGCATGGAGTGGTATGCCTGTGTGGCATGCTGAGATGCAAATGATCAAGGTTGTTGTTGAAAAGCATAGTCTTGCGGTTGGTGATCAAAGCACGGCTTGCGTGGCGTATCTTTGTGTATAGCGTTAATTCGCGAGCCTCACACCCAGGGGTGAACCAGAAACGGGAGAGGACATCATGGAGGGCATGCGTTTCAATTCTAGCTAGGAGTGGTGTCAGTGTTTTTACACGGCCTGACATTTTACTTATGTGGATGATGGATTGCGAGGCGCCTCGGTTAGATCGGACGATCCGGGTCCGATGGAGTCATTTGGCTCATTTACACCCCATAGGGCGGGGAAATGCATGTTCAAGGTTTTTAAATCCACATTGCACTTTGATAGGCAATCCCTGACGATCCAAGGGGCAGTTGCGGCTGTTCCTAAGGGGCGGGCTAGAGCATCTCGAAGCGGTAAGGACTATCTTTTGCCTCGGTTTACAGATGGAAATCCAACTTCCAATATGACATTTTGCAGTTTTGTTTGTAGAGCCTAGTATGGCGACATGATATATGGTACCCATGCCGCCTATGATTGATACATTTATATTTGAAGTTGATTTCTTCACTTATACTAATAATAAAAGATTAAATTTCGCGTATCAAGCATTATTTGGCTATTATAGGGTAAAACCCTATCCTTCGGCTTGCGTTGCATTGTGTGATGGGACCTGGTCTTATAATAGCTTCATTTTTCTTTATTTAGCATTGCGCTATTTGTTACATGCACTGGTATTCTTGGAAGGAAACCCGTTCCGTGTTATACGGCGTGGTTCCTTGATTTACCTAACTTTAAAAATAAAGATTAATAACTATTTTTGTTCTCACACCAGTCACATGACTGACCTGGAGTTTATTGTTTTAACCTAAACTCTGGGTGCCCCTATTTTCCGCACCGGCAGCTAGTAGTTGGGTTTTGCAAATTTATATACACAGGATCCTGATTTACAGCTGGAATGATATTCAGAAAGCTCTGTATCTGTATATTTTATTCAGTTGTGTTTTGTATTATTTTCCGCTGCAGTAATGTATTTAAATATCTGATATTTTTCAAATGTATAATATTTGTTCATACTTTGTATATTATGTACTCTGATGTAAATTGTTGTAATAAGCAATGAAATGTTCTTCTGTTTGTGTTCTGATTTGTAATGTTCTCAATTCAATCCGGGCTTTCCTTACGGGGAAGTTCGGGTCATGACATTTTGGTATCAGAGCTTTGGTTTACAAAGCTCGAGAACATGACACATTAGAATCGAATGAAAGAATTCATCAGAGTTTGGATTAGTAATATCCAATGGTAATGACTCGTTAGAGATAGGATCAGTAGTATCCTAAAACGAGTGTGAAGGTGTAATTTTTAAAAATAAAAATGAAAACAAATTTTGTTTTGAAAATTTAATCTAATTATATGTATTTGATAATTTATTTTAAATTTATTTGGACAATAGAGTATATTAAATATTGAATACATCTGATCCACGTGTATACGAAACCTCAAATATACTGGATAGATACAGAATCACACTCTAGTCGCCCGGGCATAATTCTGGTGATGTTGCGACATCATCAGTATTTATTTTCGAGAAACGAAAGTGGGATATCTGTATATTTCCAATCGACTGGTGTGAGAACCAAAACTAGATAGGGCTTATTATTGTGACTTGGCATTAAAAATTGGATTTTTGACTATATAAAAATTATGAATTTGAAACATTAACCAACTAATTGATTGCTGGTTGTGTTGTTTGATTATTAGTTTGACTAGTAGAATTGTTAAACTAATATGTACATGTAAGGCGAATTTAGCCAAATTGATCAAATGTTGAACCAAATTGATTTTTTTTTGAAATTTGCATATATGTACATGTGTTACCTTGAACAGGTCATTGCAAAGAGGCTAGAGAAGAGGAATAAAATTGTTTGCCCTACAAATAGGTACATGTTTATTGTATTTATTGGGGTTTTTAATGATTTTATGAGCCGATTGGCTAGTCACTTGGCCGTTTTTCTTTTCTTTTTGAGATCAGAAGGCCTATACGGCGATTTTGGGATTTTTCCGGTGCTCCCGTACAAGGGAGGCTATGGCGAAATTTTTCAAAAATTTAGGGTGTTAGCCAAATTTTTGAAAAATTTGAAAAGTTTTTAGAAACTGAAAAGTTGAAAAACTTAAGCTATAAAGAAAATAATGAAAGTTGAGTTGATTATAAAACAACTTTCAGCTTCGTTCCTTTTCGAGGACGGAAAAATTTTAAGTGGGGGAGATTGTAACAACCCAGAAAATCGGAACCAATTTAAAAATTTTATTTTGGCGATTTTAACGGATTTTGAGTATATAAAATGATATGTTTTAAATAATAAATACCGAAAAATTTATTTTCGACGAAGTTAGAACGAATAATTTTTTTTAATTATGTAACGAGCCTGAAATGGCGCGGCAGTTCGAAAATTCGACTTCGAATTTCAAATAAATATATATAATTCAATATAAGTCAGAATTGAACGAAACAAGAAATATTTGAATCTGTTTGATGATATCTTTCTAACGAAGTTAAGAAACTGAGATTTCACTTTATAAAGTGTAAGATATGTCCAGTTTAAAATTTAGAAAGGTCGCTGTGGAATTTATACATATATCATATATATATAAAGCCCTTTGAAATGGATATTTTGCAAACGACCTTCGTTTTCGACGAAACCACTTTTGTTGGATCCGGGATGTCAAATTATTACTAGATTCCAATTCGCTTAATTTTTGGGATCAATATGCGAGCGCGGCAGAAGAAAACGCGTTTGACCAATTTCTGTTGAATTTAATCGACTAGAGATGGCCATTTTTCAAACGGTCTTCGAATTTGACGAAATTTGTTTTGTTAGGACCGTATCGTCAATACGAAGCTAGAAATAATTTTTCTGGAATTTCTAGAGTTAGTATGTGGCCCCAGTAAATTGAAATGCGCATTCAAATTCAATATATAGATTTATATGTTAATTTCAATGGAAACTGATCGTAACAGCCGAATTGGCCTACGGGACATATCCCATTGTGTTCGAAATGGGGGTAATTGGCTAAGGATGACAGTCGATGGGTTCGATTTAGAATTTGAAATAAAAAGTTGCTTTTTGAAAAATAAAATAATTAAATATATATTTTATTATATAACCCCCCCGAGCTTTCTCTCTCCGCATTCAAAGTCAAACCCCCTGTTCGATTTCAGATTGATGAAAAGCGAAAAAAGAAAAGAAAAAAACGAAATCGCTCATCCCTACCATCGACACCTCCAGCCACCGGAGGTGCTGCCGCCGCCGTCCCCTTCAGGCGACTCCCCCGACCATCCCTCTCCCTCTCGCCTTGTCTCTCCCCTTCCCTCTCCTAGAAGCCGAACCCGAAAACCTCCACAACCCAAAAAGTCTGTCGCTCCACCTCCCTGGCCTACCCTGACCACCCAGAGACCACCGTACGTCCGCCGTCCGCGCCCCCGACCTCACCACCATCGATCCGACAACATCCTGACCTCCCGGCTCCACTGATTTGGATTTTCCTCGATAAAGACTCGATTTTTACGGCAAGGTGAGTTTTTTTAATCTTTATTTAATGTAATTCGTTTTAGGAAAATATAAAAATCAGTTTATATAAATAACAAAGTATAAAAAAATATGACTTTGCCTTAAAGAGAAATATAATCTTGTTTATATAAAAGATATGATTTTTAAACGTATAAAAATATGGTCTTTGTAACGACCCAGATTTTTGGACTTTGAGTTCAGAACATTTAAATTGATTTTTAATGTTGTATCGATAATTTAAAAAGGGTTCTATAACGAATTTATTTATAAAACGATATTTAAACGTATAATTTATAATTATATTTAAAACGAGCTCGTAACGGTGTGGTAGTTCGCGATTTGGCAATTCAAACTTTAGATGAATATACAGAATCCGTTATAAGTCGGATTTCTTTGAAACAAGAAACGTTCAGTTCTGTTTAACTATATTTTTCTCATGGAAGAGAAAATTCGAGATTTCGTCTTATATATTGGGAGTTATGTCCAAATCAAATATTCAGAAAGTCGCCGTAGAGTCGTTTATAAATCGTAATGGTTTATTTAATACAACTAGAGATTGGTTACGAATTTGGACAAGATTCTTTTGGGACGTAGTGATAATTTAATTTTTAGAATTTTACTGTAATTTTTAATTAATTTAATACGCAACCTTTTATTTGGAGTATTTTGCACCTTATATCAATATTTTGTGGTTTCATAATATAAGTTAAACTACTGATATTATTATATTTTTGGAACCGTGGCACCTCGCTGGACACGACCGTATTTTTATCTCTGTTCCGTAACGGCTCAGACATGAAAACGATTTTAAGTAACTGTGTACGCTAGTGTTTATAATTTAAAACTCAAAAGCAAAGGAAAATGAAAAGAAATGGAACTATAACTTATCCTAACACATACCTTTAAAGCCTAATCATGTTGCAATACTATCTTTCCTCTTCATATTTTTCCACCTGCCATACTAACCATCCAAGTGAATAATGCACATGCGAACCCGGGACACGACATTGACTAGCAAACCATAGAAAGGGAACGTCAGCCTATAAAAGAACTCCACATGCTTATGTTTGGAAAGAAACGACATTCCTGTCTCGTGCACCAGAGAAGTAAATGAAGGCACATGCAAAACTGTACACGCAGACCTATTAACTAAATAATATACAGGCATGCACATGCTTGTTTATAGTATACAACATCAAAATCATGCTGTATCAGTATAAATCTTCAAACAAAATCTATGCCGTGATACTTAAGTAAAAAGTTCGGCTATACATACTGTTATATATATATTATAGTAAAAAAAAAAAAAAAAAATGTATAAAAATATCTCTGCTCATGCCACGTTTTATTATGCAGAATCGTACCACAACCCCTGTTAACTCCTTGCCAACAAAGTAACGAATAAACGTGCTACCCACGGCTTCCTTAGTTTATAAATACTAACTAAATCCTTTCATTTCCAAGAACAGAAAACAACCCGACCCTTCTCTTCTGTTTTCCTTCAACAGAACCGAGATCCGCCCTAAACAAAACCATTTCTTCCAAGCCTTTCGAAATCGCAAACCCAAAAGGGAAGTGGTGAAGTTCGAGGATGCAAGGGGGGAAGGCGACGCTGACCCACCGGCGGTGGCGCGATGACCGGAAACCATCTATAGCGGCGGCAATTCGATGATGAACGTCTTCCGTTCAGACGACGATTGCAGGTCAGCCAAGAGTTGTGGGGTCTCTTCGTTCAAGGCGGAGGGGCTGGGGCCAGGGCGAAGTCAAAGGCGTTGGGTGGAGGTGGTTCAGATGATCGTGGCGGCGCCGGGGATCGATGGGAGGAGGTTTGTTTTTTTTTTTTTCCTTTCCAGCTAGAACGAGGAGGGTGATCGGGTTTTTGGGAGGAGGAACAGCGAAAACGCGTTGGTTTGATCCAACGAGGATGACGTGGCATAGTTAGTTGGAGGTAATTAGGTTTTTATTTATTTATTTAATAAATTAATTATCGTATAATGTTTATAAACTTCGAACGCGTGTAACTTTTGCATATGTTAACGAAATTTAACGAAACAAGATCCCTTGGGATCGCAGGGACGAGACCTACCCGATGGCACTGAGTAGGAGTTAATCCGAGACAGTTGAAAAATCAGCTATTTTTGGATGGTTGATTCAAAATAAAAGCGACAAACAAGTCCACCGTCGACCAAAACAAACTCTGGTGAGTTAATTCTCACACCTTCTGGAATACTGTGATGTGGTACATTCACAGTTAAATAAAATTTGCAGTTTACAGTTTAAATTGGCTGATTGGATGCGATGGATGCAAATGGTTTGATATTGTTTGATGGTTGCAGTTATTTATAATCTGCAAAGTATATAACTCATATATTGATATCAACTGACATCTGTGATGCAGAGAAGGACAGGTTGGAGGGATCCGACCGGATTCCTCAAATAAACTGTATTTTTGTTGTTGTGCATATATATGGATTGTTCACGGTGACTGACACCAAAACTGTGTGAGTGTTGATAGTTGAATATACAACTATCGTTGTTGTGGTTAAACTCAACCAACCGTGTTGATTGAGGAATTGGCAGTAATGGCCAAATTGTGTGGATTTAACGTCATTCGACCATCAAGTGAATTGACGTATTTTTATTTATAACAGGAAAAAAGCTATTCGGTTATTTTATACGAGTAATTAAACTGGGAATTGAAATTAAATATTTTTAAATTGAGTTATTAAGAAAATTTAGTAAATGGTTTAGACCAGTTGAGAAAACAGGAATCAAGGATTTTCCATGGATTAGTGAAGAGGGAAATAATTATTTTGAACAATTAAAAGATGACTTTAATTAATTAAGTTAATTAATTAATTTAAGAAAAGGGAAATGACAATTGGGATTCAGTTAACATTTAACTGATGTATAGTTGGTAAATCCACCGGTTCGAGTGGAATGGACAAAGGGAATAAATATTTGTTTAAATATTCGTTAAAGTGTAACAAATAGTGTTAGATATTAGTTAATCATCGATTAACTATAATCTAAAGGAATAACTGAATTGGTTATCGTTAATGACCTAGATTATCTTTGAGTAAACGTGTAAAATGATAAAAATACTATTTGGGTTAAGATTAAAGTTACCATGTTTGAATATAGTAAAGGATAAAACAAATTATTCTTTAATTTAAATAATTTGAAGTAGTGGATTCAATTTAATGTTAAGGAAGAATTTATTCATAGGATTTGTAAATCCAAGTTGTACACATGGTTGGATAAATGGAATTCAATGGACAAGGGTAACTGACGACGATGTTTATCCGAAAGGGCGATAAAGGTATTATGGGATGTCCAAATAAATGGAACCAAACTATTTGACGAAGGGTTTAATTTATAACCCAAAGAGTATAAGTGAAAGAATATTTGTAGTTGAGGTGGTGATGTAAATGAGGTGCTACTAAACCAAAGAAATTAAGTAAAAAGGATTTAAACGAGATTCAAATGTGAACAATTGTTTTAAACCCAGAAATGAAATCAAAAAGGGGCAATAAAGGTGATTATGAAGATGTCCAATTAGATGGAACCAAATTATTTGACCAAGGATTTATATTATGAATCAAAAAGGGCATGAGGGAAAGAATGGTAAAAGTATGTTGGTGAATATTTACTTAATTGAGAAATTAAGTGGAGAAAGTTTTGAGCGGGGCTTCAAATGTGAGAAACAGTTTTTTTTAAAAACCCAAAATTTGAAACCAGATAGTAAATAAGATTTGAGAAGTGGTTTAGTTCAAACTAATATTTTTCTGAGATAAGAACGAGTCGATCAAGGTCTGAGAGGTAACTAAACTACCCCAACTTGGTTGGCTTCACTATTTCAAGGAATAGTATTAGTTAAGAACAAGTGAAGTGTTGAGATTGGATTTATCCTATACAAAGAATATCAAACTCTGATGCAAGGTTTTGGGAATCGAATAATATTACGATATCAGTTTCAAAGGAGATAAAAATGTTGTTTTCAAAGGATAGTAAACATTTGTTAGTCAATTAGAGTTGATTGAATATAGTCAGAGTTAGTCAAACAAAGTTGTCTAGGAAAGGATTTCCATTTGCGTACGACTGCTAGCGAAATTCGCAGGGCTGCAGATAGCCTAAGGCGGACAGATGTTTCCTGAGGAAATCAGGCGTAACCATTGTGATCGCTGCGATCTAGAGTCGAGCGAATGAAGTTAAGTCGATTATTAGCTAATCGATAAGAATAATCAATTCAGGTTGTTCCAGTTAAGTTAGATAAGTCAAATTAATCAAAGAAGAGTTAACCAATTAGAGTTAATTCGAATTAGAGTTATTCAAATATCGTATTTTTGAATATTAAAGAGTTAGAGGTTTAATTTAACCAAAAAGTAAATCAGTGTTAAAGACCAAGTGTCGTTGAATACTGAACCAGTGTACTCATTTGTTGTGATGTTTGAAACACTGTTATTTTGATAGTTAAAACACCGACTATCAAACCAGACCAATACGATTGTTGGATCGGAAAGACCGGGATCGAATTTATATTCGAATACCATTCTGACCAACAAGTACGTGAAGACGTCAATTGAAGACGGGGCAAGTGAAGACCGTGGATCTTCATAAGCGGAAGGACCACTGGTTGAATCTCTCTGGATTGCAACCAGAGTTATTCGATGTGTGATTCTGTCGTGGATGAAATCCACGGATTTGCAAGGACTTCTCGCTACTGATCCATGGGGTGATTCCTATATGAGATGCAGTAGGAGAGTACCTTCGGTTCATCCTGATCCTGGATGACATGTATGGACGGATGTCTGACAGAGTATTTCTAAAGGAATTACATGTGTTGATTTCTCCAAACGTACCATAGTTGATGGCGGAGGAATGGTTATTCTCTAGCCTGATAGCTAGAGTGTGTTTGTGGACATCAATCAAGTGTGATCTGGCGGATCTGACGATGTGGCATTCAAAGTGAATGGTGGCCAGATGATTGAGAAGAGATTCTAGCCTCAAGCCTCATCAACCGGGAAATGACGAAAATCGGGCAGGCAGCATGGCTATGTGGGTCGCACCCATTAGGATGTATGATCACCTATCTAGAGAAATTCTTATTGCTTCTTTATCTATGTTTCGATGCTGACCCTATCCGGGTGGCGGTTGCTGATCCCAACCGTCGGTGATATACATTCGGCACACTCAAGCGAAATGAGTGGTCGGTCATGTGAGGGCCGGGTTGCAAGACGTTCTTGTTGAACCCAGTGTATTCGCCTCTAGAGATACACGTGCGGAAGGTGGTCCCATACCTTGTCAAGTTGGAAATCCAATATCCAATAAGCGCCCGCGGTTTTTGATTTTATACTATATATATGGGGAGCGTGAGATGCAAGCGTTCCTCTAGATTGCTAATTACTTGTAATTAGACATTATGATAATATCAGATCAAAGTATGATTTCAAAATGGTTTTGGGTTATAGTAAGGTAAAAACCGTCCGTGTTTATGTGTGGACTGGTCTTACTATTATCCTTTTGTTTCGAAAAGGATTTCCAAGTTAAACAGGTGTGTGTGTAAACAAGTGTGTGTTATGTGAATTTATCACTGATAGTATTCCAGACTGACCCGGTGTATTTTTGTTTTAAATCAAATGTGCTCGGGTCAGACCGAGTATGTTCCAGGTTAGGTTTCGCTTGGAATTTCTGGAGCTGGAAGCAGGAGGCTTCATCGCTAGTTATATAAAGTTATTTCCGCTGTGCAGTTATATGTGTGCTCTGATGATTGGTATGTATACAAAGTCTTTTATATAAAGGTATTTGATATTATATTTTATCTGTTCCGCTGTGAGATTCTGATGTGTGATTCTTCTTCTTTCTTCTATTCTAATATTTCTTTCTTTCTTATCTCACCCTCTAAATTCTTTCTAAACTATCCAGTGTTTTTCGGTGCTTGGAGGATCGGTATAAGATACGGTCATGGTATTTATATCGATTTTCGAGGCCGAAAATCACCCGGGTCGTTACAGTGGTATCAGAGCTATTGGTTTAGAGATAACCTTGGCTCTGTGGTGTGACTCAGTAGAGATGGGGTCAGCAGTGCCTTAGATTGAGTTGGGTGTATATATACGAGAGAGCGTATTTGTAGATTTGATATAAAATGGTTTTATATTGTATTGAATGGTTTGTTGAGCGGTTTATGAATTCTGGTCGATGCAGGGTGTACAACTGTATCGATAGGTGTTTCTAAACTCTCGAACAAAGCAATTCGATACAGTATTGTTTTAAAGAGGGTAAATGAAATAATTTTACCCAAAATTATATTTTTGTATAAAATAAAAATTATCTTATTTGGTTGTTATTAACTTGAATGAAATTAAACTGAGTATGGAAGTACGACTTAACTTAATTAAGTCGAGCTATGGATATTGCATTGGAATTAAATAAAATGTATATTGGAATTTGGTAATCAAACCAAATAATGGAATAAGTAATAAAAATTGATGTGAACCCATTTGGACTATGTGAAACCAAAGCGAAAACAAACAAGGGATAGGAATATACCCGACAAAAAGGTACATGTTTACAATATTACTTGGGTTTGATGATTTTATGAGCCTATGGGGCTAGCCGCTTGGCCTTTTGATTTTCTTTTGAATTGGAGACGCCTAGAAAGGCGAGTTGTGGTTGTACCGGTTGAGCCGTGCAGAGGAGATAATGCCGAATTTTTTTTTTTTTGAATTTAAAGTGTTAGAAAATTTTCGTTAGTAAGAATAAATTAATATTTTAGTTAAAATGAATTGGTCCAGTTGAACTAGAGTTAGGAATTGAACAAAAGGATTTTTGGACCTAGTTAATAGGGTATATAGCATCTTTTCCAACTTTAGCAATTTCGAGGACGAAATTATTTTAAGGGGGAAGGAATGTAACGACCCAGATTTTTGGACTTTGAGTTCAGAACATTTAAATTGATTTTTAATGTTGTATCGATAATTTAAAAAGGGTTCTATAACGAATTTATTTATAAAACGATATTTAAACGTATAATTTATAATTATATTTAAAACGAGCTCGTAACGGTGCGGTAGTTCGCGATTTGGCAATTCAAACTTTAGATGAATATACAGAATCCGTTATAAGTCGGATTTCTTTGAAATAAGAAACGTTCAGTTCTGTTTAACTATATTTTTCTCATGGAAGAGAAAATTCGAGATTTCGTCTTATATATTGGGAGTTATGTCCAAATCAAATATTCAGAAAGTCGCCGTAGAGTCGTTTATAAACCGTAATGGTTTATTTAATACAACTAGAGATTGGTTACGAATTTGGACAAGATTCTTTTGGGACGTAGTGATAATTTAATTTTTAGAATTTTACTGTAATTTTTAATTAATTTAATACGCAACCTTTTATTTGGAGTATTTTGCACCTTATATCAATATTTTGTGGTTTCATAATATAAGTTAAACTACTGATATTATTATATTTTTGGGACCGTGGCACCTCGCTGGACACGACCGTATTTTTATCTCTGTTCCGTAACGGCTCAGACATGAAAACGATTTTAAGTAACTGTGTACGCTAGTGTTTATAATTTAAAACTCAAAAGCAAAGGAAAATGAAAAGAAATGGAACTATAACTTATCCTAACACATACCTTTAAAGCCTAATCATGTTGCAATACTATCTTTCCTCTTCATATTTTTCCACCTGCCATACTAACCATCCAAGTGAATAATGCACATGCGAACCCGGGACACGACATTGACTAGCAAACCATAGAAAGGGAACGTCAGCCTATAAAAGAACTCCACATGCTTATGTTTGGAAAGAAACGACATTCCTGTCTCGTGCACCAGAGAAGTAAATGAAGGCACATGCAAAACTGTACACGCAGACCTATTAACTAAATAATATACAGGCATGCACATGCTTGTTTATAGTATACAACATCAAAATCATGCTGTATCAGTATAAATCTTCAAACAAAATCTATGCCGTGATACTTAAGTAAAAAGTTCGGCTATACATACTGTTATATATATATTATAGTAAATAAATAAAAAAAAAAAATGTATAAAAATATCTCTGCTCATGCCACGTTTTATTATGCAGAATCGTACCACAACCCCTGTTAACTCCTTGCCAACAAAGTAACGAATAAACGTGCTACCCACGGCTTCCTTAGTTTATAAATACTAACTAAATCCTTTCATTTCCAAGAACAGAAAACAACCCGACCCTTCTCTTCTGTTTTCCTTCAACAGAACCGAGATCCGCCCTAAACAAAACCATTTCTTCCAAGCCTTTCGAAATCGCAAACCCAAAAGGGAAGTGGTGAAGTTCGAGGATGCAAGGGGGGAAGGCGACGCTGACCCACCGGCGGTGGCGCGATGACCGGAAACCATCTATAGCGGCGGCAATTCGATGATGAACGTCTTCCGTTCAGACGACGATTGCAGGTCAGCCAAGAGTTGTGGGGTCTCTTCGTTCAAGGCGGAGGGGCTGGGGCCAGGGCGAAGTCAAAGGCGTTGGGTGGAGGTGGTTCAGATGATCGTGGCGGCGCCGGGGATCGATGGGAGGAGGTTTTTTTTTTTTTTTTTCCTTTCCAGCGAGAACGAGGAGGGTGATCGGGTTTTTGGGAGGAGGAACAGCGAAAACGCGTTGGTTTGATCCAACGAGGATGACGTGGCATAGTTAGTTGGAGGTAATTAGGTTTTTATTTATTTATTTAATAAATTAATTATCGTATAATGTTTATAAACTTCGAACGCGTGTAACTTTTGCATATGTTAACGAAATTTAACGAAACAAGATCCCTTGGGATCGCAGGGACGAGACCTACCCGATGGCACTGAGTAGGAGTTAATCCGAGACAGTTGAAAAATCAGCTATTTTTGGACGGTTGATTCAAAATAAAAGCGACAAACAAGTCCACCGTCGACCAAAACAAACTCTGGTGAGTTAATTCTCACACCTTCTGGAATACTGTGATGTGGTACATTCACAGTTAAATAAAATTTGCAGTTTACAGTTTAAATTGGCTGATTGGATGCGATGGATGCAAATGGTTTGATATTGTTTGATGGTTGCAGTTATTTATAATCTGCAAAGTATATAACTCATATATTGATATCAACTGACATCTGTGATGCAGAGAAGGACAGGTTGGAGGGATCCGACCGGATTCCTCAAATAAACTGTATTTTTGTTGTTGTGCATATATATGGATTGTTCACGGTGACTGACACCAAAACTGTGTGAGTGTTGATAGTTGAATATACAACTATCGTTGTTGTGGTTAAACTCAACCAACCGTGTTGATTGAGGAATTGGCAGTAATGGCCAAATTGTGTGGATTTAACGTCATTCGACCATCAAGTGAATTGACGTATTTTTATTTATAACAGGAAAAAAGCTATTCGGTTATTTTATACGAGTAATTAAACTGGGAATTGAAATTAAATATTTTTAAATTGAGTTATTAAGAAAATTTAGTAAATGGTTTAGACCAGTTGAGAAAACAGGAATCAAGGATTTTCCATGGATTAGTGAAGAGGGAAATAATTGTTTTGAACAATTAAAAGATGACTTTAATTAATTAAGTTAATTAATTAATTTAAGAAAAGGGAAATGACAATTGGGATTCAGTTAACATTTAACTGATGTATAGTTGGTAAATCCACCGGTTCGAGTGGAATGGACAAAGGGAATAAATATTTGTTTAAATATTCGTTAAAGTGTAACAAATAGTGTTAGATATTAGTTAATCATCGATTAACTATAATCTAAAGGAATAACTGAATTGGTTATCGTTAATGACCTAGATTATCTTTGAGTAAACGTGTAAAATGATAAAAATACTATTTGGGTTAAGATTAAAGTTACCATGTTTGAATATAGTAAAGGATAAAACAAATTATTCTTTAATTTAAATAATTTGAAGTAGTGGATTCAATTTAATGTTAAGGAAGAATTTATTCATAGGATTTGTAAATCCAAGTTGTACACATGGTTGGATAAATGGAATTCAATGGACAAGGGTAACTGACGACGATGTTTATCCGAAAGGGCGATAAAGGTATTATGGGATGTCCAAATAAATGGAACCAAACTATTTGACGAAGGGTTTAATTTATAACCCAAAGAGTATAAGTGAAAGAATATTTGTAGTTGAGGTGGTGATGTAAATGAGGTGCTACTAAACCAAAGAAATTAAGTAAAAAGGATTTAAACGAGATTCAAATGTGAACAATTGTTTTAAACCCAGAAATGAAATCAAAAAGGGGCAATAAAGGTGATTATGAAGATGTCCAATTAGATGGAACCAAATTATTTGACCAAGGATTTATATTATGAATCAAAAAGGGCATGAGGGAAAGAATGGTAAAAGTATGTTGGTGAATATTTACTTAATTGAGAAATTAAGTGGAGAAAGTTTTGAGCGGGGCTTCAAATGTGAGAAACAGTTTTTTTTAAAAACCCAAAATTTGAAACCAGATAGTAAATAAGATTTGAGAAGTGGTTTAGTTCAAACTAATATTTTTCTGAGATAAGAACGAGTCGATCAAGGTCTGAGAGGTAACTAAACTACCCCAACTTGGTTGGCTTCACTATTTCAAGGAATAGTATTAGTTAAGAACAAGTGAAGTGTTGAGATTGGATTTATCCTATACAAAGAATATCAAACTCTGATGCAAGGTTTTGGGAATCGAATAATATTACGATATCAGTTTCAAAGGAGATAAAAATGTTGTTTTCAAAGGATAGTAAACATTTGTTAGTCAATTAGAGTTGATTGAATATAGTCAGAGTTAGTCAAACAAAGTTGTCTAGGAAAGGATTTCCATTTGCGTACGACTGCTAGCGAAATTCGCAGGGCTGCAGATAGCCTAAGGCGGACAGATGTTTCCTGAGGAAATCAGGCGTAACCATTGTGATCGCTGCGATCTAGAGTCGAGCGAATGAAGTTAAGTCGAGTATTAGCTAATCGATAAGAATAATCAATTCAGGTTGTTCCAGTTAAGTTAGATAAGTCAAATTAATCAAAGAAGAGTTAACCAATTAGAGTTAATTCGAATTAGAGTTATTCAAATATCGTATTTTTGAATATTAAAGAGTTAGAGGTTTAATTTAACCAAAAAGTAAATCAGTGTTAAAGACCAAGTGTCGTTGAATACTGAACCAGTGTACTCATTTGTTGTGATGTTTGAAACACTGTTATTTTGATAGTTAAAACACCGACTATCAAACCAGACCAATACGATTGTTGGATCGGAAAGACCGGGATCGAATTTATATTCGAATACCATTCTGACCAACAAGTACGTGAAGACGTCAATTGAAGACGGGGCAAGTGAAGACCGTGGATCTTCATAAGCGGAAGGACCACTGGTTGAATCTCTCTGGATTGCAACCAGAGTTATTCGATGTGTGATTCTGTCGTGGATGAAATCCACGGATTTGCAAGGACTTCTCGCTACTGATCCATGGGGTGATTCCTATATGAGATGCAGTAGGAGAGTACCTTCGGTTCATCCTGATCCTGGATGACATGTATGGACGGATGTCTGACAGAGTATTTCTAAAGGAATTACATGTGTTGATTTCTCCAAACGTACCATAGTTGATGGCGGAGGAATGGTTATTCTCTAGCCTGATAGCTAGAGTGTGTTTGTGGACATCAATCAAGTGTGATCTGGCGGATCTGACGATGTGGCATTCAAAGTGAATGGTGGCCAGATGATTGAGAAGAGATTCTAGCCTCAAGCCTCATCAACCGGGAAATGACGAAAATCGGGCAGGCAGCATGGCTATGTGGGTCGCACCCATTAGGATGTATGATCACCTATCTAGAGAAATTCTTATTGCTTCTTTATCTATGTTTCGATGCTGACCCTATCCGGGTGGCGGTTGCTGATCCCAACCGTCGGTGATATACATTCGGCACACTCAAGCGAAATGAGTGGTCGGTCATGTGAGGGCCGGGTTGCAAGACGTTCTTGTTGAACCCAGTGTATTCGCCTCTAGAGATACACGTGCGGAAGGTGGTCCCATACCTTGTCAAGTTGGAAATCCAATATCCAATAAGCGCCCGCGGTTTTTGATTTTATACTATATATATGGGGAGCGTGAGATGCAAGCGTTCCTCTAGATTGCTAATTACTTGTAATTAGACATTATGATAATATCAGATCAAAGTATGATTTCAAAATGGTTTTGGGTTATAGTAAGGTAAAAACCGTCCGTGTTTATGTGTGGACTGGTCTTACTATTATCCTTTTGTTTCGAAAAGGATTTCCAAGTTAAACAGGTGTGTGTGTAAACAAGTGTGTGTTATGTGAATTTATCACTGATAGTATTCCAGACTGACCCGGTGTATTTTTGTTTTAAATCAAATGTGCTCGGGTCAGACCGAGTATGTTCCAGGTTAGGTTTCGCTTGGAATTTCTGGAGCTGGAAGCAGGAGGCTTCATCGCTAGTTATATAAAGTTATTTCCGCTGTGCAGTTATATGTGTGCTCTGATGATTGGTATGTATACAAAGTCTTTTATATAAAGGTATTTGATATTATATTTTATCTGTTCCGCTGTGAGATTCTGATGTGTGATTCTTCTTCTTTCTTCTATTCTAATATTTCTTTCTTTCTTATCTCACCCTCTAAATTCTTTCTAAACTATCCAGTGTTTTTCGGTGCTTGGAGGATCGGTATAAGATACGGTCATGGTATTTATATCGATTTTCGAGGCCGAAAATCACCCGGGTCGTTACAGTCTTCA
Organism: Allium sativum; assembly: GCA_030737875.1. Classification (NCBI taxonomy): domain Eukaryota; kingdom Viridiplantae; phylum Streptophyta; class Magnoliopsida; order Asparagales; family Amaryllidaceae; genus Allium; species Allium sativum. The sequence continues at coordinate 118,347,012 of CM060919.1, read as the reverse complement.
TGCTAAGAAAGATTTGATTTTTATGTAGATAAAGATATGATTTTTATCGCATGTTTGAAATATTTTTATGTTGGTAAAAATATGATTTTTATTATTATATATATAGTTATATAAAAATGTGACCTTTTATGTGTGAAGTAGCGATAAAGACTTGATTTTTATAAATATGGTTTTAGAATAAAGATGAGATTTTTATCATCTTGAAAGCGAAGTAAAAATACGATTTTTATCATCGATAAAGGAAATATTTTAGTAAGTTAAAAATATGATTTTTATCATCTATATGGGAAATATTTTAGTAAGTTAAAAATATTATTTTTAACTAGAGTATGACATGAAAATATGAACTTTATGTATATGTAGCTTTATAAAAATATGAACTTTGTGTATGAAGTAGCAACTTAAAAATAGGATCTTTATTATAAAGAGAGCAGTATAAAAATATAATTTCTTATAGAAATGATTTTAGAATAAAAATAGGATTTTTATTATGTATGTAGCGAATCAAAAATATAATTTTGTATATGAAGGGGCGATATAGAAATGTGATATTTAACATAAAACCGCGTGAAATAGATCTCGTTCGAAGCGCGGAAAAGATTTTCTACATATGAAGAGTCACGGCGTTTGGTTTATCTTATTAGTGAGAACTTCCAACTCAAATTTAATTTCTAGTAAAATATATATACTAGGATGCTGACGGTGCTTAGCAGCACCCGACACCCGTCGTCCACAAACCATGGACGACTTGTTTGTTTGGTTGTTGTGATTATTTGGTTGGATTGGGTGGTTTTGTTGAAATGAATTGATATGATTTGGTTTGTGTATGACGTGCGCCAAATCTATCCCGTTTCTAGTATCGCGCCGTTATGCCGTCGAAATTTTCTAAAATATATTAGAAAAATAAAAATATCATTTTTACAGTGTAAATGAACCGAATAAATATTTTATCGTTAAAAATATAATTTTTAACGTGTATGTGAATAAAATAAATATTCATTTACAAATCAGACGATTTGTTTATGTACACTGATTTGACTGATATTGATTGGGACGATAAATTTTACACATCGCCCAACTGCACAAATAATATTCAGTATTTGTTGGTTGAAACCCCACACAGGTATTGGGATGATGTTTGATTCCAGTTCAGAAAGAAGTAATATTTTAAAAATAACAAATATTTTAAATATGGAATATTTTGAAATAATATTCAACAAAGGATTAAAATGTTAAAATACTTGAAGCCGTATTGATTAGAGTTGCGCCATTTCGACGCGAACGATATTTATATCGATTTTATTCGTTTTTATAACGAATATCGAAAAGGAAAAGATTTCAAAATATGATATTTTGAAAATATTATCATTAAAGTATTTTAATGGTAGAGATTATTCAATTTTGATTTAAAATTGAAATAAAAGTGGGAATCATTTTAAAACGAATTTATAAAATACGTTTGAACGAAATATATATAATATGTATTATATATATATATATATATATATATATAAATGGCCTGAATAGAACGCGCTACGCCGCGGCTGTTCGCGAATTTCGACCACTGACTTTGAATTGGTATTACGGGAGTTCCGACCGTCGGATTCTCCTAAAACCGAAACCGTTGGGTTCGTATCGAAAAGAGCTTTCCAACGAATATAAGAAATTTAAAATCTAATGGTTGGATTTGGAATTATGTCCAAATCAAATTTGGAAAAGGTCGCTGTAAGTGCAGTTCAATGACCGTTTATGAAAATCAACTGAAAGGGCCTTAATAAAATTATTAAAAATATTAATAATTTGTGTAAAATCATAATAAATGATTTGGGATGAAGAACTCCATATTTGAAAAGATAAAAATAGATTTTTATCGAATTGAACTAGTTATTAACTAGAATTAAAATCCAATTATTTTTAAATAAATAAAGAGGATTGAGAATGGTTTTTGAGAATAACCAGAATTTCCAATATATGAATTGGAATGGATTTGAATCAAAATTGTCTTCAGAATATTTCGATATTGGATTTCGTGATTATACAGATATTGTTATGGAAATCTGAAAGATATATTATATATCGTTATTTCGAGTACAATATTTGTTGGTTTCAGAATTCGATATTTAATATAAGCCGATATAATTTCTATTTAAAGCCTTATATTTAATATCGAATTGGATTTTGGGTTTGTCGTGAACGGTGTCTTCACTAACACTGTTCTTAAACCCAATGGAGTTAAGAAAATTAGAAACTAACTGTAGATTTGTTAAGTTGAATGGTTTTCTGGGTATTGATCTGATGTTGGTTTCGGCCTTCCGGATTAATACTTAGGGAATTGTTCTCTTACTAATTTACGGTTATAGATTAATGGAATGCGATAGGGGTTTATCGTGAGCTATGTTTTAAATGACATTAGTTATTTAACCCGAGTAAAGATAAGATTAATTTCTTAACTTTGAAAAGTCATTAAGTAATGATTTTTAAGATTAAAACTGAATTAGAGTATTAATGAATCTTTAATTAGATTGAGATGATCGAGAGTGGAGTATCACCAGTTTTGATCCAAGCGATAGTTAAATCTTTAAGTAGATTTGAACGTGAAATGGTAATTAATTTTACCGATAACACCGTGGTGTTAGATATGGAGTATTACCAGTTTTGCTCCAGGGGATAAAGAGGTTGGCATTGGGAAATAAAATAAATGATTACTTCAGTAAGGTGCACTTACCCCAACTAGTTTGGAAAACCTTAAAATGGTTTGAAATGATATCCAAAGGAAGATTAAAGAATAAATTTTAAAGAATTTATCTTTGATAAAATTAATAGGAACCTTTCCCTAAAAATGTGAATATTTGAATAAAAGAATATTCTGGATTTGAATGAGGCGTACGTTGTGTTTGTGTAACACTTGTTTCTTATATACGCGGGTTATTCGGAAAGGCCGGGTTTATCCCATTCTGAATAACTGATTCGACGATGAGTCGACGATGAAGACGGTTGTTGAAGACCGGAGGTCTTCACATCACTTGGATAATTACTGATGATCTTGATTAGGCTGTACACCCAAGAGGAGGGAATCAGTTGGTGATCGTCCAGACGTACTTGGAGATCGATGGATATGCGAGGAATAAGGTTCCTCTGGTTTCGTTCAGACCCAGAACGAAGTTGTAAATGGGATGTGTGTCTGACATTGGATATCATTCTGTGTGATTGATGGATATCGGTTGCATGGAGTGGTATGCCTGTGTGGCATGCTGAGATGCAAATGATCAAGGTTGTTGTTGAAAAGCAGAGTCTTGTGGTTGATGATCAAAGCACGGCCTGCGTGGCGTAGATTTGTGTATAGCGTTAATTTGCGAGCCTCATACCCCTGGGTGAACCAGAAACGGGAGAGGACATCAGGGAGGGCATGCGTTTCCTTCTAGCTAGGAGTGGTGTCAGTGTTTTTACACGGCCTGACATTTTACTTATGTGGATGATGGATTGCGAGGCGCCGCGGTTAGATCGGACGATCCGGGTCCGATGGAGTCATTTGGCTCATTTACGCCCCATAGGGCGGGGAAACGCATGTTCAAGGTTTTTTAATCCACATTTTACTTTGATGGGCCATCTCTGACGATTCAAGGTGTAGTTGCGGCTGTTCCTAAGGGGCGGGCTAGAGCGTGTCGAAGCGGTGAGGACTATCTTTTGCCTAGGTTCATAGATGGATATCCAACTTCAGATACGACATTTTGCGGTTTTATTTGTAGAGCTTAGTATGGCAACATGATATATGGTACACATGCCTCCTATGATTGATACATTTATATTTGAAGTTGATTTCTTCACTTATACTAATAATAAAAGATTAAATTTCGTGTATCAAGCATTATTTGGCTATTGTAAGGTAAAACCCTATTCTCCGGCTTGCGTTGCATTGTGTGATGGGACCTGGGTCTTATAATAGCTTCATTTTTCTTTATTTAGCATTGCGCTGTTTGTTATATGCACTGGTCTTCTTGGGAGGAAACCCGTTCCGTCTTATACAACGTGGTCCCTTGATTTATTAATAACTGTTTTAGTTCTCAGTCACATGACTGACCTGGAGTTTATTGTTTTAACCTAAACTTTGGGTGCCCCTATTTTCCGCATGGGCAGCTAGTAGTTGGGTTTTGCAGATTTATATTCACAGGATCCTGATTTACAGCTGGAATGATTTTCAGAAAGCTCTGTATCCGTAATTTTTTTCAGTTGTGTTTTGTATTATTTTCCGCTGTTGTAATGTATTTAAATCTCTGATATTTGTCAAATGCATAATATTTGTTCATACTCTGTATATTCTTTATTCTGATGTAAATTGTTGTAATAAGCAATGAAATGTTCTTCTGTTTGTGTTCTGATTTGTCGTGTTCTCAACTCAATCCGGGCTTTCCTTTACGGGGAAGTTTGGGTCATGACAAAGGATTATCGACTATAGTTTATTCGAAAGAGAGATTATCGAATATAGTTTATTTGAAGAAAAGAGTTATTGAATAGAGTTTATTCGACGGAGAGTAATCGAAGAAAGATTATTCGAGAGAGAATTATAAGTTGAAACTTGATTTTTTCGAATTCAGGAAAGTACTATTCACTTTCCGTTTTTAATCAAGATTTATTTATTAATAAATTATTTGTTTGTTTATTTATCCAAAATAATAAAACAAAAGTTATATTCAAGTTATTATATTTCGGAAGCATGGGATTATAACACTATTGTTATAATCGAATGATTTCTGTAAAAGAAGTGGATTCGTTAATAGAATCCAAGAGTTACGTAAGGAAGTTTGTCAAAGATGTAATGGGTGAACTTTGTCTATTTCGAGGTTGAAAATGTTGTTCAGTTAAGGTCTGAGAGGTAATTCTACCCCAACTTGATTGACTTCGTTTTAAGCTAAGGAATAGTTAAGGCTCGAAGTGGAGGGTGGTTAAGTGAATTTATTAAATGAGTGTAATGATTTGAGTTGGCATAGCGATGTTTTATTTAAACATCTATTTAAATCCAATGAAGGAGTTTTGGAAATGTTTTCCAAATAAGAATCAGAAATGTTTTCTAATATAGAAAATAAGAAATGAGAGTAAATATAGGAATGTTTTCCAATGATTAATAACGTATATTTTCTAAATTTATAAAGTAAGAATTTACGAATATATGGAAACGGGAATAGGGAAATGAATAATTGAATGACAATTTAAATTAATGGGGATCAGTGTTGATTGATGATTTGCTCGGTAAGATTTCCATTTGGAAATACGACTGTTGTTTGTACACATGTTTTCTTTTGATAGTTAAATAACCGACTATCAAAGTTTTGACCATTTCCGTCGTCAATACGGTAAGACCGGGATCAGATTTTTTATCTGGAAACCACTCCGTATGGGCATTAGCGTTGCGAATCAAATATGATGATTATAATTGAAGACAGAGTTTATGCAAGGGAAGTTCTGGCAATCCTAGGCAGAAATTGCCTAATATGGGTTTACGAAATAGTGCCTTCGGTTTATCCAGTCCCAGGACAACCTATATGGAAGAATGTCTGACATAGTATATTTAATAGATCACATAAGTTGATCTCTTCAAACGTATTTATGTTTGGTGGTGGGGAATTCGTTTCTCTTAGTTGTATACCCGTGGTATTTTTGGAGAAATCAATTTGTGATTTGGCGGGTATGATGATGTGACATTCAAAGGAAATAAGGATGTGATCTGTATAGTGATACATTATGACCTCAAGCCTCATCAACCGAGAAATGACAGAAATCGGGCAGGCAGCATGGCTAAGTGGGTCGCACCCAATTAGGGTATATTGTCACCATCTAGAGAATATTCATATTTGTTACTTCTTTCAATTCTTTATCTCCCGGGAATGGTTATGTTGGTATACCAACTGTAAGGTAAAAATATATTCGGAATATTCAAGCGAAATGAATGGCCAGTCATGTGTGGCCGAGTTGCAAGATGTTCTTGTCAAACTCCAGTGTATCGCTTCTAGAGTACACTAATCGGAAGGTGGTTCCATACCTTGTCATAGTTAGAAATCCGTTTCCCAATAAGAGTCTGCTGTTTTTGATTGTATATTATATATGTGGAATGTGAGATGAAAGCGTTCCACTAAATTGCTATTTATTTGATTTAGACATTATTATAATATCAGAAGAGTATGGATTTTTAAAAGAATGTTTTGGGTTATCGCAAGGTAAAAACCATCTGTGTTTATGTGTAGATCGGTCTTACGATTATTCTTTCTTTTAAAAGGATTTTAAAAGTTAAACAAGTGTTTGGAGTTTACTCACACCAGTCACATGACTTGTAACACCCCACGTCCATTAATGTCACTCGCAAAGGGAATGTATTAACTTCCATGGAGCATTTTAAGTGAATATAGAACAGAAAATCACAACAAGACAGATATAAAGAAGTACTTGAAAATTTAAAACTTTATTTATTGCAGCAGAAGGTAAATATGTTTGGTTACATCATCAAAAACCACAAACCAAAGTAAAGTACATAATATCCATCTTGATAAACAAAGTACATAATCCCACTACTACAAATAGCCATAAAGAAAATGATAGGCTGAACTTTACTTCGGCAATCCAAATCCAAGTGCTCCCAAAGAGATCCAATCAAGCTCCACTAGTACTAGTCCCACCCTTAGAACCTGGGGGGAAAAAGGAAGAAAAGAGGTGGAAACAAAGGGGGTCAGAAATAAAGTCTGGCGAGTCCGATAACTCTAACAACATAATTATGATAAGATATAAGCTGGAGAATAAGGTAATGACTGTGTGAACCACATGGGTACGGCAAGGCAATCAAGAGAAATAGAGATAACGTAAATGGCGCTTCCTAATCGATATAGGATAATTACTATACTCTACTGTACTGTACTAACACTAACTGCACCACTACTAGTCACTCTAGAAATTTGATCCTTCTTGGCTAAATTAGATAGCTTCGTGTACTACTAAATGTACCCACTATCCTCCATGTTTGACTGTATATCTCTAGTTGCTATCAGAGGTACCCAGCGTGTACCTATCCCCACTCGATGTACCCCTTCAATAAGTAATAATGGTAATTCCACGTACTCCTAGCTGACGTCATAGGTGCCGCCTGCTCCTATCTCCACTAGGTGTACCCCCTTAATAATTATTAATAATATTGGTAGCTTCGTGTACCCCTAGCTGACTACATAGGTGTTGTCTGCTCCTATCTCCACTAGATGTACCCACTACCCTGCCCCATTCGATCGGCTCCCTAACTCGTAGATACCCGTGCTGGCCCCACAGTAGGGTGTATCACTCCCTAAAGTGGCAACCCAATACCACCAATGATGTACGGCTTATACCTACACGATGCAACAACGTCTTACCTACTAGCCTGGGTCCACACACGGATATGAACCCGTTGGACTTGCGTTGCCACCGCTAACCCGGTTTGGCCTCTTACAGTCAAGCCCAGTATGCGTGTCCCGTCCTCGACTTGGGTCGAGCCCACAAAGATACTAATGGGTTACTGGTTGAAACGGTCCCCCATTACTTGACACAAGCTATCCACCTAAGCTTGGTCCCCTCTAGTATATCCCACTTAACCCACTTCATGTCCACTTACATGTTTTAAATTTGGTTAAGGGTTTCTATTAGTAATTCCACATGCCACCCAAGGCACCCACTTAAACCCTATGTCCCACTTACATGTTTTACCTTGGTTAAGTGTTACTAATCGTATTTCCTCATGCCACCCAAGGCACCCACTAGATTTCACATGCCATCCAAGGCACCCACTTAACCCCCTCATGTCCCACTACATGTTTATTTGGTTAAGTGTTTCTTAATTCATTTAGACCGTAACCTCATAAAGACCTCTCACACTAGACTGGCATTTGTGGCAGCTGGATTTGCCGGGCGGGTCCGGGCAGTCTTACACCACAAAAGAGCCTAACCTCGTGTCTTTATAATTGTTACGTATTTAATTTATGCCTAAGATCTCTCACATTAGACTGGCATTTGTGGCAGCTAGATTTGCCGGGCGGGTCTGGGCAGTCTTACACCACAAAAGAGCCTAACCTTGTATCTTAGACGATTAATTACTCCTAATTAATCATTCCCCAATTTGAATTACTTTCCCTATTCAAATTATCAATCAATTCCAAATTTAACGATGTCCATAATTGACTCAATTATGTCCATCCATTTATGGTATGTAAAATCATACCAATTTTCACCACAATTATATTTTATTCCTTTAAAATTAATTACATGCCTTTTTAGGCCATTACATGCCAAATTCACAATATGTGTGTATCCACTATTATTCCCATCGTACCCCCGTCATTCGTTCGCTTAACACGTCATATACATATTAGACTAGCAAATAGTCTAATACTTAAAAAAAAGGGAATAATCGTCATAGAGTCACATACACACAATAATAGATCTAATTAGCATCTAACTTGCAATTAAGAATTACAACATACTTGCATAGTCTTTGTATCATCAAGGATCCAAAAAACATAGATCTAAAAGGTGTGAACTTGCATGTATGAACATAGTTTTACACCCAACTAGCCTAGGTAATTATCACAAACTTACATAAACTATGTATGTCGTCAACCTAAACATAAAGGTGTCATCTTGCATAACTATGGATCCAATAAAAGGTGTTAACCATGAGTAAACTATGGATCCACATAAAGGTGTAAACTTGCATAACTATGCATGTCATAGTTTCAACATAAAAATGTCAACTTGAATATGGATCTAAACTTTAAAGGTGTGAACTTGTATATATGTGAATCCAATTATCACTTAAACTTGCATATGAACATAATACTTATACGAACTAGCATATGTTCCACATTCATATTCGCATAAAAACTGATGTTATAAACCTAGGTGATTGGATTATAAAAAGGGATTCATTGACGCAAGTTAACATCATGAACTACTAGCATATATTTTAGATCCAAACTTACATAACATCATATAACTCGCATACAACTTGCGTGATCCTATTAACTTGCATAACATCATATGTACAACCTGCATAATCATATTAACTTGCATAACATCATATATGAAACTTGCATAATCATATTAACTTGCATAACATCATACATGAAACTTGCATAACATCATATATAAAACTTGCATAACTTCATATGTGAAACTTGCATAACATCATATATAAAACTTGCATAACATCATATGTGAAACTTGCATAACATCATATATAAAACTTGCATAACATCATATATAAAACTTGCATAACATCATATATAAGATTTGCATAACATCATATAATATGAATCAAGCTAACATACATGATTAAACATATGAATTAGATTCACAACCACAACTTATAATCCAACGTATATCACATCATAATTGATTTAGCAATTATTTTGTTAAAGTGATCGAACTCACAACTCAAAAGCGGTCTTGAGTTCTGAATTCTGATTTCTGGAGTTGTATTAGCTCTGCTTTGAAGAAGATTCGTTGTTAGGGTTGAATAGAACTGATTTGATTTGCTGTTCTTCCTCTTTAATTTGTGGCAGCTACTCTAGGGTTCAAGACGACAACATGACGGCCATAGTTTCAGTTTTAATTCTGATTTAGGGTTTGAGTCTATGGGTCTTTTTATAGATTTTTGAAATAACTTAAGCCGTCAGATGATCTTAGGGTTATTCAGAGTCATTCAGTCAAGATAGGGTGATGAGTCAACCCTAATGACTCAGCAAGGAGTCAGAAAGGACTCAGCAATGAGTCACAATATGGATCAGACTAAACCAAAAGGTATGAAGGTTTTTCCCTCGGCCTGGGCGCACTTGGGAAGTGCACCAATGTAAATTTGTACTGGCACACTTCCCAAGTACGCCAGTGCATATTTTTTTTCCTCTCTTTTGCCATCAAACTTCGTTCGTCCATAACTCCTTCATCCGGTACCCGTTTCCCGCAAACTCGGACTCTATTTCAACCAGAATTCTGAGACGAACACAATGGCGCAACCCCATTCCCTTAATTCTCACGTCTGAGATTAATTATTCTTTATTTTAGTTAATTTGATTATTCAAAAATCCGGGGTGTTTCATTCTCCCCTCCTTAAAGGATTTCGCCCCCGAAATCTCCAAGTTAAGGAGAATGCATATCCTACCATCCAAACAACCATCTACTCAACCATCAAACACGGGCATCCAGTGTCCTTATAAAATTTCTAATGCCGTATGAACATATGCAAGAAGTGTGTGTATATGTTCCTTATCTAATGCAAAATCAGGCGTCTACTGATTCAGTTGACCTACTTAATGCAAATCATGATAGTGCCATGCGTCCATTATGTATGCGAAAGAACCTTATCGATACATATCATTTCTACATGTGTGCACAACCATTCACCAAAATGCAACATCCATATGATGGTACAACCATTATACATCCATTACTTAAATATGTACACAATTTATATGCAATATGCGATATGAAGTGACTGAGCCGATCTAGTGCCTAAAGTGTGTGTATATGCATCCACGAACAACCACTAGCAAACACTTGCATCCACGTGCATCCATCATACATAACATGTCTCAAACACATGTTTCAACCATAGGACTACCCTATCTAAAGGTCAAAGATACTAGCGAGAGGACATACTAGAGATAAGATAAGTACAAGGTAAGCGATAAAGGAGAAATTTAAAAGGCATACCCTCGAAAAGAAAAGGGTACAATGAACGCATCTTCTCTTCCGTCTCCCAAGTAGCGTTGCTCTCGTCATCTCCCCATTGCAATTTGATTAGTTTGACCTCTCGATTCCTCAGCTTCTTAATCTCCGACCCAAGAATGCACGTAGGAGCTCGTCGAATCGTCACATCACGCTCGATCTCCACCTCTCTAAGCAAGCTCGGCTCTACCACCTCTGCGGTCTCGTGCAAGCACTTCCTCAAATGTGATACATGGAATACGTCGTGTACACCACTAAGTCTCTAGGGCAACTCCACTCTATACGCCATCTTCCCAATCCTTTCCTTAATAGGAAACGGTCCTACGAATCTAGGTGCTAACTTCCCAACGGACCCAAAGCGAACGACGTTCCGTAATGGAGACACCTTGACAAAGACCATGTCCCCAATATCAAACTCAAGATCTGTCCTCCTCTTGTCCGCATAAGATTTCTGCCTATCTTGCGCCGTCTTCATCCTCCTTCGAATCAAATCGATCTTTTCCGAAGTCTGTCTAATCCTATCGAGCCCAAGTAAGATCTTATCTGTAGACTCCCACCAACATGTAGGCGAATGACACGGCCGTTCATAAAGAGCCTCGAACGATGCCATGCCAATGCTTGACTGAAAGCCATTATTATATGCGAACTCTACCAACGGAAGATGTTCCTCCCATGTACCTCCGAAGTCTACGACACATAAGCTCAATAGGTCCTCCAGAATACAATTCACCCTCTCGGTCTGGCCGTCCGTCTGAGGATGATATGCGGTGCTCAAACATACTTGAGTCCCTACCGCCTCTTGCAAGCTCTTCCAAAATTTGCTAGTGAAGATAGGATCGCGGTCGCTCACTATGCTAGAAGGAATACCGTGCAAACGAACTATCTCTCGGAGGCTAACCATGGAGCAGTCCTCTTTCTCTTCACGGGAATGAAATGGGCGCTCTTAGTAAGTCTGTCTACCACAACCCAAATCCCCGTATTACCCTTCCTCGATCATGGTAATCCGTCAACAAAATCCATCGAGACGCTTTCCCACTTCCATTATGGGGCCTCCAATGGGTGAAGCAATCCACCGGGCTTCTTTTGCTCTGCTTTTACTTGTTGGCATACCAAGCATCTAGCGACATACTCGGCCCAAAAGTAAACTTGTCTCATGTCCATGTACATCTTGTCCCCGCCGGGATGGATGGTCATCTTCGAACGACGGGCATCATCAAGAATGGTCTTCCTGAAATTCTCGTCCTGTAGTACACAAAGTCTACCGTCCCTACGCAACCAACCCTTATCATCTAGGGTATACCTACTTAGGTGGCTTGATGACTCCCCTCTTATGAGCTTCTCTACTAACTCCATAAACTGTGGGTCAATACGCTGTGCCTCTCTAACCCGTCCCAAAAGCGTAGGTATGACCTCAAGGACGCTAGCAAACTGGGTACAAATCAATGGATGGTCTAAAGTCAAAGGTAGAGATAAACTCTAGGCTACGCCGCTCGACAAACAAAGGACTCAATGTCAAATTTTTCCTACTCAAGGAATCCGCCACAATGTTGCCCTTGTCAGGGGTATATGCTATCTCGAAATCGTAGGACGCCAAGAACTCCATCCACCTTTGTTGCCTCAGGTTTAGATCTTTTTGAGAGAACGAGTACTTTAGCGACTTATGGTCTGCAAGTAACTCAAACTTCTTACCAAGCAAATAATGACGCCAAGACTTGAGCGCACCATAACATATCACCCTTCCCTAGAGACCACATGTCCTAAAATCCTCACTTCTTTACTCCAAAAATGGTATTTTGGAGAACTTAGCTTTAAGCTGGTGCGCTTGTAGGGTCCCTAAGCTTTCCCTAAGATGTAGGGCATGCTCTTCTCTGCTTCTAGAGAAAACCAGGATATTATCCCATACAAAATCGTCACAACTTTCCATCTCTCACACAGACCATCCTAGTCGAACTCGACATCCCCCAAGTGCAAGCCCCAAAGGCCTAAACCAATATCAGACAAACACCCAAGGGATACCTCCTTCGAATTCAAACGACCTACGTGAGATGATACTAGTAAGACGGCCAACCAATTGAGCACTTGACCGACTCTGGCTGTCCTTGCCAGTCTTGCTCCAAAATCACCGATCATTACATAACTGGCTTTGCTTAATCTATTAAGCACGTACGAAGACTTATTTCGTGCCTCTGGGTAAACCCCGCACTTTATCAAAGACGTCTCCATACTCACGGACCACACAAACAGACTCCCAATCATCGTTGGATGTGTCAGAAGATTCTAGGCAGCTATGCATCACTGAACCCCTAGGGTCACAAGAAATATGAGGGTCTTTTCATAATGAATCAATAGTCTAACTACCCTCCTTTCACAATCTAGGATGGCACCTCGCCTGGCTAGCCAATCCACCCCTAGAATCAAACTATAGCCCGTGAAACCAAGGACGAAGGCGTTGCATTCAAATCCAACGCCCAAGATAGACACTCTCAAATCCCGACAAACCATTGAAGGATGAGCCGAACCACCAACAGGATTTGAGACTAGGATGGGACCCTTAACTAGACTAGTATTTAGGTGTAGTGTTTCAAATAACGAAGAAGATACTAATGAGTATGAAGCACCAGAATCAAACAAAGTTCAAACAGGATGATAAAGAAAACCAAATTTCAACCTAGACGGTCCGACCCCCATCAGGTATACCGGCCGTGAGGGAATACAACTACCCTCCAGAAGATCCTGTACTTTGTCCATGCCTCTTTGGACAATCCTAAGGTGTCCTATTTCTCCAAAACAACTAGCCTTCTTCTTCACATTCTCCATTCGTGGCCTCCCACCAAGATGAGGTTTCATCCTTTGTTAACCAAAAAGCTATTTGAACCTTCCTCCCATCGTTTATATTAAAGGTACCAACAAGCCCTCCACTTCCTCGGACTAACTTCTAGCCCGACAAACGTCTAAGTCCCTTGAAGTGGTTTTCCGTCCTTCGTATGGAAGTCCTTCGTATGGAAGTCCTTATCTATCTTAGAAAAAGCATCTATATGCGGAGGGGGAAAAGAACTCAAAAAGAGAAAGAGGAAGGGATTCAAAACGGAGAATCGAAGGAAGGATATATGGCTCTTGGGGATTATGTTCTTAAAATAAACCTTTCTTTCAAAAATACTCTTCTACAAACATATTTTTGAAAGTATTCTTTATAACAATGCTTTTGAAAAATAGTTTTTCAAAATATCTTATCTATTCTGGTAACCTTCAGCTCCGATACCACGTGTAACACCCCACGACCATTAATGTCACTCGCAAAGGGAATGCACTAACTTCCACGGAGCATTTTAAGTGAATATAGAACAGAAAATCACAACAAGACAGATATAAAGCAGTACTTGAAAATTTAAAACTTTATTTATTGCAGCAGAAGGTAAATATGTTTGGTTACATCATCAAAAACCATAAACCAAAGTCAAGTACATAATATCCATCTTGATAAACAAAGTACATAATCCCACTACTACAAATAGCCATAAAGAAAATTATGGGCTGAACTTTACTTCGGCAATCCAAACCCAAGTGCTCCCAAAGAGATCCAATCAAGCTCCACTAGTACTAGTCCCACCCTTAGAACCTGGGGGGGGGGAGGAAGAAAAGAGGTGGAAACAAAGGGGGTCAGACATAAAGTATGGCGAGTCCAATAACTCTAACAACATAATTATTAAAGCAATATGATAAGATATAAGCTGGAAAATAAGGTAATGACTGTGTGAAACACATGGGTACGGCAAGGCAATCAAGAGAAACAGAGATAACGCAAATGGCGCTTCCTAATCGATATAGGATAATTACTATACTCTACTGTACTGTACCATACTGTACTGTACTAACACTTACTGCACCCCTACTAGTCACTCTTGAAATTTGATCCCTCTTAGCTAAATAGAACGATGATAGCTTCGTCTACTAGATGTACCCACTATCCTCCATGTTTGACTGTATATCTCTAGTTGCTATCATAGGTACCCAGCGTGTACCTATCCCCACTAGATGTACCCCTTCAATAAGTAATAATGGTAATTCCACGTACTCCTAGCTTACGTCATAGGTGTCGCCTGCTCCTATCTCCACTAGGTGTACCCCCTTAATAATTATTAATAATAGTGGTAGCTTCGTGTACCCTAGATGACTACATAGGCGCCGTCTGCTCCAATCTCCACTAGGTGTACCCACTACCCTGCCCCATTCGATTGGCTCCCTAACTCGTAGATACCCGTGCTGGCCCCACAGTGGGGTGTATCACTCCCCAAAGTGGCAACCCGATACCACCAATGATGCACGGCTTATACCTACACGATGCAACAACGTCTTACCTACCAGCCCGGGTCCACACACGCATATGAACTCGTTGGACTTGCGTTGCCACCGCTAACCCTGTTTGGCCTCTTACAGTCAAGCCCAGTATGCGTGTCCCGTCCTCGACTTGGGTCGATCCCACAAAGATACTAATGGGTTACTGGTTGAAACGTGTGACGGCAAGGAATTTCGCTCGGTCCGAACCAGTCGCTAAACCGACCCAGACCGTTCGAAACGCCCTATCGTTTGAGAACATGACAAAACGGAACGCATACAGAAGAACATTTCATTGTATATTACAACAATGCATCAGATTACAAGAATATACAGAGTATAAATGAATATATGTTACACAGAAATATCAGAGATTTAAATTACATTGAAATACATAGCAGCGGAAAATAATACAATACACAACTAGAAGGGATATCCGGATACAGTTTTTAAATATTAAAAACTGATTTTTCAAGGAAATAAAAACTGATTTTATTTTAAGAGATTAAATAGAAAAAGATTTGAATTTTAAATGGAAAAAGATGAGAAGTTTAAAAAGGTGACAAAAAGGCGAAACGACGAAGACTTCTGCAAAAGAAGAGCCGTGGAGCTAGGATAGCTATATGTGAGAATTTCTCACCTTTCAATTTCCTTTCTAGTTATATATATATACTAGGATGCAGACGGTGCTTAGTAGCACCCGACACAATCGTCTACAGACCATGGACTTGTTTGTTTGGTTGCATAGATTAGTTGAATTATTTGTTTGAATTGAATTGTTTGGTGAGATGAAATTGATTTGATTGATGTGTGAATGGCGTGGGCCTTCACTAGATCGGGGATAAGGCTAGGCCTTGTCCCGTTTCTAGTATCGTGCCGTTATGCCGCCGAAATTTTCTAAAATATGTTAGAAAAATGAAAATATCATTTTATTTAAATAATGAATTGAATTGAAAACGATTTCGAAATGAATTGAATTGAAAACGAATTTAAATTGAATTGAAAGCGAATTGAAATGAATTCAAATTGAATTGAAATTTGAATTGAATAGAAATGAATTTTAAAACGAATTTATAAAGAAGAATTCAATTTTGATTTGAATTGAAAAGAAAGTTGAAATAGCTTTTGAAACGATTTTAAAACTATTTATATAATTCGTTTTAAATAGAAATCGACGAAATATATATTATATATATTATATATATAATATAATGGCCTGAATAGAACGCGCCGCGCCGCGGCAGTTCGCGAATTTCGACCATTTATTTCAAACGGACATTACGGGAGATCCGACCGTCGGATTCTCCTAAAACCGGAACCGTTGGGTTCGTATCGAAAAGAGCTTTCTAACGAATATTAGAAATTTGAAATCTAACGGTTGGATTTGGAATTATGTCCAAATCAAATTCGAAAAAGGTCGCTGTAAGTGCAGTTCGATGGCCATTGATGGAAATCGACTGTACGGGCCTTGATAAAATTATTAAAAATAGCAATAATTTGTGTAAAATCATAAGAAATGATTTAGAAAGATTTGGGATGAAAAACTCCATGTTTGAAAAGATAAAAATAGATTTTTATCGAAATGAACTAGTTTTGAACTAGAATTGTAATTCTATTTATTTTTTAAATAAATAAATTGAATTAGAAAAGGGTTTTAAAAATAACCAGAATATCCAATGATTGCATTGGAGTGGATTTGAATCGAAATTGTCTTCGGAATATTTCGATGTTGGAATTCGTGATATTACAGGTGTTGTTATGGAAATTTGAAAGATATATATTTGTATCGTTATTTCCAATACGACATTTGTTAATCGTAGAATTTGATATTGAATATAAGCCGATATATTTTCTATTCAGAGCCTTATGTTGAATATCAAATGTGATTTGGGTTTGTCGTGAATGGTGTCTTCACTAACATTGTTCTTGAACCCAGATGAGAAAAGATTAAATCTTTTTATTTAGATTTAATGAAGCGTACCAATTAAATAATATTTAATTGGAATTGAATCGATATTGATTTTTGGGTTTATCATGGACAGTGTTTTAAATAACACTCGTTCTTTAACCCGATCATTGATGAAATGTGATTTTGGGTTGTCGTGAACGGTATCTTCAATAATACAGTTCTTAGACCTAAAGGAGTTAAGAAAATTAGAAACTAACTGGAGATTAGTTAAGTTGAATAGTTTTCGAGGCATTGATCTGATGTTGGTTTCGGCCTTCGGGATTAATACTTAGGGAATTGCTCACTTGCTAATTTACAATTAGGGACTGATTGAAATGTGATGTGATTTTGGGTTTATCGTGAACCGTGTTTTAAATGACACTGATTCTTTAACCCAGTCACAGATTAAAACTAAGTGGAGTTTTAATGAATCTTTAATTAGATTGAAATAATCGAAATGGAGTATCACCAGTTTTGCTCCAGGCGATAGTTAAATCTTTAATTAGATTTGAACGTGAAATGGTAATTGAATTTACCGATAACACTGTGGTGTTAGATATGAAGTATTACCAGTTTTACTTCATGGGATAAATAGGTTGGGATTGGGGAATTAAAACCAATGATTACTTCGGTAAGGTTCGTTAATCTCGACTAGTTGAATCGAAATTCAAAAGAAGAATAAATTCAAGAAATTTATCTTGGATAAAATTAATGGGAACATTTCCCTATGAACGTGAAATTTAGAAACTAACTGTCGGTTGGCCAAGCAGAATGGTTTTCTGGATATTGATCTGATGTTGGTTTCGGCCTTCGGGGTTAATATTTGGGAAGTTATTCTCTTGATTAATTTACGGTTAGTGACTGATGAATTGGAATGAGGCGTATGTTGTGTTTGTGTAACACTTATTTAAATATACGCGAGTTATTCGGAAAGACCGGGTTTATCCCATTCTGAATGACTGATACGACGATAAGTCGAAGATGAAGATGATGGTCGAAGACCGGAGGTCTTCACGTCGTTTGGGTGATAACTGATGATCTTGATTGGGCTGTACACCCAAGAAGATGGAAACAGTTGGTGATCGTCCAGACGTACTTGGAGATCGATGGATATGCGGGGTACTAGGTGCCTCCGGTTTCGTTCAGACCCAGAACGGACTTGTAAATGGACTGTGTGTCTGACATTGGATTTTAGTCCGTGTGATTGATCTCTATTAAATATATATCTGTTTGGCGGCGGAGAATTTATTCTCTTGCTTAACGCCCTTCTCTGAGACGTACGAGCTCAGGGGTTATATATTGATGGATATCAAACGCATGGAGTGAATTGCCTGTGTGGCATGCCTAAGTGGCTATTGATCGAGGCTTCTGTTGAAAAGCAAAGTCTTGTGGTGATGATCAAAGCACGGCCTTTGTGGCGTAGCTTTGTGTAACGTTTACCTCGCGTGTTTCACACCCGGTATGAACCAAAAACGGGAGAGGACGTCAGGGAGGGCATGCGTTTCTTCCTAGCTAGAAGTGGCGTCAGTGGTTTTACACGCCCTGACGAGTTTGACTTATGTGGTTGTTGCTGTTGCGAGGCGCCTCGGATTGATCGGTCGTTCTCGAACCGATGGAGTCATTTAGTTGGCTCGTTTACGCCCCATAGGGCGGAGAAACGCATGTTCAGGCATTTTAATCCACTTCGTGTGGACCGGCCCTGAGGATCCAAGGGTCACTCGAGCTCTGATCCTGAGACTCGGGCTAGGCAGTCTCGAATCGGTTGAGGACTATCTTTTGCCTCGGTTCATAGACGGAAATCCAATTTCCAAATACGTGATCTTGCGGTTTTAGTTGTAATCCTATATATGGCGACATAGTGGGATGGGGCGCTCATGCCGCCTATGATTGATACTTATGATTTGAAGTGTTTTATACACTATGCACTTATATTAGTATCAAATGATTTGTTTTAAAAACGTATCAAGCATTCTTTGGTTGTTATAAGGGAAAACCCTATCCTCGACTGCGTTGCATTGTGTGATGGGACCTGGGTCTTATAACAGCTTCATTTTTCTTTATTTAGCATTGCGCTGTTGTTTTATGCACTGGTATTCTTGGGAGGAAACCCGTTCCGTGTTATACGGCGTGGTCCCTTGATTTACCTATCTTTAAAAATAACGTTTAATAACTGTTTTAGTTCTCACACCAGTCCCATGACTGACCTGGAGTTTATTGTTTTAACCTAAACTCTGGGTGCCCATATTTTGACACGGGCAGCTAGTAGTTTCGGTTTTGCAGATTTATATTCACAGGATCCTGGTTTACAGCTGGAACGATA
The DNA here is from genome assembly GCA_030737875.1 of Allium sativum. Lineage (NCBI taxonomy): Eukaryota > Viridiplantae > Streptophyta > Magnoliopsida > Asparagales > Amaryllidaceae > Allium > Allium sativum. Next base: position 118,327,681 of record CM060919.1, on the reverse strand, counting down.
TCCGGAAAGCTTTGTATCCGTATATCCCTTCTAGTTGTGTATTGTATTATTTTCCGCTGCTATGTATTTCAATGTAATTTAAATCTCTGATATTTCTGTGTAACATATATTCATTTATACTCTGTATATTCTTGTAATCTGATGCATTGTTGTAATATACAATGAAATGTTCTTCTGTATGCGTTCTGTTTTGTCATGTTCTCAAACGATAGGGCGTTTCGAACGGTCTGGGTCGGTTTAGCGACTGGTTCGGACCGAGCGAAATTCCTTGCCGTCACAAAACGGGCCACCATTACTTGACACAAACTATCCACCTAAGCTTGGTCCCGTCTAGTATATCCCACTTAACCCACTTCATGTCCACTTACATGTTTTAAATTTGGTTAAGGTTTTCTATTAGTAATTCCACATGCCACCCAAGGCACCCACTTAACCCCTATGTCCCACTTACATGTTTTACCTTGGTTAAGTGTTACTAATCGTATTTCCTCATGCCACCCAAGGCACCCACTAGATTCCACATGCCACCCAAGGCACCCACTAAACCCCCTCATGTCCCACTACATGTTTATCTGGTTAAGTGTTTCTTAATTCATTAAGACCGTAACCTCATAAAGACCTCTCACATTAGACTGGCATTTGTGGCAGTTGGATTTGCCGGGCGGGTCCGGGCAGTCTTAAACCACAAAAGAGCCTAACCTTGTGTCTTTATAATTGTTACGTATTTAATTTATGCCTAAGATCTCTCACGTTAGACTGGCATTTGTGGCAGGCAGATTTGTCGGGCGGGGCCGGGCAGTCTTACACCACAAAAGAGCCTAACCTCGTGTCTTAGACGATTAATTACTCCTAATTAATCAGTCCCCAATTTGAATTACTTTCCCTATTCAAATTATAAATCGATTCCAAATTTAATGATGTCCATAATTGACTCAATTATGTCCATCCATTTATGGTATGTAAAATCATACCAATTTTCACCACAATTATATTTTATTCCTTTAAAATTAATTACATGGCTTTTTAGGCCATTACATGCCAAATTCACAATATGTGTGTATCCACTATTATCCCCATCGTACCCCCGTCTTTTGTTCGCTTAACACGTCATATACATATTAGACTAACAAATAGTCTAATACTTAAAAAAAAATGGAATAAACGTCACGGAGTCACATACACAAAATAATAGATCTAATTTGCATCTAACTTGCAATTAAGAATTACAACATACTTGCATAGTCTTTGTATCATCAAGGATCCAAAAATCATAGATCTAAAAGGTGTGAACTTGCATGTATAAACATAGTTTTACACCCAACTAGCCTAGGTAATTATCACAAACTTACATAAACTATGTATGTCGTCAACCTAAACATAAAGGTGTCATCTTGCATAACTATGGATCCAATAAAAGGTGTTAACCATGAGTAAACTATGGATCCACATAAAGGTGTAAACTTGCATAACTATGCATGTCATAGTTTCAACATAAAAATGTCAACTTGAATATGGATCTAAACTTTAAAGGTGTGGACTTGTATATATGTGAATCCAATTATCACTTAAACTTGCATATGAACATAATACTTATATGAACTAGCATATGTTCCACATTCATATTCGCATAAAAACTGATATTATAAACCTAGGTGATTGGATTATAAAAAGGGATTCATTGACAAAAGTTAACATCATGAACTACTAGCATATATTTTAGATCCAAACTTACATAACATCATATAACTCGCATACAACTTGTGTGATCCTATTAACTTGCATAACATCATATGTACCACTTGCATAATCATATTAACTTCCATAACATCATATATGAAACTTGCATAATCATATTAACTTGCATAACATCATACATGAAACTTGCATAACATCATATATAAAACATGCATAACTTCATATGTGAAACTTGCATAACATCATATATAAAACTTGCATAACATCATATGTGAAACTTGCATAACATCATATATAAAACTTGCATAACATCATATATAAAACTTGCATAACAACATATATAAGATTTGCATAACATCATATAATATGAATCAAGCTAACATACATGATTAAACATATGAATTAGATTCACAACCACAACTTATAATCCAACGTATAACACATCATAATCGATTTAGCAATTATTTTGTTAAAGTGATCGAACTCACAACTCAAAAGCGGTCTTGAGTTCTTGAATTCTGATTTCTGGAGTTGTATTAGCTCTCCTTTGAAGAAGATTCGTTGTTAGGGTTGAGTAGAACTGATTTGATTTGTTGTTCTTCCTCTTTAATTTGTGGCGGCTACTCTAGGGTTCAAGACGACAGCATGACGGCCATATTTTCAGTTTTAATTCTGATTTAGGGTTTGATTCTATGGGTCTTTTTATAGATTTTTGAATTAATTTAAGCCGTTGGATGATCTTAGGGTTATTCATAGCCATTCAGTCAAGATAGGGTGATGAGTCAGCCCTAATGACTCAGCAAGGAGTCAGAAAGGACTCAGCAATGAGTCACAATATGGATCAGACTGAACCAGAAAGCTGTGCAGGTTTTTCCCTTGGCCTAGGTGCACTTGGGAAGTGCACCAATGTAAATTTGTACTGATGCACTTCCCAAGTGCGCCAGTGCATATTTTTTTCTCTCTTTTGCCACCAAACTTCGTTCGTCCATAACTCCTTCATCCGGTACCCGTTTCCTGCAAACTCGGACTTTATTTCAACCAGAATTCCGAGACGAACACAATGGCGCAACCCCATTCCCTTAATTCTCACGTCTGAGATTAATTATTCTTTATTTTAGTTAATTTGATTATTCAAAAATCCGGGGTGTTACATGACTGACCCAGAGTTTATTTTGTTTTGTTTTCCCTAAACTCTTGGGTGCCTAATTTTGTACGGGCAGTCAAGTAGTCGGGATCTTACAGATATACTTGGAGAGCTGGAGTAGGAGGCTTCAGGGTTATATAGCTATTGTTATTTCCGCTGTGTTGTCTCTGAAAATGGTATTGTTTACAGATACTGGTTTTATTCAAGTTCTGTTGAATATTGTATTTTATTCGTTCCGCTGTGAGATTCGTGTTACGCTGATGTAATTATGTTCTTCTTCTTCTTCTATTCTAACTTTCTATCTTATCTATTCTCACCCTCTAACTTCTTTCTATTGACGTTCCGGTATTTCCGACTTTTGAAGAGTCGACATGGTGTTGTGTGTCGATTTTTCTAAGTCGAAAATTTCGTGTTCGTTACACAATCCAATTAAAGACTCATTAAAACTCCAACTTGATTTTTAATCTCAAAAACCATGACTTAATGACTATTCAATCTTTTAGGAAATTAATCCTGTCTTTAACTAGGTTAAAGAACCAATGTCACTTAAAACACATTTCACGATAAACCCAAATCAACTTCCAATAGCTATGGAATCTTTACGGAAAACATGTCAATATATAATCGATATAAATTTCCGTATCAGACTAATATTACAAATGGAATAACGGCAATCCTTTTAAATTCCATATATAGTAATGGTCTTCCTTCACAGAAGCTCATCTCGATTATTAATAAATCAAATTCTATTCAATTCCAATTTAATGTTTTAAATTGGAAAACTTTACTTTGGAAAATTTTCGTTTAATCTTACTTAAAAGATTTATAAATTCCAAATCATATCTTCACTGCTAATTGGATTTTAAGGACAAATGTTATTTAACCCATTGCTCACCATAAACCCAAAATCCAATCCAATTCCAATTTAGTCTATTAATTTGTAAACTTCTCTAAATTTTAATTAAAAGATTTATTCTTTTCTCAACTGGGTTTAAGAATAGTGTTATTGAAAACGCCATTCACGAAAAACCCAAAATCCAATTTGATATTAAATACAAGGCTCTGAATAGAAATCATATCGGCTTATATTCAGTATAAAATTCTGAAACCATCGGATATCATTTAGGAATAATGATATCTGTATCTTCCAAATTCCTCAACGATTCCCGTTTAATCACGGAATCCAATATCGAAATATACTGAAGATTATTTCCATTCAAATCCATTCCAATTCATACGTTGGAAAATTGTGATTAGATTAAAACCATTTCACTCCTTTTCCGTTCTTTACTAAAGTTGATAAACAACTTATTCTGATTTAGACATATCTTAAAATCTAACCATTAGATTTCAAATATCTTATCATCATTCAAAATCTCTTTTCGATACGAACCCAACGGTTCCGATTTTAGGAGAATCCGACGGTCGGATCTTCCCTTACATCCATTCAAAGTCAATGGTCGAAATTCTCGAACGGTCGCTGCGCGATATATTCTATTCAGGCCATTTAAATATATATAATATATTTCATCAATTTCCATTTAAAACGTATTTTGTAAATCGTTTATAAATTCGTTTTAAAAAACGATACTAACTTCCATTTCAATTTTAAATCAAAAATTGAATATTCCATATCATTATAATATTAAAATGATAATATTTTCAAAAGATTAGATTTTGAAATCAATCTTTTCGATATTCATTATAAAATTAATATAATCGATAGAAAATTCCGTTTGAGTTAAAATGGCGTACATCTACTAAACTTGGCTTCACATATTTCAAAATATTCGTGTCCATCCAAAATCTGACATCAAAATCATATTTTGATTCTTCACCGAATATTATTTTAAAATATTCTTTATTTCTGATTTGGAAATAGACTCAATCAATCACCATATAATTTTATTTATATGGATTCCATACATCGCATATACTCAAAAATAGTGATAAACAACTACAAAAAAATTTCCATTCACATCCAAAATGCAATTTACAATTGTATAAACATTAAATAATTAAATAACGCTTATAACAGTGTAACAATCCGGATTTTTGGTTAATTTATTTTAAATATTTAATATGGTTTTAAATATCGAGTTGACAGTATAAATGATATTTTATATTGAGTTATCGATTTAATAATCGAAATACGATTTATTTTGGATATATATATAATTTTCGTAATACGAAATATAGTTGAAATCGAAGTTAAAAACTGAGTCAAAACAATTTAGATGATTTATAGAAATTCAATTTGAACAGAATAGATAATAAAAGTAATTTATTTCTGAGGAATTAATTATTTATGAGTTTAAATTATATTATATAAATTTCTATGGTTATTTTATATATACGTTCAAATTCAATTGTAGAATATATTCTATAGAGTTCAGTATAATGCTATAATATTGAAACGTCGGTTGGTACGATAAAATAGCGGCTCACGGTCTCAAGCTGTGAACCCCGAGAAATTTGATTAGAAGATAACTCGAAATAAAATCGGTATCTATTTTAAAAGAATAAATATCTCTTTAAATCAAATCATTGTTAAATCAGAATCAAATCGGTAATAGGTTTGCTATGTACTTCGCCCTACATTCCTTTAATTAATGTGTACTTTTGGTCTCCTCTCCACTTCCATATAAACCGCGACACCCCAAATTCTCCCAATTTTCATTCGTTCCAAATTAATTCCAGTGAAATCATTTCTTTTAGACATCCTCAAACAATTATCAACACACAAAAACAAAACGAAATCAAAGTTCGTTGGATTCTGTAAATGCATATGGCCTCAAGCTTCAACCTCACAGGCTTTGCATTCGATGCGATGTTCTACTTGTGAAACTCGAAGTAATATAGCATGCGATAGGATTTGGTTTATCAATATGGAAGTGAGTTAGGAGATGGTGTCAATTAGAAAATGGTGCGGCTTGTGGAGCAGCAATCATCGCAAATGGTGATTCATCACTCGAGTCGCAATATGATTTAGGGCTTGGGATTTTGGGGTTTTGAAGCTGGAGCTCTAATCGGAAGCACTGTTATGTGCGAGTTCTTCTAGCAGTAGTGGGATTGGAAGGGGATGAGGGGCGGTCGGCTGATGAGAAGTATTCGACAGTAGTGGGATTGCCTGAAGCAAGAAGTCGCGTTTTGTTCTAAGGGCATCGAGCTTCAAATCCAAGGTCAGGTTTTAGAATTTTTTTGGAGTTTAGCGTGATTATTGAATTTCTGGAAAGGTTTGGTGTTGAGGTGGTGGTTCTATCAGGGGTTCTCAGCAATGTGTTCTTGCAAGTACAGCAAGGAAGTTTGGAATGGTTTTGTGTAGTAGATGATGGCTTTCGGAAATGGGCAGTTGCACGGTAGTGGGGTTTTGCACAGTAACAGGTTACTGTGTATTTAGTTGGAAAAGATCATTAAGGTAATTTAAATTATTTTAGTTTAGCTAATACTTTCTTATTTAAAATAAATTAGATCAATTTATATCCAAACTCATAAATTTTTATTATAATGTCATATAAACTAAGAAATATCATATTAGTGGCATATGAGGTTTTATGGAACAGTCAGTCAAGTAATTCGTAGCTGAGGATTGCATAACTACGAATTTAAAATTTAACTGGACTGGATCTGCAAATAAAAATCGGTGAATAAATTCACTCCCTGGTTTGTTATAATTTTATTATAATGAAATTTTATTTTAAATAATTTTTAAATGATGTTTTTTGGTTGTTTGGATGCAGCAAAATATTAGTTTGGCAATTTTAAAAATATATTAGTTATTTAGGATTAGTGTTTGTGGTTATTATCTATATATATATATATATATATACATATTGGTGATTGGATAGTTCCCGCAGTACCATTAGCAGATGTAATAACCCGGAAATCTGAGCCAATTTAAAAATTTTATTTTGGCAATTTTAATGAATTTTGAATATTTAAAACGAATTATTTTAAATAATAACAACAAGAAATTTATTTTGAATGGAATTCGAGCGTATATATTTATATAGATCATCGTTAGAATATAAATAATTTATTTATAATTATAAAAGGAATTGAAAATGGCGCGGTAGTTTGATAATTCGATTTCAAAGTTCAAATGAATGTGCAGGATTCAAAATAAATTGGATTTTAGCGAAACCAAAAATATTAGAATCTAATTGAGAATATCTTTTCAACGAATTCGAAAAATTGAGATTTTAGAGCGGGGATAAAAAGTTATGCCCAGTTGAAAATTCATAATAGTCGCTATGGAATTTCAGCCCTTAAAAATGGAAATTTTGCAAACGACCTCGGTTTTTGACGAAACCACTTTTGTTGGATCCGTGATGTCAAGTTATTGCCAGGCTTCAAAATTCGTAATTTTTCGAATCAATATGTGAGCGTGGCAAAGGAAAACGCGTTTGACCAGTTTCAGTTGATTTTAATCGACTGGAAAATGGCCATTTTTCCAACGGTCTCAGAATTTGAAAATTAGTTTTGTTAGGACCGTATCGTCAATACGAAGCTAGAAAATATTTTTTGGGAATTTTTAGAATTCGTATGTGGCCCCAGTAAATTGAAATGTGCGTTCAAATTCAATATATAGATTTATATTTTGATTTTGACGGAAACTGATCGAAACGGTCGAATTGGCCTGCGATACATATACCGTTGTGTTCGGAATGGGTGTAATTAGATGGAGACGATAGTCGTTGGGTTCGAATCAGGGATCAAATAAAAATTCAACCCTTTGGAAAATTAAATTAAATTAAATTATATATATATATATTATATTATCTAACCTAGCCTCCCCTTCCTCTTTCAGTCCTCGTTCAAATTGGAAAACAGCTAACCCCCCCCCCCTCCCCCCGTCAAACAAGCCCTATCCGCCCTCCATGGAACTCCACCGCGCCACCACCCCCCCCTTTAGCTTCCGCCCCTTCCTCCTTCTTCCTCCTCCATCTCGAGCTCAAGAACCTCGCCATGCCCAAATCGAGGAAGCCGCCATTCCTCCGCCAACCACCACCTGCTGCTAGCCACAAAGCCTCCCCCCGACCACCCACGACCCCAGCGCCGTCCCACAGACCACCCAGCTCCGAACCCGGGCCCTCCGGCCAACAAAAATCCAATTTTTAATGATTTCTGAATTTGCAAATAACCCCCTGAAGCCCACAACACCCGCGAGCACCCCCTCCTTCGATCGAAAAGCAATGTGAGCTTTTATTTTTATTTTAATTTGTAGATATAGTTAAAAATGCGATCTTTTATTATATAAACATGTATAAAAATATGATTTTCATTTATATGATAGTAGCGATAAAAATTCGATTTTTTTTATATTAGATGTAGCGATAAAAATTCGATTTTTATATATTAGAAGTAGAGAATAAAAATATGATTTTTATATCATAGGAAGAATAAAAATATGATTTTTATAGTATAGAAAGAATAAAAATACGATTTTTATATTATATAGATAGAAAAAATTTAATCTTTATTTATGTAGCGTAATAAAAATCTGATTTTTATTATATATATATTGAAATAAAAATATGATTTTTATAGCGATGATATAAAAATTCGATCTTTATATTAGAAGTAGATATATAAAAATATAATTTTTATATAGAGAATAGCGTGATAAAAATATAATCTTTATTATATGAACACCGATATAAAAATAGAATTTTTATCTATATAGTAGCGGTATAAAAATAGAATTTTTATATACATGGAAACAATATAAAAATGTGGTTTTTTTATATATGTAGTGGCTACGAACAATGAAATTGACAAAAGGCGATCACGACGAAGATTTCTACATATGAAGAGTCGTGGCGTTTAGTTTAGCTAATTCGGTGAGAACTCCTCACCTTTAATTTATTTCTAGTTTGAAATATATACTAGGATGCAGACGGTGCTTAGTAGCACCCGACACCCGTCGTCCACAGACCATGGATGGCTTGTTTGTTTGATTGCTGTGTTGTGAAATTTGATTGTGTGATGTGGAATGAAATAAAATATTTTATAGTTAAAAAAATTGATTTTTAACGTGTATATAAAATAAATATTTATAAATAGATTAGACGATTTGTTTATATACACTGATTTGACTGATATTGATTGGGACGATAAATTTTACACATCGCCCAACTGCATAAATAAAAATCTTTGTTTGTTGATTTGAAACCCCACACGGGTATTGGGATGATATTTGACTTACACTAATCCCGATTATTTAGTTGTACGTCAACCGATGAGTTGACAGACTGTGTAAGCATTAATTATTTATATTTAATGCTTATGCAGTTGTGTGGTGCACTCTGGATGATGGTTGATGATTTATCGTTGCTGTTATATACATGTGTTGTAGAAAATCCATAAAATTAACGTTATATAGTAATTGATTGGGCCTTATTCCAATATAGAAAATAAATTCATGTGTTGAATAGAAAATAAATTCATGTGTTGAATTGAAAATAAATTCATGTGTTGAATTGAAAAATATTCATGTGTTGAATAGAATAAACATTCATGTGTTGAATAAAAGCCGTGTTGATTAGATTGACGCCATTTTGACGTGAACGATATTTATATCGATTTTATTCATTTTTCAATGAATATTGAAAGAGATTTCAAAATCAATTAAATTGAAATTCGAATTACATTGAAATTGAATTGAAATCAATTTGAAATGAAATTAAAATGAATTTATATAAAAAAATTCAATCTTGATTTGAATTTGAAAAGGAAGTTGAAATCGTTTTGAAAACAAATTTAAACGATTTATAAAATAAGTTTTGAAAGGAAATCGACGAAATATATATAATATATATATTATATATATAGAACGGCCTGAATAAAACGCGCCACGCCGCGGCAGTTCGTAAATTTCGACCATTGATTTCGAGTGGACATTATGGGAGATCCGACCGTCGGATTCTCCTAAAACCGGAACCGTTGGGTTCGTATCGAAAAGAGCTTTCTAACGAATATTAGATATTTAAAATATAACAGTTTGATTTAGAATTATGTCCAAGTCAAATTTGGGAAAGGTCGTTGTAAGTGCAGTTCGATGGTCGTTGATGGAAATCGACTGTACGGGCCTTGATAAAATTATTAAAAATAGTAATAATTTGTGTAAAATCATAAGAAATGATTTGGGAATAATTGGGATGAAAAACTCCACATTTGAAAAGATAAAAGTAGATTTTTATCGAAATGAACTAGTTTTGAACTAGAATGGTAATTTATTTATTTTTAAAATAAATAATTTGGATTTGAAACGGTTTTAAAAGTAACTAGAATTTCCAATATATAAAGTGGAATTGAATTTGAATCGAAATTGTCTATGGAATATTTCGATGTTGGATTACGTGATTATACAGATATTGTTATGGAAGTTTGAAAGATATATTTATATCGTTATTTCCAATACGATATTTGTTGGTCGTAGAATTTGATATTGAACATAAGCCGATATATTTTCTATTCAGAGCCTTGTATTTAATATCAAATGTGATTTGGGTTTGTCGTGAATGGTGTCTTCATTTACACTGTTCTTAAACCCAGTTGAGAAAAGATTAAATCTTTTTATTTAGATTTAATGAAGTGTACCAATTAAATAATATTTAATTGGAATTGAATTGGTATTGATTTTTGGGTTTATCGTGAATAGTGTTTTAAATAACACTTGTTCTTTAGCCCGATAAGTAATGGAATGTGATTTTGGGTTTATCATGAGCCGTGTTTTAGATGACATTGGTTCTTTAACCCAGTTAAAGACAGGATATTGATTTCTGTGAAGATTAAAACTAAGTGGGGTTTTAATGAATCTTTAATTAGATTGAAATGGTCGAGAATGGAGTATCACCAGTTTTTCTCTAGGCGATAGTTAAATCTTTAATTAGATTTGAACGTGAAATGGTAATTGAATTTACCGATAACACCGTGGTGTTAGATATGAAGTATGACCAGTTTTACTTCATGGGATGAATAGGTTGGGATTGGGAAATAAAATAAATGATTACTGCGGTGTGGTTCGCTAATCCCGACTAGTTTGAATTGATATTCAAAAGAAGATTAAAGAATAAATTTAAAGAATTTATCTTTGATAAAATTAATGGGAACCTTTCCCAAAGTATAAGGATATTTGAACAAAAGAATATTCTGAATTGGAATGAGGCGTATGTTGTGCTTGTGTAACACTTTTTATTATATACGCGAGCTATTTAGAAAGACCGGGTTTATCCCATTCTGAATAACTGATTCGACGTGGTGTCGAAGATGAAGACGGTGGTTGAAGACCGGAGGTCTTCACGTCGTTTGGATAATTACTGATGATCTTGATTGGGCCATACACCCAATAGGAGGGAATCAGTTAGTGATCGTCCAGATGTACTTAGAGATTGATGGATACGCGAGGTACCAGGTGCCTCCGGTTTCGTTCAGACCCAGAACCGACTTGTAAATGGACTATATGTCTGACATTGGATTTTATTCCGTGTGGTTGATTTCTTTTAAATATATATCTGTTTGGCGGCGGAGAATTTATTCTCCTTCTTAACGCCCTTCTATGAGACGTACGAGCTCAGAGGTTGTATATTAATGGATATCAAATGCATGGAGTGAATTGCCTGTGTGGCATGCCTAAGTGGCAATATGATCAAGGCTTCTGTTGAAAAGCAGAGTCTTGTGGTTGATGATCAAAGCACGACCTGTGTGGCATCGCTTTGTGTAGCGTTGAATCGCGAGCCTCACACCTCGGTTGTGAACCAGAAACGGGAGAGGACATCAAGGAGGGCATGCGTTTCCTTCTAGTTAGAAGTGGCGTCAATGGTTTTACACGCTTTGACGAGTTTGACTTGTGTGGTTATTGCTGTTGCGAGACGCCTCAGATATATCGGTGACTGATTGGAGACGATGGAGTCATTTGGCTCATTTACGCCCCAAAGGGCGGGGAAACGCAGTGTTCAGGCATTTTAATCCACATCGGTGGACCGACCCTGACAATCCAAGGGCTTGACTGAGTACTTGTCATGAGGCTCGGGCTAGAGAGTCTCGAATCGGTAGAGGACTATCTTTTGCCTCGGTTCACAGATGGAAATCCAACTTCCAATACGTGACATGTGCGGTTTTGATTGTAGAGCCTAGTATTGGCGACATGATATATGGTACCCATGCCGTCTATGATTAATACTTATGATTGAAATTGTTTTGACACTATACACTTATAGTAATAATAAAAGATGAAATTTAGCGTATCAAGCATTCTTTGGCTATTATAAGGTAAAATCCTATCCTCCGGCTTGCGTTGAATTGTGTGATGGGACCTGGGTCTTATAATAGCTTCATTGTTCTTTATTTTAGCATTGCGCTGTTGTTTTACGCACTGGTATTCTTGGGAGGAAACCAGTTCCGTGTTATACGGCGTGGTCCCTTGATTTACCGAACTTTAAAATAAAGATTAATAACTGTTTTATTTCTCACACCAGTCACATGACTGACCTGTAGTTTATTGTTTTGACCTAAACTCTGGGTGCCCTTATTTTGACACGGGCAGCTAGTAGTTTTGGTTTTGCAGATTTATATTCACAGGATCCTGATTTACAGCTAGAACGATACTCAGAAAGCTCTGTATCCGTGTATTACTTCTAGTTGTGTATTATATTATTTTTCCGATGCGATGTATTTAAATGTAATTTAAATCTCTGATATTTCCTGTGTAATATTTATTCATATTTTGTATATTCTTGTATTCTGATGAATTGTTGTAATTAACAATGAAAAATTCTTCTGTTGGCGTTCCGATGTGTGGTGTTCTCAACGCCATCCGTACTTTCCTCCACGGGGAAGTTCGGATTGTGTCAGCTTGGTATCAGAGCTTTGGTTTACATAGCTCGGAGAACAAGACACGTTAGAACCAAACGAAAGAATTCACCAGAGATTGGATTTGTAATATCCAATGAGAATGACTCGTTAGAGATAGGATCAGCAGTATCCAAGAACGAGTGTGAAGAGTATATTTTTGAAAGTGAAAACAAATTTTGTTTTGAAAATTTAAATCAACTATTCGTATTTGATTATTTATTTTATATTGAATTTGGACAATGCAGTATATAAAGATTTTACGTATACGTCTGATCCACGTGTATTCGAAGTTTTTATATACTGGATAGAAATAGAATCACACTCTAGTCGCCCGGAGATGATTCTGATGAGTACTCGAGTATCATCAGAATTTATATTTGAGTGCCGAAAGTGGGATTTCTATATGATTCCATTAGACTGGTGTGAGAACCAAAGCTAGATAGGTTTATTGTTGTGATTTGGTATCAAAAACATGATTTTCTATATACGTACCAAAATTATGAATTTGAATCGTTAATCCACTAATTGATTGCTGGTTGTGTTGTCTGATTATTGTTTGATTAATAAAATGTTGAACATTTAGGCCAAATTGTATCAAAAATTGAATTGTATTGAATTTTTTTAGAATTTGCATACATGTACATGTATATCTATTAAACAGGTTATAGCAAGGTGGCTAGAGAAGAGGAATAAAATTGTTTGCCCCACAAATAGGTACATGTTTATTGTATTTATTGGGTTTTGGATGATTTTGTGAGCCGATTGGCTAGCCACTTGGCTTTTTATTTTTCTTTTGGATTGAAGAAGGCCATGGGAGGCTATATGAAATATCCCGAAGTCCCCGGTACAGGGGAGGTTATGGCGAAATTTTTCGAAAATTTAGGGTGTTAGCCAAATTTTTGAAAAATTTGAAAAGTTCTTAGAAACTGAAAAGTTGAAGAACTTAAGCCGTATAGAAAATAGTGAAAGTTGAGCTGATTAGTTAAACAACTTTCGGCTTCGTTTCTTTTCGGGGATGAAAAGTTTTAAGTGGGGGAGATTGTAATAACCCGGAAATCTAAGCCAATTTAAAAAATTTATTTTGGCAATTTTAATGAATTTTGAATATTTAAAATGAATTATTTTAAATAATAACGATGAGAAATTTATTTTGAACGGAATTCGAACATATATATTTATATAGATCATCGTTAGAATATAAATAATTTAATTATAATTATAAAGGAATTGAAAATGGCGCGGTAGTTCGATAATTCGATTTCAAAGTTCAAATGAATGTGCAGGATTCAAAATAAATTGGATTTTAGCAAAACCAAAAATATTAGAATCTAATTGAGAATATCTTTCCAACGGATTCGAAAAATTGAGATTTCATAGCGGGGATAAAAAGTTATGCCCAATTGAAAATTCAGAATAGTCGCTATGGAATTTCGGCCCTTAAAAATGGAAATTTTGCAAACGACCTCGGTTTTCGACGAAACTACTTTTGTCGGATTCGTGATGTCAAGTTATTGCTAGGTTTCAAAATTCATATTTTCTCGAATCAATATGTGAGCGTGGCAAAGGAAAACGCGTTTGACCAGTTTTAGTTGATTTTAATTGACTGGAAAATGGCCATTTTTCCAACGGTCTCAGAATTTGACGAAATTAGTTTTGTTAGGACCGTATCATCAATACGAAGCTAGACAATATTTCTCGGGAATTTTTAGAGTTTGTTTGTGGCCTCAGTAAATTGAAATGTGCGTTCAAATTCAGTATATAGATTTATATTTTGATTTTGACGGAAACTGATCGAAACGGTCGAATTGGCCTGCGATACATTTACCGTTGTGTTCAGAATGGGTGTAATTAGCTGGAGACGACAGTCGTTGGGTTCGAATCGGGGTTCGAATAAAAAGTCAACCCTTTGGAAAATTAAATTAAAATAAATTATATATATATTATATTATCTAACCTAGCCTCCCCTTCCTCTTTCAGACCTCGTTCAAATTAGAAAACCGCTCCCCCCCCCCCGGTCACCCAATCCCTAGCCGCCCTCCATGGTACTCCACCACGCCATCGTCGTGGTTGCGCCACCACCTCCCTCTAGCTTCCGCCCCTTCCTCCTTCTTCCTCCTCCATCTCGAGCTCAGGAACCCCGCAACACCCAAATCGAGGATGCCGCCATTCCTCTGCCAACCACCACCTGCCGCTGGCCACAAAGCCTCCTCCCGACCACCCACGACCCCAGCGCCGTCCCACATACCACCCAGCTCCGACCCCGAGCCCTCCGGCCAATAAAATTCCAAATTTTAATGATTTCTGAATTTGCAAATAACCCCCTGAAGCCCACAACACCCGCGAGCACCCCCTCCTTCGATCGAAAAGCAATGTGAGCTTTTATTTTTATTTTAATTTGTAGATATAGTTAAAAATGCGATCTTTTATTATATAAACGTGTATAAAAATATGATTTTCATTTATATGATAGTAGCGATAAAAATTCGATTTTTTTTATATTAGATGTAGCGATAAAAATTCGATTTTTATATATTAGAAGTAGAGAATAAAAATATGATTTTTATATCATAGGAAGAATAAAAATATGATTTTTATAGTATAGAAAGAATAAAAATACGATTTTTATATTATATAGATAGAAAAAATTAAATCTTTATTTATGTAGTGTAATAAAAATCTGATTTTTATTATATATAGGTTGAAATAAAAATGTGATTTTTATAGCGATGATATAAAAATTCGATCTTTTTATTAGAAGTAGATATATAAAAATATAATTTTTATATAGAGAATAGCATGATAAAAATATAATCTTTATTATATGAACACCGGTATAAAAATAGAATTTTTATCTATATAGTAGCGATATAAAAATAGAATTTTTATATACGTGGCAACAATATAAAAATGTGGTTTTTTATATATGTAGTGGCTACAAACAATGAAATGGACAAAAGGCAATCACGACGAAGATTTCTACATATGAAGAGGCGTGGCGTTTGGTTTAGCTAATTCGGTGAGAACTCCTCACCTTAAATTTATTTCTAGTTTGAAATATATACTAGGATGCAGACGGTGCTTAGTAGCACCCGACACCCGTTGTCCACAGACCATGGATGGTTTGTTTGTTTGATTGCTGTGTTGTGAAATTTGATTTTGTGATGTGGAATGAAATAAAATATTTTATAATGGAAAATATTTTATATTTAAAAAAATTGATTTTTAACGTGTATATAAAATAAATATTTAAAAACAAATCGGACGATTTGTTTATATACACTGATTTGACTGATGTTTATTGGGACGATAAATTTTACACATCGTCCAACTGCACAAATAAAAATCCGTGTTTGTTGATTTGAAACCCCACACGGGTATTGGGATGATATTTGACGTAAACTAATCCCGATTGTCTAGTTGTACGTCAACCGATGGGTTGACAGACTGTGTAAGCATTAATTATTTATATTTAATGCTTATGCAGTTGTGTGGTGCACTCTTGATGATGGTTGATGATTTATCGTTGCTGTTGTATACATGTGTTGTAGAAAATCCATATAATTAACGTTATATGGTAATTGATTGGGCCTCATTCCAATATAGAAAATAAATTCATATGTTGAATAGAAAATAAGTTCATGTTTTGAATTGAAAATAAATTCATGTGTTGAATTGAAAAATATTCATGTGTTGAATAGAATAAACATTCATGTGTTGAATAAAAGCCGTGTTGATTAGATTGACGCCATTTTAACGTGAACGATATTTATATCGATTTTATTCGTTTTTCAATGAACATTGAAAGTGATTTCAAAATCAATTAAATTGAAATAAATTGAAATTCGAATTAAATTGAAATTGAATTGAAATCGATTTGAAATGAAATTAAAATGAATTTATATAAAAAAAAATCAATCTTGATTTGAATTTGAAAAGGAAGTTGAAATCGTTTAGAAAACGAATTTAAACGATTTATGAAATAAGTTTTGAAAGGAAATCGACGAAATATATATAATATATATTGTATATATATAATGGCCTGAATAGAACGCGCCGCGCCGTGGCAGTTCGTGAATTTCGACCATTGACTTCGAGTGGACATTGCGGGAGATCCGACCGTCGGACTCTCCCAAAATCGGAACCGTTGTGTTCGTATCGAAAAGAGATTTCTAACGAATATTAGAGATTTGAAATCTAACGGTTGGATTTGGAATTATGTCCAAATCAAATTTGGAAAAGGTCGTTGTAAGTGCAGTTCGATGGTCGTTGATGGAAATCGATTGTACGGGCCTTGATAAAATTATTAAAAATAGTAATAATTTGTGTAAAATCATAAGAAATGATTTGGGAAGAATTGGGATGAAAAACTCCACATTTGAAAAGATAAAAGTAGATTTTTATCGAAATGAACTAGTTTTGAACTAGAATAGTAATTTATTTATTTTTAAAATAAATAAATTGGATTTGAAATGGTTTTAAAAGTAACCAGAATTTCCAATATATAAAGTGGAATTGAATTTGAATCGAAATTGTCTGTGGAATATTTCGATGTTGGATTTCGTGATTATACCGATATTGTTATGGAAATTTGAAAGATATATTTATATCGTTATTTCCAATACGATATTTTTGGTCGTAGAATTTGATATTGAATATAAGCCGATATATTTTCTATTCAGAGCCTTGTATTTAATGTCAAATGTGATTTGGGTTTGTCGTGAATGGTGTCTTCATTTACACTGTTCTTAAACCCAGTTGAGAAAAAGATTAAATCTTTTTATTTAGATTTAATGAAGTGTACCAATTAAATAATATTTAATTGGAATGTAATTGGTATTGATTTTTGGGTTTATCGTGAACAGTGTTTTAAATAACACTTGTTCTTTAGCCCGATAAGTAATGGAATGTGATTTTGGGTTTATCGTGAACCGTGTTTTATATGACATTGGTTCTTTAACCCAGTTAAAGACAGGATATTGATTTCTGTGAAGATTAAAACTAAGTGGGGTTTTAAAGAATCTTTAATTAGATTGAAATGGTCGAGAATGGAGTATCACCAGTTTTGCTCCAGGCGATAGTTAAATCTTTAATTAGATTTGAACGTGAAATGGTAATTGAATTTACCGATAACACCGTGGTGTTAGATATGAAGTATGACCAGTTTTACTTCGTGGGATGAATCGGTTAGGATTGGGAAATTAAAACAAATGATTACTTCGGTAAGGTTCGTTAATCCCGACTAGTTGAATCGATATTCAAAAGAAGATTAAAGAATAAATTTGAGGAATTTATCTTTGATAAAATGAATGGGAACCTTTCCCAACATATAAGAATATTTGAATAAAAGAATATTCTGAATTGGAATGAGGCGTATGTTGTGTTTGTGTAACACTTGTTTATTATATACGCGGGCTATTCAGAAAGATCGGGTTTATCCCATTCTGAATAACTGAATCGACGTGGTGTCGAAGATGAAGACGGTGGTCGAAGACCGGAGGTCTTCACGTCGTTTGGATAATTACTGATGATCTTGATTGTGCCGTACAACCAAGAGGAGGGAATCAGTTAGTGATCGTCCAGACGTACTTGGAGATCGATGGATACACGAGGTACCAGGTGCCTCCGGTTTCGTTCAGACCCAGAACTGACTTGTAAATGGACTGTGTGTCTGACATTGGATTTTATCCTGTGTGGTTGATTTCTATTAAATATATATATCTGTTTGGCGGTGGAGAATTTATTCTCTTGCTTAACGCCCTTCTCTGAGACGTACGAGCTCAGAGGTTGTATGTTGATGGATATCAAACGCATGGAGTGAATTGCCTGTGTGGCATGCCTAAGTGGCAATATGATCAAGGCTTCTGTTGAAAAGCAGAGTCTTGTGGTTGATGATCAAAGCACGGCCTGTGTGGCATCGCTTTGTGTAGCGTTGATTCGCAAGCCTCACACCCCGGTTGTGAACCAGAAACGGGAGAGGACATCAGGGATGACATGCGTTTCCTTCTAGTTAGAAGTGACATCGGTTGTTTTACACGCCCTGACGAGTTTAACTTGTGTGGTTGTTGCTATTGCGAGGCGCCTCGGATATATCGGTGACTGTGTGGAGCCGATGGAGTCATTTGGCTCATTTACGCCCCAAAGGGCGGGGAAACGCAGTGTTCAGGCATTTTAATCCACATCGGTGGACCAGCCCTGACGATCCAAGGGCTTGACTGAGTACTTGTCATGAGGCTCGGGCTAGAGAGTCTCGAATCGGTAGAGGACTAACTTTTGCCTCGGTTCACATATGGAAATCCAACTTCCAATACGTGACATGTGCGGTTTTGATTGTAGAGCCTAATATTGGCGACATGATATATGGTACCCATGCCGTCTATGATTAATACTTATGATTGAAATTGTTTTGACACTATACACTTATAGTGATAATAAAATATGAAATTTAGCGTTTTAAGCATTCTTTGGCTATTATAAGGTAAAACCCTATCCTCCGGCTTGCATTGCATTGTGTGATGGGACCTGGGTCTTATAATAGCTTCATTGTTCTTTATTTTAGCACTGCGCTGTTGTCTTATGCACTGGTAGTCTTGGGAGGAAACCCGTCCCATGTTATACGACGTGGTCCCTTGATTTAACGAACTTTAAAATAAAGATTAATAACTGTTTTAGTTCTCACACCAGTCACATGACTAACCTGGAGTTTATTGTTTTAACCTAAACTATGGGTGCCCTTATTTTGACACTGGCAGCTAGTAGTTTTGGTTTTGCAGATTTATATTCACAGGATCCTGATTTACAGCTGGAACGATACTCGGAAAGCTCTGTATCCGTGTATTACTTCTAGTTGTGTATTGTATTATTTTTCCACTACGATGTATTTAAATGTAATTTAAATCTCTGATATTTCCTGTGTAATATTTATTCATACTCTGTATATTCTTGTATTCTGATGAATTGTTGTAATTAACAATACAAAGTTCTTCTGTTTGCGTTCCGGTGTGTGGTGTTCTCAACGCCATCCGTGCTTTCCTCCATGGAGAAGTTCAGGTCGTGTCAGTAGATGCCCCCAGTATCATTAGCGAATGACCCTATACGCCCCACAATATGATAGTGGATGACCTTCTATACCACGATGTCCTGCCTCGAAGCAGGATGGGTATTATTTATGTTGGCTAATGTTTGTGGATGTAGGAAAAACAGGTTGGAGGAATCCAACTGGATTCCTCAAATTTTATTATTGTTTGTTCATATATATATTATCATATATGATGTGGTAGAAAACCTGTAATTAATACGAGTGTTTTTAATGTTTAAATTATCACTGGGCCTAAAGTGTTGATATATAAAAATATCGTGAAAAGGATATTTTGAGATTTAAAGGGAAAAATCTATTTATCTAAAATAAAATTTGAATTTGGAATGGGCTATAAAAAATATTAACTTCTTTTGAATATATATAAAACAAGTATTAAAATTATAAACGTTGTTTATAATTTAATATTGTGGGATTTGAAGTGAATTTATAAACGTTGTTTATACATTGGATAATGCAGAGAAGTGAAATGAATTTATAAACAGAGTTTATAAATGAATTGGTAAAAATTATCATTGGATAATTCAGGAAATGTAAATACAGGTATGAATTTTTAAAAGGGAAATTTATTTTTCCAAAGTAGAAATTTTATTTCAAATGGATTTGAATTTGAGACTTGTTTAAATATATAAACAAGTATATAAACGGTGTTTGTAAATAAATGTGAAAAATTATCATTTGGATAATTTAAATATTTAAATTCAAATATGAATTTAAATTGAGAATTCGGGAATCGTGTTAAAAAGGGAACTAATGGAATTTATTCCGATATTCAGAATATAAATTGAATTGAAAAAATCCATGTGGATTTATGATTTAAACTCAACAATGTCAAATTTATATAAAAAATATAAGTTATTTCCAAATAGGTTATTTAAATTGTATTAGATAGAACTGAAATTAAATATAAAAATAGATTCTACAATTATATATAAGTTGTAATAATAAAATATTCCAGAATAGGAATTGGGGTTCAAATGAATTTGAAACGGAAACTTGTTTTGTTTGCACCAAAAAAGTGGCTCAAACTCCAATGGTGCATGACCGTACTTCACCAAGGTGGTTAGTAAGTAAGTGGAGCCGCAATCAAAAAATATTAGGAGTAAAAAGTGAGGAAAGTAAATTGGAGACAATGTTTTAGAGTGGTTCGGTCCTAAGCTAGGCCTACGTCCACTATGAAGGTAGTTTGCATTATCATGGCAAGGGTTACAAAGCATAAAATCGCTCTTTAGACATACATATTCCCTTTCTTACAACACATTCTCTTTCTCACACTTGGGTTTCACTCAAATGCATGGAATTCAATGGAAAATTGGTAAAACCGGTGAAGGAGAGAGGTAGATCTGCGGAGGAGAAGGAATGTCTTGGTTTGAGAAGAGGATGAAGGAGGATCTTCAATATCTTTGCCTCTTAGATGGTCTCCATGGTTGTCATGGCCAAAAGGATGGATGATCTTTGAATGAAGGTGACGATGATTGAAAGAGCACCAAGGAATGGTAGAGGAAAGAATTTGACAACACTTTATGGAGTAACATGATTGCCTTTGATTCGTGCTCACTATATTACGCTCAGATTTGTTTAAATGCAACCTCAATTACATAATGTCCACCCCATGATTACTCAAGCACACTACTCCTGGAATACCGTCAACTGTTACTTTTTTTGTTTCTTAGTTCTGGGAAGAAGACCACATAGAGTTAATACTTATTAAACTTGTGTATACGTGCTTAAGGACTAAGATTTTATAATTGGTTCCATATTCAGTAGTCAAAATCTGGATGAAATGCAGAAATTTGATATGAATCACTGGGTTCAACCTGGTAGCCCATTTTCATGGTGAAGCTCTGCACCAATGTTATCTCCTTTTTTAGAAAAAAGGATTAAAATAAAGGGAACGTACATTAAATTTATTCATGGTAGTAACCAATGGTTCTTTAGATGATTCTGTTGTAGGGAGAGGCATATTTGGTTCTTTGCTTAATGTGTGATAAATACTAATAAGCATTTAATTAGGTCATATAATATGTTTTCTCTATTTATGACTACACCCACTTTCTTTTTTGGGAAATTTTGGCATACTTCCGCATGATTACAAAAAATTAACCTAAGATCTCTCTTATTTTTCTTTTATAAGTTACATTTTTTTAATGGTTGAAATTCAGAAAGAGGATATTTGGAAAATTTTACTATCCTTAACGCGTTCTCTTGGAATATATGTTTATAACTCATAACCGTCACAATATACATTGTAGCGGTAACTTTTAAATTTGAAAAGGGATGTCAAAAATAGTATAGAAAAAGGTGATCTGTCCCTAATTTCCTCATTCTTTTTAATTCTAGAAAATATTCCAAAGAGAGCTAGACAGTAGATTAGGTTTCGTATGTGCGTGTGGGTGGAGTATCATTACACACAAAAAGTATACATTGGTATACTGTAACGACCCGGGGATTTTGCGACCTTGGATATCGGAATACACCACCATGTCGAACATCCAAGAACCGAAAACACCGGATAGTCAATGAAAGAAATTAGAGGGTGAGAATAGATAAGATAGAAACTTAGAATAGAAGAAGAAGAACATACAACATCAGAGTAAACACGAATCTCACATTGGAACGAACAACATATAATAGATACATAATTTTGAAATAAAACTAGTATATGTATACAGTAACATTATCAGAGTACAACACTTACAACACAGCGGAAATAACAATAGCTATATAATCCTGAAGCCTCCTGCTCCAAGCTCTTCAAGTATATCTGTAAAATCCGGCTACTTGACTGCCTGTACAAATTTGGGCACCCAAGAGTTTAGGGTAAACAAAACAAAATAAACTCTGGTTCAGTCATGGGACTAGTGCGAGTAAAACAATTTAAAACAGTTTGAGCAATTAAACGATATCTCATAATGGAAAGTGAATACAAATTTGGGCACCCAAGAGAATCCAAATCAATTTGATTTAACCTTCAAATCATTTTGGAAGAAACGATAATCTTTATATCAAAACTCATTGATATCATAATAGTGTCTATCAACCACAATATAATAATCATCTAACAGAAACGCTTTCATCTCACGTTTTACATACATAGTATACAATCAAAATCGCAAGCACTTATTGGATAATGGATTTCCACCTATGACAATGTGTGGAACCACCTTTCACTAGTGTACCTCTAGAAAGGAATACACTGGGTTCAACAAGAATATCTTGCAACCTGGCCACACATGACCGACCACTCATTTCGCTTGACTGTATCGAAAGTATATCACCAACGGTTGGGATCAGTTACCGTTTCCCGAATGGGACAACATCGAATAGATTAAAGAATGAAATGGATATCTCTATATTGGTGATAATGCACCCTAATGGAAGCAACCCACATAGCCATGATGCCTGCCCGATTTTTATCATTCTTACACGATCTATTAAATATACTCTGTCAGACATTCTTCCATACAGGTCGTCCTGGGATTGGACAAACCGAAGGCACTATTCTGTAAATCCAACTTAGGCAATTGCTACCTAGGATCGTCAGAACAGCCCTTGCATAACTCCGTTTTCAATTTTCTTCATCATATTTGATTCGCAATGCTAACGCCCATACAGAGTGGTTTTAAGGTCATGAATCTGATCCCGGTCTCTCCGTATTGACGATGGAAAAATGGTCAAAAGTTCGATAGTCGGTGAGTTAACTATCAAAGAAAAATATGTGTACAAACAACGATATTATTTCCAGATGGAAATTCTATCGATCAATCACCAATCATCATTTATCTCTTAAATTAATTTATCATTAATTTTTTCATGTACCCATTTCCTATTTCCATATATATATATATATATATATATATATATATATATATATATATATATACAGAAATTCTTATTTTCAAATTTAGAAAATATACGTTATTAATCATTGGAAAACATTTCCATATTCACTCTTGTTTCTTATTTTCTATATTAGAAAATATTCTGATTCTTATTTGGAAAACATTTCCAAAACTCCTTCATTTAATTCAAACAGATGTTTAAATAAAATATCGTTGTGCCAACTTAAACCATAAGACTCATTAACTAAATTCACTTAACCAACCTTCACTATCGAACCTTAACCATTCCTTAGTTAAAAAGGGAGTCAATCAAGTTGGGTTATAACTACCTCTCAGACCTTAACTTAACAACATTTCTAACCTCGAAACAGACAAAGTTCACCCTTTTAAATCTTTAACAAACTTCCTTACGTAACTCTCGGATTCTATTTACGAATCCACTTCTTATTGAAAACACTGATTATAACTATAGCGTTATAATTCCTACTTCTGAAATATCTAACTTCAAAATATAACTTTCATTTATTACTTTGGACAAATAAACAAACAACCATTTATTAGTAAATAAATAAATCTTGGTTAAAAATGGAAAGTGAATAGTACTTTCCCGAATTTGATCTAATCGAATTTCGACGTATAACTCTCTTTCGAATAATCTCTATTCGATAAATCCTTTTCGAATAAACTCTATTCGATTAACTCTTTTCGAATAAACTATATTCGATAACTACTTTTTCTTTTAGCTCTAACTCGATTAACTCTAATCGATTAAATCTAATTCCATTAACCCAAATTGATTAACTCTAATCGATTAACCTAATTGATTAACTCTAATTGATTAACCCTAATTCGATTAACTCTAATTGATTAACTCTAATCGATTAACTCTAATCGATTACCTTAATTGATTAACTCTAATTGATTAACTCTAATCGATTAACCCTAATTGATTAACTCTAATTGATTAACTCTAATCGATTAACCCTAATACGATTAACTCTCCTCGAATAACTTATATTCGATTATCTCTCTTCGAATAACTTATATTTGATTATCTCACTTCGAATAACTTATATTCGATTATCCCTTCGAATAAACTATATTTGATAATTCCTTTCGAATAAACTCTTATTCGATTAACTCTTTTCGAATAACTTATATTCGATTAACACTCTTCGAATAACTAATATTCCATTAACTTACTTCGAATAACTAATATTAGATTAATTCACTTTCGAATAACTTATATTCGATTATCTCTATTCGAATAACTTATCTTCAATTATTTACTTCGAATAACTTATATTCGATTATCTGCCTTCAAATAACTTATATTCGATAATTATTACTTCGAATAACTTATTTTCGATTATCTCACTTCGAATAACTTATATTCGATTATCGCACTTCGAATAACTTATATTCGATTATCTCCCTTCGAATAACTTATATTCGTTTATCTCACTTTGAATAACTTATATTCGATTATCTCACTTCGAAAAACTTATATTCGGTTATCTCACTTCGAATAACTTATATTCGATTATCTCACTTTATAGATGTCCTTTTAATAATGTTTATTCACTTTATAGATTTCCTTTTTATAACGTTTCTTTACTTATAAAGATTTCCTTTTAATAACATTTATTCACTTAAAAAGATTTCCTTTTAATAACGTTTATTCACTTATAAAGATTTCCTTTTTAATAACTTTATTCACTTATAAAGATTTCCTTTTTAATAACGTTTATTCACTTATAAAGATTTCCTTTTAATAACGTTTATTCACTTTATAAGATTTCCTTTTTAATAACGTTTATTCACTTATAAATATTTCCTTTTAATAACATTTATTCACTTTATAAGATTTGAGTTCACATTCTATTTAAAATATCGGTGCTAAAACCAATTTCTACTTCTCTATATAAGTTCAGACTTATATATTCCATTTATTAAATGATAAATATTTTATTTAATTTACGAAATATTATTTATACATTAATCTTCTCACTTTATTTGTTTAAAAGAGATTTTTATTTAAATATTTACTTTAAATACATATTGTGTTACACCCGTGTGCGAAGCACGGGTCTAATCCTTCCAAATGTAAAGTTTTCCTTTTTATAAAATTCTTTTCGTTTTATAAATATTTCCTTTTCTATTTGTTTCACAAATATTTCCTTTTATATTTGTTTTACAAATATTTCCTTTTATATCCTATTTATTTTCCAAATAAATATCCCTTATAATATCTTATTTATTTTCTAAATAAATATTCCTTTTATAACTTTCTTTGATTTTATAATTATTTTCTTTTATAAAATCCATTTTCCTTTATATATAAAATCCATTGATTTTATAAATTTATTTTCAAAATACACTTTGAAAATCACCTTTTCTATATCCCACTATTTCTTACGGTGTTTAAAATACCAAATAACAATGATCGATATCATTCAAACACACATAATCAACAACAGATTATATATCACATCATATACTACAATATATGAAAAGAACAGTATTGTAAATATTGAGGAACCCAGTTGGATCTCTCCAACCTGTTTCCCTGCATCACAGATGTTAAACGATATAATAACATTGATTTCATTTCGATATGAAATATTCTGATAAACAAAAAACAATATTTGATTAACGATTTATATATATATCGTTATCTATAATTTCAATCAATACATAAGCAATTCAACAAAACAGTAAACACACAACAATCAACCAATATTTATCAGTTCTAAAAATATGTTATAAAAATATAACTGTGTAGAGTTAGTGAGATTTACTCACATTGGACGATCATCGTTAATAACGATAACCATCGCTTGATTCAGACGGACAATTTATTTTACTATAAATCGTAATGAGCTACAATCCACTCCTAGTCAATTCCATTCTGTAGTCGTCGTCCATATGATCCTAACGGATCTGACCGTTCTAAATTCTCATACAGCATGAATGTGATATATCATTTACAAGATTGAATACATTTATTGATTAAATAAAAGTTAAATTAAACTTGTATTGGGCCTTAACCTCATTGAAACCGGCCCATGTTACTTCAGCCCGTCTTCCTTCTTCCTCAATCGGCCTACTGTAATCCGCCTTTAACACTTCCATGGCCGCTCCCTTTAGCCGATCAAAACCCCTACTTCCCTTCGTGATTCCACAAACAAATAACACCATTTAAATTCTCAAGATAATCTCCATCTGCCTAATGCCATTTTTGTTCAAACCGCACTTCTAGAAAAATATGCGACTTCCTGTTTGAAATACACTGCATGGTGAAAACCAAAGTTTGACCGCCAACCACCATCACATCGTTTACCTGACTCCTCCATCGACACCACCGCACCACTCACCTCCCTGCCCTCTACCCGTACATCACCCATATGCCTCACTCGATCCCATTTTCTCGACTTTGACCAGACACCCTTAACCGCAACAGTGGTCACGCAACCACCCAATAGGGTATCGCACTCCACCAAGCTAAGTCAATGCGTGTGCCTCGCGCCCCAGAGTTGACCCATCACCTTCCCTGGTCCACCATCGCCACCCAGTAGGAACAACAGAAAACCCTAGCCTTACTGTTGAATGTCGACCCCCAAATAACAGGTATCGCACCCTTTCAAAAATACACTCCAGTGAAGAGCAACTCATACCAGCTCAATGCCTTTGATTTCAGCAATTTAGAAATTGTTCTAGGAATTTTAATTGATTTTTGAACTTCATGTTTTTTCTTGAGGATAGAAAAAGAGCGGCGGCTACAAACTTTTGACCAGAGAAAGTAAATTAGGGTTGGAGGATACAAGGCCGTATATATAGTATAATTATAATATTTTTTTATTTGATTTGTTTATTTATTTTATTGAACCATAACCTTTATTTCTCGTTTAAAAATCACTACGACCACATACAATACCCAAAACCAATGAAAATTGTCATGCAGCTACAATTCAACATTATGGACCCAACGAAACTGGTAACGTCGAATTCCGACTCCGTTTGCTCACACAGAATATTTTTAACCGTCAAAATATCGACTGTATTTCACATTAAAATCCCGTACGGCCACATACTGACCTCAAAAATCATGGAAATTGAATTCTAATAATAATTTAACATTACGAATCCAACAAATTTGGTTTCGTCGAATTTGGAGGTAGTTTGTAAAAATGGCTATTTTTAAAGCTCTAAATAAACCCTTTTAAATATTAAATACATTTAAAATCAATTAAATTAAATATTTGTAAATAAATATTATCGTATATATTCACATTAGAAAATCATACAGCTCCATATCGGGATAAATAACTCGATATCCCAAAGTTCCCAATTATATCGACATTCAATTTATATTAAAATCATTTTATAATATAAATAAATCGATATAAATTATAAAGTAATTCCATAGTGACTTTTATTTGATTTGGACATAAATCAAAATCTAGATGACGAAATCCGGATTTTTCTCTTCCATTAGAAAAATATTGTAACGACCAGGGATTTTCAACCTCGAAAATCGACATAAAAACACCTTGTCGACCATCAAGCATCGAAAACTCCTGAACGTTACGAGAAAGAAATTAGAGGATGAGAAAAGAAAGAGAGAAATATTAGAATAGAAGAAAAGAAGAAGAACATCAGAATCTCACCGTGGAACGAAAAAGTATAATATCAAATCTCTTTATACGAAAAGAAACTGTATATATATATACATACCAATCATTAGAGTACATCATATATCAAACACAGCGGAAATAAATTTTGCATAACTAACGGTGAAGCCTCCTGCTTCCAGCTCTCGAATATCCAGCGATACCTAACCTGTTAATATACTCGGTCTGACCCGAGCACATTTGATTTAAAACAAAATTCACCGGGGTTAGTCTGGAATACTTTCAGTGGTAAATTCATAGCACAACAACTTGTTTAACTTTGAAAATATTTTTGAAATAAAGGATAATAGTAAGACCAGTCCACACATAAACACGAACGGTTTTTACCTTACTATAACCCACAATACTTTTAGAATCAATATCTTTTCTGATATTATAATAGTGTCTATCAAATCATAAATAAATAATCATCTAGTAGAACGCTTGCATCTCACGCTCGATATATATAGTATAAAATCAAAACCGCAGGCGCTTATTGGAGATTGGATTTCCAACTATGACAAGATATGGAACCACCTTCCGATCGTGTATCTCTAGAGGCGAATACACTGGGTTCAACAAGAACGTCTTGCAACCCGGCCCACACATGACCGACCACTCATTTCTCTTGATTGCATCGAATATATTGTCACCTCACGGCTGCGCAGCGTTTTCCCGGGAGATACAGAAACGAAAAGAAGTAACAAATATTAATATTCTCTAGATGGTGACAATATACCCTAATGGGTGCGACCCACAAAGCCATGCTGCCTAGCCGATTTTGTCATTTCCCGGTTGATGAGGCTTGAGGTTATAATCGACTTTTGAACCACATGGCCACCATTCGCTTTGAATTCCATATCATCACGTCATCTAGGAACATGATGAACCGAAGGCACTCTCCTACTGCATTCTTATATAGGAATCACCCTAAGGATCAGTAGCGAGAAGTCCTTGCAATCCATAGATTCCAACCACGATAGAACCACAATATATCTCTGGGTGCTAACTAGAGATTATAAGTAGTTCTTCCGCTTCATGAAGATCTACGGTCTTCAATGCTCCATCTTCATTTGTCGTAAGTTAGTCCCGTACGCAATGTTGAATCGAAGTGGTTTTGGGTCTAGTCCCCATCCCGGTATCTTCGAAACAACATGTCAAAAGGTCAAATAGTATATTCATTGATAGTCGGGTTTTAAACTATCAATTCACACAGTATAGTTAAGTATATTGGTAGCTCGGATCCTTTTTCTAGATTTATTTACCACGTTCATTTCATTGATTCTTTGAAATTGATTTCATATTCTTATTACCTCAAATCCCATTTGTTTTTGTTACGTTGAAACAATTATATATATATATATATATATATATATATATATATATATATATATCTACCAAACCCCATTCATTTCTTTATCCAAAAAAAACATCACTTTATACTTGCCAATCTCTTATGCTACCTTTTGCCTTGCGAAATCACCATATTTTCTTAACTCAAGGAAAATAGTCAATTCCTAATTTATGCTCGAGTTTACCCAGTGTTAAATTCTATGTTGTTTTACTTAAATCCACTAGTTCGATAACATTTAAAAATCTCGACAATAACTTTGTCATATTTCCCTTGAAATATACAAATTCCAACACTCTTACCGTTTCAAACTAATTTCATTCCTTAATAATAGTGAAGCCGTTCAAGTTGGGGTATTTTAATTACCTCTCAGAGCTTGATCGACAACGTTCTTATTTCGAAATAGATAAAAGTTTGAAACTAAAACCTATCACCTCTTTTACTATCGATTCACTTTACCCGTCTATCCAAAACATGTTTTCAATAACAATCCCTTTATTTCGCGTACTATTCTCAAGCTAGACCTCTTTTACTTTTTATTCAAGTATACTTACTGAATGCATCTCCTTTTTTTTCTGCGAACCTTCTTTCAATTTATAATCTTTTATTTAACCTAATTCCTTAAATAGAACTTATTTAAGTTTATCGCCTTATTTTACATCCCGAGACTTAAATTCTATTTAAAATCTTCTTATATAACCCATAAATCCTTTCCCTTTAGAATCGCAATTCAATTTAACTTTATTTAACTCAAAACTTACTTAGAACTTAGGATTCACTTGGAAATCCCCTCTTCGATTTATTAACTTGAATTCAAATCCTAAATCTTCTTTATAAACCTTGTTTTCAAAGCTTTTATTCGATTTTAACATCTTATTATATAGTTCTCTTATATTGAGCTGTAAATCTTCTGCCTTTATAAATCACTTTCAAATTACCATTGTTTACTAATTTTTAATAACGTAGTGTACAAAATTTTATTTAAATCCTTTACGACTTTCCTTTATAAATTGAAAACTTCTTCCCATCTCTTTTGGTCGTACTTAATTTACTTATTAAGTACACTTACTTAAACGCCATATTAGATTCACCACTTATTCCATAACTTTGGTATAATATCACCTTTACACGATTTATTCTTAAACTTGATCACTTCTTAATCCCCGTCCATTTAAGAAGTGAATTTCTTTAATCATTATTAAAATAATTAATCCCTATATTTACCTCATTAAAAATAGATTAAGTAATTGCTTATCGATATGATAAATATTTCACTAATTTGATTTATCAATCGATAACAAATTTAAATATCCTTAAATAAGATGATAAATAATAATTAAGACATATTATAAAAATGAAATTAATTATCCATTAAACCATTTCATTAGATTAATCGAAGAACGATTAATATACTTATCAACCATAATTAAATAATTGACTTCGTCAACCAAACCTCGGTTATTTACTAACCTAATTATGATTCTTCTCTCATTAGACTAAAATGAATTAATCTAATTATATTGCTTAACTGTTTATTTAAATAGTTATTTTCAAAACAATAACCCATAGGTTAAATTCTACTTTTATGCTCATTACAATTACTACAAAATATTATATAACTATTTTTATAAAAACCATTTATAAATATCGTCTTATTTGAACTTTAATTTTAAAAACGCGTTTTTAAAACTTTTCTTCAATTATAAAAAATAAATTTTATAATTGCAATTACATCAATTCTACTAACGGCGAACTGACATTGAAACAACGTTTTGGGATTATTGGCTGCCCATAACTTAATCAGCATCGTCTATGGATTTTAAACATCACATCAGTGTTGAATTTCGATTCAACGTTGAATATATGGTCAACCATCAATATTCAATTAGAAAATAGCATTATTTGGTGTGAACAGTTCATATTTACATAATATAGAAAAATAAACAACATCTAAAATATTGAGGAATCCGGTCGGATTCCTCTAACCTGTTCTTCCCTGCATTACCGATAATATTTGATGATAATAATTATCTAAACTAAATCAACCATTTAACAAACAATAAGCAACCAAGGCATTTAATCATCCAATTTTTATCGTTAATGATGAATTATATTTTAATATGATTTTAACACATCATAGAATTCCAGAAAAGTGTGAGAATTAACACACCTTAATTTTCGACGATCGATGATTGTCCCGTCCTTCCGTTTAATTTGAGATGAGCGTTTAAATTAACCACAATTCCGAATAGCTCAATCCATTCCACTTCTACCCAACAGTGTAGTATTCTTCAGCGCGATTTCAGCGGACCCAACTTCGCGCGATTCTGATAACGTACGAACCGGTTATACTCATTTCGAGTTTATATATATATGAACAGATTACTAAATTAAACTAAATATAAATTAATTAAATGTTGAACTAATCACCTTAACTAATCCGATCCACATCAGCAAATATGTACGTGTTTCCATCCCTTCAAGTATCTCGAGTCCGACTGCATTCTTCCAGCATCCCCTTTTTCTTCGATGCTAAAAAATACGAATATTTAGAAATAGTTTGAACCTCATGCGATGCCTTCCTTCTCATTTCAAAAACCGAAGTCACGGGGGAACAAAGGGACGCCATGAAAAACATTATCCAATATATCACGTTCTTTTTTATTTTCTTTTTGGATCTTTGAGGCCCAAGCCCACCGATACCCTTCTCAGTCCACACTCCTATTCCCTTCTTCCACTCCTTCAAACTCGATATCCTTCTGCCTCAACCCAATACGCCTCCTCTTCAAATAAAACACACAGTCTCCTCAAATCAATAATGTGCCTCCTTCTATTTTATATTGCCAACCGCCGACTCATCACCGACTACGCCGACCCTTCCGTCAGCAGCTGTAAACCGCGGATTTCTCCCTAAACCACCGAGCGCCTACCACAATCAACAACCCTTCCTGAAACTCTTCTGGTCCACGTACATAATAGTTGTACGATTTTGTTTTCACATTTCCTACATCCAAGAACTGCACCACCCAGACCTTCCATCCGTCGCCAGTACAGTCCCGCTCCTTCTGGTTCCTTCCTCGTCGACAACAGGGTCGTTGTTATGTATTTCAGTGTAGACAAATATTCGTGAACCCAAAGACATAAGAATATCATGAAAGATCTTGATTATTGGGTGTTAGAAAACAAACGAGAGGACCAGTATATATGCACGCGACCCACGAAGATAAGCTCAACATCCTTTCCTGCTTTTGCTAGCCTGCGCCTTAGATGATTAGAGTTGCAGTTGTGTAGGTAGTAGCCGATGCGGTTGATGGGTCAGGATATCATTGTCTTGTTAATTCAATGCAAGAAGGGACTTGAAGCTTTTAAATGGGGGTAAGATTTTAGTCTGGATATAGTGAAAGGGTAGGCGGGAAGGAGCTTCCATGTGCCTTTTTTCATAGATGAGTAGGTAGCTGTTTGGATTGACACTTGAAGTGAAATTACACAGCTATGTAGAACAGACCAAGACATTTGAAAATGCTGCTGAAAAAAAATAGGGTGCTTCCGTTTCTTAACAGTTGAGGATGGAGGCAAAGATGTATGACCATTCATTGAATAGACTGTGTATGATTTGAAAACTCCCCCTACGTGATTTCTTGCTTTGGCGTGAAGCTTCAGGCAAGGATTGGTGTGCATGTTGCACAGGCTTGGTATGTGGTAAATAGGTAGGTTGGCAAGATTTGACAATTCGTGCTAAAATGTTAGGCCTTAGTTTTAGGCAGTACTTTCTCTTTACCTTGGTTATGAAGAAATGGGAACGTATGCATGTTCTTCTGTGATTTGAAAAGAAAAGATAGTAGAGGTTTTAGATACTTCATAAAAATAAATGCCTTGTAACATGTACAACTCTAAACATGCAGTATCAAATGAAATTAATGGTCGGGCACTGAATCTGAAAGGTTGCGATCAAAGATGAGGAAGAGAGAATGTGGCAACCGAGGAAATGTATATTTATTTACTTATTTGTCTAAGTTTTAAAAGCTACGTATCCCGCTACGTACTATTTTATCCGTATACAAGCGGTACAGATTGAAATAAAAATGCGGTTGCGATAAGCAATGTGCCACGATCCCAAAAATATAATAATATCGGTAGGTTAACTTATATTGTGATATCCCAAAATACTGATATAGGTTGCAAAATACTCCAAATAAAAAGTGGCGTATTTTCCAAATTAAAAATTATAGTAAAATTCTAAAAATTAAATTATAACTACATCTCAAAGGTCTGATCCAAATTCGAAATCGATATTTAATTATATTAAATTATCGTTATGGTTTATAATCGATTCCACATCGATTTTCTGAAAATTTTAATTGGACATATCTAACAATTTATACGATGACATCTCGATTTTTCTCTTCCATTAGAAAGATATAATCATATAGATTCAAGCGGTTCTTGTTTCACAGAAATCCAACTTATATCGGATCATGTATACTCAATTGAAGTTCAAAAAAAATATTTCGAACTATAGCGTCGTTTCGAGCTCGTTTTAATTATATTATAAATTATATATATTCAAACTCCACCTTATTAAATAAATTCGATATAAAATCCATTATATTTTCAATATAATATATAAACAGATTTAAATATTCTAGTCTAAATGGCCGAAAAATCTGGGACGTTACATTCTTCCCTTCTTAAAAGAATTTCATCCCCGAAATTACAAGGTAAGAAGAATACTCCGGACCCAATCAATTCGAATAATTATCTTTGAATTATCATTTAAATAAATTTAAACTCTTTAAAATTTCCAAAAATTTCGTCAGCAACTACTCTGCACGGTTCGATCACAACAACTACAAACGCCACTTCGGGCCTCAACTTCTCCAAAAGAAAACCAAATCCAAATGGCCATCCCACTCAGGGGTATAAAATCAATCACTCTAATCAATATATTAAGGTTCACCTATTTGTCGGGTAACTCAATTACAATTTCAATGCAAACATCAAACTGCTCTTCATCTGTACTTCCAATCTGTACTTCAATCTCAGTAACCAAGCTAATTTCCATAACTTTATAATATCTGTACTCAACTCAATTTATAATACAAGTAACAATTCAAGGTTAAATAACTCATTTTCGTTTCATAAACGATTTTATTCCCAATTCATTGTATTCAATTTCACTTAACAAGGTTAAGTCTTACTTCCATATTCAATTAACCAATTGGTTTCTAACCCGATCGATTCCATTTCAATTCATTCGTTCAATCAAACAAGGCACAATCAACAAACCAAATCATTCTTATCCATATTTAATTTTAATATTCACTTTGATTTCAAATCAATTTTACATTGAAGTTTTTTTTTCTATTAATTTTTTTCATATTTGAAATTCCCATCCAGTTAGATCATTTAAATTTTATAATCCACTCTAATTCAAATCAACATTAGTCGATTAATGTAACAATAATTTAAGAAAATTACACTTTTACTATACTTTGTAAAATATATTAGGCCAAAAATAATTTTGTAACAAAATACAAATACGCACACTCATATATATACTCACACTCAATCTAGGATATTACTAATCCCATCTCTATTGAGTTACACCACAGAACCAAGGTTATTACTAAACCATATGCTCTGATACCACTGTAACGACCAGGGATTTTCGACCTCGAAAATCGACATAAAAACACCATGTCGACCTTCAAGCATCGAAAACACCTGAACGTTATGAGAAAGAAATTAGAGGATGAGAAAAGAAAGAAAGAAATATTAGAATAGAAGAAAAGAAGAAGAACATCAGAATCTCACAGCGGAACGAATAAAGTATAATATCAAATCTCTTTATACGAAAAGAAACTATATATATATACATACGAATCATCAGAGTACATCATATATCAAACACAGCGGAAACAAACTTTACATAACTAACGGTGAAGCCTCCTGCTTCCAGCTCTAGAATCTCAAGCGATACCTAACCTGTTAATATACTCGGTCTAACCCGAGCACATTTGATTTAAAATAAAATTCACCGGGTCAGTCTGGAATACTTTCAGTGGTAAATTCGTAGCACAAAAACTTGTTTAACTTTGAAAATCTTTTTGAAAATAAAGGATAATAGTAAGACCAGTCCACACATAAACACGAACGGTTTTACCTTACTATAACCCACAATACTTTTAAAATCAATATCTTTTCTGATATTATAATAGTGTCTATCAAATCATAAATAAATAATCATCTAGGAGAACGCTTGCATCTCACGCTCGACATATAAAGTATAAAATCAAAACCGCAGGCGCTTATTGGAGATTGGATTTCGAACTATGACAAGGTATGGAACCACCTTCCATCGTGTATCTCTAGAGACGAATACACTGGGTTCAACAAGAACATCTTGCAACTCGACCCACACATGACGGACCACTCATTTCTCTTGAGTGTATCGAATATATTGTCACCTCACGGCTGCGCAGCTACCATTTTTCCCAGGAGATACAGAAACAAAAAGAAGTAACAAATATTAATATTCTCTAGATCGTGACAATATACCTTAATGGATGCAACCCACATAGCCATGCTGCCTGCCCGATTTTTGTCATTTCCCGGTTGATGAGGCTTGAGGTTATAATCGACTTTTGAACCATATGGCCACCATTCGCTTTGAATTCCATATCGTGACATCATCCAGGAATAGGATGAACTGAAGGCACTCTCCTACTGCATTCTTATATAGGAATCACCCTAAGGATCAGTAGCGAGAAGTCCTTGCAATCCATAGATTCCAACCACGATAGAACCACAGTCTGTCTCTGAGAGCTAACCAGAGATTATAAGTAGTTCTTCCGCTTCATGAAGATCTACGGTCTTCAATGCTCCATCTTCATTTGTCTTAAGTTAGTCCCGTAAGCAACGTTGAGTCGAAGTGGTTTTGGGTCTAGTCCCCATCCCGGTCTCTTCGAAACAACACGTCAAAAGGTCAAATAGTATATTCATTGATAGTCAGGTTTTAAAATATCAATTAACACAGTATAGTTAAGTATATTGGCAACTCGAATCCTTTATCTAGATTTATTTACCACGTTCATTTCATTGATTCTTTGAAATCGATTTCATATTCTTATTACCTCAAATCCCATTTGTTTTTGTTACGTTGAAACAATTATATATATATATCTTTATCTACCAAACCCCATCCATCACTTTATCCAAAAAAAACATCACTTTATAATTGCCAATCTCTTATGCTACCTTTTGCCTTGCGAAATCACCATATTTTCTTAACTCAAGGAAAATAGTCAGTTCCTAATTTATGCTTGAGTTTACCCAATGTTAAATTCTATGTTGTTTTATTTAAATTCACTAGTTCAATAACATTTAAAAATCTTGACAATAACATTGTCATATTTCCCTTGAAATATACAAATTCCAACGCTCTTACCGTTTCAAACTAATTTCATTCCTTAATAATAGTGAAGCCGTTCAAGTTGGGGTATTTTAATTACATCTCAGAGCTTGATCGACAACGTTCTTATTTTGAAATAGATAAAAGTTTGAAACTAAAACCTATCACCTCTTTTACTATCGATTCACTTTACCAGTCTATCCAAAACATGTTTTTAATAACAATCCCTTTATTTGGCGTATTATTCTCAAGCTAGACCTCTTTTACTTTTTATTCAAGTATACTTACTAAATGCAACTCCTTTGGTTTTTCTACGAGCCTTCTTTCAATTTATAATCTTTTATTTAACCTAATTCCTTAAATAGAACTTATTTAAGTTTATCACCTTATTTTACATCCCGAGACTTGGATTCTATTTAAAATCTTCTTATATAATCCATAAATCCTTTCCCTTTAGAATCGTAATTCAATTTAACTTTATTTAAATCAAAACTTACTTATAACTTGGGATTCACTTGGCAATCCCCTCTTCGATTTATTAACTTGAATTCAAATCCTAAATCTTCTTTATAAACCTTGTTTTCAAAGCTTTGATTCGATTTTAACATCTTATTATATAGTTCTCTTATATTAATCCGTAAATCTTCTGCCTTTATAAATCACTTTCAAATTACCATTGTTTACTAATTTTTAATAATGTAGTGTACAAAATTTTATTTAAATCCTTTACGACTTTCCTTTATAAATTGAAAACTTCTTCCTATCTCTTTTGGTCATACTTAATTTACTTATTAAGTACACTTACTTAAACGCCATATTAGCTTCACCATTTATTCCATAACTTTGGTATAACATCACCTTTAAACGATTTATTCTTAAACTCGATCACTTCATAATCCCCGTCCATTTAAGAAGTGAATTTCTTTAATCATTATTAAAATAATTAATCCTCTTATTTACCTCATTAAAAATAGATTAAGTAATTGCTTATCGATATGATAAATATTTCACAAAATTGTTTTATCAATCGATAACAAATTTAAATATCCTTAAATAAGATGATAAATAATAATTAAGGCATATTATTAAAATGAAATTAATTATCCATTAAACCATTTCATTAGATTAATCGAAGAACGATTAATATACTTAACAACCATAAATAAATAGTTGACTTCGTCAACCAAACCTCATTTATTTACTAACCTGATTATGATTCTTCTCTCATTAGACTAAAATGAATTAATCTAATTATATTGCTTAACTGTTTTATTTAAACAGTTATTTTCAAAATAATAACCCGTAGGTTAAATTCTACTTTTATGCTGATTACAATTACTACAAAATATTATATAACTATTTTTATAAAAACCATTTATAAATATCGTCTTATTTAAACTTTTATTTTAGAAACGCCTTTTTAAAACTTTTCTTCAATTATAAATAATAAATTTTATAATTGCAATTACATCAATTCTCCTGATGGCGAACTGAAATTTAAACAACGTTTTGGGATTATTGGCTGCCCATAACTTAATCAGCATCATCTATGGATTTTAAACATCACATCAGCGTTGAATTTCAATTCAACGTTTAATATATGGTCAACCATCAATATTCAATTAGAATATAGCGTTATTTGGTGTGAACAGTTCATATTTACATAATATGGAAAAATAAACAACATCTAAAATATTTGAGGAATCCGGTCGGATTCCTCCAAACTGTTCTTCCCTGCATTACCGATAATATTTGATGATAATAATTATCTAAACTAAATCAACCATTTAACATAAAATAAGCAACCAAGGCATTTAATCACCCAATTTTTATCGTTAATGATGAATTATATTTTAATATGATTTTAACACATCATAGAAATCCAGAAAAGTGTGAGAATTAACTCACCTTAATTTTCGACGATCGATGATTGTCACGTCCTTCCGCTTAGTTTGAGATGAGCGTTTAAATTAACCAAAATTCGGAATAGCTCAATCAATTCCGATTCTACCCAGAAGTGTAGTATTCTTCAGCGCGATTTCAGCGGACCCAACTTCGCGTGATTCTGATAACGCACGAACCGGTTATACTCATTTCGAATTTATATATATATATATATATTAACAGATTACTAAATTAAACTAATTATAAATTAATTAAATGTTGAACTAATCACCTTAACTAATCCAATCCACGTCAGCAAATATATACGTGTTTCCATCCCTCCAAGTATCTCGAGTCCAACTGTATTCTTCCAGCATCCCCTTTTTCTTCGATGCTAAAAAAATACGAATAGATAGAAACCGTTTGAACCTCATGTGCCGCCTTCCTTCCCATTTCAAAAATTGAAGTCACGGTGGAACAAAGGGATACCATGCAAAACATTATCCTATATATCACGTTCGTTTTTATTTTATTTTTGGATCTTTGAGGCCCATGCCCACCGATACCCTTCTCAGCCCACACTCATATTCCCCTTCTTCCACTCCTTCAAACCCGATATCCTTCTGCCTCGACCCAATACGCCTCCTCTTCAAATAAAACACACGGTCTCCTCAAATCAATATTGTGCCTCCTCCGATTTAATATTGCCAACCGCCGACTCATCACCGACCGCGCCGATCCTTCCGTCAGCAGCTGTAAATCGCGGATTTCTCACTGAACCACCTAGCGCCTGCCACAATCAACAACCCTTCCTGAAAATCTTCTGGTCCACGTACATAATAGCTGTATGATTTTTTTTCACCTTCCTACATCCAAGAACTGCACCGCCCAGACCTTCTGTCCGTCGCGAGTACAGTCCCGGTCCTTTCGGTTCCTTCCTCGTCGACAACAGGGTCGTTTTTATGTATTTCAGTGTAGAAAAATATTCGTGAACCCAAAGACATAAGAATATCATGAAAGCTCTTGATTATTGGGTGTTAGAAAACAAATGAGAGGACCTGTATATATACACGTGACCCACGAAGATAAGCTCAACGTCCTTTCCTACTTTTGCTAGCCCGCGCCTTAGATGATTAGAGTTGCAGTTGTGTAGGTATACAGAGTAGTAGCTGATGCAGTTGATGGGTTAGGATTTCATTGTCTTATTAATTCAACGCAGGAAGGGATTTGAAGCTTTTAGATGGGGGTAGGATTTCAGTCTGGATACAGTGACAGGGTAGGCGGGCATGAGCTTCCATGTGCCTTTTTTCATAGATGGGTAGGTAGCTGTTTGGATTGACACTTGAAGTGAAATTACACAGCTGTGTAGAACAGATCAAGACATTTGAAAATGCTACTGAAAATAAATAGTGTGCTTCCATTGCTTAACAGTTGAGGATAGAGGCAAAGATGTATGACCATTCATTGAATAGACTGTGTATGATTTGAAAACTCCCCCTACGTGATTTCTTGCTTTGGCGTGAAGCTTCAGGCAAAGATAGGTGTGCATGTTGCATAGGCTAGGTATGTGGTAATCAGGTAGGTTGGCAAGATATGACAATTCATGCTAAAATGTTAGGCCTTAGTGTTAGGCAGTACTTTCTCTTTAACTTGGTTATGAAGAAATGGGAACGTATGCATGTTCTTTTGTGATTTGAAAAGAAAAGATAGCAGAGGGATTAGATACTTCATTAAAATAAATGCCTTGTACCATGTACAACACTAAACATGCAGTATCAAATGAAACTAATGTTCGGCCACTGAATCTGAATGGTTACGATCAAAGATGAGGAAAAGAGAATGTGGCAGTCGAGGAAATGTATATTTATTTACTTATTTGTCTAAGTTTTAAAAGCTACGTATCCCGCTACGTACAATTTTATCCATATACGAGCGGTACAGATTGAAATAAAAATGCCATTGCGATAAGCAATGTGCCATGATCCAAAAAATATTATAATAACGGTAGGTTAACGTATATTGTGATATCCGAAAATACTGATATAGGGTGCAAAATACTCCAAATAAAAAGTGGCGTATTTTCCAAATTAAAAATTACAGTAAAATTCTAAAATTAAATTATAACTACATCTCAAAGGTCTCGTCCAAATTCGAAATCGATATTTAATTATATTAAATTATCTTTGTGGTTTATAATCGATTCCACAACGATTTTTTGAAAATTTTAATTGGACATATCTAACAATTTATACGATGAAATTTCGATTTTTCTCTTCCATTAGAAAGATATAATCATATGGATTCAAGCGGTTCTTGTTTCACAGAAGTCCAACTTATATCGGATCCTGTATACTCAATTGAAGTTTAAAAATCAATATTTCGAACTACAGCGTCGTTTCGAGCTCATTTTAATTATATTATAAATTATATATATTCGAACTCCGACTTATTAAATAAATTCAATATAAAATCAATTATATTTTCAATATAATATATAAACAGGTTTATATATTCCAGTTTAAATGGCCGAAAAATCTGGGACGTTACAAAAATGCTTCACCAGCTCTGAACGTTTCTTGTTTCACAAAAATCCGAGTTTAAACGGATACTATATATTCGTTTAAAGTTCGAATCGCCAAATTACGAACTTTCGTGCCATTTTGAGCTCGATTATATTTAAAATATAATTTATACTTCCAACCATCGTTAATTAAATATATTCGTTATCGTTATTCAATTTTAAACTAAATTATATATTATAAATGATCCAATTCACACAATATTGTGAATTTCACTATTTCCGATTATTTCAGAAATCTAATATATTATTCTATTACTATTTTAATTAAATTGTAACGACCCGGATTTTCAGCCGTTGAATTCTGAATATTTAAATTTGTTTTAAATATTTAGTTTTAATTATACATAGGAATTTATAAGGATTTTATTTAATTAAACAAAGTTTTAACGTATAATTTATAATATAAGTTAAAACGAGCTCGAAATAGTCGTGGTAGTTCGTAATTTATGATTTAAACTTCAACTGAATATACAGGATTCAAAAGAAGTCGGATTTCTTTGAAACAAGAAACGTTCGGTTCTGTTTAACTATATATTTCTAATGGAAGAAAAAATTCAAGATTTCATCTTATAGATTGTAAGTTATGTCCAAATCAAATTTTCAGAAAGTCGTTGTGGAATCGTATATAAGCCATAACGGTTATTTAAATATATTTAAATATCGGTTTTGAATTTGGACAGGATTCTTTTGAGGCGTAGTTGTAATTTAATTTTTAGAATTTTACTGTAATTTTTAATTAATTAAATATGCAACTTTTTATTTGGAGTATTTTGCACCCTATATCAATATTTTGGGGTTTCATAATATAAGTTAAACTACCGATATTGTTATATTTTTGGGATTGTAGCACCTCGCTGGATACGACCGTACTCTTATTTCTGTCCGTAGCAGTTCGGACATGGAAGAAAACCTTATGTACCCAACATAAGGATCAACCTGTGCTTGAATATACATGAAAGGAGAAATGATATATATATAAAACCCAACAAAGAACGTGTATTTAAAACAAATCAACATGCCAAGACTATCTTCTAGCAAGGATATTTTTGAAATCTTAGATAAATATTTCGGTCTGTCCTATCATGAACATTTTGTGACTGCGTGAAAGCGATACCTCACCCCTATCAAAATATTTTTGGGTCTTTGTTCCTCTTTGATTTGACACAGGAACGAAGCTTGCTATGTAAAAACTTCAGAAGAATATAGAGTAAAATGAATACAAATATCTTTGCAAATCTTTTCGCTAGTCTAGGGTATAACTTTTGGTGCCATATTGTTCAAACGTGTCTTCTCCGACAAATATTACATCCTACGAAATCCTATCAGATCGAATTAAAGATTCAGCATGTGGGTAGGTTATTAATTTTGGCTAACGCTAGGAAAATATAATATAGGATAAGATTTGAAAAAAAATCTCTGATAAGAAAATACACTGGCAAATGAAAACAACTGAATTATTTGACTGAAAGGAAATAACAATGATAAATCGTTCAAACAAATTTGGCTAAGTCAAAAAGTGCGACCATCAAAAGTCTTGCAGTAAAAATGTTAGCTGGCCGATAATAGAAAAATAATAAAATATATCTTTTTGTCCTTTCTTTTATACAGACGATATGGTGATAGTAAGAAAACTTTCACCTCCAAGACACAGCTAGTTTGAAGATACAGTTTCCTACGTTGTATTACTTTGAAAACGACACTCATGCATGGCCACCAAGCTATTAGTAACCGTGTTTCCGAAGCTACCAGATCCGTGCTCTCCAAGTCGTTTTTTTTTCTTTAAATGTTGGACACATCACCTCCTTTTTGTAAGCAAAAAGAAAAAAATGAGAAAAAACAAAATCCCAACCAAATCAAATCTCTTTGGAAATTCTATGAAAATCGAATTAAATTCAGTACGTTCGTGATCTTGAGGACTCCCACCGTATACAACCCTTTTCAAGCGCGACTCGATATTCCTTAACTCGAAATCGGAAATCATTGCATGGACCTAAGTTTCGGTTTGGAGCAAGGTTTGTAAAGATCGATCTTGGGTTTTAGGAGAATTGAACGATGGGAGGATCTGAAGTGGTGGATGGAGTTGTATTGTTGGTATGGGGAAGGAACATGTGGTTTCTAGAGCATGAAGTTTTAAGGGGAGAAGTCTTTTGAGCTGTTTGTTGAATCAGTGGTGGAGAATTCCTTTGCATGGAAAGTGGATTAGTTGGTTAAGGAGGGATGAAATAAAAATATTCAATCATGGAAAAGGATTGTTAGCAGTTCGTATTTTAATAGTGATGGTATCTTTTCTGGGATGGTTCGTTTTGACTGGGTAAAAGGCATGTTTGAAAGTAAAGGATTCTAGAGGAAAGTAGTTATTTTCCATGTAGCAGTGAAGTTTTTTTGAAACCGCAATGAATGGAGATGGTGCGAATTGTTCTGGTTTTGATGGGGTATATTCAAGTCAGATGTTTCGCTGTAGGGTGTGTTCTGTGGGTCGACGCCTGGGAGACTGAAAGCTGGAAAGAGGTTGACAGAGGGTGATGAGGATGCGATGAACTGGATGAAGAAGAAGCATCGCATTAGGAAACAGGTTGATCGAAGGGTATGGCCTTTAGATTGGAATTGAATGGCCTTGATTTAACTTAGTTAATTAAATATAATTAAACCGTGGTTGCAATTTTGTGTGCTAACATGTTGCTGTCTTCATCAGGA
Source organism: Allium sativum (assembly GCA_030737875.1). Classification (NCBI taxonomy): domain Eukaryota; kingdom Viridiplantae; phylum Streptophyta; class Magnoliopsida; order Asparagales; family Amaryllidaceae; genus Allium; species Allium sativum. Next base: position 118,283,458 of record CM060919.1, on the reverse strand, counting down.
CAGCACGTTGGAGGTTGCATTATGGGATTACAGGAAGGAGCGTTGGTTTTTGAGGGGGTCCAGATGTTTGTATGGAGCTGGAAGACAAGTCATGGCATTTGTTTCATTTTGGATGGGTAAATACAGTGGTTAATGGGAAAAGTAAAGGAGTAAAGTTGATGGGGAATCATGGTTGATTAATGATGATTAGTGTGGTGAGTGAATGTGTAGTAGGAGCGGGTTCCGTAGGAGGGAGCGGTTTGGAATTATCCGTAGAGGAAGAAGTATTTAGCAGGTTCATAACCATGGTTAGAGAAGATAATTTGGTAATTATAAAGTAATTAAGTTTAATGGAAAAATTAGAATTTATTTCATGAATTAACTTGAAACCGCTATAACTTTTATATACGTATACAGAATGGAACGTGACCGAATCCGTTGGAACCGTAACGATGAGATCTATGTTATGGAGTTGATTTCGGTACAAAACAAAGCTACTGGAATTTCATTGTAAAATCGAACGCCTGTTTGATTTTAATTGAAACAAAAGCTGAACCGTCAACTGCGAAATAAGGTGAGTAAACTCACTAACTCTACTTCGTTTATATTTTTATATAAATGAGTTTTAAATTTATTTATAGTTATTTTATTCTGTGCGATGGTTGTTTGAATAAATTGGTTGAAATGGTTGATCGTTGATCGATTTATTAATACAGTTTATGTAACACCCCATGTCCATTAATGTCACTCACAAAGGGAATGCATTAATTTCCGTGGAGCATTTTAAGTAAGTATAGAACAGAAAATCACAACAAGACAGATATAAAGCAGTACTTGAAAATTAAAACTTTATTTCATTGCAGCGGATAAACCCATATGTTTGATTACATCATCAAAACCATAAAACCACAGTCAAGTACATCACATCCATCTTGATAAAACAAAGTATATAAACTGAAAGACATAATCCCCAACATCAAAAATAGCCATAAATAAAGAGAAGCTGAACTTTACTTCAGCGGTCCAAGAAATCTTCTAAAAGCAGTCCAAAATCAAGCTCCACTGGTGCTAGTTCTGTAACAACCCGGAAAATCTGAGCGAGTTTAAAATTTTTATTTTGGCAATTTTGATGAATTTTGAATATTTAAAATGGATTATTTTAAATAAAAACGACGGAAAATTTATTTTGAATAGAATTCGAACATATATATTTATATACGTCGTCGTTAGAATATAAATTTTATTTATATATATAAAAGGAATTGAAAATGGTGCGGTAGTTCGATAATTCGATTTCAAATTTCAAATGAATGTACCGGGTGCAAAATAAACCGGATTTTAGTGAAACCAAAAATTATAGAATCTAATTGAGATTATCTTTCCAACGAATCCGAAAAATCAAGATTTCATAGTGGGGATCAAAAGATATGTCCAGTTGAATTTTCAGAATAGTCGCTATGGAATTCTAGCCCTTAAAAATAGCCATTTTGCAAACGACCTCGGATTTCGACGAAACCACTTTAGTTGGATCTGTGATATTAAGTTACTGCTAGATTCCAAATTTCATAATTTTTCGAATCAATATGTGAGTGTGGCAAAGGAAAACGCGTTTAACCAGTTTCAGTTGATTTTAATCAACTGGAAAATGGCCATTTTTCAAACGGTCTCAGAATTCGACGAAACTAGTTTTGTTAGGACCGTATCATCAATACGAAGCTAGAAAATATTTTTTTGGAATTTTTCGAGTTAGTATGTGACCCCGGCAATATGAAATGTACGTTTAAAATTCAATATAATGATTTAAATGTAAATTCAATGAAAACTAATCGAAATGATCAAATCAGCCTACGATACATATCCTATTGTGTTCGGAATGGGGGTATTGTAATAACCCGGAAAATCTGGGCCAGTTTAAATTTTTTATTTTGGCCATTTTAGCGAATTTTGACTATTTAAAATGAATTATTTTAAATAATATCGACGGAAATTTATTTTGAATATAATTCGAACGTATATATTTATACGCGTCATCGTTAGAATATAAATATTTATATATAATTATAAATAGAATTGAAAATGGCGCGGTAGTTCGATAATTCGATTTCAAACTTCAATTGAATGTACCGGGTGCAAAACAATCCGGATTTTAGTGAAACCAAAAACATTAGGATCTAATTGACGATATCTTTCCAACGAAGTTAACAAACTGAGATTTCACTTTATAAATGATAAGATATGTCCAGTTGAAAATTCTGAATAGTCGCTATGGAATTCAGGCCCTTAAAAATGGACATTTTGCAAACGACCTCGGATTTCGACGAAACCAGTTTTGTTGGATCCGCAGTGTCAAGTTATTGTTAGGTTTCAAATTTCATAATTTTTCGAATCAATATGTGAGCGTGGCAAAGGAAAACGCGTTTGACCAGTTTCAGTTGATTTTAATCGACTGGAAATTGGCCATTTTTCCAACGGTCTCGAAATTCGACGAAACTAGTTTTGTTAGGACCGTATCGTCAATACGAAGCTAGAAAATATTTTTCTGGAATTTTTCGAGTTCGTATGTGGCCCCACTAAATTGAAATGTGCGTTTAAATTGAATATTTAAAGAAGTACACTTTAAATTCAATGGAAACTGATTGTAACGATCAAATCAGCTTGCGATATATATCCCATTGGGTTCGGAATGGGGGTAAAACGCTATAGACGACAGGCGGTGGGCCTCGTTTCGAGGTCGTATGTAGAAGTCAACTTTTTGCTAATTAAAATAATAAAATTAAATTTCCTTCTCTCCCCTTTAACACGATTTGCCCCCCCCCCCCCCCCCAATTCATTTCTGATCGAATTAAAAAGAAAAGGAAAAAAAAAACACGAGAACGGAGGAAGGAGGCGCAGCGGCCACCGCGCCCAGGCGTGACGCCACCTACCCCCGACGAGACCCCAGCCTCGCCCTCTCCTCCTCCTCCTCCCACGTCGAAGCCGCGACCCTCCCCCTTTGGCTCCGACGCCCCTGCCCAGACCCCCACCTTCATCCGCGAACCCTAGGACCACCGCCCCCCTCTTCTTCCTTCCTCCTCTTGCTGCCGCTTCCCCCACGACCTCCAGCAGCCACCGCTTGACGCCAGCGCCCCCCTATAAGTTTTTTTATTTATTTATTTTATTTTTATTTTTAATTTAAAACAGAAAAGAAAACCGATTTTTAAATAATTTAAAACTGATTTTTAAATAATTTAAAACCGATTTTAAAATGATTTAAAACAGATTTTTGAAAGGGTTTTAAAACAGACTTTTGAAAAGAGATAAAATTGAATTTGAAAAGGTTTTAACTTTAAAAAGAAAAAGGTTTTAACTTTAAAATAGAAAAGATTTAAAATTAAAAAGTAAAAGAAAAGATTTGATCTTTAATATGAAAAAGGTTCGATATTTGATATGAAAAAGATTTGGTCTTTAGTTTAGAAAAGATTATATTTTTAAATATAAAAAGATTTGGATTTTGGTAGATAAAGAAACGATTTTTATTTATAGTTATAGATCATAAAAATATAATTTTTATGTTATAGAAAAGGAAAAAATATATAATCTTTATATTGAAAATGGCGTTATAAAAAAAATATGATTTTTATATATTGAACTTCGAATTAAAAATATGATTTTTATATATTGAACTTCGAATTAAAAATATGATTTTTATATATTGAACTTCGAATTAAAAATATGATTTTTATATATTGAACTTCGAATTAAAAATATGATTTTTATATATTGAACTTTGAATTAAAAATATGATTTTTATATATTGAACTTCGAATTAAAAATATGATTTTTATATATTGAACTTCGAATTAAAAATGTGATTTTTTATATATTGAAAAGCGAAGTAAAAATTCGATTTTTACATATGTAGTGGCTACGGTCAACGAAGGTGACAAGAAGGCGAAACGACGAAGACTTCTGCGAAGGAAGAGCCGTGGAGCTGGATAGCTATCAGTGAGAATTTCTCACCTTTCAATTTCATTTCTATTTAGATATATATACTAGGATGCAGACGGTGCTTAGTAGCACCCGACACAATCGTCCACAGACCATGGACTTGTTTGTTTGGTTGCATAGATTAGTTATATGATGTGATTTGAATTTGGTTGTTTGGTGATTTTGATTGATGTGTGAATGGCGTGGGCCTTCACTAGACCGGGGATAAGGCTAGGCCTCGTCCCGTTTCTAGTATCGTGCCGTTATGCCGCCGAAATTTTCTAAAATGTGTTAAAAAAATAAAAATATCATTTTATTTAAAGAATGAACTTAATAGAAATTCATATGTTGGAATAAAATGTTTTATCGTTAAAAATATAATTTTTAACGTGAATGTGAATAAATAAATATTCATTTACAAACCAGACGGTTTGTTTATGTACACCTATTTGAAGGAAATTGATTGGGACGATAAATTTTACACATCGTCCAACTGCACGAATAAAATATTTGTTTGATTGTTTGAAACCCCACACGGGTGTTGGGATGAAACTTGAAGTTCACTCATCCTGATTGATTAAATATGTCGATCGATTGATTGATAAGCTGCTATAAGCGTTAAATGTCTATATTTGATGCTTATACAGTGTAGTGCACTTTGGTTGATGGTTGATTATTTATCGTTGCTATTATATACATGTGTTGTATGAAAATCCATATAATTAACTTTATATGGTAATTGATTGGGCCTCATTCCAATCGTGAAAATAAAGAATATTTTGAAAATAACAAATATTTTGATAATAACAAATATTTGAAATAGAATATTTGAAAATAGAAATATGTGAAGCCGTGATGATTAGATTGACGCCATTTTGACGTGAACGATATTTATATCGATTTTAAACGATTTCGAAATGAATTGAATTGAAAACGATTTCGAAATGAATTGAATTGAAAACGATTTCGAAATGAATTGAATTGAAAACGATTTCGAAATGAATTGAATTGAAAACGATTTCGAAATGAATTGAATTGAAAACGATTTCGAAATGAATTGAATTGAAAACGATTTCGAAATGAATTGAATTGAAAACGATTTCGAAATGAATTGAATTGAAAACGATTTCGAAATGAATTGAATTGAAAACGATTTCGAAATGAATTGAATTGAAAACGATTTCGAAATAAATTGAATTGAAAACGAATTCAGATTGAATTGAAAGCGAAGTGAAATGAATTCAAATTGAATTGAATAGAAATGGATTTTAAAACGAATTTATAAAGAAGAATTCAATTTTGATTTGAATTGAAATGGAAGTTGAAAATGTTTTTGAAACGAATTCAAAACTATTTATATAATTCGTTTTAAATAGAAATCGACGATATATATATTATATATATAATATAATGGCCTGAATAGAACGCGCCGCGCCACGGCAGTTCGCGAATTTCGACCATTGATTTCAAACGGACATTACGGGAGATCCAACCGTCGGATTCTCCTAAAACCGGAACCGTTGGGTTCGTATCGAAAAGAGCTTTCTAACGAATGTGAGAAATTAGAAATCTAACGGTTGGATTTGGGATTATGTCCAAATCAAATTGGAAAAAGGTCGCTATACGTGCAGTTCGATGGCCATTGGTGGAAATCGACTGTACGGGCCTTGATAAAATTATTAAAAATAGTAATAATTTGTGTAAAATCATAAGAAATGATTTGTGAAGATTTGGGATGGAAAACTCCATATTTGAAAAGATAAAAATAGATTTTTATCGAAATGAACTAGTTTTGAACTAGAAATAAATTGAATTTGAAAAGGGTTTTTGAAAATAACCAAAATTTCCAATGATTGCATTGGAGTGGATTTGAATCGAAATTGTCTTCGGAATATTTCGATGTTGGAATTCGTGATTATACAGGCGTTGTTATGGAAATTTGAAAGATATATATTTGTATCGTTATTTCCAATACGACATTTGTTAGTCGTAGAATTCGATATTGAATATAAGCCGATATATTTTCTATTCAGAGCCTTGTATTGAATATCGAATGTGATTTGGGTTTGTCGTGAATGGTGTCTTCATTAACACTGTTCTTGAACCCAGTTGAGAAAAGATTAAATCTTTTTATTTAGATTTAATAAAGTGCACCAATTAAACGATATTTAATTGGAATTGAATTGGTATTGATTTTTGGGTTATCGTGAACAGTGTTTTAAATAACACTTGTTCTTTAACCCGATAATTAATGGAATGTGATTTTGGGTTTATCGTGAACCGTGTTTTAAATGACACTGATTCTTTAACCCAGTTAAAGATTAAAACTAAGTGGGGTTTTAATGAATCTTTAATTAGATTGAAAAGATCGAGAATGGAGTATCACCAGTTTTACTCCAGGCGATAGTTAAATCTTTAATTAGATTTGAACGTGAAATGGTAACTGAGTTACCGATAACACTGTGGTGTTAGATATGAAGTACTACCAGTTTTACTTCATGGGATGAATAGGTTGGGATTGGGAAAATAAAATAAATGATTACTTCGGTGTGGTTCGATAATCCCGACTAGTTTGAATTGATATTCAAAGGAGATTAAAGAATAAATTTAAAGAATTTATCTTGGATAAAATTAAAGGGAACTTTTCCCAAAGTATAGGAATATTTGAATAAAAGAATATTCTGAATTGGAATGAGGCGTATGTTGTGTTTGTGTAACACTTTTATAATATATACGCGAGTTATTCAGAAAGACCGGGTTTATCCCATTCTGAATAACTGATTCGACGTGGTGTCGAAGATGAAGACGGTGGTCGAAGACCAGAAGTCTTCACGTCGTTTGGGTGATTACTGATGATCTTGATTGGGCTGTACACCCAAGAAGATGGAAACAGTTGGTGATCGTCCAGACGTACTTGGAGATCGATGGATTTGCGGGGTACTAGGTGCCTCCGGTTTCGTTCAGACCCAGAACGGACTTGTAAATGGACTGTGTATCTGACATTGGATTTTAGTCCGTGTGATTGATCTCTATTAAATATATATCTGTTTGGCGGCGGAGAATTTATTCTCTTGCTTAAAGCCCTTCTCTGAGACGTACGAGCTCAGGGGTTATATTGAAACACCCCACCTCCGTTAGGGTCACTCTCAAAGGGAATGCCCTAATTTTGGTGGAGGTTTATAAGTACAAGTCACAGATATACAAGACAGATATAAGAACACATATTTGTAAACAGCGGAAGAACAACAAACTTTATTTCATAAAGTCAAATACGTGTTACAACAACATCCTTTCCAAAAACATAACATAACACTTTCATAATCTGTCTTGAGTACATTATTTAAAGAAGCATAAATAAAACATAGATAAACTGAAAAAGCCCCATAGTGGATTGTCCAAAGCCATAGTTCAAAACAGGAAAGTCCAAGCAATACATTTCTCTTCTTCAAGCTGGATGTTGAGGTTGGTCAAGCTGCTGTGTTCCCTCCCTGAGGACCTGGGGGGGGGGAAACGGAAGAAAGAAGACGAAAGAAAAGTAGAGTCAGACATAAAGCCTGAGTAAGTCTAGTACTATTTTGTCTATGAATAAAGAACTGGGTATGATAAGTATAAACAAGAAGTGGGCATGCACTATAAACTTGGTTAAGTTGTCTAGGGTCGAATATACTATCGTACCCCATGTTGATCTCTGAACCCATATAAACTAGTTTCCAATTTGCACCCCATAATCAGGGTGATGTGATCCATTCTATGATGATCGGCTCCTACTCGCATAGTTACATGTGTCTTACGGCCCCCGATGTTGTAGTTACCTATGCTGGTCCCACCATGGGGTGTATCAAGTCCCATAGTGGCAACCCGACACAACCTTAGAGTGCACAGGTATGCTACTGGTGTCCAGTGCCTTGTTTTTCTGCGCCGGAGTGTGTGCACGCCCGCACTCCGTTAGAACCTACACTGCTACACCACCGCCGTCGCTTTGACCTCTTACAATCAGCCCAGTAATCGTGCCCCACCCTGCCTAGTTTCAGGGTATCCTGATACACCTTCTAGGGTTACTGCTGAAAAGGGTCCCCCGTTACTAGGTTTTCTATCTCTAGCCAACATGCTAAGTTGGTTAAGTGTTTTCTAACCTAACCCCCACCAGTCCGTTTAGTTTAGCATGTTCCATTTTGATTAAGTCTTTAGTTCACTTAATCCTAACAATCCTGACTCAGCCTTAATTGTCTTATTAAGGCCCTGACCTCTCACATTAGACAGGTATTGTTGTGGCTGCCTGTTGCCGGTTGGTTCCGGGCAGTCTTACGCCACAACTCAGTCTAACCTCGGGTCCTTATTGGGCTCCATGTTTAACCTCCCACATTGGATAGGTATTGTTGCGACTACTGGACAGCCGGGCGGTTCCGGGCAGGTTTACATCACAACTCAATCCAACCTCGGGTTAAACACATCGTATGTTCTACATTTACATATTTTGTCATTCTTCTTTATTTCTTATATGTAAATATTTGCGGCCCATTATTAAGTTAATGGTGTAAAGGTTACACCAATCATGGGCCCAACCCATACTTGAATTTGGGCCCTTCTATTTTATATTTTCATTCATTAATTAATTTTAACCCAACGTTATTTTCCCCCGTTTTACACGTCCGTTTATATATATATTGGGCTTAGCCTTTTTAAAGCCCAATTTAGCCATGCGAAAAGGGGAGGCTTATGGCGTGATTACATACACAAAAAGGGGAAGGTGAGCGTATGAACTTGCAATATGACGTTGGGAATACAAAATAGAAACTGGTGTACTTGCATAGTAGTGACATATACTTTGGTCATAAAACATAGGTGACATGAATCAAAGCATGTGAACTTGTAATTGAGATATCCTTATTGACACATGAACCTATATTTTTATTTAGGCATAATGTCAAACATAAGCATGGCATAAATATTTCTAGCATAAGCATAGCATAATGTCAAACATAAGCATGGCATAAATACTTCTAGCATAAACATGGCATAATGTCAAACATAAGCATGGCATAAATACTTCTAGCATAAACATGGCATAATGTCAAACATAAGCATGGCATAAGTATAGTTAAATTTGTTCATGGCATAAATATTTCTAACATGAAATCATGATTCTTACTTTAGTCATGTAAACTTACAAAAGGGACTTTTTGAACCTAACCTAGCCATGTACCACATATGTCATCATATAATTCTTGTAAACAAGATAGACTTAATCATGGATTTCAATTATGCCAAATATCATTCATAGCCTAGCCATATTCATAAGTTTGCAAATAGGTTTTCTAGTACAAAAGCATGGCTTAATACATGATGCCAAATTCTCAACATAATTTCCTATGGATTATAATAACTAAACTTGTTCTAATTACTTACAAAATGATTTATGCACAAAAATATACATCATGATGGCATAGTAGCAAAACCCCAAACTTGCATAAATTTAAATCAACTACATACATGTAGCTTCAACATGGATTACATAATTTGCGAAATATTCCAAACGTATACTTGCATAGAACTACCGCATGTAGTTCTTTATAATGAATAACATAATTCATAAATATCTAAACGTATATAATATTTCAAATTGATAAGAACGCACAAATATGAATTACTTTATTGCCACAATTCAAGCATACAAACCAACACAATTGTTTATTCATACCAAAGTAATACTCTACTTACAATGGTGTGATGAATTCTCTAATTTAGGGATTGAAGACGCAAATTCCTTTGTTGAATTGATTTGCTTAGGTTGCTTGAATTTCTTTAGGCTTTAGAACTTTCCTCCTAATTCTCTCTCTAGTTGGCGGCTACTCTTTGTCGTTCCTCAGCAACATGGCGGCTATGATCTTATTTTTGAATGAATAGATTAGGGTTTAGTCTAGGGTTGTTTATATAGAGGTTAGGAACTGATTAGGACCATTGATGTTGCTTGGATTGATCGTAGCCATTCATTCGATAGAGAGACCAATTAAAACTTGCCACCTAGCCCTAGTGACAAAGCAGACCACAGAAAATCGGCCAAACACAGACCTGGCCAGCCAGGTTGGCTGGACTCGACCAGGTCGACACCCCTGTCGACAGGGCTGTCGACAGCCCTGTCGACATGGGTAGCCCAGGTCGACAGCCCAGTCGACCTGGGTGGCCTAGGCGGGTGTTTATCCGCCCTGGCCCATTGGGCCCGATTTTTAATTATTTTATTCTGTTTGAATTTTAAATTTGATTCAAAACTTCCGAAGGCCATATCTTCTTCATACGGACTCCGTTTTTCGAAAACTCGGACTCTATTTCGCATATTTTTCCGAGACAAACGCAATGGCGTATCCCGTTTCCCTTGGTTCTTTGATTTCAGATTAATTATACTTTAATTTGTTAATTTCACAGTTATAGAATTCGCGGGGTGTTACATTCTCCCCCACTTAAAAGGATTTCGTCCCCGAAATCTTCAAGTTAGGAGGAATGTATATCCTAACATCCAATCATCCATCTATTCATCCATCAAACACGAGCATCCATTGTCCTTAAAAGACTTCTAATGCTTCATGATCATATGCGAAGTGTGTGTGTACATGAACTTATCTAATGCAAAATCAGGCGGTCTACTGATTCAGTTGACCTCCTTAATGCGAATTATGTAAGTGCCATGAATCCATTATGTATGCAAATTTTCCTATTCATGATTCTACATGAGTGCACAATCATTCAATACAGATGCAACATCCATATGACAACACATTAAAGTTCAACCATATACGAATGCAAACATATATGCATATGCAATATGAAGTGACTGAGCCGATCGAAAACCTAGATTGTGTGTGTATATGCAACCACGAGCAACCACTAGCAATCACTTGCAACCACTTGCAACCATCATCCATAACATGTTTCAATTACATGTTTCCATCCAAAGGGTTTCTACCTAAAAGATAAGGTCGAGGAAATATACCTAAAAAGATAAATAAAAACGCAACTTAAGGAAAAGGAAAGATCAAGGATGTACCCTCGAATAGAAAAGGGTAGGCAGTACGGATTCTAGCTTCAGTTTCCCAAGTCGCGTCTCCCTCGGCGTCGCTCCACTGAACTTTGACGAGCTTGACTTCGTGGTTGCGTAGCTTCTTTATTTCCGTTCCTAAGATGCGGGTTGGAACCTTCCTTATGGTTGCTTCGCGTTCCACTTCGGCCTCTTCGAGGATATTTGGCTCTACCACTTCAGCGGACTCATGAAGACATTTTCGGAGATGAGAAACGTGAAAAACGTTGTGGACTCCAGCCAACTTCTCGGGTAGCTCTAATCTATAGGCCATTTTCCCAATTTTCTCGATGATAGGGAATGGTCCTACGAACCTTGGTGCTAGCTTTCCTGTGGTTCCAAAACGGACAACGTTTCTTAGTGGTGATACCTCGAGAAAAACTCTGTCTCCAACCTCAAATTCAAGGTCGGTCCTTCTCTTGTCGGCATAGGACTTTTGTCTGTCTTGGGCCGTCTTCATCCTTCTTCGTATTAAGTCTACTTTCTCTGAGGTCTCTCGGATCATATCTGGTCCAAGTATGAGCTTATCCGTGGACTCCCACCAACAAGTGGGTGACCGGCACGGTCTTCCATATAAAGCTTCGAAGGGCGCCATTCCGATGGTTGCTTGATAGCTGTTGTTGTAGGCAAATTCCACCAAAGGAAGGTGGTCTTCCCATGTCCCTCCGAAGTCAAGGACGCATAGTCTTAAAAGGTCTTCCAAAACTCTGTTCACTCTCTCTGTTTGGCCATCGGTTTGGGGATGATAGGCTGTGCTCAAGCATAACTGCGTTCCTACTGCTTCTTGCAGACTCCGCCAAAACTCACTGGTGAAGATGGGGTCTCGATCACTAACAATGCTAGATGGTATTCCATGGAGTCGAACGATTTCTTTGAGGTAAAGTGATGCTAGGGATGAGGCAGTTCTCTTACTTTTGACAGGTAAAAAGTGGGCGCTTTTAGTAAGCCTATCCACTATTACCCAAATGCTAGTGTTGCCTCTCCTAGACCTAGGCAGCCCATCGATGAAGTCCATTGAGATGCTATCCCACTTCCACTGCGGGACCTCCAAAGGATGTAGCAGTCCGCCAGGCTTTTTCTGTTCCGCCTTAACCTGTTGGCACACCATACACTTAGAAACGAACTCTGCCACGTCCTTTTTCATGCCGTTCCAGAAGAAAGTCCTTTTTATGTCTTTGTACATTTTATCTCCGCCTGGGTGTATCGTCATCTTGGAGTGATGTGCTTCCTCGAGAACCTTCTTTACTAAATCTTTCGTCTGTGGGACGCATAGTCTTCCGTCTCGCCTTAGCAAACCCTTATCGTCGATGGAGTATCTGTTGAGGTGACTTGAAGTCTCACCCCTAATTAGCCTATCAATTATTTCCACAAGCTGAGGGTCTTCGCGTTGTGCTGTCCCTACTGAATCCACTAAAGTTGGGCGCACTTCGAGAGATGCTAGCAAGCCTGGTACGAAATCGGAGGAAGGCCTAAAGTCGAAGCTGGCTATAAACTCTAGGCTTTGTCTTTCAACAAACAACGGGCTTAGGGTCAATTTCTTTCGGCTCAACGCGTCTGCCACTACGTTGCCTTTGCCCGGAGTATAGGAGATTTCGAAATCGTACGAGGCAAGAAACTCCATCCATCTTTGTTGCCTCAAGTTAAGATCCTTCTACGAGAAAAGATATTTCAACGATTTATGGTCAGTGTAAAGTTCGAACTTCTCACCTAGGAGATAGTGTCGCCAAGACTTGAGTGCAAAGACGATGGCGGCTAACTCAAGATCGTGGGTTGGGTAGTTCTTTTCGTGCACCTTCAATTGCCTCCCACCATAAGCTACTACCCTTCCTTCTTGCATTAAGACGGCGCCTAGCCCTGTCCCACATGCATCCGTATAAACAGTGAACATCTTGCTCCCATCTGGCAGCGTCAAAACTGGGGCTGTTGTAAGAGCCCTTTTCAGTCGTTGGAAAGCAAACTCGCAATCCAAGTCCCAATTGAACACTAGATTCTTCTTGGTCAATTTCGTGAGCGGAGCTGAGATTTTCGCAAAATCCCTTATGAATTTTCGATAGAAACCTGCTAGTCCTAGAAAACTTCGGACCTCAGTTGCATTCCTTGGTGTCTTCCAATCCTGTACCGCTACTACCTTAGCAGGGTCCACCGCTAACCCTTGTTTGGATACTATGTGCCCAAGGAACCTCACCTCTTCTCTCCAAAAGTGGCATTTGGAGAACTTGGCTTTTAGTTGATGGACTCGCAAAGTTTCCATGATTGCCCTTAGGTGCTGAGCATGTTCCTCTTCACTCTTTGAGAAGATAAGGATATCATCTACGAAGACCACTACGAATTTGTTGAGGAAATCTCTAAATACCCTACTCATCAGGTCCACGAAGTAAGCAGGTGCATTTGTCAAGCCGAAAGGCATGACAAGCCATTCAAAGAAACCGTCTGGGGTTCTGAACGCCATTTTATCGATGCTATCTTCAGCCACCCTTAGCTGATGAAAACCGGTTGCTAAATCGAGTTGGGAGAAAACAGACGCTCCTACAAGCTGGTCAAACAAATCGTCAATTCTAGGGAGAGGGTGCCTATTCTTTTTCGTTAGCTTGTTGAGCTCCCTATAGTCAACACATAGACGGAGTGAACCATCCGCCTTTGTAGCGAACACCACTGGAGCGCCCCATTCTGAAATGCTCCTCCTAATGAACCCCTTTTCTAGAAGCTCTTTAATCTGTTTACTGAGCTCTTTCCTTTCTCGTGGAGCCATATGTCTAACGGGCAACGCAACGGGCTTTGCATTATCTACAAGATATATGCGGAAGTCTATTTCCCGCTTCGGAGGCAAGCCCTTCACCTCTTCGAAGACATCCGGATATTCCCGGACCACTCTAACTGATTTCAAATTTTCAACAGAGGCATCTAGCGATTCAAGATAACTAAGCATAACCGCATACGAGGGATTACAAGAAATTTCCAAAGTATTACCGAGTTGGGTTAGGAGCCTAACAACCCTTTTCTCACAATCAAGGATGGCCCCATTACTGGATAGCCAATCCATACCCAAAATCAAACCATAACCCGAAAAGCCCAAAACAAAGGCACTACATAGAAATTCTACGCTTAGAATAGAAATTTTCAATCCCACACAGATCATAGACAAATGAGCTGGGCCCCCAATTGGGTTTGAAACAATTAAGGGGTCCTCTACCATACTAGTTTTTAGGTGTAGAGATTCTACTAAAGCAGACGAGATAAAGGAGTGTGATGCGCCAGAATCAAATAAAGTGCGAACGGGGTGATCATAAAGATAAACTACACTTTCTACAGAAGTATTTATACCTCGCTGTTGCAGAGGTGGCGCTTCTAGCACATGAACCTGTGCCCCTGGGGTGGATCCAGCCCTCTGCCCCTGTCCTCGTTTCTTTGGGCAGTCCTTCGCCCTATGGCCTGTCTCACCACAAGAAAAGCACCCACCATTTTCCTTGGCCTTCTTTTTCCGGCAGTCCTTTACTAAGTGCCCCACTTTGCCACAGAAATTGCACTTCCTCTTCTCTTTGTTGCCTTTCCCGCCCTTCTTAAAATCTGTCTTCTTGGGCTGCAAACCTTCTTTCTTCTTGCCCTTATCCTCTTCATTCAGCAATGCCATTTGCACCAATCTTTCATACGTGGCTCCCATGGGTATATGGGTCATGGCCAAACTGTGTAATGGCTCATTCAACCCTTTGACGAAACGGAGAGCCTTCTTGTGCGGGGTGTTGACTAGGTCAAGCCCAAACCTAGCCAGCTCATCAAACTGATTCACATACTCTCTGACAGTCTTGTCCCCTTGTTTATGAAATAAGAATTTTTCCAACTGCAAACTTCTTTCCGCATCTGAGAGAAATTTGGTCTCAAACCTTGCCCTAAAGTCCTCCCATGTCTCCACTAGTCTTTCAGCATTAGTGACTTCCCACCAGTAGGAAGCCTCACCCTTCAATAGCCACACTGCCAACTGTACTTTTTGTCTATCCTCTACCTCAAAGATGATAAATAGGTCCTCCGTTTCTTTCAGCCAATTTCTAGCTGCTACGAAGGACTCAGTTCCATGGAAATCCCTTCCTCCCATAGCTTTAAAATCTTTGCATATCTTAGCGAAAGTGTTTCCCCGAGGAGGAGGTGGAGGAAAAGGTGCTGCGGCAGCTGGATGATTTCCTTCAGCTGGGGGAGGAGGAACGGTAGGACCTGGCTGAGTGGCCCTTGCTTCTAAGAACCGTCTAAACCAACCAGGTATTGGCACCCCTTCCGGCAAGTTAAGATCTTCAGACATGCTGAAACAAAAAGGATAGATTCAAAACGAAGGATAAGAGATAGTACCTATGGCTTTGGGGAGTGGACTTTGCCTTTTTAAAATAAAATAATATTTTTCTTTTAAAAATGCTTCTTTAAATTTCCTTTTTTGAAAATAAATTTTCCAAAACTTTTTATCTTATCTGGTAAACCTATGCTCTGATACCAAGTGAAACACCCCACCTCCGTTAGGGTCACTCTCAAAGGGAATGCCCTAATTTTGGTGGAGGTTTATAAGTACAAGTCACAGATATACAAGACAGATATAAGAACACATATTTATAAACAGCGGAAGAACAACAAACTTTATTTCATAAAGTCAAATACGTGTTACAACAACATCCTTTCCAAAAACATAACACTTTCATAATCTGTCTTGAGTACATTATTTAAAGAAGCATAAATAAAACATAGATAAACTGCAAAAGCCCCATAGTGGATTGTCCAAAGCCATAGTTCAAAACAGGAAAGTCCAAGCAATACATTTCTCTTCTTCAAGCTGGATGTTGAGGTTGGTCAAGCTGCTGTGTTCCCTCCCTGAGGACCTGGGGGGGAACGGAAGAAAGAAGACGAAAGAAAAGTAGAGTCAGACATAAAGCCTGAGTAAGTCTAGTACTATTTTGTCTATGAATAAAGAACTGGGTATGATAAGTATAAACAAGAAGTGGGCATGCACTATAAACTTGGTTAAGTTGTCTAGGGTCGAATATACTATCGTACCCTATGTTGATCTCTGAACCCATATAAACTAGTTTCCAATTTGCACCCCATAATCAGGGTGATGTGATCCATTCTATGATGATCGGCTCCTACTCGCATAGTTACATGTGTCTTACGGCCCCCGATGTTGTAGTTACCTATGCTGGTCCCACCATGGGGTGTATCAAGTCCCATAGTGGCAACCCGACACAACCTTAGAGTGCACAGGTATGCTACTGGTGTCCAGTGCCTTGTTTTTCTGCGCCGGAGTGTGTGCACGCCCGCACTCCGTTAGAACCTACACTGCTACACCACCGCCGTCGCTTTGACCTCTTACAATCAGCCCAGTAATCGTGCCCCACCCTGCCTAGTTTCAGGGTATCCTGATACACCTTCTAGGGTTACTGCTGAAAAGGGTCCCCCGTTACTAGGTTTTCTATCTCTAGCCAACATGCTAAGTTGGTTAAGTGTTTTCTAACCTAACCCCCACCAGTCTGTTTAGTTTAGCATGTTCCATTTTGATTAAGTCTTTAGTTCACTTAATCCTAACAATCCTGACTCAGCCTTAATTGTCTTATTAAGGCCCTGACCTCTCACATTAGACAGGTATTGTTGTGGCTGCCTGTTGCCGGTTGGTTCCGGGCAGTCTTACGCCATAACTCAGTCTATCCTCGGGTCCTTATTGGGCTCCATGTTTAACCTCCCACATTGGATAGGTATTGTTGCGACTACTGGACAGCCGGGCGGTTCCGGGCAGGTTTACATCACAACTCAATCCAACCTCGGGTTAAACACATCGTATGTTCTACATTTACATATTTTTTCATTCTTCTTTATTTCTTATATGTAAATATTTGCGGCCCATTATTAAGTTAATGGTGTAAAGGTTACACCAATCATGGGCCCAACCCATACTTGAATTTGGGCCATTCTATTTTATATTTTCATTCATTAATTAATTTTAACCCAACGTTATTTTCCCCCGTTTTACACGTCCGTTTATATATATATTGGGCTTAGCCTTTTTAAAGCCCAATTTAGCCATGCGAAAAGGGGAGGCTTATGGCGTGATTACATACACAAAAAGGGGAAAGTGAGCGTATGAACTTGCAATATGACGTTGGGAATACAAAATAGAAACTGGTGTACTTGCATAGTAGTGACATATACTTTGGTCATAAAACATAGGTGACATGAATCAAAGCATGTGAACTTGTAATTGAGATATCCTTATTGACACATGAACCTATATTTTTATTTAGGCATAATGTCAAACATAAGCATGGCATAAATATTTCTAGCATAAGCATAGCATAATGTCAAACATAAGCATGGCATAAATACTTCTAGCATAAACATGGCATAATGTCAAACATAAGCATGGCATAAATACTTCTAGCATAAACATGGCATAATGTCAAACATAAGCATGGCATAAGTATAGTTAAATTTGTTCATGGCATAAATATTTCTAACATGAAATCATGATTCTTACTTTAGTCATGTAAACTTACAAAAGGGACTTTTTGAACCTAACCTAGCCATGTACCACATATGTCATCATATAATTCTTGTAAACAAGATAGACTTAATCATGGATTTCAATTATGCCAAATATCATTCATAGCCTAGCCATATTCATAAGTTTGCAAATAGGTTTTCTAGTACAAAAGCATGGCTTAATACATGATGCCAAATTCTCAACATAATTTCCTATGGATTATAATAACTAAACTTGTTCTAATTACTTACAAAATGATTTATGCACAAAAATATACATCATGATGGCATAGTAGCAAAACCCCAAACTTGCATAAATTTAAATCAACTACATACATGTAGCTTCAACATGGATTACATAATTTGCGAAATATTCCAAACGTATACTTGCATAGAACTACCGCATGTAGTTCTTTATAATGAATAACATAATTCATAAATATCTAAACGTATATAATATTTCAAATTGATAAGAACGCACAAATATGAATTACTTTATTGCCACAATTCAAGCATACAAACCAACACAATTGTTTATTCATACCAAAGTAATACTCTACTTACAATGGTGTGATGAATTCTCTAATTTAGGGATTGAAGACGCAAATTCCTTTGTTGAATTGATTTGCTTAGGTTGCTTGAATTGCTTTAGGCTTTAGAACTTTCCTCCTAATTCTCTCTCTAGTTGGCGGCTACTCTTTGTCGTTCCTAGCAACATAGCGGCTATGATCTTATTTTTGAATGAATAGATTAGGGTTTAGTCTAGGGTTGTTTATATAGAGGTTAGGAACTGATTAGGACCATTGATGTTGCTTGGATTGATCGTAGCCATTCATTCGATAGAGAGACCAATTAAAACTTGCCACCTAGCCCTAGTGACAAAGCAGACCACAGAAAATCGGCCAAACACAGACCTGGCCAGCCAAGTTGGCTGGGCTCGACCAGGTCGACACCCCTGTCGACAGGGCTGTCGACAGCCCTGTCGACATGGGTAGCCCAGGTCGACAGCCCAGTCGACCAGGGTGGCCTAGGCGGGTGTTTATCCGCCCTGGCCCATTGGGCCCGATTTTTAATTATTTTATTCTGTTTGAATTTTAAATTTGATTCAAAACTTCCGAAGGCCATATCTTCTTCATACGGACTCCGTTTTTCGAAAACTCGGACTCTATTTCGCGTATTTTTCCGAGACAAACGCAATGGCGTATCCCGTTTCCCTTGGTTCTTTGATTTCAGATTAATTATACTTTAATTTGTTAATTTCACAGTTATAGAATTCGCGGGGTGTTACATATATATTGATGGATATCAAACGCACGGAATGAATTGCCTGTGTGGCATGCCTAAGTGGCAATTGATCGAGGCTTCTGTTGAAAAGCAAAGTCTTGTGGTGATGATCAAAGCACAGCCTGTGTGGCATAGCTTTGTGTAACGTTTACTTCGCGAGTTTCACACCCGGTATGAACCAAAAACGGGAGGGGACATCAGGGAGGACTTGCGTTTCTTTCTAGCTAGAAGTGGCGTCAGTGGTTTTACATGCCCTGACGAGTTTGACTTATGTGGTTGTTGCTGTTGCGAGGCGCCTCGGTTTGATCGGACGATCCGGGTCCGATGGAGTCATTTGTTGGCTCATTTACGCCCCATAGGGCGGAGAGACGTAGTGTTCAGGCATAATAATCCATGTCGGTGGACCGGCCCTGACGATCCAAGGCCCACCTGAGTCTGGGACCTGAGACATGGGCTAGATTGTCTCGAATCGGTTGAGGACTATCTTTTGCCTCGGTTCATAGATGGAAATCCAATTTCCAAATACGTGACTTTGCGGTTTTATTTGTAAACCTATATATGGCGACATAGTGGCATAGGACGCTCATGCCGCCTATGATTGATACTTATGATTTGAAGTTGTTTTATACACTATGCACTTATAATAGTATCAAGCGATTTGTTTTAACCGTATCAAGCATTCTTTGGCTGTTATAAGGGAAAACCCTATCCTCGGCTGCGTTGCATTGTGTGATAGGGCCTGGGTCTTATAACAGCTTCATTTTTCTTTATTTAGCATTGCGCTGTTTGTTTTATGCACTGGTATTCTTGGGAGGAAACCCGTTCCGTGTTATACGGCGTGGTCCCTTGATTTACCTAATTTTAAAATAAAGATTAACTGTTTTTAGTTCTCACACCAGTCACATGACTGACCTGGAGTTTATTGTTTTAACCTAAACTCTGGGTGCCCTTATTTCGACACGGGCAGCTAGTAGTTTTGGTTTTGCAGATTTATATTCACAGGATCCTGGTTTACAGCTGGAACGATATCCGGAAAGCTTTGTATCCGTATATCTCTTCTAGTTGTGTATTTTATTATTTTCCGCTGCGCTGTATTTAAATGTAATTTAAATCTCTGATATTTCTGTGTAATATTTATTCATTTATACTCTGTATATTCTTGTAATCTGATGCATTGTTGTAATATACAATGAAATGTTCTTTTATATGCGTTCTGTTGTGGCTTGTTCTCGAACTATCCGACACTTTCCTTTACGGGGAAGTTACGGGTCTTTACACGTGGTATCAGAGCTTTGGTTTACAAAGCTCAGAGAACAAGGCACATTAGAACCGTACGAAAGAATTCATCAGATATTGGATTAGCAATATCCAATTAGAATGACTCGTTAGAGATGGGATCAGAAGTATCCTAGAACGAGTGTGAAGAGTATATTTTTAAAATGAAAACAATTTTTGTTTTGAAAATTTAAATCAATTATTCGTATTTGATTATTTATTTAATTGATCTGGACAGTCCAGTGTATAAAGAATTTGCATATACGCCTTGCAAACGTATATTCAGAGTTTTAATATATTGGATAGATATAGCATCACACTCTAGCCGCCCGAAGATGATATTGATGATGGTGCATCATCATCAGCATTTATATTCGAGTGTCGAAGGTGTGATATCTATATATTTCCAATTGACTGGTGTGAGAACCAAAAACTATATGGGATCTATTGTTGTGATTTGGCACCAAAAATCTGATTTTTGTATATGTATCAAAAATTATGAATTTGAAACTCTAATTCACTAATTGATTGATGTTTGTGTTATTTGTTAATTTGTTTGCTAATTTTGAACCATTTAGCCTAATTGAATCAAATATTGAATTGTATTGAAAATTGGTCGCATTTGTTTGCATAAACATATATATCATTGAACAGGTCATAGCAAGGAGGCTAGAGCAGAAAATAAAATTTGTTTGCCCGACAAATAGGTACATGTTTACTACATAATTTACTGTTTTGTTTGGATGATGATGATTTTATGAGCCTATTGGCTAGCCGCTTGGCTTTTTCTTTTTCTTTTTGAGATCTGAAGGACCGGGGAAGCTATTTGAAATTCCCCGATGCTCCCATTGCAGGGGAGGTTATGGCGAAATTTTTCGAAAATTTAGGGTGTTAGCCAAATTTTTGAAATTTTGAAAATTCTCAGAAACTAAAAAGTTGGAGAATGAAAACCAGATCGAGCGTAGAGTTGAATAATCAAACCACTTTCGACTTTGTTCCTTTTCGGGGACGAAAAGTTTTAAGTGGGGGAGATTGTAATAACCCGGAAAATCTGGGCCAGTTTAAAATTTTTATTTTGGCCATTTTAGCGAATTTTGACTATTTAAAATAAATTATTTTAAATAATATCGACGGAAATTTATTTTGAATATAATTCGAACGTATATATTTATACGCGTCATCGTTAGAATATAAATATATATATATATAATTATAAATAGAATTGAAAATGGCGCGGTAGTTCGATAATTCGATTTCAAACTTCAATTTAATGTACCGGGTGCAAAACAATCCGGATTTTAGTGAAACCAAAAACATTAGGATCTAATTGACGATATCTTTCCAACGAAGTTAACAAACTGAGATTTCACTTTATAAATGATAAGATATGTCCAGTTGAAAATTCTGAATAGTCGCTATGGAATTCAGGCCCTTAAAAATGGACATTTTGCAAACGACCTCGGATTTCGACGAAACCAGTTTTGTTGGATCCGCAGTGTCAAGTTATTGTTAGGTTTCAAATTTCATAATTTTTCGAATCAATATGTGAGCGTGGCAAAGGAAAACGCGTTTGACCAGTTTCAGTTGATTTTAATCGACTGGAAATTGGCCATTTTTTCAACGGTCTCGGAATTCGACGAAACTAGTTTTGTTAGGACCGTATCGTCAATACGAAGCTAGAAAATATTTTTCTGGAATTTTTCGAGTTCGTATGTGGCCCCACTAAATTGAAATGTGCGTTTAAATTGAATATTTAAAGAAGTACACTTTAAATTCAATGGAAACTGATTGTAACGATCAAATCAGCTTGCGATATATATCCCATTGGGTTCGGAATGGGGGTAAAACGCTATAGACGACAGGCGGTGGGCCTCGTTTCGAGGTCGTATGTAGAAGTCAACTTTTTGCTAATTAAAATAATAAAATTAAATTTCCTTCTCTCCCCTTTAACACGATTTGCCCCCCCCCCCCAATTCATTTCTGATCGAATTAAAAAGAAAACAAAAAAAAACACGAGAACGGAGGAAGGAGGCGCAGCGGCCACCGCGCCCAGGCGTGACGCCACCTACCCCCGACGAGACCCCAGCCTCGCCCTCTCCTCCTCCTCCTCCCACGTCGAAGCCGCGACCCTCCCCCTTTGGCTCCGACGCCCCTGCCCAGACCCCCACCTTCATCCGCGAACCCTAGGACCACCGCCCCCCTCTTCTTCCTTCCTCCTCTTGCTGCCGCTTCCCCCACGACCTCCAGCAGCCACCGCCTGACGCCAGCGCCCCCCTGTAGGTTTTTTTATTTATTTATTTTATTTTTATTTTTAATTTAAAACAGAAAAGAAAACCGATTTTTAAATAATTTAAAACTGATTTTTAAATAATTTAAAACCGATTTTAAAAGGATTTAAAATAGATTTTTGAAAGGGTTTTAAAACGGACTTTTGAAAAGAGATAAAATTGAATTTGAAAAGGTTTTAACTTTAAAAAGAAAAAGGTTTTAACTTTAAAATAGAAAAGATTTAAACTTAAAAAGTAAAAGAAAAGATTTGATCTTTAATATGAAAAAGGTTCGATATTTGATATGAAAAAGATTTGGTCTTTAGTTTAGAAAAGATTATATTTTTAAATATAAAAAGATTTGATTTTTGGTAGATAAAGAAACGATTTTTATTTATAGTTATAGATCATAAAAATATAATTTTTATGTTATAGAAAAGGAAAAAAAATATAATCTTTATATTGAAAATGGCGTTATAAAAAAAATATGATTTTTATATATTGAACTTCGAATTAAAAATATGATTTTTATATATTGAACTTCGAATTAAAAATATGATTTTTATATATTGAACTTCGAATTAAAAATATGATTTTTATATATTGAACTTCGAATTAAAAATATGATTTTTATATATTGAACTTCCAATTAAAAATATGATTTTTATATATTGAACTTCGAATTAAAAATATGATTTTTATATATTGAACTTCGAATTAAAAATGTGATTTTTTATATATTGAAAAGCGAAGTAAAAATTCGATTTTTACATATGTAGTGGCTACGGTCAACGAAGGTGACAAGAAGGCGAAACGACGAAGACTTCTGCGAAGGAAGAGCCGTGGAGCTGGATAGCTATCAATGAGAATTTCTCACCTTTCAATTTCATTTCTATTTAGATATATATACTAGGATGCAGACGGTGCTTAGTAGCACCCGACACAATCGTCCACAGACCATGGACTTGTTTGTTTGGTTGCATAGATTAGTTATATGATGTGATTTGAATTTGGTTGTTTGGTGATTTTGATTGATGTGTGAATGGCGTGGGCCTTCACTAGACCGGGGATAAGGCTAGGCCTCGTCCCGTTTCTAGTATCGTGCCGTTATGCCGCCGAAATTTTCTAAAATGTGTTAAAAAAATAAAAATATCATTTTATTTAAAGAATGAACTTAATAGAAATTCATATGTTGGAATAAAATGTTTCATCGTTAAAAATATAATTTTTAACGTGAATGTGAATAAATAAATATTCATTTACAAACCAGACGGTTTGTTTATGTACACCTATTTGAAGGACATTGATTGGGACGATAAATTTTACACATCGCCCAACTGCACGAATAAAATATTTGTTTGATTGTTTGAAACCCCACACGGGTGTTGGGATGAAACTTGAAGTTCACTCATCCTGATTGATTAAATATGTCGATCGATTGATTGACAAGCTGCTATAAGCGTTAAATGTCTATATTTGATGCTTATACAGTGTAGTGCACTTTGGTTGATGGTTGATTATTTATCGTTGCTATTATATACATGTGTTGTATGAAAATCTATATAATTAACTTTATATGGTAATTGATTGGGCCTCATTCCAATCGTGAAAATAAAGAATATTTTGAAAATAACAAATATTTTGATAATAACAAATATTTGAAATAGAATATTTGAAAATAGAAATATGTGAAGCCGTGATGATTAGATTGACGCCATTTTGACGTGAACGATATTTATATCGATTTTAAACGATTTCGAAATGAATTGAATTGAAAATGATTTCGAAATGAATTGAATTGAAAACGATTTCGAAATGAATTGAATTGAAAACGATTTCGAAATGAATTGAATTGAAAACGATTTCGAAATGAATTGAATTGAAAACGATTTCGAAATGAATTGAATTGAAAACGATTTCGAAATGAATTGAATTGAAAACGATTTCGAAATAAATTGAATTGAAAACGAATTCAAATTGAATTGAAAGCGAAGTGAAATGAATTCAAATTGAATTGAAATTTGAATTGAATAGAAATGGATTTTAAAACGAATTTATAAAGAAGAATTCAATTTTGATTTGAATTGAAATGGAAGTTGAAAATGTTTTTGAAACGAATTCAAAACTATTTATATAATACGTTTTAAATAGAAATCGACGATATATATATTATATATATTATATATATAATATAATGGCCTGAATAGAACGCGCCGCGCCGCGGCAGTTCGCGAATTTCGACCATTGATTTCAAACGGACATTACGGGAGATCCGACCGTCGGATTCTCCTAAAACCGGAACCGTTGGGTTCGTATCGAAAAGAGCTTTCTAACGAATGTGAGAAATTAGAAATCTAACGGTTGGATTTGGGATTATGTCCAAATCAAATTGGAAAAAGGTCGCTATACGTGCAGTTCGATGGCCATTGGTGGAAATCGACTGTACGGGCCTTGATAAAATTATTAAAAATAGTAATAATTTGTGTAAAATCATAAGAAATGATTTGTGAAGATTTGGGATGGAAAACTCCATATTTGAAAAGATAAAAATAGATTTTTATCGAAATGAACTAGTTTTGAACTAGAAATAAATTGAATTTGAAAAGGGTTTTTGAAAATAACCAAAATTTCCAATGATTGCATTGGAGTGGATTTGAATCGAAATTGTCTTCGGAATATTTCGATGTTGGAATTCGTGATTATACAGGCGTTGTTATGGAAATTTGAAAGATATATAATTGTATCGTTATTTCCAATACGACATTTGTTAGTCGTAGAATTCGATATTGAATATAAGCCGATATATTTTCTATTCAGAGCCTTGTATTGAATATCGAATGTGATTTGGGTTTGTCGTGAATGGTGTCTTCATTAACACTGTTCTTGAACCCAGTTGAGAAAAGATTAAATCTTTTTATTTAGATTTAATGAAGTGCACCAATTAAACGATATTTAATTGGAATTGAATTGGTATTGATTTTTGGGTTATCGTGAACAGTGTTTTAAATAACACTTGTTCTTTAACCCAATAATTAATGGAATGTGATTTTGGGTTTATCGTGAACCGTGTTTTAAATGACACTGATTCTTTAACCCAGTTAAAGATTAAAACTAAGTGGGGTTTTAATGAATCTTTAATTAGATTGAAAAGATCGAGAATGGAGTATCACCAGTTTTACTCCAGGCGATAGTTAAATCTTTAATTAGATTTGAACGTGAAATGGTAACTGAGTTACTGATAACACTGTGGTGTTAAATATGAAGTACTACCAGTTTTAATTCATGGGATGAATAGGTTGGGATTGGGAAAATAAAATAAATGATTACTTCGGTGTGGTTCGATAATCCCGACTAGTTTGAATTGATATTCAAAGGATATTAAAGAATAAATTTAAAGAATTTATCTTGGATAAAATTAAAGGGAACTTTTCCCAAAGTATAGGAATATTTGAATAAAAGAATATTCTGAATTGGAATGAGGCGTATGTTGTGTTTGTGTAACACTTTTATAATATATACGCGAGTTATTCAGAAAGACCGGGTTTATCCCATTCTGAATAACTGATTCGACGTGGTGTCGAAGATGAAGACGGTGGTCGAAGACCAGAAGTCTTCACGTCGTTTGGGTGATTACTGATGATCTTGATTGGGCTGTACACCCAAGAAGATGGAAACAGTTGGTGATCGTCCAGACGTACTTGGAGATCGATGGATTTGCGGGGTACTAGGTGCCTCCGGTTTCGTTCAGACCCAGAACGGACTTGTAAATGGACTGTGTGTCTGACATTGGATTTTAGTCCGTGTGATTGATCTCTATTAAATATATATCTGTTTGGCGGCGGAGAATTTATTCTCTTGCTTAACGCCCTTCTCTGAGACGTACGAGCTCAGGGGTTATATATTGATGGATATCAAACGCACGGAGTGAATTGCCTGTGTGGCATGCCTAAGTGGCAATTGATCGAGGCTTCTGTTGAAAAGCAAAGTCTTGTGGTGATGATCAAAGCACAGCCTGTGTGGCATAGCTTTGTGTAACGTTTACTTCGCGAGTTTCACACCCGGTATGAACCAAAAACGGGAGGGGACATCAGGGAGGACTTGCGTTTCTTTCTAGCTAGAAGTGGCGTCAGTGGTTTTACACGCCCTGACGAGTTTGACTTATGTGGTTGTTGCTGTTGCGAGGCGCCTCGGTTTGATCGGACGATCCAGGTCCGATGGAGTCATTTGTTGGCTCATTTACGCCCCATAGGGCGGAGAGACGTAGTGTTCAGGCATAATAATCCACGTCGGTGGACCGGCCCTGACGATCCAAGGCCCACCTGAGTCTGGGACCTGAGACATGGGCTAGATTGTCTCGAATCGGTTGAGGACTATCTTTTGCCTCGGTTCATAGATGGAAATCCAATTTCCAAATACGTGACTTTGCGGTTTTATTTGTAAACCTATATATGGCGACATAGTGGCATGGGACGCTCATGCCGCCTATGATTGATACTTATGATTTGAAGTTGTTTTATACACTATGCACTTATAATAGTATCAAGCGATTTGTTTTAACCGTATCAAGCATTCTTTGGCTGTTATAAGGGAAAACCCTATCCTCGGCTGCGCTGCATTGTGTGATAGGACCTGGGTCTTATAACAGCTTCATTTTTCTTTATTTAGCATTGCGCTGTTTGTTTTATGCACTGGTATTCTTGGGAGGAAACCCGTTCCGTGTTATACGGCGTAGTCCCTTGATTTACCTAATTTTAAAATAAAGATTAACTGTTTTTAGTTCTCACACCAGTCACATGACTGACCTGGAGTTTATTGTTTTAACCTAAACTCTGGGTGCCCTTATTTCGACACGGGCAGCTAGTAGTTTTGGTTTTGCAGATTTATATTCACAGGATCCTGGTTTACAGCTGGAACGATATCCGGAAAGCTTTGTATCCGTATATCTCTTCTAGTTGTGTATTTTATTATTTTCCGCTGCGCTGTATTTAAATGTAATTTAAATCTCTGATATTTCTGTGTAATATTTATTCATTTATACTCTGTATATTCTTGTAATCTGATGCATTGTTGTAATATACAATGAAATGTTCTTTTATATGCGTTCTGTTGTGGCTTGTTCTCGAACTATCCGACACTTTCCTTTATGGGGAAGTTACGGGTCTTTACAGGTAATTAGCTAGGGACGACAGGTGGTGGGTTCGATTTCGAGTTCGAAAATAAAAGTTGCTTTTTGAAATAAAATAAAATAAAATAATATATCAACCCACTCCCCTTTATAATATCTCAGCCCCAACCCCTTTTCTTCTTCCCCGTTGACTCAGAAAGGAAAAAAAATTAATAAAACAAAACCCGTCGCCCCCTAGGCTCTCCCTCCCCGATCCATCATCGTCGCTCCGACCAATCCACCCCGCTGCGCCGCATGTCCTCAGTCGCCCCCCTGTGGCGCGCTCTCTCTTCTCCCTCTCCTGGAACCCTCGAACCGCGACCTCGTGACACCGTGGCCCCCCCAAACCCGCATCCAACCACCTCCGCCCCCTTTTCTCCACCTGCACCTCCCCTTCGTTGCTCTCTCTCCTTCTAGCCCACGTCGTGGTGCCTTAGCACCCAAAACCGGAGCCACCAGCCCCTCCTCCGCCATCCCCTTGCGCCAATTACACCGGTGAGCTTCTCCCTTCTTGTTTTACTTTAAATCCAGTTTTTATTTTGTTTAAATTACATTGTTTGATTGCGGTTTTAGTTATATAAAAGAATTGATTTTGAAAATGTAAAAGGCAAGATTTTGCAGTATAAAAGAAGTGATTTTTTTGAAAACGAATAGAAGTGCTATTTGAAAACAAAAAGAAGTAATTTTTAATGAAGTAAAAATATAATTTTTTATGATATAGAAAGAATAAAAATACGATTTTTATATTATATGGATAGTAAAGGTTTGATCTTTATATTTGAGAAGGTTTGATCTTTATATTTGAAAAGGTTCGATCTTTATATTTGAAAAGGTTTGATCTTTATATTTGAAGATTAAATCTTTATATTTGAAAAGGCGAAATCTTTATATAGAGAATAGCGTTGTAAAAATAGAATTTTTATCTATATAGTAGCGTTGTAAAAATAGAATTTTTGTCTATATAGTAGCGATGTAAAAATAGAATTTTTATCTATATAGTAGCGGTGTAAAAATAGAATTTTTATCTATATGGAGTGATAATAAAAACATGATTTTTATATACATAGCAACAATATAAAAATGTGATTTTTATATGTGTAGTGGCTACGGGCAACGAAAGTGACAAAAGGCGAGAACAGTGATGATTCCCTGCATTTGAAGTGTCGTGGAATTGGGATAGCTTTGGTGAGAACTTCTCACTTTAATTCTTCTTTTCTAGTTAAAAATATATACTAGGATGCAGACGGTGCTTAGCAGCAACCGACACCCGTCATCCACAGACCATGGATGGCTTGTATGTTTGTTTGTTTGTTGTGGTGAAAATTGATTGTGTGATGTGAAATGAAATGAAATATTTATATAGTTAAAAATATTTTATCGTTAAAAATATTATTTTTAACGTGTGTGTGCGAATAAAAATATGTGTTTGTTGATTTGAAACCCCACACGGGTGTTGGGATGACATTTGAAGTCCACTCATCCCGATTGATTAGTTGTATGTCGATTGATTGATTGACAGGCTGTTATAAGCGTTAATTATCCATATTTAATGCTTATGCAGTTGTGTGGTGCACTTTGGATGATGGTTGATTATTTATTGTTGTGATTATATACATGTGTTGTATGGAATCCATATAATTAACATTATATGTTAATTGATTGTGCCTCATTCCAATTGGGAAAATAAAGAATAGAATGAAGTATATATTCATGTGTTGAATAGAATAAATAATCATGTGTTGAAAATAATCATGTGTTGAAAATAATCATGTGTTGAAAATTATCATGTGTTGAAAGAAATATTTTAACAATAAAATTTACATCTTTATCATATTTAAAATCATTCTCTTACTACTTTACAGTTGGAGTCTGATTTGAAAATCAAACGATAGATACCATAATTTTATAAAATATATTAAATAACAAAAATAGTCATGTGTTGACAGTGCTCATGTGTTGAGAATATTCATGTGTTGAAAGAAATATATATTCATTTGTTGAATAGAATAACGAATTTATTGAAAGATATAAAGCCGTGTTGATTAGAGTTGCGCCATTTTGACGTGAACGATATTTATATCGATTATATTCGTTTTTTTATAATGAATATTGAAAAGTGATTTCAAAATCGAATGGAAATGAATTCGAATTAAAATCAAATAGAAATGAATTCGAATTAAAATCGAATAGAAATGAATTCGAATTAAAATCGAATAGAAATGAATTCGAATTGAAATTAAATTAATTTGAAATTGAAATTTAATTGAAATCGATTTGAATTGAAATGAATTTAAAACGAATTTATAAAGGAAAATTCAATTTTGATTTGAAATTGAAAGGGAAGTTGAAATCGTTTCGAAAACGAATTTAAAACGATTTATAAAATACGTTTTAAAAGGAAATCAACGAAATATATATAATATATATATATTATATATAATTGCCTGAATAGAACAAGCCGCGCCGTGGCAGTTCGTGGATTTCGACCATTGACTTCGAATTGACGTTACGGGAGATTCGACAGTCGGATTCTCCTGAAACCGGAACCGTTGGGTTCGAATCGAAAAGAGCTTTCCAATGAATATTTGAAATTAGAAATCTAACGGTTGGATTTGGAATTATGTCCAAATCAAATTTGGAAAAGGTCGCTGTAAGTGCAGCTCGATGGCCGTTGATGGAAATCGACTGTACGGGCCTTGATAAAATTATCAAAAATATCTATAATTGGTGTAAAATCGTAAGAAGTGATTTGGGAAAAATTGGGATGAAAAACTCCACATTTGAAAAGATAAAAATAGATTTTTATCGAAATGAACTAGTTTTGAACTAGAATTAAAATCAATTTATTTTGAAATAAATAAATTGAATTTGAAAGTGGTTTTAAAAAATAAATCTATTTCCAATAATTAAAGTGGAAATAGATTTGAATCGAAATTATCTTTGGAATTTTTCGATGTTGGATTTCGTGATTATACAGATATAGTTGTGGAGATTTGAAAGATATATTTATATCGTTATTTCCAATACGATATTTGTTGGTCGTAGAATTTGATATTGAATATAAGCCGATATATTTTCTATTCAGAGTCTTGTATTTAATTTCAAATGTGATTTGGGTTTGTCGTGAATGGGGTCTTCAATAACACTGTTCTTAAACCCAATAGAGAAAAAGATTAAATCTTTCTACTTAGATTTAATGAAGTGTACCAATTAAATAATGTTTAATTGGAATTGAATTTGAATGTGATTTTGGGTTTATCGTGAATCGTGTTTTAGATGACATTGGTTCTTTAACCCAGTTAAAGGCAGGATATTGATTTTTGAAAGGATTAAAACTAAATGGAGTTTTAATGAATCTTTAAATAGATTGAAATGTGAATTGATAATTTAAATTATCAAATCTGAAAGGTGATCGAGAATGGAGTATCACCAGTTTTGCTCCAAAGCGATAGTTGAATCTTTAATTAGATTTGAATGTGAAATGGTAATTAACTTTACCGATAACACCGTGGTGTTAGATATGGAGTATTACTAGTTTTGCTCCATGGGATATATAGGTTGGGATTGGGAAATAAAATAAATAATTACTTCGGTGTGGTTCGCTAATCCCGACTAGTTTGAAATGATATCCAAATGAAGATTAAAGAATAAATTTAGAAGAATTTATCTTTGATAAAATTAATGGGAACCTTTCCTTAAGAATGTGATATTGTGAATAAAAGAATATTCTGAATTGGAATGAGGCATTTGTTGTGTGTGTGTAACATTTGTTTATTATATATGTGGGTTATTCAGAAAGGCCGGGTTTATACCCATTCTGAATAACCGATTCGGCGATAAGTCGAAGATGAAGACGGTGGTTGAAGACCGGAAGTCTTCACATCGTTTGGGTGATTACCGATGATCTTGATTGGGATGTACAACCAAGATGAGGGAATCAGTTGGTGATCGTCCAGACGTACTTGGAGATGGATGGATATTCGAGGAAAGTGCCTCCGGTTTCGTTCAGACCCAGAACGAACTTGTAAATGGACTGTGTGTCTGACATTGGATTTTATACTATGTTGATTGATCTCTATTAAATATACATCTGTTTGGCGGAGTAGAATTTATTCTCTTGCTTAACGCTCTTCTCTGAGACGTACGAGCTCAGAGGTTGTATATCGATGGACATCAGTCGCATGGAGTGAATTGCCAGTGTGGCACGTGTAAGTGGCAATTGATCAAGGCTTCTGTTGAAAAGCAAAGTCTTGTGGTTGATGATCAAAGCACGGCCTATGTGGTGCAGCTTTGTGTATAACGTGAATTCGCGAGCCTCACACCTCGGTATGAGTCAAAAACGGGATAGTGACTGCAGGGAGAGCACGACGTTTCTTTCTAGCTGTGGGTGGTGTTAGTGCTTAAACTGGCTGACATTTATATACTTTTCACCTGTGTGGTTGTTGGATACGAGGCGCCTCGGATATAGGTCTGTTAGGACCGGGAAACGTGTGCTCAGGAATAACTAATCCTCAAAAGTAAGAGAGGACCGGCCCTGAAGATCCAAGGATCATAGTGGGGTCCTGGGACATTTGCTAGAGTGTCTCGAATCGAAGAGGAGCTTGCCCCTTGCCTCGACTCATGACGGAAATCCAATTTCCAATACGTGATATTGCGGTTTTATTTGTAGAACCTAGTATGGCGACATAGTAGATGGTAGCTATGCCGCCTATGATTGATACTTATGTTTGAAATTGTTTTGACACTATACACTTATAGTAATATCAAATAATGTGTTTTTGACGTATCAAGCATGATTTGGCTATTATAAGGTAAAAACCCTATCCTCCGGCTTGCGTTGCATTGTGTGATGGGACCTGGGTCTTATAATAGCTTCATTTTTCTTTATTTAGCATTGTGTTGTTTGTTTTATGCACTGGTATTCTTGGGAGGAAACCCGTTCCGTGTTATACGGCGTGGTCCATTGATTTACCTAACTTTAAAATAAAGATTAATAACTGTTTTAGCTCTCACACTAGTCACATGACTGACCTGGAGTTTATTGTTTTAACCTAAACTCTGGGTGCCCCTATTTTCCACACGGGCAACTAGTAGTTTTGGTTTTGCAGATTTATATTCACAGGATCCTGATTTACAGTTGGAACGATGCTCGAAAAGCTCTGTATCCGTGTATTACTTTCAGTTGTGTTTTGTATTATTTTCCGCTGCGATGTATTTAAATGTAATTTAAATCTCTGATATTTATCAAATGTGTAATATTTATTCATACTCTGTATATTCTTGTAATCTGATGGAATTGTTGTAATATACAATGAAATGTTCTTCCGTTTGCGTTTTGATTTGTCTTGTCCTCAATTCAATCCATGATTTCCTCACCGGGGAAGTTTGGGTCGTCTCAGTTTGGTATCAGAGCTTTGATTTACAGAGCTCGAGAACAAGACACATTAGAACCGAACGAAAGAATTCATCAGATATTGGTTTAGTAATATCCAATTAGAATGACACGTTATAGATAGGATCAGTAGTATCCTAGAACGAGTGTGAATAGTATATTTTTCAAATGAAAACAATTTTTTTTTTGAAAATTTAAATCGTTTTATACGTATTTGAATAATTTATTAATTTTGATTTAGACAATCTAGTATATAAAGGTTTTGCATATACGCGTCATGAACGTATATTCGAAGTTTTAATATACTAGATAGATATAGGATCACACTCTAGTCGCTCGGAGATGATTTTGATGATGGTGCTCCATCACCAATATTTATGTTCATGTTTCGAAGGTGTGATATCTATATATTTCCATTAGACTGGTGTGATAACCAAAACTAGATAGATTTATTGTTGTGATTTGGCATCAAAAACATGATTTTATGTATATATATATATATATATATCAAAATTATGAATTTGAAACGTTAATCCACTAATTGATTGATGGTTGTGTTGTTTGTCTATTTGTTTGATATTTTTAACCATTTAGGCCTAATTGAATCAAATATTGAACTGTATTGAAAATTGGTCCCATTTGCTTGCAAATACATGTACTTACATTGAACAGGTTATAGCAAGGAGGCAAGAGCAGAAGAATAAAATTGTTTGCCCGACAAATAGGTACATGTTTACCATAATTTACTGTTTTGTTTGGGTGATGATGATTTTTTGAGCCGCTTGGCTTTTTCGTTTTCTTTTGGATTGAAGAAGGCCATGGGAGGCTATATGAAATATCCCGAAGTCCCCGGTGCAGGGGAGGTTATGGCGAAATTTTTCAGAAATTTAGGGTGTTAGCCAAATTTTTGAAAATTTTGAAAAGTTCTTAGAAATTGAAAAGTTGAAGAACTTAAGCCGTAGCGAAAATAGTGGAAGTTGAGTTGATTGGTAAAACAACTTTCGGCTTTGTTCCTTTTCGAGGACGAAAAGTTTTAAGTGGGGGAGAATGTAACAACCCGGAAAATCTGAGCCAGTTTAAAATATTTATTTTGGTAATTTTGATGAATTTTGAATATTTAAAATGGATTATTTTAAATAAAAATGACGGAAAATTTATTTTGAATAGAATTCGAACGTATATATTTATATACGTCGTCGTTAGAATATAAATTATATATATATATATAAGGAATTGAAAATGGCGAGGTAGTTCGATAATTCGATTTCAAATTTCAAATGAATGTACCGGGTGCAAAATAAACCGGATTTTAGTGAAACCAAAAATAATAGAATCTAATTGAGATTATCTTTCCAACGAATCCGAAAAATCAAGATTTCATAGCGGGGATCAAAAGATATGTCTAGTTGAATTTTCAGAATAGTCGCTATGGAATTCTAGCCCTTAAAAATAGCCATTTTGCAAACGACCTCGGATTTCGACGAAACCACTTTTGTTGGATCCGTGATATTACGTTATTGCTAGATTCCAAATTTCATAATTTTTCGAATCAATATGTGAGCGTGGCAAAGGAAAACGCGTTTAACCAGTTTCAGTTGATTTTAATCGACTGGAAAATAGCCATTTTTCAAACGGTCTCAGAATTCGACGAAACTAGTTTTGTTAGGACCGTATCGTCAATACGAAGCTAGAAAATATTTTTTTGGAATTTTTCGAGTTAGTATGTGACCCCGGTAATATGAAATGTACGTTTAAAATTCAATATAATGATTTAAATGTAAATTCAACGAAAACTAATCGAAATGATCGAATCAGCCTACGATACATATCCCATTGTGTTCGGAATGGGGGTAATTAGCTAGGGACAACAGGTGGTGGGTTCGATTTCGAGTTCAAAAATAATTAGTTGCTTTTTGAAATTAAATAAAATAAAATAATATATCAACCCACTCCCCTTTATAATATCTCAGCCCCCAACCCCTTTCCTTCTTCCCCGTTGACTCAGAAAGGAAAAAAATTAATAAAACAAAACCCGTCGCACCCCAGGCTCTCCCTCCTCGATCCATCATCGTCGCTCCGACCAATCCACCCCCCCCCCCCAAGCGCTGCATGTCCTCAGTTGCCCCCCTGTGGTGCGCTCTCTCTTCTCCCTCTCCTGGAACCCTCAAACCACGACCTTGTGACACTGTGCCCCCCCAAACCCGCATCCAACCACCTCCGCCCCCTTTTCTCCACCTACGCCTCCCCCTCGTTGCTCTCTCTCCTTCCAGCCCACGTCGTGGTGCCTTAGCACCCAAAACCGGAGCCACCAGCCCCTCCTCCGCCATCCCCTTTCGCCAATTACACTGGTGAGCTTCTCCCTTCTTGTTTTACTTTAAATCTAGTTTTTATTTTCTTTAAATTACATTGTTTGATTGCGGTTTTAGTTATATAAAAGAATTGATTTTGAAAATGTAAAAGGCGAGATTTTGCAGTATAAAAGAAGTGATTTTTTTTTGAAAAGGAATAGAAGTGTTATTTGAAAACAAAAAGGAGTAATTTTAAATGAAGTAAAAATATAATTTTTTATGATATAGAAAGAAAAAAATACGATTTTTATATTATATG
Organism: Allium sativum; assembly: GCA_030737875.1. Lineage (NCBI taxonomy): Eukaryota > Viridiplantae > Streptophyta > Magnoliopsida > Asparagales > Amaryllidaceae > Allium > Allium sativum. The sequence continues at coordinate 118,247,948 of CM060919.1, read as the reverse complement.
GATAGTAAAGGTTTGATCTTTATATTTGAAAAGGTTTGATCTTTATATTTGAAAAGGTTCGATCTTTATATTTGAAAAGGTTTGATCTTTATATTTGAAAAGATTAAATCTTTATATTTGAAAAGGCGAAATCTTTATATAGAGAATAGCGTTGTAAAAATAGAATTTTTATCTATATAGTACCGTTGTAAAAATAGAATTTTTATCTATATAGTAGCGATGTAAAAATAGAATTTGTATATATATAGTAGCGGTGTAAAAATAATTTTTTTATCCATATGGAGTGATAATAAAAATATGATTTTTATATACATAGCAACAATATAAAAATGTGTTTTTTATATATGTAGTGGCTACGGGCAACGAAAGTGACAAAAGGCGAGAACAGTGATGATTCCATACATTTGAAGTGTCGTGGAATTGGGATAGCTTTGGTGAGAACTTCTCACTTTAAATCTTTGTAAAGACCCGTAACTTCCCCAGTAAGGAAAGAGAGGATACTTCGAGAACAAGCCACAAAAGAACGCAGACAGAAGAACATTTCATTGTATATTACAACAATTCCATCAGATTACAAGAATATATAGAGTATGAATTAATATTACACAACAGAAAAATATCAAAGATTACAATAAATTACATAGCAGCGGAAAATAATACAAAATACAACTGAAGAAGATACACGGATACAAAGCTTTCCGGATATCATTCCAGCTGTAAACCAGGTTCCTGTGGATATAAATCTGCAAAACCCAAAACTACTATTTGCCCGTGTCAAAATAAGGGCACCCAGAGTTTAGGTTAAAACAATAAACTCCAGGTCAGTCATGGGACTGGTGTGAGAACTAAAACAGTTATTAATATTTATTTTAAAGTTAGGTAAATCAAGGGACCACGCCGTATAACACGGATCGGGTTTCCTCCCAAGAATGCCAGTGCATAAAACAACAGCGAAATGCTAAATAAAGAACAATGAAGCTATTATAAGACCCAGGTCCCATCACACAATGCAACGCAAGCCGGAGGATAGGGTTTTTACCTTATAATAGCCAAAGAATGCTTAATACGCTAAATTTCATGTGTTATTATTACTATAAGTGTATAGTGTCAAAACAATTTCAAATCATAAGTATCAATCATAGGCGGCATGAATGCCCCATACCACTATGTCGCCATATACAGGTTATACAATCAAAACCGCAAAGTCACGTATTTGGAAATTGGATTTCCGTCATGAACCAAGGCAAAAGATAGTCCTTACCGACTTCGAGACAATCTAGCCCATGTCTCAGGGTCAGAGCGCATCGACCCTTGGAGCGACAGGGTCGGTCCACCGATGTGGATTAAAATTCCTGAACACTGCGTTTCCCCGCCCTTTGGGGCGTAAATGAGTCCACCGACTCCATCGGTTCGAGAACGACCGATGTATCCGAGGCGCCTCGCAACAGCAACAACCACACAGGTGAAAAGTGTATAAATGTCAGCCAGTTTAAGCACTGACACCACCTAGCTAGAAGAAAACGCATGTCCTCCCTGAGGTCCTCGTCCTGTTTTTGGTTCATACCAGGGTGTGAGGCTCGCGAATTCACGCTACACAAAGCTACGCCACAAAGGCCGTGCTTTTATCATCAACTACAAGACTCTGCTTTTCAACAGAAGCCTTGATCATTTGCATCTTAGCATGCCACACACCATGCAACCGATATCAATCACACAGAATGAAATCCAATGTCAGACACACAGTCCATTTACAAGTCCGTTCAGAGTCTGAACGAAACCGGAGGCACTTTCCTCGCATATCCATCGATCTCCAAATACGTCTGGACGATCACCAATTGATTCCCTCATCTTGGGTGTACAGCCCAATCAAGATCATCATTAATCACCCAAACGATGTGAAGACTTTCGGTCTTCAACCACCGTCTTCATCTTCGACACCACGTCGAAATAGTTATTCAGAATGGGATAAACTCGGTCTTTCTGAATAACTCGCGTATATAATAAACAAGTGTTACACAAACACAACATACGCCTCATTCCAATTCAGAATTTTTTTTTTCAAATATTCTTATACTTTGGGAAAGGTTCCCATTAATTTTATCAAAGATAAATTCTTTTAAATTTATTCTTTAATCTTCCTTTGAATATCACTTAAAACTAGTCGGTATTAACGAACCTTACCGACGTAATCATTTATTTTAATTTCCCAATCCCAACCTATTCATCCCATGAAGTAAAACTGGTAAAACTTCATATCTAACACCACGGTGTTATCGGTAAATTCAATTACCATTTCACGTTCAAATCTAATTAAAGATTTAACTATCGCCTGGAGTAAAACTGGTGATACTCCACTCTCGATCTTTTCAATCTAATTAAAGATTCATTAAAACCCCACTTAGTTTTAATCTTTACAGAAATCAATATCCAGTCTTTACTTGGGTTAAAGAACCAATGTCCTTTAAAACACGGTTCTCGATAAACCCAAAATCACATTCCAATTCCATTCCAATTAAATATCATTTAATTGGCACACTTCATTAAATCTAAATAAAAAGATTTAATCTTTTTCTTAACTGGGTTTAAGAACAGTGTTAATGAAGACACCATTCACGACAAACCCAAATCAAATTTGATATTAAATACAAGGCTCTGAATAGAAAATATATCGGCTTATATTCAATATCAAATTCTATCTTTATGAACTAGTTTTGAACTAGAATAATAATTTATTTATAAAATAAATAAAGTGGATTTGAAAAGGTTTTGAAAATAACCAGAATTTCCAATAATTGCATTGGAATGGATGTGAATCGAAATTGTCTTCGGAATATTTCGATGTTGGATTGCGTGATTATACAGATATTGATATGGAAATTTGAAAGATATATAAATATCGTTATTTCCAATGCGATATTTGTTGGTCATAGAATTTGATATTGAATATAAGCCGATATATTTTCTATTCAGAGCCTTGTATTTAATATCAAATGTGATTTGGGTTTGTCGTGAATGGTGTCTTCATTAACACTGTTCTTAAACCCAGTTGAGAAAAAGATTAAATCTTTTTATTTAGATTTAATGAAGTGTGCCAATTAAATGATATTTAATGGAATGGAATCGTAATGTGATTTTGCGTTTATCATGAACCGTGTTTTAAAGGACATTGGTTCTTTAACCCAAGTAAAGACAGGATATTGATTTCTGTAAAGATTAAAACTAAGTGGGGTTTTAATGAATCTTTAATTAGATTGAAAAGATCGAGAATGGAGTATCACCAGTTTACTCCAGACGATAGTTAAATCTTTAATTAGATTTGAACGTGAAATGTTAATTGAATTTACCGATAACACCGTGGTGTTAGATATGAAGTATTACCAGTTTTACTTCATGGGATGAATAGGTTGGGATTGGGAAATTAAAATAAATGATTACGCCGGTAAGGTTCGTTAATCCCGACTAGTTTGAAGTGATATTCAAAGGAAGATTAAAGAATAAATTTAAAAGAATTTATCTTTGATAAAATTAATGGGAACATTTCCCAAAGTATAAGAATATTTGAACAAAAAAATATTCTGAATTAGAATGAGGCGTATGTTGTGTTTGTGTAACACTTGTTTATTATATACACGAGTTATTCAGAAAGACCGGGTTTATCCCATTCTGAATAACTTTTTCGATGTGGTGTCGAAGATGAAGACGGTGGTTGAAGACCGGAAGTCTTCACATCGTTTGGATGATTACTGATGATCTTGATTGGGCTGTACACCCAAGATGAGGGAATCAGTTGGTGATCTTCCAGACGTATTTGGAAATCGATGGATATGCGAGGAAAGTGCCTCCGGTTTCGTTCAGACCCAGAACGGACTTGTAAATGGACTGTGTGTCTGACATTGGATTTCATTCTGTGTGATTGATATTGGTTTCATGGAGTGGTCTTCCTCTGTGGCATGCTAAGATGCAAATGATCAAGGCTTCTGTTGAAAAGCAGAGTCTTGTAGTTGATGATCAAAGCACGGCCTTTGTGGCGTAGCTTTGTGTAGCGTGAATTCGCGAGCCTCACATCCCGGTATGAACCAAAAACAAGACGAGTACCTCAGGGAGGACATGCGTTTTCTTCTAGCTAGGTGGTGTCAGTGCTTAAACTGGCTGACATTTATACACTTTTCACCTGTGTGGTTGTTGCTGTTGCGAGGCGCCTCGGATACATCGGTCGTTCTCGAACCGATGGAGTCGGTGGACTCATTTACGCCCCAAAGGGCGGGGAAACGCAGTGTTCAGGAATTTTAATCCACATCGGTGGACCGACCCTGTCGCTCCAAGGGTCGATGCGCTCTGACCCTGAGACATGGGCTAGATTGTCTCGAAGTCGGTAAGGACTATCTTTTGCCTTGGTTCATGACGGAAATCCAATTTCCAAATACGTGACTTTGCGGTTTTGATTGTATAACCTATATATGGCGACATAGTGGTATGGGGCATTCATGCCGCCTATGATTGATACTTATGATTTGAAATTGTTTTGATACTATACACTTATAGTAATAATAACACATGAAATTTAGCGTATCAAGCATTCTTTCGCTATTATAAGGTAAAAACCCTATCCTCCGGCTTGCGTTGCATTGTGTGATGGGACCTGGGTCTTATAATAGCTTCAATGTTCTTTATTTAGTATTTCGCTGTTGTTTTATGCACTGGCATTCTTGGGAGGAAACCCGTTCCGTGTTATACGGCGTGGTCCCTTGATTTACCTAACTTTAAAATAAAGATTAATAATTGTTTTAGTTCTCACACCAGCCCCATGACTGACCTGGAGTTTATTGTTTTAACCTAAACTCCGGGTGCCCTTATTTTGACACGGGCAGCTAGTAGTTTTGGGTTTTGCAGATTTATATCCACAGGAACCTGGTTTACAGCTGGAACGATATCCGGAAAGCTTTGTATCCGTGTATCTTCTTCAGTTGTATTTTGTATTATTTTCCGCTGCTATGTAATTTATTGTAATCTCTGATATTTTTCTGTTGTGTAATATTTATTCATACTCTGTATATTCTTGTAATCTGATGGAATTGTTGTAATATACAATGAAATGTTCTTCTGTCTGTGTTCTTGTGTGGCTTGTTCTCGAAGTATCCGCTCTTTCCTTACTGGGGAAGTTATGGGTCTTTACATTCTTCTTTTCTGGTTAAAAATATATACTAGGATGCAGACGGTGCTTAGCAGCACCCGACACCCGTCATCCACAGACCATGGATGGCTTGTATGTTTGATTGTTTGTTGTGGTGAAAATTGATTGTGTGATGTGAAATGAAATAAAATATTTATATAGTTAAAAATATTTTATTGTTAAAAATATTATTTTTAACGTGTGTGTGCGAATAAAAATATGTGTTTGTTGATTTGAAACCCCACACGGGTGTTGGGATGACATTTGAAGTCCACTCATCCCGATTGATTAGTTGTATTTCGATCGATTGATTGACAGGCTGTTATAAGCGTTAATTATCTATATTTAATGCTTATGCAGTTGTGTGGTGCACTTTGGATGATGGTTGATTATTTATTGTTGTGATTATATACATGTGTTGTATGGAATCCATATAATTAACATTATATGGTAATTGATTGGGCCTCATTCCAATTGGGAAAATAAAGAATAGAATGAAGTATATATTCATGTGTTGAATAGAATAAATAATCATGTGTTGAAAATAATCATGTGTTGAAAATTATCATGTGTTGAAAGAAATATTTTAACAATAAAATTTACATCTTTATCATATTTAAAATCATTCTCTTACTAATTTACAGTTGGAGTCTGATTTGAAAATCAAACGATAGATACCATAATTTTATAAAATATATTAAATAACAAAAATATTCATGTGTTGACAGTGCTCATGTGTTGAGAATATTCATGTGTTGAAAGAAATATATATTCATTTGTTGAATAGAATAACGAATTTATTGAAAGATATAAAGCCGTGTTGATTAGAGTTGCACCATTTTGACGTGAACGATATTTATATTGATTATATTCGTTTTTTTATAATGAATATTGAAAAGTGATTTCAAAATCGAATAGAAATGAATTCGAATTAAAATCGAATAGAAATGAATTCGAATTAAAATCGAATAGAAATGAATTCGAATTAAAATCGAATAGAAATGAATTCGAATTAAAATCGAATAGAAATGAATTCGAATTAAAATCGAATAGAAATGAATTCGAATTGAAATTGAATTAATTTAAAATTGAAATTGAATTGAAATCGATTTGAATTGAAATGAATTTAAAACTAATTTATAAAGGAAAATTCAATTTTGATTTGAAATTGAAAGGGAAGTTGAAATCGTTTCGAAAACGAATTTAAAACGATTTATAAAATACGTTTTAAAAGGAAATCAATGAAATATATAATATATATATATATATATTATATATAATGGCCTGAATAGAACGCGCCGCGCCGTGGAAGTTCGTGGATTTCGACCATTGACTTCGAATTGACGGTACGGGAGATCCGACTGTCGGATTCTCCTGAAACAGGAACCGTTAGGTTCGTATCGAAAAGACTTTCCAATGAATATTTGAAATTAGAAATCTAACGGTTGGATTTGGAATTATGTCCAAATCAAATTTGGAAAAGGTCGCTGTAAGTGCAGTTCGATGGCCGTTGATGGAAATCGACTGTACGGGCCTTGATAAAATTATTAAAAATATCTATAATTGGTGTAAAATCATAAGAAGTGATTTGGGAAAAATTGGGATGAAAAACTCCACATTTGAAAAGATAAAAATAGATTTTTATCGTAATGAACTAGTTTTGAAATAGAATTAAAATCAATTTATTTTGAAATAAATAAATTGAATTTGAAAGTGGTTTTAAAAAATAAATCTATTTCCGATAATTGAAGTGGAAATAGATTTGAATCGAAATTATCTTCGGAATTTTTCGATGTTGGATTTCGTGATTATACAGATATAGTTGTACAGATTTGAAAGATATATTTATATCGTTATTTCCAATACGATATTTGTTGGTCGTAGAATTTGATATTGAATATAAGCCGATATATTTTCTATTCAGAGTCTTGTATTTAATTTCAAATGTGATTTGGGTTTGTCGTGAATGGTGTCTTCATTAAAACTTTTCTTAAACCCAATAGAGAAAAAGATTAAATCTTTCTACTTAGATTTAATGAAGTGTACCAATTAAATAATGTTTAATTGGAATTGAATTTGAATGTGATTTTGGGTTTATCGTGAATCGTGTTTTAGATGACATTGGTTCTTTAACCAAGTTAAAGGCAGGATATTGATTTTTGAAAGGGTTAAAACTAAGTGGAGTTTTAATGAATCTTTAAATAGATTGAAATGTGAATTGATAATTTAAATTATCAAATCTGAAAGGTGATCGAGAATGGAGTATCACCAGTTTTGCTCCAAAGCGATAGTTAATTCTTTAATTAGATTTGAACGTGAAATGGTAATTAACCTTACCGATAACACCGTGGTGTTAGATATGGAGTATAACCAGTTTTGCTTCATGGGATATATAGGTTGGGATTGGGAAATAAAATAAATAATTACTTCGGTGTGGTTCGCTAATCCTGACTAGTTTGAAATGATATCCAAAGGAAGATTAAAGAATAAATTTAGAGGAATTTATCTTTGATAAAATTAATGGGAACCTTTCCCTAAGAATGTGATTTTGTGAATAAAAGAATATTCTGAATTGGAATGAGGCGTTTGTTGTGTGTGTGTAACATTTGTTTATTATATACGTGGGTTATTCAGAAAGGCCGGGTTTATACCCATTCTGAATAACCGATTCGGCGATAAGTCGAAGATGAAGACGGTGGTTGAAGACCGGAAGGCTTCACATTGTTTGGGTCATTACTTATGATCTTGATTGGTCTGTACACCCAAGATGAGGGAATCAGTTGGTGATCGTCCAGACGTACTTGGAGATGGATGGATATGCGAGGAAAGTGCCTCCGGTTTCGTTCAGACCCAAAACGAACTTGTAAATGGACTGTGTGTCTGACATTGGATTTTATTCTGTGTTGATTGATCTCTATTAAATATACATCTGTTTTGCGGCGGAGAATTTATTCTCTTGCTTAACGCCCTTCTCTGAGACGTACGAGCTCAGAGGTTGTATATCGATGGACATCAGTCGCATGGAGTGAATTGCCAGTGTGGCACACGTAAGTGGCAATTGATCAAGGCTTCTGTTGAAAAGCAAAGTCTTGTGGTTGATGATCAAAGCTGGGCCTGTGTGGCGCAGCTTTGGGTATAACGTGAATTCGCGAGCCTCACACCTCGGTATGAGTCAAAAACGGGATAGTGACTGCAGGGAGAGCACGACGTTTCTTTCTAGCTATGGGTGGTGTTAGTGCTTAAACTGGCTGACATTTATATACTTTTCACCTGTGTGGTTGTTGGATACGAGGCGCCTCGGATATAGGTCTGTTAGGACCGGGAAACGTGTGTTTAGGAATAACTAATCCTCAAAAGTAAGAGAGGACCGGCCCTGAAGATCCAAGGATCATAGTGGGGTCCTGAGACATTTGCTAGAGTGTCTGGAATCGGAGAGGAGCTTGCCCCTTGTCTCGACTCATGACGGAAATCCAATTTCCAATACGTGATATTGCGGTTTTATTTGTAGAACCTAGTATGACGACATAGTAGATGGTAGCTATGCCGCTTATGATTGATACTTATGATTAAAATTGTTTTGACACTATACACTTATAGTAATATCAAATAATGTGTTTTTGACGTATCAAGCATGCTTTGGCTATTATAAGGTAAAAACCCTATCCTCCGGCTTGTGTTGCATTGTGTGATGGGACCTGAGTCTTATAATAGCTTCATTTTTCTTTATTTAGTATTGCGCTGTTTGTTTTATGCACTGGTATTCTTGGAAGGAAACCCGTTCCGTGTTATACGGCGTGGTCCCTTGATTTACCTAACTTTAAAATTAAGATTAATAACTGTTTTAGTTCTCACACCAGTCACATGACTGGCCTGGAGTTTATTGTTTTAACCTAAATTATGGGTGCCCCTATTTTCCACATGGGCAGCTAGTAGTTTTGATTTTGCAGATTTATATTCACAGGATCCTGATTTACAGCTGGAACGATGCTCGGAAAGCTCTGTATCCGTGTATTACTTTCAGTTGTGTTTTTTATTATTTTCCGCTGCGATGTATTTAAATGTAATTTAAATCTCTGATATTATCAAATGTGTAATATTTATTCATACTCTGTATATTCTTGTAATCTGATGGAATTGTTGTAATATACAATGAAATGTTCTTCCGTTTGCGTTCTGATTTGTCTTGTCCTCAATTCAATCCATGCTTTCCTCACCGGGGAAGTTCGGGTCATCTCAAGTTCCAACCTGAGCACCTGGGGGGGAAGGAAAGAGATGGAAAAAGGGGGTCAGACATAAAGTCCGGCGAGTGTGATGATTCTAACAATATAATTAACAAAGTACCTAAGCTAAGGCATAAGTTGGAAAAAAAGGAAATGACCATGAACCATTGAGTATGGCAGAGTAAATAAGGAAACAAGATGAACAACGATATCGTTAAAGCGCACCTAACCCACTAAGATAAATTTACTAAACTACACCAACACTATAGGATAATTGCTATAATGCACCGCCACTAGTATACTGCACCACTAGTCACCCTAAGGTTGATCCCGCCTACATACTTAATAATGATATTGGTAGTTTCGTGCACCCCTAGCTGCCTTCATAGGTGTCGTCTGCCCCTATCTCCACTAGGTGTACCCACTACCCCCAAGCGATCGGCTCCCTAACTCATAGATACCCGTGCTGGCCCCACAGTGGGGTGTATCACTCCCAAAGTGACAACCTGATACCACCAAGAATGCACGGCTTATACCTACACGATGCAACAACGTCTTACCTACCAGCCCGGGTCCACACACGCATATGAACCCGTTGGACTTGTGTTGCCACCGCTAACCCGGTTTGGCCTCTTACAGTCAAGCCCAGTATGCGTGTCCTATCCTCGACTTGGGTCGAGCCCACAAAGATACGTATGGGTTACTGGTTGAAACGGGCCCCCATTACTTGACACAAGCTATCCACCTAAGCTTGGTCCCCTCTAGTACATCCCACTTAACCCTCTTCTTATTCATGTTTCACATTTTGGTTAAGTGTTTCTAATCGTATTTCCAAATGCCACCCAAGGCACCCACTAGATTCCACATGCCACCCAAGGCACCCACTTAACCCCCTTATGTCCCACTACATGCTTATCTGGTTAAGTGTTTCTTAATTCATTAAGACCGTAACCTCATAAAGACCTCTCACATTAGACTGGCATTTGTGGCAGCTGGATTTGCCGGGCGGGTCCGGGCAGTCTTACACCACAAAAGAGCCTAACCTCGTGTCTTTACAACTGTTACGTATTTAGTTTATGCCGAAGACCTCTCACATTAGACTGACATTTGTGGCAGCTGGATTTGCCGGGCGTGTTCGGGCAGTCTTACACCACAAAAGAGCCTAACCTCGTGTCTTAGACGATTAATTACTCCTAATTAATCTCCCCCAATTTGAATTACTTTCCCTATTCAAATTATCAATCAATTCCAAATTTAGCGATGTCCATAATTGACTCAATTATGTCCATCAATTTATGGTATGTAACCAATTTCATCACAATTTTATTTTATGCCTTTTTAATACATTTATGCCAATTAAATATTTTTAATATTATCCCCTTTTACCCCCACGTAGTACGTTTGTTCGTTTAACGTAAAAATATACGTTAGACTCGAATAGTCTAACTCATGAAATAAAAGAAAACATCACAATATATACACATAATTAAAACATATATCCAACTTAGGGGTGAACTTGTATATGTAAATGATGTTCTACATCTAAAACTTGCATAGGCCAAGATTACAACTTGCATAAACAACATATGTCATGGATCCAAATTTAAAGGTGTGAACTTGATGAGAAAATGGCCACAAACTTGCATAAATGTCATATGTCATAGATCTATATCTAAAAGGGGTAAACATGCATAGGTAATAACATAACATGATTCATATCCAACTCATAAACTCACATATGTGATCGCAACAATGGTGTAAACAAGTATCTAACATGTAAGGTATCATGTAGAATTTAGCATATGTCATAGCCTAACTTTCAATTAAATTTCACATAAACTAGGTGCCATAGCTATGTAAAGTCACATATAATTCTACCCAAACTTGTATATTGTTCATGTTTGAATCAACATCTAAACTTTCCTACATATGATTTATCATATGAATCAATATCACAAACTATCATAAGAAACATGACGATTTGATTGTATATAAAATTACAACATGGATGATGGCAACATAACTTTACATCGTAAATGATAGCATCATAACATAATATCATAGAGATTTCAATCACAATCCTACAACATAATTATAACATGAAATCAATACTACATATCACATCCATACAATCCGCATTATAACTTAATCTAATTAAATTACTAATTATCTTGTTAAAACTATCGAACTCACAACTCAAAAGCAGTCTTGAGTTCTGAATTCTTATTTCTGGAGTTGAATTAGTGCTCCTTTGATGAAGATTCGCTGTTAGGGTTGAATAGTTCTGATTTGGTTGTTGTTCTTCCTCTTTAATTTGGTGGCGGCTGCTCTAGGGTTCAAGACAACAGCATGACGGCCATAGTTTTAGTTTTAATTCTGATTTAGGGTTTGAGTCTATGGGTCTTTTTATAGAGTTATGAATTAATTTAAGCCGTCGGATGATCTTAGGATTAATCAAAACCATTCAATCATGATAGGGTGATGAGTCAGCCCTAATGACTCAGCAAGGAGTCAGAAAGGACTCAACAACACGGGTCAGCCTGAACCAGAAAGTTGTGCAGGCTCCTGCCTCGGCCTGGGCGCACTTGGCAGGTGCGCCAGTGTAAATATGTACTGGTGCACTTCCCAAGTGCGCCAGTGCATTTATATATTTTTTCCACTTTTGCCACTACCTTTCTTCGTCCATAACTCCTTCATCCGGTACTCGTTTCCCGCAAACTCGGAATCTTTTTCAACCAGAATTCCGAGACGAACACAATGGCGCAACCCAATCCCCATAATTCTCATGTCTGAGATTAATTATTCTTTAATTTAGTTAATTAGATTATTCAAAAATATGGGGTGTTACAGTTTACTATGACATTTCACATTTTATGTGAAATTAATATTATTGATGTTATTAACGTCTGTGGATGCAGGGAAACAAGTTGGAGGAATCTAACTGGATTCCTCAACATTTATATTACTGTTTTTGTTATTTGTTATATGATGTGTGATATAACCCGTGATTGATCATGTTGTGTTTGAATATCATTGGTCCTAGAATTTTGGGTATTTTAAATACCGTAAAATATTTTTAAATGTAAAAGGAGAACTTGAGTTTTTAAAGGGAAATTTATTTCCAGGAGATAAATAAGATTTGAATAAACTTGAAATAGGAACTTGTTTAAATCAAACAAGAAGTTATTTATAAACAATGTTTATAAATTAGTAAAAGTATTATCTTGAGATAAAGTAAAAATATAAATTCAAGTTTGAATTTATAAATGGAAAGTGGAAACCGGTTTTGAAATCGTTAGGTGTAAGTGGATTTGAGTGTAGCGATTTTAAAGGAAAATATAAGGAGTTTTAAATTAGAAGGAATAGAAATAAGATTTTATGAATGATTCTACTATTAGAAGATAATAAAGAGAATTTAGATTTTTTAAGATATGAAGCCAAACGAATTCATATATACAAGAAATATTGTTTACATTTGAAGTGAACAATGGTTTAAAGTAAATATTTTGCAAATAAAATATCTGTAAAGGAAATTAGATTTGAAATATGAATACAAACTAGAATTTGAGTGAGAAAGGGAAATGGTTAGTCGGTTTCAAAGAAACGACGAGTTTTATTTCAAAATTCGAAATATGAAATAAAGTGTGATAACGTTTTAGTCTAGAATGGTTATAAAGGAATTTAAAGGATAAATTCAATGGTGAATTAGAAATTTGAATTTACCTGAAATGGTAATAAATTCTGAAGTTCAGAATATAAATCGAATATAGAGTAGTCGAATGAGAGTTACTTATTGGAATTCGATTATATCGAATTTAGGGAAGTAGTTATTTTACTTTCCGTTTGAAACAAATTTAATAACTTATTTATTTATTTATTTACTTACTTATTGAAATAAATAAATAAATACAAGTTGCATTTTGATAAACCAAATATTTTTAATAGCGATTTTAAACGCTGTCGTTATAATAAATGTTTTGGTAAATCTAAATAGGAATTTTAACGCTACCATTATAATAACTGTTTTAACAACGATCTTAACTCTATTGTTAGAATAAGTGTTCTATATTTCTAAACAGTGATTGTAACGTTGTTGTTAAAAGAAAAGTTTTATAAATCAACTATTTGGAAACAATGATTGTAACACTATTGTTAAAATGAAATGAACTGGTCAACAAGGAATTAAGAAAGGGAATTCGGAAATATTTTCCGATATTAATAATATATATTTTCTAAATATAGAAAATAAGGATTCATGAATATTGGAAATGTTTTCTAACTGGAATAAGAGATATTTTCTCGAATAAAGGAATTATAATATTGAAAATGTTTTTTTCAAAGAATCAAGAGGGGAAATCGAGCTTCAAAAGAATACAAAAGATGGGAAATGGGAATTATAAATGATAATATAATAAGGAATTGATTTAAAGGGGCCCAATGTTGATTGATGATTGATCGACCGAATTCCTACCTGGAAATAAGAACGTTGGTTGTACACTTATTTTTCTTTGATAGTTAAATCACCGATTATCGAATTTTTTGACCATTTTCCCGTCGTCAATACAGAGAGACCGGGATCAGATTCATTATCTGGAAACCACTCTGTATGGGCGTTAGCGTTGCGACCAAATATGATGAAAATAATTAAAGACGGAGTTATGCAAGGACTATCCTGTTTACGGAATAGTGCGTTCGGTTTGTCCAGTCCCAGGACAACGTGAATGGACGAATGTCTGACAGAGTATATCTAACGGATCGCGAAAGTTGGTCTCTTCAAACATACTTACGTTTGGTGGCGGAGGAATTCGTTTCTCTTACCTTTATACCCGTGGCATTTTTGGGGAAATCAGTTTGGGATTTGGAGGGTATGACGATGTGGCATTCAAAGTGAATGGTGGCCAGATGTTCTGGAAGATAATCCAAACCTCAAGCCTCACAACCGGGAATTGACAAAAATCGGGCAGGCAGCATGGCTATGTGGGTCGCTCCCATTAGGATGTATAATCACCTATCTAGAAAAATTCCATTTACTTCTTTAATCTATCGATGTTGTCCCTTTCGGGAAACGGTTGCTGATCCCAACCGTTGGTGATATACATTCGATACACTCAAGCAAAATGAGTGGTCGGTCATGTGTGGGCTGGGTTGCAAGACGTTCTTGTTGAACCCAGTGTATTCGTCTCTAGAGATACACTATCGGCAGGTGGTCCCATACCTTGTTATGTTGGAAATCCAATCTCCAATAAGCGCCTTGCAGTTTTTGATTTTATATTATATATGGAGCGTGAGATGCAAGCGTTCCGTTAGATTCTATTTATTTGTGGTAGACACTATTATAATATCACCAGATTTTGATATCAAAATATTTTTGGTTATCGTAAGGTAAAAACCATCCATGTTTATGTGTAGATCGGTCTTACGATTATCATTTATTTCGATAGGATTTGAATGTTAAACAAATGGTTGGAGTTTACTAACACCAGTCCCTTGACTGACCCAGGGTTTATTTTGTTTGTTTTCCCAAAACTCTTGGGTGCCCAAATTTGTATGGGAAGTCAAGTATTCAAGATTTTTCAGATTCACTTGGAAGAGCTGGAAGCAGGAGGCTTCATCAGTTAGCTATAGACTATCATATTTCCACTGTGTAGTATGTTGTATCTGGAAACAGGTGTTTATAATTGTTCCACGGATAACCGTAGTGCTCTGATAATGGTATGTATACATAGTTACTGATTTGTATTTCAAAGTTTATGTTAACTAATATACTTTATTCGTTCCGCTGTGATTTTGTGATCTTCATTTTCTTCTATTCTAATATTTCTTTCTTTTTATTTCTCATCCTCTAACTTCTTTCTAATAATGATTCGTATTTCTGTGCAATTTGGGTTGAACGTGTGGTGTTATTAGTCGACTCAAAGAGTACGGATTTGCGGATCGTTTCATTTGGTATCAGAGCTGAAGGTTGAGTAGTAACCTTGGCTCTGTGGTGCGACTCAATAGAGATGGGGTTAGCAATACCCTCGATTGAGTTGAGATTTATATAAGAGCTCATATTTGTAGATTTGATATAAAAATTGTTTTATATTGTGTTGGCTAGTTTGTTGAGTGGTTTGTGAATTCTGGTCGAGACAGGAAGTACAACTGTATTGATAGGTGTTTCTAAACTCTCGAACAGATCAATTCGACATAGTATTGTTTTAAAGTGGGTAAATGAAATAATTTTGCCCAAAAAAAAATTTATTTTGATATAAAATGAATAATTTCTGAATTATTATATGTGAATGTGTTGATTGTTATTACAATCAAATGGAATTATGAAATGTTGAAATGGTTATATATATAACCAAGTTTAATTTGTATACGGATAATGTATACAAATGAGATAAACCATGACTGAAGTTCAAACCAGATTTGGAATTTAAATCCTGGATATTTAGAAATATGTTCTAAACTATTTTCAAAGGTAATATAGCATTATTTTGAAGGGATTTTGGATAAGAATGGCTTTAAAAGGATTTGGAAGTGATTAGCACTGAAATCACTTCAGTGACGAGACAATAATTCTGATAATGGGTCGCGACATTATCGGTATTCATTTTCAAGTTTCTGAGTGACGGATTGCTACCACAGTAATTTGGGAATGAAAAATTTATTTGAGAAGGACAAGATGTTTTAGAAATTCAAATGTTTTGAATCCAGTTTATTTTAAATATATGAATATATATATGTGATTTCAAACTAATTTGAAATAAAACCCGGGAATTTGGATTCTGAAATTAAATTTAACTTGTATAAGTTGAATAGATTGAAATGGTAAAGATGTATCAAATGAATTGAAAATTAACTTAAGTTAAAATTGGATTGGATTACAAATAATTCCGAATAAAATTAAATAAAGAGAAATGTTGGGATTCGAAATATTAATATGAATTTGACCTATGTATAAACAAGTTGAATATAGATTGGATGTGGTTGTTTGGAATTAAACTGTGATGGAATTGAACTCAAGTAGGATAAGGGGGTTGATTTTTGAAAACAGAACTCAGTTTGGATTAGTGAATGGAAGTGGACTAATCAGAAGTTGATTAGAGTGTTAAAACTGGAAGTTGGATCGATTTGAAACCAACTAGAAATGGATATATGTATGCTGAGCAGATATTGAATGGAAGCAAATGCAAGAGGTAGAATTATGCCCGACAGAAAGGTACATGTTTACAATATTACTTGGGTTTGATGGTTTTATGAGCCTATGGGGCAAGCCGCTTGGCTTTTTGATTTTATTTTATTTTTGATTGGAGAAGGCCTAGAAAGGCGAGTTGTGGTTGTATCGATTGAGCGGTACAGAGGAGATGCTGCCGAAATTTTTCAGAATTTAAAGTGTTAGAAAATTTTTAGAATTTTTGAAAATTTTCGCCACTAAGAATAAATTTATATTTGAATTGAAATTAAATTGATTCAGTTAAACTAAAGATAATGAGTAATACGAAAGATTTAACCTTGTTATAATAGGGTTGGTGTATTTTTCCTACCTTAGCAATTTCGAGGATGAAATTATTTTAAGGGGGAAGGAATGTAACGACCCAGATTTTCAGCCGTTGAATTCTGAATATTTAAATTTGTTTTAAATATTTAATTTGAATTATACATAGGAATTTATAAGGAATTTATTTAATTAAACAAAGTTTTAACGTATAATTTATAATATATTTTAAACCGAGCTCGAAATAGTCGCGGTAGTTCGTAATTTATGATTTAAACTTCAACTGAATATACAGGATTCAAAAGAAGTCGGATTTCTTTGAAACAAGAAACGTTCGGTTCTGTTTAACTATATTTTTCTAATGGAAGAGAAAATTCGAGATTTCATCTTATAGATTATAAGTTATGTCCAAATCAAATTTTCAGAAAGTTGCTGTGGAATCATATATAAGCCATAACGGTTATTTAAATATATTTAAATATTGAATTTAGATAGGTTCTTTTGAGGCGTAGTTATAATTTAATTTTTAGAATTTTACTGTAATTTTTAATTAATTAAATATGCAACTTTTTATTTGGAGTATTTTGCACCCTATATCAATATTTTGGGGTTTCATAATATAAGTTAAACTACCGATATTATTATATTCTTAGGATCGTAGCACCTCGCTGGACACGACCGTACTCTTATTTCTGTCCGTAGCAGTTCAGACATGGAAGAAAACCTTATGTACCCAACATAAGGATCAACCTGTACTTGAATATACATGAAAGGAGAAATGATATATATAAAACCCAACAAAGAACATGTATTTAAAACAAATCAACATGCCAAGACTATCTTCTAGCAAGGATATTTTTGAAATCTTAGATAAAGATTTCGGTCTGTCCTACCATGAACATTTTGTGACTGCGTGAAAGCGATACCTCACCCCTATTAAAATATTTTTGGGTCTTTGTTCCTCTTTGATTTGACATAGGAACGAAGCTTGCTATGTAAAAACTTCAGAAGAAAATAGAATAAAATAAATACAAATATCTTCGCAAATCTTTTCGCTAGTCTAGGGTATAACATTTTGATGCCATACTGTTCAAATGTGTCTTCTCAGACAAATATTACATCCTATGAAATCCTATCAAATCAAATTAAAGATTCAGCATGTGGGTAGGTTATAAATTTTGGCTAATGCTAGGGAAATATAATATAGGATAAGATTTGAAAAAAATCTCCGATAAGAAAATACACTGGCAAATGAAAACAACTGAATTATTTGACTGAAAGGAAATAACAATGATAAATCGTTCAAACAAATTTGGCTAAGTCAAAAAGTGCGGCCAATAGAAGTCTTGCAGTAAAAATGTTAGCTGGCCGATAATAGAAAAATAATAAAATATATCTTTTTGTCCTTTCTTTTATATAGACGATATGGTGCTAGTAAGAAAGCTTTCACCTGTAAGACACAACTAGTTTGAAGATACAGTTTCCTACGTTGTACTACTTTGAAAACGACACTCATGCGTGGCCACCAGGCTATTAGTAACCGTGTTTCCCAAGCTACCAGATCCGTGCTCTCCAAGTCGTTTTTTTTTTCTTTAAATACTGGACACAGCACTTCCTTTTTGTAAGCAAAAAGAAAAGAAAAACAAGAAAAAACAAAATCCCAACCAAATCAAATCTCTTTTGAAATTCTGCGAAAATCGATTTTGTTTAATTCAGTACGTTCGTGATCTTGAGGACTCCCACCATATACAACCCTTTTCAAGCGCGACTCGATATTCCTTAACTCGAAATCGGAAATCATTGCGTGGACCTAGTTTCGGTTTGGAGCAAGGTTTGTATAGATTTATCTTGGGTTTTAGGAGAATTTAACGATGGGAGGATCTGAAGTGGTGGATGGAGTTGTATTGTTGGTATGGGGAAGGAACATGTGGTTTCTGGAGCCTGAAGTTTTAAGGCGGGAGGTCTTTTGAGCTGTACTGTTGAATCAGTGGTGAAGAATTCCTTTGCACGGAAAGTGGATTAGTTGGTTAAGGAGGGATGGAATAAAAATATTCAATCATGGAAAAGGATTGTTAGCAGTTCGTATTTTATTAGTGATGGTGTCTTTACTGGGATGGTTCGTTTTGACTGGGTAAAAGGCATGTTTGAAAGTAAAGGATGCTGGAGGAAAGTAGTTATTTTCCATGCAGCAGTGAAGTTTGTTTGAAACTGCAATGAATGGAGATGGTTCGAATTGTTCTGGTTTTAATGGGGTATATTCAAGTCAGATGTTTCGCTGTAGGGTGTGTTCTGTGGGTCGACGCCTGGGAGACTGAAAGCCGAAAAGGGGTTGACAGAGGGTGAGGAGGATGCGATGAACTGGATGAAGAAGAAGCATCGCATTAGGAAACAGGTTGATCGAAGGGTATGGCCTTTAGATTGGAATTGAATGGCCTTGATTTAACTTTGTTAATTAAATATAATTAAACCGTGGTTGGAATTTTGTGTGCTAACATGTTGTTTTCTTCATCAGGACAGCACGGTGGTGGTTGCATTATGGGATTACAGGAAGGAGCGTTGTATTTTGAGGGGGTCCAGATGTTTGTATGGAGCTAGAATACAAGTCATGGCATTTGTTTCATTTTGGATGGGTAAATACAGTGGTTAATGGGAAAAGTAAAGGAGCAAAGTTGATGGGGAATCATGGTTGATTAATGATGATTAGTGTGGTGAGTGGATGTCTAGTAGGAGCGGGTTATGTAGGAGGGAGCAGTTTGGAATTATCCGTAGAGGAAGAAGTATTCAGCAGGTTCATAACCACGGTTAGAGAAGATAATTTGGTAATTATAAAGTAATTAAGTTTAATGGAAAAATTAGAATTTATTTCATGAATTAACTTGAAACCGCTATAACTTTTATATACGTATACAGAATGGAACGTGACCGAATCCGTTGGAACCGTAACGACGAGATCTATGTTATGGAGTTGATTTTGCTACAAAACAAAGCTACTGGAATTTCATTGTAAAATCGAACGCCTGTTTGATTTTAATTGAAACAAAAGCTGAACCGTCAACTGCGAAATAAGGTGAGTAAACTCACTAACTCTGCTTCGTTTATATTTTTATACAAACAAGTTTTAAATTTATTTATAGTTATTTTATTCTGTGCGATGGTTGTTTGGATAAATTGGTTGAAATGGTTGATCGTTGATCGATTTATT
Source organism: Allium sativum (assembly GCA_030737875.1). NCBI lineage: Eukaryota > Viridiplantae > Streptophyta > Magnoliopsida > Asparagales > Amaryllidaceae > Allium > Allium sativum. Next base: position 118,227,876 of record CM060919.1, on the reverse strand, counting down.
AATACGGTTTACTATGACATTTCACATTTTATGTGAAATTAATATTATTGATGTTATTAACGTCTGTGGATGTAGGGAAACAGGTTGGAGGAATCTAACTAGATTCCTCAACATTTATATTACTGTTTTTGTTATTTGTTATATGATGTGTGATATAACCTGTGATTAATCATGTTGTGTTTGAATATCATTGGTCCAAGAATTTTGGGTATTTTAAATACCCTAAAATATTTTTAAATGTAAAAGGAGAACTTGAGTTTTTAAAGGGAAATTTATTTCCAAGAGATAAATAAAATTCGAATAAACTTGAAATAGGAACTTGTTTAAATCAAACAAGAAGTTATTTATAAAAAATGTTTATAAATTAGTAAAAGTATTATCTTGAGATAAAGTAAAAATATAAATTCAAGTTTGAATTTATAAATGGAAAGTGGAAACCGGTTTTGAAATCGTTAGGTGTAAGTGGATTTGAGTGTAGCGATTTTAAAGGAAAATATAAGGAGTTTTAAATTAGAAGGAATAGAAATAAGATTTTATGAATGATTCTACTATTAGAAGATAATAAAGAGAATTTAGATTTTTAAGATATGAAGCCAAACGAATTCATATATAGAAGAAATATTATTTACATTTGAAGTGAACAAGGGTTTAAAGTAAATATTTTGCAAATAAAATATCTGTAAAGGAAATTAGATTTGAAATATGAATACAAACTAGAATTTGAGTGAGAAAGGGAAATTGTTAATCGGTTTAAAAGAAACAACGAGTTTTATTTCAAAATTCGAAATATGAAATAAAGTGTGATAACGTTTTAGTCTGGAATGGTTATAAAGGAATTTAAAGGATAAATTCAATGGTGAATTAGAAATTTGAATTTACCTGAAATGGTAATAAATTCTGAAGTTCAGAATATAAATCGAATATAGTGTATTCGAATAAGAGTTACTTATTGGAATTCGATTATATCGAATTTAGGGAAGTAGTTATTTTACTTTCCGTTTGAAACAAATTTAATAACTTAATTATTTATTTATTTACTTATTGAAATAAATAAATACAAGTTGCATTTTGATAAACCAAATATTTTTAATAGCGATTTTAAACGTTGCCGTTATAATAAATGTTTTGGTAAATCTAAACAGGAATTTTAACGCTGCCGTTATAATAACTGTTTTAACAGCGATCTTAACGCTATTGTTATAATAAGTGTTCTATAATTCTAAACAGCGATCTTAACGCTGTTGTTAAAAGAAAAGTTTTATAAATCAACTATTTGGAAATAATGATTATAACGCTGTTGTTAAAATGAAATGAACTGGTCAACAAGGAATTAAGAAAGGGAATTCGGAAATATTTTCCGATATTAATAATGTATATTTTCTAAATATAGAAAATAAGGATTCATGAATATTAGAAATGTTTTCTAACTGGAATAAGAGATATTTTCTCGAATAAAGGAATTATAATATTGAAAATGTTATTTTCAAAGAATCGAGAGTGGAAATCGAGCTTCAAAAATATACGAAAGATGGGAAATGGGAATTGTAAATGATAATATAATAAGGAATTGATTTAAAGGGACCCAATGTTGATTGATGATTGAACGATCGAATTCCTACCTGGAAATAAGATCGTTGGTTGTACACATATTTTTCTTTGATAGTTAAATCACGGACTATCAAAGTTTTTGACCATTTTCCCGTCGTCAATACGGAGAGACCGGGATCAGATTCATTATCTGGAAACCATTCTGCATGGGCGTTAGCGTTGCGGCCAAATATGATGAAAATAATTAAAGACGGAGTTATGCAAGGACGTCCCAGGACAACGTGAATGGACGAATGTCTGACAGAGTATATCTAACGGATCGCGTAAGTTGATCTCTTCAAACGTACTTACTTTGGTGGAGGAGGAATTCGTTTCTCTTAGCTTTATACCCGTGGCATTTTTAGGGAAATCAATTTGTGATTTGGTGGGTATGACGATGTGGCATTCAAAGTGAATGGTGGCCAGATGTTCTGGAAGATAATTCAAACCTCAAGCCTCACAACCGGGAATTGACAAAAATCGGGCAGGCAACATGGCTATGTGGGTCGCTCCCATTAGGATGTATAATCACCTATCTTGAGAAATTCCCATTACTTCTTTAATCTATCGATGTTGTCCCTTTCGGGAAACGGTTGCTGATCCCAACCGTTGGTGATATACATTCTATACACTCAAGAGAAATGAGTGGTCGGTTATGTGAGGGTCGGGTTGCAAGACGTTCTTGTTGAACCCATTGTATTCGTCTCTAGAGATACACTATCGGTAGGTGGTCCCATACCTTGTCATGTTGGAAATCCAATCTCCAATAAGCGCCCTGCGGTTTTTGATTTCATATTATATATGGAGCGTGAGATGCAAGCGTTCCGCTAGATTCTATTTATTTGTGGTAGACACTGTTATAATATCACCAGATTTTGATATCAAGATATTTTTGGTTATCGTAAGGTAAAAACCATCCATGTTTATGTGTGGATCGGTCTTATGATTATCATTTATTTCGAAAGGATTTGAAAGTTAAACAAATGGTTGGAGTGTACTCACACCAGTCCCATGACTGACCCAGGGTTTATTTTGTTTGTTTTCCCTAAACTCTTGGGTGCCCAAATTTGTATGGGCAGTCAAGTATTCGGGATTTTTCAGATTCACTTGGAGGAGCTGGAAGTGGGAGCTGGAAGTGGGAGCCGGAAGTGGAGGAGCTATAGACTATCATATTTCCGCTGTGTACAATGTTGTATCTGGAAACAGGTGTTTATAACTGTTCCAGGGATAACCGTTGTGCTCTGATAATGGTATGTATACATAGTTACTAATTTGTATTTCAAAGTTTATGTTAACTAATATACTTTATTCGTTCCACTGTGAGTTTGTGATCTTCGTTTTCTTCTATTCTAATATTTCTTTCTTTCTATTTCTCATCCTCTAACTTCTTTCTAATAATGATTCGTATTTCTGTGCAATTTGGGTTGGACGTGTGGTGTTATTAATCGACTCAAAGAGTACGGATTTGCGGGTCGTTTCATAAATATTCAAAGTTATTTAATTTAAACGACCATTAAATTCTCTGAATCACTATTTAAATAATTAAATAAATTAATTATTGTACGGTAAAAATACGGGACGTTACATATACAAACACCTTGAAAACAGATATTCTCTTGGACTGGAAATTCTAACATGTTGTGATATCTAAAATATATTGTGTAACAACCCAAATTTCGACAGACCGAATTTTTTTCAAAATTCTAATCTATCGAAACCCGTGTTGGTTTATCTGGTATCCTGCGGAAAAGACAGAGATAATAAACATATCAGAGCTCAGAAAACATCTTACAGGAGAATGGAATAAAATATAATATAATCAAAATGTAGCCTTACCCAGATAATAATACTGCCTAACCAGTATCCAAAGCTATCATATCTCTACCCCAAATTTAACCTACGAGTATGTTATGAGGAAGGGGTCAGAACATAAGTTCTGGTGGCTGGATTTAAACTACACATCTTGGATAACCCTAAATATACCGTTCAGATACGTTTTCTTATTTATTAGATTACTTGGGTTAACAAAACTCAAGGCTACACACACGTCGTATCCATCTACTCCTCAGTATATTAACCTAATACAGTATATATGTAGCTCCCCCAAAATTAAGGTACACCCCACAGTACCCCACTCGCACGGTCTCCGCCATAATGCCACAGAAATATACACAGTCCCTCATCCTACGCCATAGCGACGTACGATATCTATATAACAATGCTACGTTCCGCATTGAACCGCCATCGCCATGCTACGTAAGCGTATGGACTGCCACCTTCAAACCGTTCGATCGATTCAGATTTCATCAAAGAGTAATGCCCTAGAGTCTACGATACACCACTTGAAGCAGACATGCATGTATCTAGACTTTCTCACGTACATATTGTTAATCGTACTTGATGCCTCGACCTTGATGATACACCCACCGGAAACGGTATGCATGTATCTGCACGTATTATATGCTGTGCTCCGAGTCCATAACAGGGCTATATTAGATACACGGAACTCGATCGGGAGACTTTTCACATATCTGTGTACACAGATGCTATGGTCTGCATTTTCAGTGGTTATGGTCCCACCCGACCCCTCACTCAAATAGTGAAAGACAAATAAATTTGAGAACTAGTGGCGTGGCCTAGAAAAACAGCAAATAACATCCTGATTGGCCTGTCCCGCAACTAAAGCCTTCATAGCGAAAGGTCGATGATCTGTAGGTTTAGCTCCCCAACTTTCCTCATCACACATCACGCTGACTGTCGGTGGTTGGTACCCGACGAATGCTATCAAACAAATGGTTAGACCCGCCAATGGAAAAAGGATAAAATGGTCGTAACCCGCCTAGTCACAAGGCAACCGGATCATCGAATCACCTATGCTACCCTATAGCCTTCTAACTGCCCCTTATTGTGGCAGTCAAGGTATACTCACTGGGTAGTATCGCACAAAACTAACCTCTGCGAGCACAGCTAAATGCTGTCACTGCAAAAAGGACTACCAGGAGTACCCTCCACGTCCTAGGAAACCGCGTGCTTCCCCTTCCATTCCTTCGGAGCCAGCAGAATATCAACAGAACAGGCAGAACAATTAAATGGACATGTGCTCTCCTCGTGTCCCATGACACCACGATGATCTACCCTGTTGGGTTATTCACCTTCAAATGTATGGACTGCTCCAAGCACCTCAGGTTAATGTGTTATTAGACCCAATGTCTAATCATTTAATTACGCGCTTGCTCTACCTTTTCAGATTTCCATTTAACTTGGTTATTTCAAGTCATATTGACTTCTTATTCAAGTTACCAATTTCCTCTTGCTTATTTTTCAGATATATAACTTAACCCATTTACGTCGATTAATAAGCCTTTAACATGTTATTCTTATCAGCAGATTTTAAATTCTCAATTTTACATATATTATGTTCTTCTTATCAGCAGGATTCAGATTCTCAAGTTTACAGATTACTTAATTTATAATTAAGTACAACTTATTGCATTTCATAAGTTTTCCCCCATTTTCTCTACTTATTACAAACAACAAGTTTTAGGTTCTCAAATTTACAGATTACTTAAGTTATAATTAAGTACAACTTATTTCATTACATAAGTTATCACATTCCCTCTACCGTTTATTATAACCTAAGTTATAATTTCCACTTGTCCCTAGGACAATACTACCTATTATCTTTCCTTACTCCCTTGCAGATTTATTCATAATAGGTTATTATCATTTCCTATTCATTCCAATTCTTTTACTATTGTAACTTTCATTCATTTCCATTAATTAAAATTAATGCCATTTATTTCTATGCTGTTATATGCACATATCAATATATATCTTTATGCACCGACCTCTCCCATTAAGCCGACGACTTTTGGATGCAGGATTTGTCGGGCGGTTCCGGGAAGACTTCTACCACATGTTGGACTTAACCTCATGTCTTAGCACGATTATATGTGTGTCTACACACTAGACCTCTCACATTAAATTAACCACTTGTGGATGCCGGATTTGTCGGGCGGTTCCGGGCAGACTTCTACCACATGTTGAATTTAACCTCGTGTCTTGGTGCGGTTGCAATTTTCTATTTACTGTAAATTTTGGCATATTCATTCTTCCAAATTTCACTGTAATTCTTATTTACAATCTTTTTGCATAATAATATTCTTAACAAGTATTCATGTTCATTGTAAATTCCATAATTACAAAATTTATAGTAAATTCCCACTCAAACAGATGATTAATGGAAAACATGTCTTATACAACATTACAATTATTCCCAATTTCACTGTAACTTAACTTACAATATCTAATTAGCAAAAAGGTATTACTTAAATCCACTCACCTAATAGCTTTCCAATTCATGAATCTGGTCCAGACCTAGCATCCATGGCTCCCCTAACTGGTTTTAGAACCTAAATAACCATGGATCCACAATTCTCAACTAAAAGAAAAAGGGAAGAAAGAGGAGAATTTTAAATTGACCAGATCCAAGAATTTACCTTACTTCGAACAGAATTCTGAACACTCATTTGCAGATATACATTCTTTTCCTCCAAATCTTGAATCAAAATTTCCTTAGACTAATTATTCTATTTTCTGAAGAGATTTGAGGAGGAAGAAGAATGGCAGAGTCTAGACATCCTCTCAAAAAATATGAGATTTAGGCTACGCTCTGCTAGCCTATTTATAGGTGTTCAGGATCTTATCACACACGCAGCGCTGAGTTAGCAACGAACGTGATTAGAAAAAAGTCCAGATCCATCAATAAATCTGTTCGGATCAGTGGTGGATCGACCCACATACCCCCCTGAGTCGACCCTAAGGTCGACCCACTTGGGTCCAACGAGCAGAAATGGGGCGCAATGTTTATTTGATAATGTTTACGGATTAAATGTTGATTAATTTCTTATTATACCTCCTTTACCTTATTCACATATAAACTCCTTATATGTATACAAAACTCCTAATGCCCATTTTACAAGTACATATATATGCACAACTTTTATTTCGTTTTCAAAATTCGAACGGTATTTATGTCGTCATTAAATTCTTACAAACTTTCTTTGACTGCAGGCTTATTATGAACTTTTCTCATATATATATATATATATATATATATATATATATATATATATATATATTTGCATATATATATATACGCATATATTTATATATACATATATTTTTATACTTCCTTATATGTATAATTTTCCTTATATGTGCGTTTACACATATTTTCCCTTAAGAACATGTGTTATTTTAGCCGTTTCTCTAAAATAAAAATATGACGCCCGCGGGAATCAAAATTGCACCTCTCTCTTGAAAGCCACACACTCTTACCAACTGGACTACATAGTCTTTTTTTAACAAGTCTAAAAACAATGGTGGTCATTGTTCTTATCTTATACCTTCTTTTCATGTTTGTTACAATATTTCATTTAAAGGTATCGCTTTCATCTTAAATCAGTTTTCTGCAATCCATAGGTCTAAATTGATCAAAAAATTGCCACAGACGCAATGACGCTATTCCCGTAACCAAATTCTGGAAGCTCTTAGAATTTTACTTTATTTTACTTAATTAAAAATGCGGGGTGTTACATAATGTTTATACAGGTTTCATCGTACATATATGCCTAGATAACCGGTGTTATTGCTGTTACATTTACCCATAAGGCAATCATGGTTACTTCTTTGCATTAACATGATTTAGGAACCACTGCACCGTCTAAAGGCATTTATAGTGCATTCTAAGTGTTGACTATGGAAAATCATTGTTTCTTTTACCGTGATGTTTGTTACCAGGTCCGTCACTACTGATTCTAAAGCGGTAAATTTGTAATCAATCAGTCTTTTGGTTTAAAATATCATTGTGTGTGTGCGTGTGCAATTATTTGTTTTTATCGATTTAGGTAGAAGATGTTGTTGCTGCAGGTTGAAATTATAGTGAATGGTTACTAGGATGTTTAGTGTTGATAGTATACTAGATCAGTTACAGAGTAATGACCAACATAACTCTCGAGTTGCATTTATTGATCTAGAAGAGGAATTGTACTATGACACTTTTTATAGGGAGGCTATCAATGTTAACCAACATATTATTTGCTTTATGATTTATTGTTCTGCACAAACTCAACCAACGTATTTTTTTGTTTTGTGTCGAGACTGTTCGTATCTAAATATAGTGTTACGTTGGAAATATTGGGTTAATATAATTCTATATTGATTGAACTATATTCAGCATTAATTTTATTTATTTTATTTTGGCAGGGACTTGGTCAAATTATCTTTTGTTGCATCATCAGCTGCACAATCTACTGCTAATATTGTATAGGCTGGCACTAAAGAATTGACATTCAAGGTATTTTTTCTTAGTCTTACCATTGTTTCTTTTTGCAAGATAATTAAATAAAAATGCACATCACTATTTACTTTCTTACATTTGTTTCATCTCTATTTTGCATATCACTTTGTCAATTTGTACCCTTGCAACCACATCACCATATTTGTTGCACCACCTACAACAAACCATGTCTCCAACTTGAACTACAATTTCAACTCTCCATTACCTGAACAATCTCAACCAACAAAACAAGCAAGCAACTGCATGTTCCACTCCTCGACCATCCCACTACAAACGCACATTCCCAGTCAAAACTGCCTTCCACCAGTATTTAAATATTTCAGGAGGAAAAAGTATACAAAATCATAACATAAAAGTACACTTGTTTTAGTGTCTCAAATCATCAATATTTAAATATTTAAAGATTCAACTTCTAACACATAAAAGTACTCTTGTTTTAGTGTCTCAAACCACCAATATCTATGCCAATCATATTACAATTAACATACTCATAACATAATGTCTGTTTTTTATAGCCATGTCCAACTAAGTACTGCCGATATACGTTCATTGTAAAACTTGACATAGGGATAACCAACCAACTTAATTTACAAAGTAAAGGTAGATTTATATTAATACAGTTTTTTTCCTATTTCTATTGCTACCAATGCTATGCAAACTTACAAAAATACAATTGATTGCAATGTATAGAGACCAAGCTTCATTGGTTGTCATATAGTTGTGAGAATAGTGGTTGACATAAAGATAAAATACAAGTACCGAGTTCTAAAATTTCATAGAATTTTCAACCACAAATTAATGATAATTAAATGGTTTACAAAATATTCAAAACAGCAGTAGTTAAAAAATAATGATTAGCAGTGGAAGAAAACTTCATCAAATTGCTGTTAAATACTATAATGATTAGCAGTGGTTAAAAACAACCACTCATTTCCTATTTTCATCACACAATCAAAGAAAACACTTTTCTAACTTTTTATTATTTTCTTGACTTGCAGGTGCAGAGACAATCATTTGATTAGAATATCAATTCAATTTATCTGCACGTTTTTTCAAAGTATTTGAACTTATTAAATTAGTTTTAGGATATATTTTAATAGCATACATCACTTATGTGTAACTCTTTGTTGTGTATTGATATTGACCAGCTTACTTGAACTTGACTACTCTCTTTTCCACCCAAAAATGATTTAGCCTCTCTGTATGTATCACCATTATTTATTGTATCCACATGCGTTGAATCTTTGACATTCATATTGTCTTGAGATTGATTAATTTGTTGTTTTAACAAAGATTTGAGTAGATTATATCTTTGTCGCAAATCTATGGTTCTGCTTATTAAAAATTAGCCAGTATTGATAACTAATATTCGTATTTATATTACACAAAATATCAATTTACATATTCATGGTTGAAACACTCAATAAGCGTTGTAGATTATGAACTTGAAACACTGTCCGAGTGTTGCAAATTGTCAAAGTGAAACACTCATCGAGTGTTGCAGATTATGGACTTGAAACACTCACCTAGTGTAGCAGATTATGAACTTGAAACACTCACTGAGTGTTGCAGATTATCAATTTGAGACGCTCAATGAGTGTTGCAGATTATCAAACTGAAACACTTGCTATGTGTTTCGGCTCGTCAATTTGTAACATAATATAAGTGTTTCAAAAATCTACAACACCTAAAAAGTATTTCTAAAAAATTTAGCAACATTTTATTACTATTTCAAATTGGCCATTTTGGTGTTGTGTTAATATATAATCCTCTGAGTACATAAGTTTCAAAGGAGGGTTTTAAGCTAAGAGGATAAATCCTCCGCCACCGACTGATATAACATCAATAGAAACCAATTTGTTATGTCGTAAAATAAGATGTCAGACACACATCACTTTATAAGTTTGTTCTGGGTCTGAACAAAACCGAAGGCACCTTACTCCTCGTCCAATTAAGGAGAGAGGTCGTTGCATATCCGGCCAATCTCCAAGTACGTCTGGATAACCGCCACTTATAACCTCTTCTTAGGTGTACCTCCTAATTGAGACATCAGCAATAATCCAAATGATGTGAAGATCTCCAGTTTTCAAGCACCGTTTTCAAGTATCTTCAATACTGGTCGTATAGGTATTCAGAATGGGTCGAAACCCGGTCATTTCAAATAATTATGCATCTTTCAAATCAATTAAGATATACAAGATGTCCTAAGCCTTATTCCATTTTGGGAATATTCTTCTATCTTTCAGATCAATTAAGAAATACAACTAAGTCTTATTCCATTTTAGGAGTATTCTTCTATCTTTCAAATCAATTAAGATATATAAGGTGTCCTAAGCCTTATTCCATTTTGTGAATATTCTTCTATCTTTCAAATCAATAAAGATATACAAGGTGTCCTAAATCTTATTCCATTTTGGGAATATCCTTCTAGCTTTCATATCAATTAAGATATACAAGGTGTTCTAAGTCTTATTCCATTTTGGGAATATTCTTCTATCTTTCAAATCAATTAAGATATACAAGGTGTCATAAGTCTAATTCCATTTTGGAATATCCTTATACTCAACCATTCTTTACATTAGGAATTATTTCCCTTAATCTTATTAAAGATTTACATTCTTTAAACTTCTTATTTAAATCTTTCCTTGAAAATCATTTTCCCATTCCTATCCTATTCATTCCATAGGGCAAAACTGTGGGTACTCTATATAAGTTTAATTACCTTATTTCATTTCAAATCTAATTGAAGATTCATTAAAACTCTAACATAGTTTTAATCTCCATTTTAACCGTTCAAATCTTTGTTAAAAGATTTATTAAAACTCCAACTTAGTTTTAATCTCTATTTCATCCCTTCTAATCTTTGTTGAAAGATTTATTAAAACCCTAACTTAGTTTTAATCTTTCCTTTAACTGGGTTAAAGAACAAATGTTATTTAAAATATCATTTATGATAAACGCCTAAATAATTGATATTAAATATCGATACAGTTTATACTATATAAGCCATAAGCTATTTAACATTTATATGGTTTTGTCAATCAATAGATTAATCGCAAAACAAATCTTCAACTAACATATTTATTCAACATTAATGGGGTTCATACCCATATCCAATAACCACAATCAACAGTCATAAGACAAAAATTTATAATTTCAACGCTTAAATGTAAAATAAACAGTATATAGAAAACTGTAAATAAACGTCCGTCATCCACAAAGCAACAATTGCAACCACAAGCAATCAGTCTATGGAGTTCTCATCCTGAGTTTTGATTGTTATAATAACAATCACTTTTTGGATTAAATTAAACGTAGTTTAATTTAACCCAAATTTCCAACTAGCTCCAAGTTTGTCCAAATCAGTTTTGTTGTGAAGCCGACATTCTTACGATCCCAACGGATCTTATTTCATCAAATTCAGATCATATATGGAAAATTTATAGTTTTTATAAGTTTGAACATATATATACAATATCGTTAACATAACTAATCACCTGCTTAATTAACTAACCCTTAATCTCCTCCTCGTTACCTTCTTCTCCTACAAGTCACGCACGTAAGCCATTTCAATGGCCATAGCCGACGTTACAAACTCCCTATGCTCCTTCTCTCCACATAAATCAAACAAAATCCACCAATCTTCATCTCAACCCAAAATCATACAACTCGCACTCCATATCCACCATGCGTCAAAACGATGCTTCACGTGGGTTATAGGAGAAGTCACGACATTTATAAATTCTAGAAATTCCCAAAATTGCTGACGATGTTAAAGCTCACTAGCAATCCAAATATACACTTCATTTTATCAATTGAAGCTCCAAATTCCCAGAATTCTTAGATCTAGAATTTCCTGTCATGTTCCAACGACAAGAAACTGTAACTGAACCCCTCAAGATACAATTAGGCTTGAACAGAAAGCCAAGGGGATTACAAATATATAGTTCTTCCAATTTATAGGATTTTATTTGAATTTTTTTGGATTTTCTAAAGTTTGATTTCTCACGTTTAAAAGAATTTGGAGGCGGTTGTAGGAAATTTGACCAATGAATGAAATGATTGTGGCTTTAGGGTTAGATAGGATATTATATAGGGGTCTAGTAGCTTATAGTGTAAGCTTCATATTTTATTATTTTCTTAGTTATTGCTACTCTGATCGTCGATTAAAAATCCGTACGGGCACACACGAACTCTGTTGGAGTAAAAATTGACATAAAGCTATGGTTTGTCATTATGGTCCTAATGAAACTTGTTTCGTCGAATTCCGAGTCCGTTTGCTCAAATAGCTTCAGTTCGAGCTCGAACCATCGATCGATTCACATCTTAATTGCGCAAGACAGGAAAGTAACTCCAAATGGCGCGAAATTTGAAATCTTACAATAATTTACTATTCTGGATCCAACAAAATTGGTTTCGTATAAAACAAAGGTCGTTTGCAAAACGACTATTTTTAAAGCCTATTTAATATTATTGTAATATTATTAAATCCCAAAACTATTCAATTTGATAATAAACTAATTATTATCTTATATATATCGTAATGGTTTTGCATATAACTTCCAATTCAATATTTACTAATTTTGAGTTAAACGACATTCATATTATATATAAAAACCCTTTTTATGTATCTAATAAATCGATAAATATTAATTAATTCCGTAACTACTATTTGGAAATTTGATTTGGACATAACTTACAAAGTATATGATGAAACCTCAATTTTTCACATTCTCTAGAAAAAATATAGTTAAATAGATTCTAACATTTCTTGTTTCAAGAAATTCTGACTTATATTGAATAATGTGCAATCATTTAAAGTTCAAAACGCAATCTTATGAACAACCGCGATGTTGCGAGCTCAGTTTTTTATTGTATTATAAATTTTACGTTCAAACCTTATTTTAAATAAATTTCAAGTCCAAAATCTTTAAAATAATTTGTTTTAAATATTAAATATCCATTAAATATTTCTTACTAAAATCCTGGTCGTTACAATCTCCACCACTTAAAAAGATTTCATCCTCGAAATCGAAGACAGGACCGAAGGTCGTTTACTCAACCAACTCAGCCTACGTTCTAATCAACTTGAGTTCTTTGACTTTTCAATTTCTAAGAACTTTCCTAATTCCTAGAAATTTTGCTAATGCCTTAAATTTTCGAAAAATTTCGCCATAACCTCCTTTGTACGCCCCTACCAGTACAACTCGCCTCTCTAGGCCCTCATCAATCAATAAGAAAATCCAAAAGCCAAGAGGCTTGCCAATCGGCTCACAAAATCATCAAACCCAATCAATATAGTAAATATGTACCTTTTTGTCGGGCATACAATTTCATTCCTCTTCTTAGCTTTCATACAATAACCTATCAAATATATATATATATCCAATTCCAACTAATTTCTAATTCAATTCATCATTATCGTTAAATTCGACTCATGTTAACTTATTTTCCATTCTTACATTGTGTAATGCCCCACCTTTATACTCGCGTTAGCCAAGGCCGTTGCAAGCAATGGTGTCAACTAACCCGAAGAATAAGGTTGTTGAGGAGCGACCATCTGTATATTAGCTTTGAATGAGTGTAAAATATACAGATGGTCGCTCCTCAATAGCCTGATTCTTCAAGTTAGTTGACACCATTGCTTGCAATGGCCTTGGCTATCGTGAGTATAGAGGGCGGGACATTGCACATTAGTTTATCATTCCAATTCTGTTTAATATTTCATAAGTTTAATTCATTCTATTCTCTTTAATCCTTTTCAATCTATTTAACTTGTACTATTTTAATTTAAAGCTAAATTCATTTAATGGGTCTAAGCATACTTGACATTTAAATTGGAATTATATAGTCATCTTACTTTCGAAACTCGAAAATAAACATTGGTGATGCATGAGCTATCGCCAGAATTGCCTCTATGCGATTAGAATGTGATTCTATATCTATTCAGTGTATTTAGGACTTCAGATATACATTTGCAAGGTGTATAGTCAAAGTCTTTTTATACTCGATAAGCCAACCTCGACGTCAAATAAACACTTAAATTCTTATTATAAGTTAATCTTTCAAAACCAAATTTATTATTATATAAATATGCGAATTAGTTTTATTCTATATATAATACTCTTCAAACTCATTCTATGGCATTATTAACCCTATCTCTAACGAGTCACTCTTATAGGATGTTACTAATCCTATCTCTGATGAATCATTTCCTTTTGTTCAAATGAGTCGTACCCCCAAAGCTTTGAAAAAAAATCAAAGCTCTGATACCGAATTGTGGCGACCTATCTTTTTGGTAATTCCAATCGATGGTTAAACCGACTTGAACCAAACAACAGGACGTATCACTTAGAATTCCGACTAATAAGAACTGAAAGAAATCAACCTTTTGATTTTCATTACAATAACTTTACATCAGAGTACAAAAATATCAGAGTACCACAATAAATACAATACACAGCGGGAATAACTATCACAATATAATATGTACATAGCAAAAAATATAAACTCAGCAGAACAAATAAAATGCTCTGGACATAGCTTTAGCTTCAATCCAGCACCTGCTCCATACAATATCTGCAAACCAAAACTACAAGCTTCCCATGTGGAAAATATTGTCATCTAGAATATAGTCGGGAAAAGAATAAACTTCGAATCAATCATGGGACTGGTGTGAGAACTAAAATAGTTATTAATCTTGACCACACTCGCCTTGAGTTCATGATCGAAGAAATAATGCCTTGTTGATGACCACTTCCATCCCATAGAAGTTTCCCACAACTCAACATCATCAACAAGCTCCAGAAAGCCAATGCTTCACAACCCCGAGTCCTCGATCCCCAACCATCTTCCCTGATGTATCGGTACTGGTCCATCAACTATTGACCAGTATCGGTCCATCCTCTTAGCCAAAATTCGCGTAAATGTCGGAACTATGAACTTCCTTCCTTGAGTACTTCTATCTGGTCCAATTTCAAAGCAAAATTCCTTTCCGATAATTTTCTCTCTTAGTCCATCAACGAGAACTCGAGCAACCAAATTTTGACACATCCAAATCTTACCAAACTTGCACATGACTTGCTTTTCACCTCCAGAATTCATTCCCTAAGTTTTAGCACCCATCGAACAATCATGTGGATCAGTACCGGTCCATAAGGCATGGACCGATACTAGTCCATATACTTAGCTTATTTTACGATGAAATTTTCTAAGCATCATCCTGACAACCTCTAGAGCTCCTCCGCTAAGTTTCATCTGAATTCGATCATCTGAACCTCCGATTTTCTCTATTTATCAATTCTAAGCCTACGACACACAATTCTAAATGACAAATCGAGCATAATCATACAATTCAACAAATCAGACAACAATTCATTCAATTTTAATCATGATCAACCATGTAGACATGAAAATACATGAAATATCTCCTAAAAGCCATGGGTCTAGCATAATTAGGATGTAAACAAACATTAAACATGGTTAATCTAATAACTAACCAACTCATATGATCAATTCAAATTATTCTTGGGTTTCTAAAACTGAAATTAACATAAGCGATCGGATTTTCTAGGTGATATTAACATTCATGGTGTGAAATAATCCTAAATTAATCCATATTATCCATAATATCCATGCGAGAGATATCCATTACTCACCAAAACCTAGATCCAATGAAACAAGGATGAAACCAAATCTGGACAGCGAATAAAACACTTGATTAGATGCAAAATAGCGAGACCTAGTCTTTTTGGATATAGATCTTGCATCTTGGTATGATTTAGAATGTTTAGATGAAGAAATCAGGGATTAGGTTTGAATTTGGAGAATCAAGGACATTAACCTAATGTTTGAGTGAGAAGAGAAACCCTAATTCTCTCCCCAAACCACGTTATTCATAGTTGCAGGTCATTAGCCTAAGGGACTTGCTAATCAACCCATTAGCAGCTAATTAATCTATTTAGTATAAAATAAAACTTAAAACAACAATTTCTCCGAAAATCCGAGCCAAATCTATAATGTGACCACTCTACGGAATTACCAACCACCATTCCGATTTAATGAGACCTATTTCAGCACCTGATTCGTCCCATATCAGAAGTTATAGCTAAACAGTTAGTATAAGGGAAAATGGTCATAAATCGATTTGGTAAAAATCCTGAACATGTCTCACATCCCTATAAACATCATATTAATATATAAGAATGGTACGACCGCTTGGGAATTAAATATAATTATTTTCTAATCCTTCGATACGTAAAACACGAGTCATTACATTTTGTACCACTTTATTTTACATGTAAGATTTCATTATAAGATGGAACTATTTCTAGCGTATTAAAATTTCCATAAGCATTTAAATAACCAATTCCAACAAAATTTGAATTCAAAGACAAAGTATACTAATTGTGTCCAAATGAACAACTGTATCCAAATTTGTTTAACACGGAAACAAAAACTAAATTACATTTAAATGATGGCACAATAATAGTGTCTTTAAAATCCAAATAAAAATCAGTTCCTAATAACAAACTAAAATGCCCAATTGCTTCCACTTCTAACGATTGTCTGTCTCCCACAAAATGTGTCTTTCACAATCACTTAGCCTTCGATAGCTCGGTAACCATGCATAGAAACATTTATGTGAGTAGTAGCAACAAAATCTATCCATCAAGTATTTCTATGTACTAAAGATAAATTGACCTCAGAATAGACCAAGTTAAGAAACATACCTATCTTTGCACGCCATGCATGATATTTGGTACATTCCTTCTTTATGTGTCCAAGTTTACAACAAAAGAAACAACCATCGGTTTCTTTCTGTTGTTTCTTGTAATACCCATAAAATATACCCTAAATAGACATAGATGGTTAAATTATATATATACCATAATACATTAATAAAATACTAACGACATGAAAATAAGAATTTCGTAAAATTGAGAATCAGGAAAAGAAGGTATTACTATTGCGCTCGTGGCAAGATTCTGATCCATTTACATATTTTATTTGCTGAGAACGGAGTCTATATGAAGAAGTTATGATTAAAACAAGTTATACGAATTATTTTACACACAATAATTGAAATTGAAATTAGATAAATAAATATATGAAATATAAATAATATATTAATTGGCCTAAAAGAATATTCCATGAGAACTTGAATTGTGTGTATATATACATATAGAAGGGGACAAAAATAACCAACTTAAGGAAGGTAATCAATCTAATTTATAATTGTAATTAATATAAAAGAAACAATTAGAGAAATAAATTCTATGGCTCGACCCCAGAAGGGGGATCGACCGCCCTTATAGAAAGGGGTCTACCTAGGGGTCGACCTCCCGTCTATAGAAATGGTCAACCTCCCTTAAGGGAAATGGGCAGTGAAGGCTTGTTTCTAAGGGTTTTTATATAGCTTGCAAATACGGACAACCACGATTGGATCTTATGAATCTTACGGTCCTTATTAACACTTGCAACTATATATACCACCTACCTAGCCCATCCTAAACCCTAATCTATTTTCTTCTTTACGCCTCCATTCTACCATTAGAATTCTAGTGAAAAGTTTAGGTTTTCTTCTAAATTCTTATTCAATATTTCTTTTCTTCTCTATTCTGATTTGGGATTAGTTTTAGATTTATATTCTAGAATTCAAAATTTTATGTATAAGACTCCAATCTCTTAATTCTTATATATAGATTAATAGGAGTTGGAGAACGTTTTATACAAAGGACTGGAGGCAAAAGCAAACACCATTCAGATTTCCAATGTTTTATCCTTCTTAACACTATAAGTGGAAATGACATTAGTTTGCTAATTTTTTTATTTTGTAGTGTGGATTTGTATCTATATACCTAAGAGAATTTGGATCTAAATGAAAACATAATATGGAACATCCTCCAAATTCCCTATATTTTAATTGTTATGCACAATTGATCAATCCACTGTATATGGGATTTTGGGTTGTTGTAATAATGAAAGAAAGACATGATTCTTGTTGTATAATTTTCTATATTATTTGTATTCCGTTTTGTTCTATTTCATGTAAATCCATATATTTGATGTCATGCATAAGGTTAAGATTTGTATAGAGTTGTAAATCTAATAGGTTTAAATCTCAATTTTTCTAAATAGAGTATTTGAACATATTATTTACAAAATATCTTAATATTAAGGTTTTGCGTATGAACATATATAAGAAAGGAATATATTCAAAATAGGAATTATAAGAATATATATATATATATGATATACGATATTGGGTTTATCTTTTATTGTTGCAATAATTAAATTAAAACCTAGCTTACAAATTTATATGTTGTTATTGTGGTTTTTCCCATTTTATTGTCACACGTTAGTATGTATATTTGTGCTATGATTGAAGGAAATATAGGAAATGACTTGTACACCTTTAAATTTAAATAAGGATTAACATTTCGAAAATGTGGTAAGGACGTTAATCTCATTTGCTTAACATACGTCATATATATATATATATATATATATATATATATATATATATATATATATCGTAAACAACGTAATATTAATATGTAATTAATATGGTTAAATTAGGAATAGAATTCAAATGTTCCCATAGGAATTTGTATGTTTGTATGTGTGAAAACTAAAGGCCTTAATTAGAAATAATGTCACATAGGCATGAGTTTAACCATTACTTGTAGTACAAGTCTACTCGGGACCGACCGGCATATCCAACATCTACAAGTAAGATTGGTTAATGTGAGAGGTCTAGGTGTCATGGGCCATTATAGTTATTACATTATGATATAAGGTTAGGCCCAACTTGTAGTTGAAGCTTGCTTGGAATCTCCTGGCAAATCCAGCATCTACATGTAGTCGGTCTAATGTGAGATGTCTAGTGTGTGTATATGCATATGTAACGACCTGCTTTTTTCATACAGTTTAAGCCGACATCTAATAACCCATGTCAACTCAAATTGCACAAAAAAGCAGACTGTTAATAGAAAGAAGTTCGAGGGGGAGAGAAGTAAGAAATATTGGAATAGAATAATAAGAAGATCAGAGTCTCACAGCGGAATGGACAAAATATATTAATCAACAATACTTTATTCAAAGATAATTGTAATGATTAAACATCAGAGTACACATTCATATCCATTCATACAAATAGCAGAATAAAATAGTACTAGTAAATATAGGAATACGTCTCGACTCCAGCTCCTTTTCTGAAGTTCCAAGCGAAACCTAACCTGGAAATACACTCGGTCTAACCCAAGCAGATTTGAAGCAAAGCAAAATTCACACGGATCAGTTTGGAATACTTTCAGTGATAAATTCACATAACAAACAACATTCTTAACTTTAGAAAACCCTTTTGAAAGAAAAAGATAATAGTAAGATCAGCCTACTCATAATCACGGACGATTTTGACCTTACTATAACCCAAAACAATTTTGATATATCAAAATCCTGTGATATTATAATAGTGTCTATCAAATCATAAATAAATAACCAAATAGCAGAACGCTTGCAACTCACGCTCTACATATTCATTATAAAATCAAAAACCAAAGGGCACTTATTGGAGATTGGATTCCAATTATGACAAGGTATGGGACCACCTTCCGATCAGTGTACTCTAGAGGGGATACATTGGGGTTCAACAAGAACATCTTGCAACCCAGCCATACATGACCAACCACTCATTTAGCTTGAGTGTACCGAATATATTGTCACCAACGGACGCTACCGACATGACTGTTCCCGGGAGATACAAAAGTGAAAGAAAAACAAAATGAATTTTCTCTAAATCAGTGACAAATAAACCCTGCTTGGGTGTGACCCAACTAGCCATGCTACCTGCGCGATTTTTGTCATTTCCCGGTTGTGAGGCTACATTTACTTTCTTAGAACATATAGCCACCATTCACTTTGAATGCCACATCGTCAAACCATCAAACCATATTCGATCATCCTAAGAATATTATAGGTATAAAAGCTAAGAGAAACGAATTTCTCCACCACCAAACGTAATACCTCGAAAATACCGTCTTATGTGATACGTTAGGTATACTCTGTCAGACATTCGTCCATACAAGTTGTCATGGGTCTGGACAAACCGAAGGCACTATCCTGTAAATAGAACAACCCTTGCATTTTACTTCATCTTCAATGCTCCATCTTTATACATGTCCATGCAGATTAGTTTCGTACGCAACGTTGATTCGAAGTGGTTTTGGGTCTAGTTCCCATCCCAGTCTCTTTGAAACAACACGCCAAAAATGTCCAATAATATATCACTTATGGTTGGTGTTTTTAACTATCAGTCTCAAAATAGTATAGTCAAGTACATTGGCAGCACAGACCCTTTTATTATTTCAAAACATTCTTTAAACTCTTATCGATCTTCGAAACTCATTTCATCGATTTAATATCGATTCCATTCATTTATCTTAACAAAACATCCTTTGCTTTCGTCATTCGGAATAATAAATGTATTCTAAGTTTTAAGAATAACATGTTTTCCAATATCATTTTATTGCCATATTTTATAAAATCTCTTTTCATTTTCTTAATTTGGAAATATCGCTATATATTATAAGCTCAGTTTATAATGGTCAAAATAATGTCAAATGACACATTAGTTTGTATATATCTCAACATAGCTTTGTCAAATTTCGAACTTCGAAGATTATATTTTAACACTTATGTAAAAATATAATTGAATTCCAAATATCATCTTCCTTCTCCATCCTAAATAATCCTTTTCATCACTTTGGAATTTACCATCGCCATTTATTTAATATTCCAAAACATACCATTCTCGAAAATAGTGCTATATATATCAAATAGAAATAAATTCGAATTACATTTCAATTTAACCAAACAATTTTGAATTATTCATTGTTTTTCATTTAAAACCAAACCGTTTATTTATATTTCAATAACTTGCCGACAATGTCGCGCTATGATTCATTTCAAAATCTTATAACTATTGTTGCAACATCATTCAAATTAAATTTCCACATCCTTTGCCGATGCAAACTAATATCATCCCTTGATAATAGTGAAGTCGTTCAAGTTGGGGTATTTGATTTACCTCTCAGACCTTGATCGACAACATTCTTACCTTGGAATAGATATAAGTTCGTAACTAAAACTCCACATCATCAAACTTATTTTCTATTTTATTCAAGTCATGGTTTTAAACCATAATCTTACTTTTGGGAATTCCGGTCGATTATTACCATTTAATATTAACATTCTACTTTAACTTTACTATAAGAAATACTTTTATAATTGGAATTATGTTTTTATAACTCATTTACATACTTTACTCAAAACCTTTTAATATTATATTATAAAAAAAAATCTTGGATTTATAACTAAAATCCATTATCAGCTTCTTTACTTAAACCGATGGGTAAATTTCCTTTACATTCCTGAAAATCTTCCCTTTTATCCAAATTCCAATGTTAAACAAATTATTTATTTTAAACTAATCAGAATAACTCAAATCCCCTTTAACGATTTCATTTATGAATTTTGGATCAAATTATCCGACTACTTCATAAATCCCTTTCAAATTTAACTAGCCCTTTAAACATGCTCGATTCACTTCTTATGTAAATTTCACTTAAGAATAATCATTTTAAATACAATTAACTTTATTATTTACCGAAGTAGAAACAATTTTACTTCTTTATTAACTAAAAAAACTATTTAATCACTTTTGCAATTATTAAATAATATAATAATAATCTTTAAAAATTGTTAATTAAAAAGTAAATTATATTGAAGAAATCTTATTTAATATTCATTGATCACATATGTGATCAAAATAGTTGACTCAGTTAATTGACATCATCACTTAAACGTTAATTGATCTTAATTACCTCTTTTTATTAGATTAATATAATTAATCTAATAATATTACTTAATTATTTAATTAAAAATATTTATTTGAAAATATAAATCTATAGGATAATAATAACTTATTTCGCTTACAAACATTTTTTAAATGTTAAATAATTTTATCATGATATCTTATAAAACTTGATTTATAAACATCTTTCATTTTTAAAACTTCATTCCAACGTATAAAATGTAACTAAAAATCTCTCTTTTAGTTATAAAATAAAATTTATAACTTAACTTTTTTAGTTTGCTGAATGGGAAATCAACATTCAAATAAAAAGGTGGATTCTAGGCGATTTGCTGGCAATCCCTCATTCAATACTGTATATTGATTCAAATCACAACAACGTTGAATTTAAATTCAACGTCAACATCCAAACAGGTTTTTAATGTCAATTGGGTTCAATCAATTCATACATAAATAATATAAAAAAATAAACAATATACATAATATTTTAGGAATCCGGTAAAATCCCTCCAACCTGTTCTTCCCTACATCACAGCTCGTTATAACAATTTCATAATATCATATGAGACTGAAATTTAATTAAACGGCGTCAACATAATTAACATCAACCGAAAAAAAAACAATAATATACCAACATCGTCCACAGCATCCAATCAACCAATTTTATATTATCGATTATAAATAATATTTATATGAATTTAACACATCATAGAATTCCAAAAATGTGTGAGAATTAACTCACCTTTATTTCAATGATCGATTCTGGCTGATTTAAATAATTTCAAATGCATCATTTGAAATTATATAGAACATTGATTGCTTCTGAATCACTCCAGACCGACTCAGCAGCGTAGCCCTCAACGATACGATCCTATTGGATCCAATTTTGCTTGAATCCGATAACGTATGCCCAAGATACAACTGTTACAATATTTAAATTAGTTTTTAACTAACTAATAATTAATGTTATTGTTAATATAAAAATTAATTATCCTAATTAACAATTAACACTAATTAATCGACTATTAATTATCGTTCCACGTTAGCTGTTGTTAAAAGAAAAACGCGGTTTCTCCTACCTAGTTATCTCGAGCCCAACCCTACATCTCTCTAAACAAAGAAACCCGATACTTCCTTCATGTGTCCAGTTCAAAGAAAAAGCTCGACCTCTTTTCATTCCTCAAGCGCCGCCGTTGGCCTTGACCATTATTGTAATAACCCGGAAAATGCGAGCCAATTTAAAATTTTTAAATTGATTATTTCAAAGGACTTTGAATAATTGAAATGGAATATTTCAATAAAATAGTGAATTAGAAATGGTGAGTCAGTTTGAAAATTTGAATTCAAACTTTGACCGACTATGCAGGGTGGAAAATATAACGGATTTTAGCGAGACCAAAAATATTTAAATCTGTTAGTTAATACCTTTCTAACGAATCTGAAAAATCGAAGTTTCATAACGGGAATCAAAAGTTATGGCCGAATGAATTTTCAGAAGAGTCGGTATATAGAATATATAGGCCTGGAAAATTGATATTTTGCATACGACCTCGGAATTCGATGAAGCCACTTTTGTTGGGTCCGAGATGTCAAACTATTGCTAGGTTTCAAATTTCATAATTTTTGAAGCTAGTATGTGAGTGTGGCAAAAGAAAATGTGTTTGGTCGATTTCTGTTAAATTGGATTGACCAGAAAATGGCCATTTTTCAAATGACCTCAGAATTCAATGAAACTAGTTTTGTTGGGACCGTAGCGTCAAAACATAGCTAGATTTATTTTTCTGGAATTTTTCGAATCAATTTGTGACCCTGGCAAATTGAAATGTGCGTTTAGAGTTAAAAATTAAATGTTTTATACTTTAATTTGAAAAATAACTGACTGTAACAGTCGAATTGGCCTACGAAACATATCCCATTGTGTCCGGAATGGGGGTATTTAGCTAGGGGCGACAGTCGTTCGGTTTAAAAAGGAGTTCGTTTGAGAAAACACAATTTAAAAATTAAATATAATCCTCGGCCAATCATATTTCTCCATTCATAATTAAAAAAAAATAACAGAAACCCCCCCCCCCCCCCGACCCCGACTTCGACGGCGGAAACCCTTCTTCTCCTTCCCAGGCGATTTCCGATCGCCACGGCCAGAATTAGCTCCTCCCCCAGTTCAACTTTTTGTAGTTCTCCCTCCCCTCTTCAAATCCATATAAGGAGCTCCCCCTATCGTCGCCTCTACGCCGAGATATCCACCTCCAAACTTCCGACCTTCAAACCGCCGCCGCCGCCGATCAGCACCATCGAGCCCCACCAAACCGCCGCGCGCCTGTAGCTCTCTCGAAGCTCTTCCACCTCCAACTTCCTGATCGTCCCCTCGTGTCCTGGTTCTCGCGAAAACCGCGAACCCAGTTTTGAAGCTTTTTGAAAGTGCGTTTTTCTTTGATCTTTACACTTTGAAAAATTATATCTTTTTGGTGTGTTGACGAAATTCGATGAAACAGGAAACATCAAGACCGCAAGGAAGCTCTCTACCCAATAGAAGAAGCTGCGGATTTTTCTGACATCGTATCGATTTTTAGCGCTCAGAAAACCAAGGTGAGAAATCTAAATTAACGTGAAATTGAATGGAAAATGTCGTGTATAATTTATATTAAAGAAATATAAATTACATACGTGTTGTATACCTCATGTACATGCGTAGTGTAAGCTATATGAGCAAAGTATG
This sequence comes from Allium sativum, assembly GCA_030737875.1. Classification (NCBI taxonomy): domain Eukaryota; kingdom Viridiplantae; phylum Streptophyta; class Magnoliopsida; order Asparagales; family Amaryllidaceae; genus Allium; species Allium sativum. The sequence goes on along the minus strand of CM060919.1, from coordinate 118,203,336 downwards.
AATTTTTACATGCCTAGAATAATTGATATATGTGTTGGAATGCAAGTGATATATATTATATTATATATATATATACTCCCCTCGTCCACAAACCATGGACGATATTTATTGTGGTGAATTGGTGTGAAATATTGGGTGAAAAATACGAATGGTTGAATAATTGTTTGTGGTTGATATTATTTGGTTGTGGTTGAAAAATACCCATTGGTGATTGAAATGAATTGGAAATATTTGTGGAAATAAAAATAAACATGCCGCCTGCGTGCGAATTAGATGCATGAATCCCCATTGTCAAAAACCGCGAGGTTTTAAGGTAGAGCGAGGAGCCGTACTAGGGACGATGCCGGTTTTAACTACCCTGCCGTTATGCTGCCGAAATTTTGAATAATCTTTGTGTGTTAGAATTATTTTCGTATGTTGAAATTATTTTACATGCATTGAAATTAAATCCATATGTTGAAACTATATCCATGTGTGGAAATGTTTGTGTGTTGAAAAGTGTTGTGTGAAAATAAAATTCATTTGTGGATGAGTGAAGTGTTTAAACAATAAAAAACCACATTTATATATATATATATGAAGTACCAAAAATATTTTCCTTATATAAATAACTTCAACCATAAAAATCTCGTCTTTCTAATATGAACAACATAAATAAAATGTCCATGTGTGGAAATACTCATTTGTTGAGAAGTGTGTGTAGTGGAAAAGTTCATGTGTTGAGTAAAAAGATCGAACAATAAAAATTACATTTTTATTGAAACTATGAAGTGCTGAAACATCTATTTGTCGAATAAATATTTTAAATGATGAAAATATCATTTTTATCATATGTGTGATATGCTAAAGATATGCGGACATTGAAATGAATATTTGTGATAGAAATATTATTTTTAACATGCATAGGAACTAAATGAAATAGTCATGTGTCGAAATCTATTTTAGTTCGCCAAAATTATCATCTTTGAAATGTGAAGTGTTAAAAATAGCCACTTGTTCAAATAAACGTGCATGAGTTGAAATATACATTAACTAGCTAATGATATGATTTTAGCCTATGCATGCAACATTCGAATGAATGGTGTTTTTAAACCAAAGCAAATCAAATATGAAATTGAATGGAAAATGATAAATGTTAGAAATTGTATATATGTACATGCATATCTGTTGAACAGGTTAAAGCAAAAGGGGCTAGAGAAGAGAAATAGAATTTTGTGCCCGACAAATAGGTACACATTTACCGCTTTGTTTGGGTGATGATTTTATGAGCCTGCTGGCTAGCCGCTTGGCTTTTTCTTTTTCTTTTTGATATGAGACGCCCGTGTGGCTATTTGGGAATTTTCCCAGACCCTCCCGTACAAAGGAGGTTATGGCGAAATTTTCCAAAATTTAAAGGCGTTAGTGAAATAATTGAAGTGGAAACGATATAGGAATTTTCGAATGAACTATATTTATATAAATATATAAATATAAATAGAATTAAAACGAAACGTGGCCGTGCAGTTCATATTTTGAAACCGTGATTTCAAACGACTAGTGCGGAAGATCCGACCATTGGATTTTCCCGAAACCTCAACCGTTGGGTTCGCCTTGGAAATATCTTTCCAACGGCACCAACTTTGTGAAGATCCGACGGTTGGATTGTCTGGAATGCTCAATTCAAAACTGAAGAAAAACAGCGCCAGAAACGATTATATTTATATATATAAATATAATTGAAATAAATCGAATAACGACGCTGTAGTTCGTAAATTGAAATCGTAACTTCAAATGGTTGGTGTGGAAAATCCGACCGTCGGATTTTCCCAAAACTGAAACCGTTGGATTCGTTTTGAAATGACCTTCCTAATGATGTAGAATTTGTGAAGATCCAACGGTTAGATTTTCCTATAAGTGTAAAACAAAATTAGTGGAAAGCAGCGCCAGTGCATCGACACGACCTGAAACGTCGTTTAATTAAATATGGTCGTTTTAAACTAAATAAAATTGGCGATATATCGTTATATAGTACTATAGACGATATAGAGTGAAAATAAACCAATTTTGTTGTGTTTGCTTGATATGTGATGGTTGAATGTATTTGACATGAAAATTATAACTAAATAACTGAAATGTGAATGTTGAATGGTCCAACCATGTGATTAATTGATTTGAAAATCTAAATATACGTGGGTTATTTGAAAAGGCCGAGTTTATCTCATTTCGAATAATCGATCGACGTTGAGAAGTCGAAGACGACTGAAGGCCGACGATCTCCACATTGGATGGATGGGCGCTACTGATACTCGTGACTGGAGTAGCTACCATGAAGGAATTGAAGTAGTAGCCGTCCAAACATACTGTTGGTTGTACGGATATGCGAGGAATTGGTGCCTCCGGTTTCGTTCAGACCCAGAACGGACTTGTAAATGGACTGTGTGTCTGACATTGGATTTTGTTCTGTGTTGATTGATCTATGTTAAATATATATCTGTTTGGCGGCGGAGAATTTATTCTCTTACTTAACGCCCTTCTCTGAGACGTACGAGCTCAGAGGTTATGTATTGACAGAAATCAGTCGCATGGAGTGGATTGCCTATGTGGCACGCCTAAGTGGCATATGATCAAGGCTTCTGTTGCAAAGCAAAGTCTTGTGGTTGATGATCAAAGCATGGTCTGTGTGACGTAGCTTTGTGTATAACGTGAATTCGTGAGCCTCACACCTCGGTATGAGTCAAAAACGGGAGAGTGACTGCAGGGAGAGCACGACGTTTCTTTCTAGCTAAGGTGGTGTCAGTGACCTACCAGCCCTGACATTATATATACTTTTCACCTGTGTGGTTGTTGGAATGCGAGGCGCCTCGATATAGGTCTGTAAGGACCGGGAAACGTGTGTTCAGGAATAACTAATCCTCAAAAGTAAGAGAGGACCGGCCCTGAAGATCCAAGGATCATAGTGGGGTCCTGGGACATTTGCTAGAGTGTCTCGAATCGGAGAGGAGCTTGCCCCTTGCCTCGACTCATGAAGGAATCCAATTTCCAATACGAAATATGCGGACATGATTGTATTACTAGTATGGCGACATAGTGGTATGGGTCATTTATGCCGCCTAAGATTGATATTTATGATTGAATTTGCTTTTGAAACATATATGCACTAGTAATAATACCAAACACTTTTGTTTTATTCGTATGAAGCATCTTTGGCCATTATAAGGTAAAAACTCTATCCTCCGGCTTGCGTTGCATTGTGTGATGGGACCTGAGTCTTATAATGGCTTCATTTTATAAAAAGCATTGCGTTGATTTAATCATTTACTTTATTTCATGCACTAGCACTCATTGGAGTAAATCCGTTCCGCGAAAGTGGCGTGGTCCTTTGATTTGCCTTATTATTGTTGTTAATAAACTGAGTAGATTTCTCATACCAGTCCCATGACTGACTCGTAGTTTGTTTCACCTTGCAAACTCGGGTGCCCTCATTTTCACACGGGCAGCCTAGTTACAGGTTTCTGACGCACCTTTTGGCTCATGGCGAGGCTTGACTACACCGTGCTGACTTGGATTTTCTCCACCATTATTGTATCTATATTATGATTCCGCCACTGGCGATGTAGACTGATATTCCTTTTGTGTACTCTTTATGTATGATTCCGCCTCAGGCGATGGTGACTGATTATGTATCATTATACACTAAGTTGTATCCTGTACTGTGCTTCTCTGATGTGATGATATTTATATGATTCCGCTGTCATATGTGTGTAAATTATTCTATTTTCTGTTTATGCTATTATCTGTGATCTGCTAATGATGATTAATGTGTTATATTCCAATGATTATCCTTAACACCGTGTCACGGGGTTTTGGGATCGTCACACCTAGTATCAGAGCTTTGATTAACCTTAGTTCTGGAGTCTAACACATTAAACACTTCGTCAAAATAGAATCAGTAGTATTCTAAGGCGTGTCGCTCATTAGAGATAGGACAAGCAAGGTCCTAGAATGAGCTGAGCAGAATAGCAAAAACAATTGATCAGTCCCTTATCTTTCCGTAAAGTTTTCTGCTTAACTATGTAATAGACTATCATTTCTGTTAGCTGACTTTTTTCGTTGCTTATACAGAATTTGACAAATGGCTACCAGAGCAGCCACCGCTAGAGGAGGCTGTGCCGGCCGAGGCAGAGGAAGGGGAGAAATCCCAGCACAAGAAGGACCTTTGATACAACCTCCGGCAGCTCAATACTTCGAGCTTGACCGTGTAGCTAAGAGATATAAGAACTTAGGAGGCAAGACCTTCTCGGGAACTGGCACCGTAATAGAGGCCGTTGCATGGCTCAAAACATGCGAGAAAATTCTTGAAGGCCTAAGGCTTGGAGACGAAGACAAAGCTATTATGGGCGCCTGGCTTATGCAGGAACAAGCTGAATTATGGTGGGAATCTCTTACCGCTGGGAATAGAGAGGCTGGAAGAACATGGGATGGATTTAAAGAACTCTTCAAGGAGAAATATGTCCCAGAACAAGCTCTAGAAAGAATGCACGATGACTTCGCCAATCTCCAGCAAGGGGATCTTTCCGTGCAGGATTATCTGAACAAATTTACAATGTTGTCGCCCTATGCTCCAGAACTCGTCGCTACTGCGAAGTCCAAAAATAAGAGGTTTATCCTTGGACTAAGACGACAATATCATGATAGAGCCGTGGCCCATGTCAAGCTGGATTTCAACGAACTGGTGGAAATGACATGCAACTATGAAGACCTTGATCAAAGGCATATGGATCAGGATCGCGCTAGAAGCCAAGCCGGAAACAAGCGCAAGCCTGCTGTAAATCAAGGCGAGTCAAGCCAAGCAGCATCTTCAAAACCTCAGACTGGCAAGTCGCCAAGAGGAAATTGCTTTAACTGTGGTAAGCCGCGGCACTACTCAAACGTCTGCACAGCTCCGAAGAGGCAGAAGACGAATTCTCAAGGCTCGAGCCAAGGCTCTCAGAACCCTCGCTCGTGCTTCAACTGTCGCAAGACCGATCATCTGGTCAAAGACTGCCCATTTTATACCTGTCAGGTCCAATAAAACTGCCCAAAGTCTAGCACAGATATATTTCAGAGAAATTGTTAAGCTGCATGGAATTCCCATCAGCATAGTCAGTGATAGAGATCCCCTATTTACTAGCAAGTTCTGGGAGGCTTTCCAGACAGAATTGGGAACAAAACTGAATATGAGCACCGCTTATCACCCCCAAACAGATGGCCAGACTGAGCGGGTGAATAGAATTTTAGAAGATTTATTGCGGGCTTGTATAATTGATTTCGGTGGGTCATGGGAAGATCATTTGCATCTGGCAGAATTCTCATATAACAATAGCTATTAAGCAAGTTTGAGAATGTCACCATTTGAAGCATTATATGGCAGACCCTGCAGATCTCCAGCATGTTGGGTAGAACCTGGCAACAGACTTGTACTAGGACCCGATATGATCAGAGAAGCATCTGATAAAGTGGATTTCATCAAGAAGCGATTGAAAACCGCCCAAAGCCGACAGAAAAGTTATGCAGACTCTAGAAGGAGAGATTTGACATTTGCTGTTGGTGATCATGTTTATTTAAAGGTTTCCCCGATGAGAGGAGTAATCAGATTTGGAAAGACTGGGAAGTTGGCACCGAGATTTATTGGTCCCTTTCCTATACTTGAGCGAATTGGAACTCTTGCTTATAGGGTTCAATTGCCAGATTGGTTGCCTGGAGTGCACAATGTATTTCACGTATCTCAACTTAGGAGAAATGTGCATGATCCGGATCTTGTTGTTGAAGAAGCAGCGCAACAGGATGTGGAGATAACTCCAGAATTAGCACTCAGAAGAGAGCCATTAAAAATTGTTGGCAAAGAAACCAGAGAACTCAGAAGCAAAAAGGTTCATTTAGTTAAAGTGCAGTGGAGTAGTGATCCTAGAGACTGTACTTGGGAAACTGAGGAAAGCATTAAGCAAGCTTACCCCAAATGCAGAGTGGATATCTCTGACTAACTCCGGTGCAAGGTACCTTTACCATACTTTGCATTTACATTTTATTTCATAATTTACTGTTGTTTCCTTTTCGAGGACGAAAAGTTTTAAGTAGGGGAGATTGTAATAACCCGGAAAATGCGAGCCAATTTAAAATTTTTAAATTGATTATTTCAAAGGAATTTGAATAATTGAAATGGAATATTTCAATAAAATAGTGAATTAGAAATGGTGAGTCAGTTTGAAAATTTGAATTCAAACTTTGACCGACTATGCAGGGTGGAAAATATAACGGATTTTAGCGAGACCAAAAATATTTAAATCTGTTAGTTAATACCTTTCTAACGAATCTGAAAAATCGAAGTTTCATAACGGGAATCAAAAGTTATGGCCAAATGAATTTTCAGAAGAGTCGGTATATAGAATATATAGGCCTGGAAAATTGATATTTTGCATACGACCTCGGAATTCGACGAAACCACTTTTGTTGGGTCTGGGATGTCAAACTATTGCTAGGTTTCAAATTTCATAATTTTTGAAGCTAGTATGTGAGCGTGGCAAAAGAAAATGTGTTTGGTCGATTTCTGTTAAATTGGATCGACCAGAAAATGGCCATTTTTCAAACGACCTCAGAATTCAATGAAACTAGTTTTGTTGGGACCGTAGCATCAAAACATAGCTAGATTTATTTTTCTGGAATTTTTCGAATCAGTTTGTGGCCCTGGCAAATTGAAATGTGCGTTTAGAGTTAAAAATTAAATGTTTTATACTTTAATTTGAAAAATAACTGACTGTAACAGTCGAATTGGCCTACGAAACATATCCCATTGTGTCCGGAATGGGGGTATTTAGCTAGGGGCGACAGTCGTTGGGTTTAAAAAGGAGATCGTTTGAGAAAACACAATTTAAAAATTAAATATAATCCTCGGCCAATCATATTTCTACATTCATAATTAAAAAAAAAAATATCAGAACCCCCCCCCCCCCCCCGACCCCGACTTCGACGGCGGAAACCCTTCTTCTCCTTCCCAGGCGATTTCCGATCGCCACGGCCAGAATTAGCTCCTCCCCCAGTTCAACTTTTTGTAGTTCTCCCTCCCCTATTCAAATCCATATAAGGAGCTCCCCCTATCGTCGCCTCTACGCCGAGATATCCACCTCCAAACTTCCGACCTTCAAAACGCCGCCGCCGCCGATCAGCACCACCGAGCCCCACCAAACCGCCGCGCGCCTGTAGCTCTCTCGAAGCTCTTCCACCTCCAACTTCCTGATCGTCCCCTCGTGTCCCGGTTCTCGCGAAAACCGCGAACCCAGTTTTGAAGCTTTTTGAAAGTGCGTTTTTCTTTGATCTTTACACTTTGAAAAATTATATCTTTTTGGTGTGTTGACGAAATTCGATGAAACAGGAAACATCGAGACCGCAAGGAAGCTCTCTACCCAATAGAAGAAGCTGCGGATTTTTCTGACATCGTATCGATTTTTAGCGCTCAGAAAACCAAGGTGAGAAATCTAAATTAACGTGAAATTGAATGGAAAATGTCGTGTATAATTTATATTAAAGAAATATAAATTACATACGTGTTGTATACCTCATGTACATGCGTAGTGTAAGCTATATGAGCAAAGTATGAATTTTTACATGCCTAGAATAATTGATATATGTGTTGAAATGCAAGTGATATATATTATATTATATATATATACTCCCCTCGTCCACAAACCATGGACGATATTTATTGTGGTGAATTGGTGTGAAATATTGCGTGAAAAATACGAATGGTTGAATAATTGTTTGTGGTTGATATTGTTTGGTTGTGGTTGAAAAATACCCATTGGTGATTGAAATGAATTGGAAATATTTGTGGAAATAAAAATAAACATGCCGCCTGCGTGCGAATTAGATGCATGAATCCCCATTGTCAAAAACCGCGAGGTTTTAAGGTAGAGCGAGGAGCCGTACTAGGGACGGTGCCGGTTTTAACTACCCTGCCGTTATGCTGCCGAAATTTGGAATAATCTTTGTGTGTTAGAATTATTTTCGTATGTTGAAATTATTTTACATGCATTGAAATTAAAGCCATATGTTGAAACTATATCCATGTGTGGAAATGTTTGTGTGTTGAAAAGTGTTGTGTGAAAATAAAATTCATTTGTGGATGAGTGAAGTGTTTAAACAATAAAAAACCACATTTTTATATATATATGTAGTACCAAAAATATTTGCCTTATATAAATAACTTCAACCATAAAAATCTCGTCTTTCTAATATGAACAACATAAATAAAATGTCCATGTGTGGAAATACTCATTTGTTGAGAAGTGTGTGTAGTGGAAAAGTTCATGTGTTGAGTAAAAAGATCGAACAATAAAAATTACATTTTTATTGAAACTATGAAGTGCTAAAACATCTCTTTGTCGAATAAATATTTTAAATGATGAAAATATCATTTTTATCATATGTGTGATATGCTAAAGATATGCGGACATTGAAATGAATATTTGTGATAGAAATATTATTTTTAACATGCATAGGAACTAAATGAAACAGTCATGTGTTGAAATCTATTTTAGTTCGCCAAAATTATCATCTTTGAAATGTGAAGTGTTAAAAATAGCCACTTGTTCAAATAAACGTGCATGAGTTGAAATATACATTAACTAGCTAATGATATGATTTTAGCCTATGCATGCAACATTCGAATGAATGGTGTTTTTAAACCAAAGCAAATCAAATATGAAATTGAATGGAAAATGATAAATGTTAGAAATTGTATATATGTACATGCATATCTGTTGAACAGGTTAAAGCAAAAGGGGCTAGAGAAGAGAAATAGAATTTTGTGCCCGACAAATAGGTACACATTTACCGCTTTGTTTGGGTGATGATTTTATGAGCCTGCTGGCTAGCCGCTTGGCTTTTTCTTTTTCTTTTTGATATGAGACGCCCGTGTGGCTATTTGGGAATTTTCCCAGACCCTCCCGTACAAAGGAGGTTATGGCGAAATTTTCCAAAATTTAAAGGCGTTAGTGAAATAATTGAAGTGGAAACGATATAGGAATTTTTGAATGAACTATATTTATATAAATATATAAATATAAATAGAATTAAAACGAAACGTGGCCGTGCAGTTCATATTTTGAAACCGTGATTTCAAACGACTAGTGCGGAAGATCCGACCATTGGATTTTCCCGAAACCTCAACCGTTGGGTTCGCCTTGGAAATATCTTTCCAACGGCACCAACTTTGTGAAGATCCGACGGTTGGATTGTCTGGAATGCTCAATTCAAAACTGAAGAAAAACAGCGCCAGAAACGATTATATGTATACATATATATATATATATATATAATTAAAATAAATCGAATAACGACACTGTAGTTCGTAAATTGAAATCGTAACTTCAAATGGTTGGTGTGGAAAATCCGACCGTCGGATTTTCCCAAAACTGAAACCGTTGGATTCGTTTTGAAATGACCTTCCTAATGATGTAGAATTTGTGAAGATCCAACGGTTAGATTTTCCTATAAGTGTAAAAAAAAATTAGTGGAAAGCAGCGCCAGTGCATCGACACGACCTGAAACGTCGTTTAATTAAATATGGCCGTTTTAAACTAAATAAAATTGGCGATATATCGTTATATAGTACTATAGACGATATAGAGTGAAAATAAACTAATTTTGTTGTGTTTGCTTGATATGTGATGGTTGAATGTATTTGACATGAAAATTATAACTAAATAACTGAAATGTGAATGTTGAATGGTCCAACCATGTGATTAATTGATTTGAAAATCTAAATATACGTGGGTTATTTGAAAAGGCCGAGTTTATCTCATTTCGAATAATCGATCGACGTTGAGAAGTCGAAGAGTCGAAGACGACTGAAGACCGACGATCTCCACATTGGATGGATGGGCGCTACTGATACTCGTGACTGGAGTAGCTACCATGAAGGAATTGAAGTAGTAGCCGTCCAAACATACTGTTGGTTGTACGGATATGCGAGGAATTGGTGCCTCCGGTTTCGTTCAGACCCAGAACGGACTTGTAAATGGACTGTGTGTCTGACATTGGATTTTGTTCTGTGTTGATTGATCTATGTTAAATATATATCTGTTTGGCGGCGGAGAATTTATTCTCTTACTTAACGCCCTTCTCTGAGACGTACGAGCTCAGAGGTTATGTATTGACAGAAATCAGTCGCATGGAGTGGATTGCCTGTGTGGCACACCTAAGTGGCATATGATCAAGGCTTCTGTTGCAAAGCAAAGTCTTGTGGTTGATGATCAAAGCATGGTCTGTGTGACGTAGCTTTGTGTATAACGTGAATTCGTGAGCCTCACACCTCGGTATGAGTCAAAAACGGGAGAGTGACTGCAGGGAGAGCACGACGTTTCTTTCTAGCTAAGGTGGTGTTAGTGACCTACGAGCCCTGACATTATATATACTTTTCACCTGTGTGGTTGTTGGAATGCGAGGCGCCTCGATATAGGTCTGTAAGGACCGGGAAACGTGTGTTCAGGAATAACTAATCCTCAAAAGTAAGAGAGGACCGGCCCTGAAGATCCAAGGATCATAGTGGGGTCCTGGGACATTTGCTAGAGTGTCTCGAATCGGAGAGGAGCTTGCCCCTTGCCTCGACTCATGAAGGAATCCAATTTCCAATACGAAATATGCGGACGTGATTGTATTACTAGTATGGCGACATAGTGGTATGGGTCATTTATGCCGCCTATGATTGATATTTATGATTGAATTTGCTTTTGAAACATATATGCACTAGTAATAATACCAAACACTTTTGTTTTATTCGTATAAAGCATCTTTGGCCATTATAAGGTAAAAACTCTATCCTCCGGCTTGTGTTGCATTGTGTGATGGGACCTGAGTCTTATAATGGCTTCATTTTATAAAAAGCATTGCATTGATTTAATCATTTACTTTATTTCATGCACTAGCACTCATTGGAGTAAACCCGTTCCACGAAAGTGGCGTGGTCCTTTGATTTGCCTTATTATTGTTGTTAATAAACTGAGTAGATTTCTCATACCACTCCCATAACTGACTCGTAGTTTGTTTCACCTTGCAAACTCGGGTGCCCTCATTTTCACACGGGCAGCCTAGTTACAGGTTTCTGACGCACCTTTTGGCTCATGGCGAGGCTTGATTACACCGTGCTGACTTGGATTTTCTCCGCCATTATTGTATCTATATTATGATTCCGCCACTGGCGATGTAGACTGATATTCCTTTTGTGTACTCTTTATGTATGATTCCGCCTCAGGCGATGGTGACTGATTATGTATCATTATACACTAAGTTGTATCCTGTACTGTGCTTCTCTGATGTGATGATATTTATATGATTCCGCTGTCATATGTGTGTAAATTATTCTATTTTCTGTTTATGCTATTATCTGTGATCTGCTAATGATGATTAATGTGTTATATTCCAATGATTATCCTTAACACCGTATCACGGGGTTTTGGGATCGTCACAATTATCGTGGCTTCACCACTCCAGGCAACACCAAGGCCTTGAATCCCCGATCTCCTATCGCCAAAACGTCGCCAAAAATCCAGTTCAAACGGAAAGCACTCACACCCATTTTCTCTCTCCACTAACCGCCTAAGCCATCGGACCACCGTCGAAGTGATGATGACCGTCCCCTACGATCGACTTTCAGATGCCATCATCCACTACGCCACACAACTCCTTGATTTTGGCCAAAACCGATTGAACCCATGAACCGAATACATGAACATACCGTCTCCGATCAACTACCAGTAGCTATCACCACAGCCAATATCAGGCGGTCAACCCAAAAGAAAAAATGAAGCTCTCGCTCCCCTCTACAAAATCCCTTTAGAGTCCATTACTTGAAATCAACTCTGACCCCCTCAAAACCCAAAAAAACAAAACCAAGTATTCGCTGTAAATCTCTATTTCCGGTCACCTCAGGCCACGGTTGGTAATGAATTTTATATGTAGATGGATCATGCCCAGATCTTCAATATTGTAGTGGATGACTTTCGCTAATACCCAACGAATCCAGAGATATAATTTATTATGTGACTAGGGACTTAACTGCAAAATTGATGAATGGTGAACGGTTTTTGGTTGGAGAACTCTGACTTTAGGCTGAGAGGTTAGGTGTATATATAATTAAAAATTAATATTATTTTATGTTAAGGTGACAAGCGGTATGCCTAACGATTTTTATTTCGTGCCTGACGCCATTCCTGAATGATGTTTATTGATTCTCATGCTCACATACAAACTCCATTCACGACGAAAACGGAAGTCGTGGTATAATTCAACGTTACAGTCATAATAAATCTTGTTTTGTCGACTTCCGAATCTGTTTGCTCCAATGGCGCTGTTTTAAGCTTAAATGATCGATTTATTTACATTTAATTTTGTTGCACTCCCAAAATAACTCCAATTGACGTGAAACCTCTAGCAATACTTAGCTATTGCGGTCTCAATAATATTTGTTTCGTTGAAAACGAAGATCGTTTGAATATAGTCCATTTTAAGGGTCTAATTTAAATTAAAACAAATCAATTTAGAAATATCTCAATATAATAATATTAAAATATTATAATTGGTCATGCCTGATTAGAATTTCATGTAGTTTCATAATAAATTATCTCGAGTTGAAATCTAAGCCAAAATCAATATTAAATATATTAAAAATCCCTTTATTTAATATAAATAAACATTATAATTTATAACTAAATTCCATAGCGACTATTTGAAAATTTGATTTGGACATAAAATAAAATCTACAATATAAAAACTTGAATTTTCTCTTCCACTAGAAAAATCTTATTAAATAGATTCAAACATTTCTTGTTTTGAAGAAATCCTACTTATATTGGATCCTGTACAACCATTTAAAGTTCAAAACGTAATATTACGAAATACCACGCCATTGCAGTTCGTTTTGTAATTAAATTATAAACTAAACGTTCACACGTCATTTAATAAACGAAATCGTTAATATATTTCGAAACAAATCAACATTAAATTCTTTTAATTTGTCAGTTTGCAATATATTGCAAATCCAACAAATTCCGACCATTCCGAAATTTAAATTATTATTTTATTAATTATATAAATAAAATACTCGAAATTATTAAATTCAAGATAACTAAATTCTTAAACAAAATTTAAAAGCATTTTAAAATATTAAATAAAACGGTTAAAAATCTGGGCCATTACAGCATAGATATAAGTATTTGTACGTGAGGTAGGCCTGCATTGATTAGATATTAAGTGGCTAACCTACCTTATTTGGGTATTAATTGGTTAGGACATTAGGCCTCTTCTAATGTTTATTCTTTAGAAAGGCTAAAGTCATCGGGTCTGCCCTAATAAAGGTCTTAAGTGGTCATTGGGTTTGTCTTACTCTAAAAAGGTATTAAATGGTCCTAGTAAAATGATAGCGTATAAGTAGGGTAATTCTTCGGTAGTTGTTCGCTTCTTATCTAGGGGCTAGCGAGGGCTGACCTAGGGGTAGATTAAATATATAAGTCCTAAGGAACCGCCGTCTAAGGGAACTATTAAGTTACTAGGAGTTCACCTACAAGAACAGCTAGATAGTAACAAGAGGTTCGCCAGAAGGGCTCTTTTTAAATGAAGCCATGTTCCTTACTTAATCTTGGTAGCAAGTAGTTGTTACTATTTCTCAACCTAAAAGGAGAGTTATTATTTATAATGTTGACATTAGAACGGAGTCTTAAGTGGTTAGGGTCCGCCATAGGGTATTAAGTGATTGTAGAGACTGTAAATAAATTAAACTATGGTCTTAAGTGACTAGGAATAGCCCGCCTTGTGGGGTATTAAGCTCTTAAATTACCTTATTATGGTATTAAGTGATTTCTAGGATGTCTGCCTCATATGTTTATTTATGTGCATGCTTTTTTGCGCAGACATATCATGAAGAATTTATACTGCCAAATATAGGAGATAGTTATTCCTGAAAACTTATGTGATTTTCATTCATCGGAACTTTATGTTCTGACATCCCTCCTTTTAACATATAAACTGGACAGTAGGTGGGAATGCTTGGATCAGTGATACCTTGGAAACGGAGCCTGATGATGGAGGATCCATTGCTAATAGTCATTACTTATGTCAGTGTTATTATATTGGGATAATTATTATTGATGTACCTCTTGTGATTGCTTGAGACTCGCTGTAACTAACATTTATTATGGTTTTAATTAAAGGTACATCTATTTTAAGTTATTATCTTTTATCCCTTCCGCTGTGCGAGATTCCGATTTCTTTTTAGTTTGCTCTATTATTTTTGATATACCATTTCCTTACAGGAACCAACAATCTATTTATAATGGCTCTAAGTTTCGATTAGTCTTTTTGGGTCCAAATTTAGGCATGCTCTAGTTGAGTTGTTAAGTTTGGTATCAGAGCAAAGGTTACCCAATTACGTGGAAAATATACGTATGAGAGGCGCACTTGTTATGTTGAAAAGAGATTTCAAAATGTTTTACTATATAAATAAGTTTATATATATATATATATTTAAAGTACGCATATCATTAAAAAATATTACCTGTAGATCCATCTAGGAAAGGATTAGCCTTGATTTCTATAAGTACCTAGAAAGTCATGTAGTGATTCAGTATTTTCCTTATTGATTTAGAAGCCTATAAGAACCACAAAGTTGAAAATTTAGGAAGGAATGAAACTTCCAAATTCAATAGGCAGTTAATGTGAATAAATTGGTGACTTGATTATCATTCATGGAAAAGATAAGGGAAAGATAAGTAGTAAGAATTAGGAATAAGACGAATTAATGTCCATAGCATAAGGATATGTTAAGAGTTCATGAAAAATGGAAGAATATATTTTGTTAAATGGAATTGATTTCTGTATCAGTAAATATGGAGTTTTGAAATTCGAAAGAGCACTAAATAGTCAATAAGAGAAAGGATATTGAAAATGGATAATATTAAGAAAGTAATTAAGGCCATTTGTGAGAAGGTATAAATATTCGATTAAATGTCCAATAAGTATTGTTTAATGGATAAAATAGCATAAAGGAAATTTATAATGGCAACAATTAGGAGCGTCAAAAATTGAAAATATAAAAACACAGAAGAAAGGATTTAATAAAATATGTAAAACTTCCATAGAATAGTGTGTCAGAAGGATTAGACAAAAAGGTCAAAAGTTAGTAAGAAACCTATAAAATGATTCCTAATGTACTATTAAATTATTTTGAAAAGGAAATTTTTACATTCATTTATAAGCTCAAGTTTCATAATAATTCCATTAAGGAAAGAAAATTTGAAATATGGTTTCCGAGTAAATATATGTTTTTGGTGAAATTTGAAAAGTTTAATGTTTCTTCTGTTAGGCAAACTATGATTTTAAACTTTAAGGAAAACAAAAGATGGATTCCTTAATCAACTGATACTTGTAAACATTTATAAGTTCTAAAAAAGATAAGAAATGTAAGTATCAAGCAGAAAACAATTTTAATAAAATATTTATAATTGTCATTACTTTGATACAACAAGCTTTTAATATTTAAATGAATTTGAAAGGATTTTTTTCTTAAAATTCAGTTATGACAACAAATTTGACATTAAATCAGAAAGAAAAGAAGGCATATAAAAGTTTGATAAAGTAGATGTCATAAATATACTTATTTGAGAAAAAAGTGGATATTAAATTTATTTACTAAAACATAGGAAGAATTTAAAATAATGAAATTCTCACATAATAAAGGGTGTACGAGGGTTAACAATACTAGGAGTAGAATAAATGGGAAATGACTACCCTAACAAATCAATTTAGAAATTTTTGATATATTTATTAATATTAAATTCAATTTTTGAAAAGTACCTTCATTGTGCAAACAAAGGGTACTGAGTAAATTAAGGATTTCCTAAATCGAAATGCACCATCAATATGAAATTTGATAAGAGTACACATGCAGAATAATAAAGGTTTCAAATGGTATTGTTAAAATGTACATAGCCTTAAATTAAGGTTTTAAAACATAAGTTGGCAATAACAGCATAAATTGAGAATCTAAAACTAAATGTGTTAAAAAGGCTTATTTGCTACTTAATTTAATATTGAATTATTAAAGACTTGTTTTCTATTAAAAACTAGCATTTACCTCAAAACATTTGTCATTTTGAAGGACATTAAAGTTTGACCTCCATAATAAAAATATAAGACAAGTGTTGAAATAAGAGGGTTGTTTCTAAATTAAGAATTTATGAACATTTGGTGTAATGTCCCGTATTTTCGGTAGTTAGATATTTAATTTATTTTATTATATTAAATATTGATTTGGAATTTTAAATGGACTTAAAATATATAATTCGTTTACAAAACGAAGGTTGAATGTTCAATTTATAAACAATTATAAAACGAGCTCGTAACGTCAAGGTAGTTCGTAATATTGAGTTTTGAACTTTAATTGAAAATACAGAATCCATTTTAAGTTGGAATACTGTGAAACAAGAAACGTTTGAATCTGTTTGATCATATTTTCTAATGGGAGAGAAAATTGAAAATTTTCTATTATGGATTCTTAGTCATGTCCATTTCAAATTTTAAAATAGTCGCTATGGAATCGTTTATAAATTATAACGATTAATTTAATAATTTAATTCGATTTAGAAGTGAATTTATTTATAACTTGAGATAACGATCGAATTAAGACGCGAAACGAATCCGTTGAATTCGTATTGATGTTTAGAGTCAAGATAGATATATAATTTGTTATTTTGGAAGACCGGATGTTTTTGATGTCCAAAATAGCATTGTTTTACGCGTAAAATAAAATAACCGATGGTCATGTGAACTCCATTTTCAGCGAAACTAATTTTATTGAATCCGTAATGGTTAAGTCATGTAGTGTTTCAAGTTTTAAGTTATTTGGATTTATTTTGCGATCGTAGGAAATTTAAACGCGAGTTTTTGATTTGTGATTTATAAAGGACTTTTCACAAACGACCTCGGAATTCTGCGAAACTTGTTCCATCATGTCCGGAATATTTTTCTATGCTAAGAATACGAGTTTCATCTCGATTAGAGATTAAACGAGTTGTTTTAATACATTATTTCATAGCGAAATTTTGGATAATAATATAATAATATTTGGTTGGGTATAAATACTAGTTCTAAACCTGATTCTGGGTCAAAGTTATTGCGCGCGGTCAGCTATCCTGTAAGCCGCCTACTCCATCGTTCAGTGGCCGAAATCTCGCCACTTACTCCTTAAATTTTCTTTTAATCCGTGAACCAAATCAAAAATGTCTCAACCACAAATTTTAAAGCTACATGAGAACTATAAACTCAATGGCGACAATCACTTTTGGGACACTGACATGACCAGAATCAGCCCAAGAATCTTCGACATTCGATGTTGAAATGGCGGCGCAATGCGTGGACTGGAGGAGCGAGACCTGGGGTGGAGTACAAGAAGGCATAGGCGAAGTCTATGGTGACCTCTGATTGGGACCGAAAGGTCTGACGGTGGCGGAACTGTGACGACCCGAACTTCCACGGTCTCCGAAGGGAAGAGAAAGAACGGAATACTTATGAGAACACGACAAATCAGAGCACAAACAGAAGAACATTTCATTTCTTATTGCAACAATTTACATCAAAGTACAAGAATATTCCAGAGTATGAATAAATAATACACATTTGATAAATATCAGATATTTGAATACATTATTGCAGCAGAAAATAATACACAACACAACTAAAAGAGATAAACGGAGACAAAGCTTTCCGAATGTGGCTCTAGTTGTAAGACCAAGATCCTGTGAATATAAATCTGCAAAACCAAAACTACTAACTGCCCATGTGGAAAATAGGGGCACCCAGAGTTTAGGTTAAAACAATAAACTCCAGGTCAGTCATGTGACTGGTGTGAGGACTAAAACAGTTTAATTTGATTTTAAAATTTGGTAAATCAAGGGACCACGTCGTATAACACGGAACAGGTTTCCTCCCAAGAATACCAGTGCATAAAACAAATAGCGCAATGCTAAATAAAGAACAATGAAGCTATTATAAGACTCAGGTCCCATCATACAATGCAACGCAAGCCAGAGGATAGAGTTTTACCTTATAATAGACAAATAATGCTTGATATGTGAAATTTTTATCTTTTATTATTACTATAACTGAAGAAATCAACTTCTAATATGAATGTATAAATCATAGACGGCATACATCCCATGCTACTATGTCGACATACTAGTTCTACAATTAAAACCGCAATGTCGTATTGGAAGTAGGATTTCCATCTATGAACAAAGGCAAGGGATCGTCCTTACCGATTCGAGACGCTCTAGCCCCTGCCTCAGGATCAGAGCTCGAGTGACCCTAAGAAAATGCAGGGCCGGTCCACATATTAAGCGGATTATTATTCCTGAACACACGTTTCCACGCCCTATGGGGGCGTAAATCCATCGGCTCCGTAGTAACCGATATATCTGAGGCGCCTCGCAATCCATCAACCACGTTGGTAAAAATATAAAATGTCAGGGCGTGCAAAACCCCGACACCACCTCTAGCTAGAAAGAAACGCGTAGTCCTCCCTGCCGCCCTTCATCCCGTTTTTGGTTGATACCGAGGTGTAAAGCTCGCGAATCAACGCTATACACAAAGCGGCGCTATATTAAAGCTATGCTTTGATCATCAACCACAAGACTTTGCTTTTCAACAGAAGCCTTGATCATTTGCCACTCAGGCACGCCACGCATGCAATTCACACCATGCGACTGATGCCTATCGATATACAATCTCTGAGCTCGTATGTCTCAGAGAAGGGTGTTAAGCAAGAGAATAATTTCTCCGCCACCAAACAGATATAAATTTAATAGAGATCAATCAACACAAAGTAAAATCCAATGTCAAACGCACAGTCCATTTACAAGTTCGTTTTGGGTCTGAACGAAACCGAAGGCACCTTATTCCTCATCCCATATGTCCAATACAGGAGAGAGGCTCCCGCATATCCGTCAATCTCCAAGTACGTTTGGACAATCACCACTTACTACCTCGTCTTGGGTGTACAGCGCAATCAAGACATCAGTAATCATCCAAACGAAGTGAAGACCTCCAGTCTTTAACCACTGTCTTCATCGTCGACTTATCGTCGTATCAGTTATTTTGAATAGGTATAAACCCGACCTTTCCGAATAATTCGTGTATATAATAAACAAGTGCTATCAAAACACAACATACACCTCATTCCAATCCAGAATATTCTTTTATTCAAATATTCTTTTCACAAGTTAAACCATATTAAGGTTCTCCAAACTAGTCGGGATTAGTGAACCGTACTGAAGTAATCATTTATTTAATTTCCACCTCCCAACCTATTCATCCCATGAAGCAAAACTGGTAATACTCCATATCCAACACCACGGTGTTATCGGTAAAATTAATTACCATTTCACGTTCAAATCTAATTAAAGATTTAACTATCGCCTGGAGTAAAACTGGTGGTACTCCATTCTTGATCATTTCTCAAATTTGATAATTTAAATTATCAAATCCTCATTTCAATCTAAGTAAAGATTCATTAAAAATCCACTTAGTTTTAATCTTCCCAAAAATCAATATTAATGATTATTTAACTTTGGGAAATCATATCCTGCCTTTAACTGGGTTAAAGAACTAATGTCATTTAAAACACAGTTCACGATAAACCCAAAATCACATTCCACTAATTATGGAATCTTCATGGAAAACAGATCAATATATATAATCGATATAAACTTCCGTATCCAACCAATAATATAAATGGAATAACATCAAAGCCTTTTAAATTCCATATATAGTAACGGTCTTCTTTAACTGGGTTAAAGAACTAATGTCATTTAAAACACAGTTCACGATAAACCCAAATTCACATTCCACTAATTATGGAATCTTCACGGAAAACAGATCAATATATATAATCGATATAAACTTCTGTATCCAACCAATAATATAAATGGAATAACATCAAAGACTTTTAAATTCCGTATATAGTAACGGTCTTCCTCCACAGAAGCTCACTTCGATTATTATCAAATCGAATTCCATTCCATTCCAATTTAATATATTAAACTAGAAAACTTTACTTTGGAAAAATTCCATTAAATCTTAATAAAAAAAGATTTATATATTCCAAATCACATTTCATTGTAAATCGGGTTAAATAACGAATGTCATTAAAAACACAGTTCACAGTAAATCCAATTCACATTCCATTTTTATTCTAGTTACTAAATATAACTAGAAACTCTAATAATCTTAGTTCAAAGATTTATTCCTTTCACAAGGTTTCAAGAACTGTGTTATTTAAGACACCATTCACGACAAACCCAAAATCCAATTCTTTTATTCAATTCCAATTAAATATTAATTAATTGGAAAACTTCACTAAATCTTAATTAAAAGATTTATTTTTTTTCTCAATTGGGTTTAAGAACAGTGTTATTTAAGACACCGTTCACGTCAAACCCAAAATCCCATTTGATATTAAATACAAGGCTCTGAATAGAAAATATATCGGCTTATATTCAATATCAAATTCTGAAACCAACAAATATCGTATTGGAAATAACGAAATAAATATATCTTCCAAATTTCCATAATAATATCCGTATTATCACGAAATCCAATATTGAAATATTCCGAAGATTATTTCCATTTCAAACCATTCCAATTTATATATTGGAAAATCTGGATATTTTAAAACCATTTCAAATCCAATTTGTTTATTTAAAAATATTGGATTATTATTTCTTGTTAAAAACTAGTTCATTTCAATAAAAGTATATTTTTATCTTTCCAAATTTGGAATTTTTCATCCAAATTCTTTCCAAATCATTTATTATGATTTTAGACAAATTATTAATATGTTTAGTAATTTTATCAAGGCCTGTTCAGTCGATTCCCATAAATGGTCATCGAACTGCATTTACAACGACCTTTTCCAAATTTGATTTGGACGTAATTCCAAATCGAACGGTGTAGCGAACTAGGATTTTCGACCCAGAAAATCAACATAAAACCCATGTTAATTATTCAGGTATCGAACATTCCAGATCATTAATAGAAAGAAGTTAGAGGGTGAGAATAGATAAGATAGAAAATAAGAATAGAAGAAGAAGAAGAAGAAGAAGAACACAATCAGAGTAAACACGAATCTCACAGCGGAACGGATGAAATATATTATACAACATAACTTTGCAATAAAGCAGTATAATAACATTATCAGAGTACAACACTTACACACAGCGGAAATAACAATAGCTATATAATCCTGAAGCCTCCTACTTCAAGCTCCTCCAAGCATATCTGTAAAGACCTGAACCACTTGACTGCCCGTACAAATTTGGGCACCCAAGAGTTTAGGGAAAACAAAACAAAATAAACTCTGGGTCAAGAATGGGAATAGTGTGAGTAAACTCAAATCATTTGGTTTAACTTTTCAAAAATCCCTTTTCGAAAGAAAGGATAATCGTAAGACCGATCCACATATAAACACGGATGGTTTTTACCTTACGATAAGCCAAAATAGTTTTGGAAATCAATACTTCTCTGATATTATAATAATGTCTAATCACAAGTAATTAACAATCTAGTAAAACTCTTTCATCTCACGTTCCACATATATAGTATACAATCAAAATCGCAGGCTCTTATTGGAGAATGGATTCCAACTATGACAAGGTATGGGACCACCTGCCGATAGTGTATCTCTAGAGACGAATACACTGGGTTCAACAAGAACGTCTTGCAACCCGGCCCACACATGACCGACCACTCATTTCGCTTGAGTGTATCGAATGTATATCACCAACGGTTGGGAGCTACCCTACCGTTTCCCTAAAAGGGACAGCATCGATAATAGTCAAAAGAATGAAATGGATTTTCTCTAGATAGGTGATATACACCCTAATGGAAGCGACCAACTTAGCCATGCTGCCTGCCCGATTTATGTCATTTCCCATTTGATGAGGCTTGAGGTCATTACGTATCTTTTGAAACACTTGACCACCATTCACTTTGAATGTCACATCGTCATACCCGTCAAATCGCAAATTCATTTCTCCAAAAATACCATGGGTATAAAGCTAAGAGAAATGAATTCCTCCACCACCAAACGTAAGTACGTTTGAAGAGGTCAACTTACGCGATCCGTTAGATTTACTTTGTCAGACATTCGTCCATTCATGTTGTCCTGGGATTGGACAAACCGGAGGCACTATTATGTAATAGGATAGTCCTTGCATAACTCTGTCTTCAATATGTGATCGCAACGCGAACGTCCATACATGGTGGTTTTCAGATAATGCATCTGATCCCGGTCTCTCCATATTGACGACGATAAAATGGTCAAAACTTCGATAGTCGGTGATTTAATTATCAAAGAAAAACAGGTGTGCAACCAATGATATAATATACAGATGGAAATTCTATCGATCAATCATCAATCCACATTTATCTCTTTCTATAAATTATCTTTAATTTATCCATTTCCCCATTTCTATATACTCAATATTTCTTATTTTCTAAATTTCGGAAATATTCGTCATCAACCATTAGAAAACATTTCCATCTCTGTTTCACGTATCACGGTCATTCTAGTATTCTTTATCATCAACAATTCATTTTCTATGATTAGAAAATATCTCTGATTATATTTGGAAGATGTTTCCAAAATTTATACATTTGATTTCGAATAGATGTTTAAATAAAACTTCTCTAAGCCAATTTAAACCATTACACTCATTAACTAAATTTACTTAATCAATCTTCACTATCGAACCTTACCTATCCCTTAGCTAAAACGAAGTCAATCAAGTTGGGGTATAATTACCTCTCAGACCTTCACTGAACAACATTCCTAACCTCGAAATAGACAAAGTTCAACCTTTTAAACCTTTAACAACTTCCTTATGTAACTCGGATTCAATTTATGAATCCCCTTCTTTATTTAAAACATTGGTTTTAATTATAGCGTTATAATTCCTTTCTTCTTAAATATCCCACTTCAAAATGTAACTTTTATTCCTTAAAATAACAAAACCACTAATATATTAATAAATAAGTACATCTTGATTAAACTGGAAAGTAAATATTTCTTTCCCGAACTCGATACAATCGAATTCAGTGTATAATTCTCTTTTTCGAATAATCTCTATTCGATATCTCCTTTTCGAATAAACTATATTCTATTAACTCCTTTAAATTTTATTCGAATAAACTATTTGGAATAACTCCTTTAATTGTATTCGAATAAACTAATTTGAATAACTCCTTTAATTCTATTCGAATAAACTAATTTGAATAACTCCTTTGGATTAACTCATTTGGATTAACTCAGTTTGATTAACTCATTTTGACTTACTCAACTCGATTAACTCAACTTATTTATCTTACTTGATTAACTAAACTTATCTAACTCCACTTATCTAACTCAACTTATTTAACACCTATCTAATAACTAATATTCGAATAACTATGTCTATTTTAGCTTTATTTCGAAAGGCTAATATTCGATTTAACACCATTCGCTTGACTCTAGATCGCAGCGATCACAATGGTTACGCCTGATTCACAAGGGTTGCACCATTGTGTTCGTCTCGGAATTTTGGTTGAGATAGAGTCCGAGTTTGCGTGAATTGGACTTCGTATGAAGAAGTTATGGTAGGGATGGCAATGGGGCGGGTCTAGGGTCCAAACCCGCTTGATCCGCCCCTGTTTTGACCCATTTAGACCCGCCCCATAGGGTCTTCGGGGCGGGTAGACCCGCGACCCGCTTTTGGAAGTCCGGGTCTAGGGTCGGATCTGGGGCATGGCTAACCCGCCCCAACCCGACCCGCATGATCGAAACATCATTCAAACACTTTATAACTATAACTATTACTTGTTAATCTTCTTAAATTTACATGGTTATAACTTGAATATTATATTCTTTCAATTGACAGACTATAAAATTTTCATTGTATTAAGTTGCATCAATGATAATCATACAATAACAAATGCATATATTTTGAACTATTATCTTACAACTCATTTTATAATATTTTCTTGTCATCGTGAACACATTATAATATGCATATAATTTATCATTTAGTGATAAAAAAATATAAATATATAAATTTGTGTACACTAGAACATAATACCACCGGGTCGCGGGGCGGGTCGGGTCTACCCTGACCATTACGGGTTTCGGGTACGGGGCGAAATTCCAGACCCGCATCGGGTCTACGGGGCGGGTCTGGGGCGGGGTTTAAAAAGTCTGGGTCGGGTCTGGGGCACGAGAAACCCGCCCCATTGCCATTCCTAAGTTATGGCGATCGGAAGTTTCAGAAAATTCAAAACTGATTTCAGAAAATTCAAATTTCGGAGTCAGACAGGCTAGGCGGGAAAATTCCCGCCAGGGCCAGGTCGACCATAGGGTCGACCTGCCCTAACCAGGTCGACCATAGTGTCGACCTGCCCCCCCCCCCTCCCCCGGGGCAGATTTGAATGATGACCAGTTTGTGACTAGATGCTGACTCATTAGGATTTTTGAACTGCGCTGATCAGCTAGGATTAATTCTGGATTGATCGGATAGCTTAAACTAATCCTAAACTCTATAAAAACATCTATAGACTCAAACCCTAAAATCAAAATAAAATTGATTCATGGCCTCCATGTTGTCACCTTGCAACTCAGCATAGCAGCCACCAATTAGAGAGGAAGAAACCTAGTCAAATTCAATCCTTTTCAACTCTAACAGCGAATCTTCATCAAAGGAGTGCTAATTCAACTCCAGAAATCAGAATTCAGAACTCCAGACTGCTTTTGAGTTGTGAGTTCGATAGTTTTAACAAAATAATTAATAAATGAATTGGATTGGGTTATAATGCGGATAATTTGGATATGATATGAATTGTTGATTTCATGTTGTAATTATGTTGTAGAATTATGTTGTAATTTCTATGATATTATGTTATGATGCTATCATCTACGATGCAAAGTTATGATGCTATCATCCATGTTATAATCCTATGATTGGCTTATGTCTAGTTTAATCATCATGTTTATTATGCTAGTTTGTTATATTGACTCATATGATAAATCATATGTATGCAAGTTTAGACTTTGATTCAAACATGAATCATATACAGGTTGGGTAGAATTAAATGTGAACTTACATGATTATGACACTTAGTTTATGTGAGGATTTAATTGAAAATTAGGCTAGGACATATGCTAAATTCTACATGATACTTTACATGTTAGATACTAGTCTACACCATTGTTGCGATGTATAAATCACCTATGTAAGTTTATGAGTTGGATATGAATCATGTTATGCAAATTTAGGATTATTACCTATGCAAATATAGTTCTATGACATATGTTATTTATGCAAGTTTGTGGCCATTATTTCATCAAGTTCACACCTTTAGATTTGGATCCATGACATATGATGTTTATGTAAGTTTGTGGCCATTATCTCATCAAGTTCACACCTTTAGATTTGGATCCATGACATATGTTATTTATGCAAGTTGTAATTTTGGCCTATGCAAGTTTTAGATGTAGAACATCATTCACATATGCAAGTTCACCCCTATGTTAGATTTATGTTTTAATTATGTGTACAAATTGTGATGTTTTCTTTTATTTTATAAGTTAGACTATTCGAGTCTAACGTATATTTTTACATTAAACGAACAAACGTACTACGTGGGGAAAAAGGGGATAATATTAAAAATATTTAAAAGGCATAAAATATAATTGTGGTGAAAATTGGTATGATTTTGCATACCATAAATGGATGGACATAATTGGGTCAATTATGGACATCGTTAAATTTGGAATTGATTGATAATTTAAATAGGGAAAGTAACTCAAATTTGGGGAATGATTAATTAGGAGTAATTAATTGTCTAAGACACGAGGTTAGGCTCTTTTGTGGTGTAAGACTGCCCGGACCCGCCCGGCAAATCCAGCTTCCACAAATGCCAGTCTAATGTGAGAGGTCTTAGGCACAACCTAAATACGTAACAGTTCTAAAGACACGAGGTTAGGCTCTTTTGTGGTGTAAGACTGCCCGGACCCGCCCGGCAAATCCAGCTGCCACAAATGTCAGTCTAATGTGAGAGGTCTTTATGAGGTTACGGTCTTAATGAATTAAGAAACACTTAACTAGATAAGCATGTAATGGGACATGAGGGGGTTAAGTGGGTGCCTTGGGTGGTATGTGGAATCTAGTGGGTACCTTGGGTGGCATTTGGAAATACGATTAGAAACACTTAACCAAAATTGAAACATGTAATTGAAACATGAATAAGAAGTGGGTTAAGTGGGATGTACTAGAGGGGACCAAGCTTAGGTGGATAGCTTGCGTCAAGTAATGGGGGCCCATTTCAACCAGTAAACCATACGTATCTTTATCGGCTTGACCCAAGTCGAGGACGGGACACGCATACTGGGCTTGACTGTAAGAGGCCAAACCGGGTTAGCGGGGGCAACGCAAGTCCAACGGGTTCATATGCGTGTGTGGACCCGGGCTGGTAGGTAAGACGTTGTTGCATCGTGTAGATATAAGTAGTGCATTCTTGGTGGTATCGGGTTGCCACTTTGGGGAGTGATACACCCCACTATGGAGCCAGCACGGGTATCTACGAGTTATGGAGTCGATCGCTTGGGGGTAGTGGGTACACCTAGTGGAGATAGGGGCAGACGGCACCTATGAAGGCAGCTAGGGGTGCACGAAACTACCAATATCATTATTAAGTCTGTAGGCTGGATCAACCTTAGGGTGACTAGTGGTGGTGCAGTATACTAGTGGCGGTGCAGTATAGCAAGTATCCTATAGTGTTGGTGTAGTTTCGAAAAATTTATCTTACTGGGTTAGGTGCGCTTTAACGATATCGTTTTTCATCTTGTTTCCTTGTTTACCTTGTCATACTCAATTTTTCATGATCATTTCCTTATTTTCCAACTTATGCCTTAGCCTAGTTACTTTGTTAATTATATTGTTAGAATTATCGCACTCGCCAGACTTTATGTCTGACCCCCCCCCTTTTTCCATCTCTTTCCTTCCCCCCCCCCTTAAGGTACTCAGGTTGGAACTAGCACCAGTGGAGCTTGATTTTGGACTGCTTTTAGAAGATTTCTTGGACCGCTGAAGTAAAGTTCAGCTTCTCTTTATTTATGGCTATTTTAATGTTGGGGATTATGTCTTTCAGTTTATGTACTTTGTTTTATCAAGATGGATATGATGTACATGACTTTGGTTTATGGTTTTGATGATGTAACCAAACATATTTACCTTCTGCTGCAATAAATGAAGTTTTAAATTTTCAAGTACTGCTTTATATCTTTCTTGTTGTGATTTTCTGTTCTATATTCACTTAAAATGCTCCATGGAAGTTAATGCATTCCCTTTGAGAAAGACATTAATGGACGTGGGGTGTTACACGTGGTATCAGAGCTGAAGGTTACCAGAACAGATATGAATTTTTGAAGAAAACTATTTTTCAGAACAATTTTTATAAAGAAGTACTTTCAAAAGTATGATTCAAGGAAAGTATTTTCAAGAGAGAAGTATATTTTGGAAAGCATAACCCCAAGAGCCATATATCTTTCCTTCAGTCCTTTTTGTATTGAATCTTTCCTTTTTCGTTTCAGCATGTCTGAAACATCTGAGATACCAGAGGGCGTTCATGTGCCCGGTTGGTTTCGTCAATATCTTGAGGCTAGGGCCGCCGCCGCAGGTCCAGCAAATGATCCTCCTCCTCCTCCTCGTGTCGATAATTTCGCAAAGATATGTAAGGACTTTAGAGCAATGGGTGGAAAACCTTTTCATGGGACGGAGACATTTGTTGAAGCTCGTAACTGGCTAAAGGAGTTGGAAGAATTGTTTGGAATCTTTGAAGTGGATAATGGAAGAAAAGTCCAGCTAGCTGCCTGGCTAATGAAGGACGAGGCCTCGTTTTGGTGGGAGTTCACTAATGGGGGACGTCCAGTCGATACATGGCTTGATTTTAGGCAGAGGTTTGAGGCGAAGTTTCTCTCACGGGCTGAAGAGAATCTATACATGGAAATATTTTTGTCACTGAAGCAAGGGAATCTATCGGTGAAAGAGTACGTTAACAAATTCAACCAATTGGCAAGGTTTGGCTTAGACTTGGTGAATACTCCAGAAAAGAAGGCTCTAAGATTTGTTAAGGGTTTAAACGAGCCGCTTCATGGGTTAGCTATGACCCACATTCCCATGGGGGCTACCTTTGAGAGGTTAGTTGGCATGGCACTCATGCATGAAGAAGAGAAGGGCGCCAATGCTAATAAGGCACCCGAGAAGAAAGGGGATCAAAAGAAGCCGCAACAGCAACAACAGAACAAGAAAGGTGGCAAAGGAAACAATGCTAAGGGGAAGAAGAAATGCTTTAACTGTGGGACACCCGGCCATCTAAGCAAAGATTGTAGGAAGAAAAAGAAGACTGGTTGTTTCCACTGTGGCGAAGCGGGACATCTTATTAAGGACTGCCGAAAGAAAGGGCAGAGGGAAGGGTCTACCTCGGGAGGACAGATGCAAGCTCTTATGGCACCAGGGCAGGCAAGGGGACAAGTTCAGGCTCTCTTGGTCCCACCGCTACAAGAACGAGGTAGAGCAATTTCCGTTGAAAATTTAGTTTTTCTATTTGACCATCCTGTTCGTACTTTATTCGATTCTGGCGTATCGCATTCGTTTATTTCTACATCATTAGTTGAAACACTGCACCTAGATACTAGTCTTGTTACTGATCCCTTAGTAGTCTCAAATCCTATTGGTGGTTCGGCTCATTTTTCTATGATTTGTCGGGATTTGAGAGTGTTTATATTGGGCGTTGAGTTTGAGTGCAACGCTTTTGTTCTTGGCTTCATGGGCTACGGTTTAATTCTAGGTATGGATTGGCTAACTAGATATGGGGCCATCCTAGATGGTGAAAGAAGGGTAGTTAGATTGTTGACTCATTCTGGAAAGACCCTTGATATTTCTTGTGACCCTAGAGGTCCAGTAATGCTTAGTTACCTAGAATCCCTTGACGCATCCGATGATGATTTACATTCTGTTCCCATAGTCCGTGAATATGCTGATGTCTTCGATGTGGTGAGGAGTTTACCCCCAAAACGTGAGATAGACTTTCGAATATATCTAGTAGATAATGCAAAGCCAGTTGCATTGCCAGTGCGCCACATGGCTCCAAGAGAGAGAAGAG
Source organism: Allium sativum (assembly GCA_030737875.1). NCBI lineage: Eukaryota > Viridiplantae > Streptophyta > Magnoliopsida > Asparagales > Amaryllidaceae > Allium > Allium sativum. The sequence goes on along the minus strand of CM060919.1, from coordinate 118,174,089 downwards.
AACTCAGTAAGCAAGTGATAGAATTGCTTGAGAAGGGGTTCATCAGACGTAGTATATCGGAGTGGGATGCTCCAGTAGTATTTGCCACAAAGGAAGATGGGTCCCTTAGACTTTGTGTGGACTATAGAGAACTCAATAAGCTTACTAAGAAGAATAGACACCCACTGCCGAGGATTGACGATCTCTTCGATAAGTTAGTTGGCGCCTCAGTATTTTCGCGGTTGGACTTAGCCACTGGTTTCCATCAGTTGAGAGTGGCTGAGTATAGCATAGACAAGACTGCCTTTAGGACTCCAGACGGTTTCTTCGAGTGGCTGGTGATGCCCGTCGGTTTGACAAACGCCCCCGCATACTTTGTTGATTTGATGAGTAGGGTGTTTAGGGAGTACCTTAATAAATTCGTGGTAGTCTTTGTAGATGACATCTTGATCTTTTCTAAAAGCGAAGAAGAGCATGCCCTACATCTTAGGGAAGTGTTGGAGACTCTTCGAGCGCATAGCCTTAAAGAAAAATTTTCTAAATGTCACTTTTGGAGGAAGGAAGTGCGATTCTTAGGGCACGTGGTTTCCAAAGAAGGGATAGCTGTGGATCCCGCGAAGGTAGTGGCCATCCAAGATTGGAAGGTTCATAAAAATGCGACCGAGGTGAGGAGTTTCTTAGGGTTGGCTGACTACTATAGGAAGTTCATCAAAGACTTCGCAAAAATATCAGCTCCATTAACACGCTTGACGAAGAAGAACTTAGTTTTCATGTGGGACGTAGATTGTGATGATGCGTTCCAACATTTAAAGAGAGCTTTGACCACAGCCCCAGTCTTAGTGTTGCCAGATGGGAGTAAGCCATTTACCGTTTATACCGACGCTTGTGGGACAGGACTAGGCGCAGTCTTAATGCAAGAGGGAAGGGTAATAGCCTATGGTGGAAGGCAGTTGAGAGTGCATGAAAGAAATTACCCTACACATGACCTAGGTTGGCCGTTATTGTTTTCGCGCTTAAGTCTTGGCGTCATTATCTTCTTGGCGAGAAATTCGAATTGTTCACTGACCACAAACCGCTAAAATACTTATTCTCTCAGAAGGACTTGAACTTAAGGCAGCAAAGGTGGATGGAGTTCTTAGCATCCTACGACTTCGAGATAGCATATACCCCTGGCAAGGGTAACGTGGTGGAAGATGCCTTAAGTAGAAAAAGACTATCCTTGAGTCCGTTGTTTGTTGAGCGGCAAAGTTTAGAGTTCATCTCTACATTTGACTTTACACCTCCCATTGACTTCGTACCCGAATTGCTAGCATCCTTAGAGGTTAGACCTACGCTTTTGGGACGGATTGGCGAGGCACAGCGAGACGACCCACAGTTGGTTGAGTTAGTAGAAATGCTCAAAGGAGGGGAGTCATCAAGCCATCTCCGTAGGTATACCCTAGATGATAAGGGTGGGTTGCGTAGGGACGGTAGACTTTGTGTACCACGGGACGAGAATCTGAGGAAGACCATTCTTGATGATGCCCTTCATTCGAAGATGACCATTCATCTCGGCGGGGACAAGATGTACATGGACATGAGACGAGTTTACTTTTGGGCCGGCATGAAGAAAGATGTGGCTGAGTATGTCGCTAGATGCTTGGTGTGCCAACAAGTTAAAGCGGAGCAAAAGAAGCCCAGTGGATTGCTTCACCCATTGGAGGTCCCACAATGGAAGTGGGAAAGCGTCTCGATGGACTTTATTGATGGATTACCAAGATCGAGGAAGGGTAATACGGGGATTTGGGTCGTGGTAGATAGACTTACTAAGAGCGCCCATTTCATTCCCGTGAAGAGTAAGAGGACTGCTCCATGGTTAGCCTCCGTGTACATTCGAGAAATAGTTCGTTTGCACGGTGTTCCTTCTAGCATAGTGAGCGACCGCGATCCCATCTTCACTAGCGAGTTTTGGAAGAGCTTGCAAGAGGCGTTAGGGACTTAGTTATGTTTGAGCACCGCATATCATCCTCAGACGGACGACCAGACCGAGAGGGTGAATCGTATTCTAGAGGACCTATTGAGATTAAGTGTCTTAGATTTCGGAGGTACATGGGAGGAGCATCTTCCGTTGGTAGAGTTTGCATATAATAATAGCTTCCAGTCTAGCATTGGCATGGCACCGTTCGAGGCTCTTTATGGACGGCCGTGTCGTTCTCCTACATGTTGGTGGGAGTCTACAGATAAGATCTTGCTTGGACCCGATATGATTAGAGAGACTTCGAAGAAGATCAATTTGATTCAAAGAAGGACGAAGACGGCGCAAGATATACAGAAATCTTATGCAGACAAGAGGAGGTCAGATCCTGAGTTTGATGTTGGGGACATGGTCTTTGTCAAGGTGTCTCCATTACAGAACGTCGTTCGCTTTGGGTCCATTGGGAAGTTAGCACCAAGGTTCGTAATACCGTTTCCTACTAAGGAAAGGATTGGGCAGATGGCGTATAGAGAGGAGTTGCCCGAGAGACTTAGTGGTGTACACGACGTATTCCATGTATCACATTTGAGGAAGTGCTTGCATGAGACCATGGAAGTGGTAGAGCCGAGCTTGCTTAGAGAGGTGGAGATCGAGCGTGATGCGACGATTCGACGAGTCCTACGCGCATTCTTGGGTCGGAGATTAAGAAGTTGAGGAATCGAGAGGTCAAACTAGTCAAAGTGCAATGGGGAGATGATGAGAGCAACGCTACTTGGGAGACGGAAGCGAAGATGCATTCATTATACCCTTTTCTTTTCGATGGTATGTCTTTTAATTTCTCCTTTATCGCTTATCTTGTACTTATCTTATCTTTAGTATGTCCTCTCGTTAGTATCTTTGACCTTTAGATAGGATAGTCCTATGGTTGAAACATGTGTTTGAGACATGTTATGTATGATGGATGCAAGTGGATGCAAGTGGTTGCTCGTGGATGCATATACACACACTTTAGGCACTAGATCGGCTCAGTCACTTCATATTGCATATTGCATATAAATGTGTGTACATATTTAAGTAATGGATGAATAATGGTTGTACCATCATATGGATGTTGCATTTTGGTGAATGGTTGTGCACACATGTAGAAATAATATGTATCGATAAGGTTCTTCGCATACATATGGACGCATGACACTATCATGGTTTGCATCAAGGAGGTCAATTGAATCAGAAGACCGCCTGATTTTGCATTAAATAAGGAACATATACACACACTTCTTGCATATGTTCATACAACATTAGGAATTTATAAGGACAATGGATGCCTGTGTTTGATGGTTGAGTAGATGGTTGTTTGGATGTTAGGATATGCATTCTCCTTAACTTAGAGATTTCAGGGGCGAAATCCTTTAAGGAGGGGAGAATGTAACACCCCAGATTTTTAAATAATCGAATTAACTAAATTAAAGAATAATTAATCTCAGACATGAGAATTAAGGGAAACTGGTTGCGCCATTGTGTTCGTCTCGGAATTCTGGTTGAGATAGAGTCCGAATTTGCGTGAATTGGACTTCGTATGGAGAAGTTATGGCGATCGGAAGTTTCAGAAAATTCAAAACAGATTTCAAAAAATTCAAATTTTGGAGTTAGACAGGCTAGGTGGGAAAATTCCCGCCAGGGCCAGGTCGACCTGGGGGTCGACCTGCCCTAACCAGGTCGACCATAGTGTCGACCTGGGGGTCGACCTGCCCCCCGGGAAGATTTGAATGATGACCTATTTGTGACTAGATGCTGACTCATTAGGGTTTCTGAACTGCTCTGATTGGCTGGGATTAATTCTGGGTTGATCGGACGGCTTAAACTAATCCTAAACTCTATAAAAACACCTATAGACTCAAACCCTAAAATCAAAATAAAATTTGATTCATGGCCTCCATGCCGTCACCTTGCAACTCAGCATAGCCGCCACCAATTAGAAAGGAAGAAAGCTAGTCAAATTCAATCCTTTTCAACTCTAACAGCGAATCTTCATCAAAGGAGCGCTAATTCAACTCCAGAGATTAGAATTCAGAACTCCAGACTGCTTTTGAGTTGTGAGTTCGATAGTTTTAACAAAATAATTAATAAATGAATTGGATTGAGTTATAATGCGAATAATTTGGATGTGATATGAATTGTTGATTTCATGTTGTAATTATGTTGTAGAATTATGTTGTAATTTCTATGATATTATGTTATGAGCTATCATCTACGATGCAAAGTTATGATGCTATCACCCATGTTATAATCCTATGATTGGCTTATGTCTAGTTGAATCATCATGTTTCTTATGCTAGTTTGTTATATTTACTCATATGATAAATCATATGTATGCAAGTTTATACTTTGATTCAAACATGAATCATATACAAGTTGGGTAGAATTAAATGGGAATTTACATGATTATGACACTTAGTTTATGTGAGAATTTAATTGAAAATTAGGCTATGACATATGCTAAATTCTACATGATACTTTACATGTTAGATACTAGTCTACACCATTGTTGCGATGTATAAATCACCTATGTAAGTTAATGAGTTGGATATGAATCATGTTATGCAAATTTAGGATTATTACCTATGCAAATATAGTTCTATGACATATGTTATTTATGCAAGTTTGTGGCCATTATTTCATCAAGTTCACACCTTTAGATTTGGATCCATGACATATGATGTTTATGTAAGTTTGTGGCCATTATCTCATCAAGTTCACACCTTTAGATTTGGATCCATGACATATGTTATTTATGCAAGTTGTAATTTTGGCCTATGCAAGTTTTAGATGTAGAACATCATTCACATATGCAAGTTCACCCCTATGTTAGATTTATGTTTTAATTATGTGTATAAATTGTGATGTTTTCTTTTATTTTATAAGTTAGACTATTCGAGTCTAACGTATATTTTTACGTTAAACGAACAAATGTACTACGTGGGGAAAAAGGGGATAATATTAAAAATATTTAAAAGGCATAAAATATAATTGTGGTGAAAATTGGTATGATTTTACATATCATAAATGGATGGACATAATTGAGTCAATTATGGACATCGTTAAATTTGGAATTGATTGATAATTTGAATAGGAAAAGTAATTCAAATTTGGGGAATGATTAATTAGGAGTAATTAATTGTCTAAGACACGAGGTTAGGCTCTTTTGTGGTGTAAGACTGCCTGGACCCGCCCGGCAAATCCAGCTGCCACAAATGCGAGTCTAATGTGAGAGGTCTTAGGCACAAACTAAATACGTAACAGTTGTAAAGACACGAGGTTAGGCTCTTTTGTGGTGTAAGACTGCCCGGACCCGCCCGGCAAATCCAGCTGCCACAAATGTCAGTCTAATGTGAGAGGTCTTTATGAGGTTACGGTCTTAATGAATTAAGAAACACTTAACCAGATAAGCATGTAATGGGACATGAGGGGGTTAAGTGGGTGCCTTGGGTGGCATGTGGAATCTAGTGGGTGCCTTGGGTGGCATTTGGAAATATGATTAGAAACACTTAACCAAAATTGAAACATGTAATTAAAACATGAATAAGAAGTGGGTTAAGTGGGATGTACTAGAGGGGACCAAGCTTAGGTGGATAGGTTGTGTCAAGTAATGGGGGCCCGTTTCAACCAGTAACCCATACGTATCTTTGTGGGCTCGGCCCAAGTCGAGGATGGGACACGCATACTGGACTTGACTATAAGAGGCCAAACCGGGTTAGCGGTGACAACGCAAGTCCAATGGGTTCATATGCGTGTGTGGACCTGGGCTGGTAGGTAAGACGTTGTTGCATCGTGTAGGTATAAGCCATGCATTCTTGGTGGTATCGGGTTGCCACTTTAGGGAGTGATACACCCCACTGTGGGGCCAGCACGGGTATCTACGAGTTAGGGAGCCGATCGCTTGGGGGTAGTGGGTACACCTAGTGGAGATAGGGGAAGACGACACATATGAAGGCAGCTAGGGTTGCACGAAACTACCAATATCATTATTAAGTCTGTAGGTGGGATCAACCTTAGGGTGACCAGTGGTGGTGCAGTATACTAGTGGCGGTGCAGTATAGCAAGTATCCTATAGTGTTGGTGTAGTTTAGAAAAATTTATCTTAGCGGGTTAGGTGCGCTTTAACGATATCGTTGTTCATCTTGTTTCCTTGTTTACCCTGTCATACTCAATGGTTCATGATCATTTCCTTATTTTCCAACTTATGCCTTAGCCTAGTTACTTTGTTAATTATATTGTTAGAATTATTGCACTCGCCATACTTTATGTCTGACCCCCCCTTTTTCCATCTCTTTCCTCCCCCCCCCCCCCCCAGGTGCTCAGGTTGGAACTAGCACCAGTGGAGCCTGATTTTGGACTGCTTTTAGAAGATTTCTTGGACCGCTGAAGTAAAGTTCAGCTTCTCTTTATTTATGGCTATTTTAATGTTGGGGATTATGTCTTTCAGTTTATGTACTTTGTTTTATCAAGATGGATATGATGTACTTGACTTTGGTTTATGGTTTTGATGATGTAACCAAACATATTTACCTTCTGTTGCAATAAATGAAGTTTTAAATTTTCATGTACTGCTTTATATCTGTCTTGTTGTGATTTTCTATTCTATATTCACTTAAAATTCTCCATGGAAGTTAATGCATTACCTTTGAGAGTGACGTTAATGGACGTGGGGTGTTATACTAGCAGTCGTACGAAATAGCAACACATCCTAAATAACTATTGTTTGCCTAACTCTATCTCAAATAACTATACTCGGTCAATTCTAATTGAATAACTTATATTCAATAAATGCTAATTCAATTAATTATGTTCAATTACTCTAATTCGATTAATTCTAACTCTAATCGATTTACTCTAACTGATTAACTCCTACTGATTAACTTTACTGATTATTCGGTTTCAAATATCGATGTTGAAATCGATTCTTACTTCTCTATATAACTCCTGAATTATATATTCTATTTATCCGTGATAAATATTTCATTTAATTTACAAAATATTATTTATAAATTATCCTTCTCAATCTATTGGTCAGAATAGATTCTATTTAAAAACTTTGCTTTAAATCCATAACACGTTATACTCATGTGCGAAGCACGGGTCTAAACCTTTCAAATGTAAAATTCTCCTTTTATACAAATTCTAGTCACTTTTCAAGCATTTTTTTATGATATCTTATTTATTTTCTAAATAAATATTCCTTTTTAATCTATTTGTAAATGTTTTACAAATATTTCCCTTCGATCCTATTTGTAAATGTTTTACAAATATTTCCTTTCAATTCTATTTGTAAATGGTTTTACAAATACTTCCTTTCAATTCTATTTGTAAATGGTTTTACAAATACTTCCTTTTCTATTTGTTTTCACAAATATTTCCTCTTTATATTTTATCATATTTATTTCCCAAAATATTCCCTTTTATATTATCATATTTAAAAATGTTTCTTTTTATAACATCTTTTGATTTTATAAATATTCCTTTTTCAATATACATTGAAAATCTCCTTTTTAACATTCCAGTATTCCTTATGGTATTTAACGTGCCATATAACAATGATCGGTATCATTTAAACATACAAAATCAACAACAGACTTCATATCACATCATATAACACAATATATGAAAACAGTAAAATAAATGTTGAGGAACCTAGTTGGGTCCCTCCGACCTGTTTCCCTGCATCCACAGATGTTGAACAATAAAATTAACATCAATTTCATTTCACTATGAAATATTCTGCTAAACATAATCACTATTTGATTAACGATTTATATCTATATCGTTATATTTTCAATCAACTGACTAGCAGTTCAACCAAACAGCCAACACACAACAAACAACCATTATTTATCAGTTATAAAAATACGTTATAAAAATATAACTGAGAAGAGTTAGTGAGTTTTACTCACATTTCGCGTTAACCGTTAAATAACGATTTGCGTTAATTGATTCTGATCAGACAATTTATTTCTCCATAAATTGCAATGAGCTTCGATTCGCTCCCAGTCAGTTCCAGTGCGAAGTCCTCGTCCCTACGGTCCCAACGGATCCGACCGTTCGTGATTCAGATATCACATGAGCATAGTATGATATCATTAAGTTTGTAGATACATTTAAACAAAATTAAACTAAATTTCCTTTAACTTATAATTGGGCCTCTACCTTATAACACCCCTGGACCATTTCCAAACTGGCCCGCACCAATTGCTTCTTCCCCAAAAGAATTTGTCGTGACCTCCTGTTAACGCCACTCCACCATTTTCGATAATTCGACCAACTCCCTCTCCCCACATACTCCATCGATTCACCCGATACCACCACCATTGTTCATCTCTTTCCGTGCTCTTCCTCCATAGGTGCGTTTTATCGAACTCGATCATCCTTATCAAAAACCGACATCGGCTACCCTCCCATACAAAAGTGAAAACGCGACTGTCTTTGGGTTTGCACTTCATCAAATTGACACCCATCTGAGCGCCTTACACCTACCATCACTTCGTCAACAACCATTTTCCCACTCGTCGCCTCAAACGTCCTCGATTCCCAACCTTAGTCGCTGTGTCGTGCTCCAGACATGGTGCGAGATGCACAAAAAGGGTACCAGGCTGTAGCGAATGCTCCACTGATTTCATACATATATGTAAAATGATTTTAGGAATTTTATTGAGTTTTATTTTGATTTTAAAAAGGATCGAAATCCTTTACAGAAAAGAAAACAAATGCGGCGCAACGTTTGACCTTGGAAAAATGAGTCTAGGGTTAGAAGGAATGAGGACTACTTATAGGATAGTTTTATTAATTTTATATTCAAATTTTATATTCAAATTTTATATTAATATTTAAGCAAACGCTGTTTTTCTATGTCCTCTAAAATTCCTGTGATCACATACGATACCCAAAAATCACGAAACTGGACATGTAGCTACAGTTCGTCATTACGGTCCCAACGAAACTGGTTTCGTCGAATTCCGACTTCGTATGCCCACACAGCGTATTTTAACCGTCAAAATATCGACTGTTTCTCACTTTAAAAATCTGTACGGCCACATACTGACTTCAAAAATCACGGAAACCGAACTCTAGCAATAATTTAATATTGCGGGTCTAACAAAATTAGTTTCGTCGAATTCCGAGGTCGTTTGCAAAACTGGCTATGTTTAAAGGTCTAAATAACCCATTTAAATATATAAATATATTTAAAAACATTTAAGTTTAATATTTAAAAATAAATATTATCGTATATATTCACATTAGAATACCATACAGCTGCACCGGGATTTATAACTCGATATTTCAAATCAAGTGTTACATCGATATTCGATTTATATATAAAAATCCATTTTAAAATATAAATAAATCGATATAAATTATAAAGAAATGTAACGACCCAGAAAATCTGAACCAATTTAAAATTTTTAAATTGGCTAAAATAATGGATTTTAAATATTTAAAATAAATATTTTAGAACAATGGCGATGAAAACTGAGTTGAATCGACATTTGAAAACGAATATAATTAATTATAATTATATATAGAATTGAAAATGGCACGGTAGTTCGATAATTCGATTTCAAACTTCAATTGAATATACCGGGTGCAAAACAATCCAGATTTTAGTGAAACCAAAAATAATGGAATCTAATTGGTAATATCTTTCTAACGAATCCGACCAATCGAAATTTGATAGCGAGAATCAAAAGATATGTCCAGTTGAAAATTCTGAATAGTCGCTATGGAATTCAGGCCCTTAAAAATGGACATTTTGCAAATGACCTCGGATTTCGACGAAACCACTTTTGTTAGATCCGCAGTGTCAGGTTATTGCTAGGTTTCAAATTTCATAATTTTTCGAATCAGTATGTGAGCGTGGCAAAGGAAAACGCGTTTGACCAGTTTCAGTTGATTTTAATCGACTGGAAATTGGCCATTTTTCAAACGGTCTCAGAATTCGACGAAACTAGTTTTGTTAGGACCGTATCGTCAATACGAAGCTAGAAAATATTTTTCTGGAATTTTTCTAGTTAGTATGTGACCCCCGGTAATTTGAAATGTACGTTTAAAATTCCATATAGTGATTTAAATGTAAATTCAAAAGGAAACCGATGGTAACGATCAAACCAGCTTGCGATACATGTCCCATTGTGTTCGGAATGGGGGTAAAACGCTATGGACGACAGGCGGTGGGCCTCGTTTCGAGGTCGTAAGTAAAAGTCAACTTTTTGAGTAATTAAAAAAAAAAAATATAATATTTTAATTTCCCTCCCTCCCTCCTTATCTCCCGCTTGGCCCCCCCCCCTTTCATTTAGATTCAGACGAAAAAAAAAAGGAAAAAAAAAACCCTAAAATCGAATCATCACCGCCTCCATCGATCGCACCCACGAAGCCGCCCTCCTCCTCCTTCAATCAGAGCTGTCGCCCCCCTCGAGATCGCATCGACGAAGAAGCCGCGCCCCCCCTGAAGCCCTCGACGCCGACGAGGAAGCCAGCGCCTCCTGCCACGACCGTTCGAACGCCACCGCGAGCCCCTGGAAGCCGCCGACGACCTCTTCTTTCCCCTCCCCTTCTTCGCAGATCGGTGAGCATTTCTTTTTTTTTATTATTATTTTCTTTTTTTTTTTTTTTATTTATTCAGTAAAAACTGTTTTGATTTTATATTTAAACTGTTTTGATTTTATATTTAAACTGTTTTGATTTTATATTTAAAACTGTTTTGTTTTAAAAATAGTTAAAAACTGAAATTTTAAAAAAAAGCATAAAACTGTTTTTTTTAAGAAAGAAAAAAAAACAGATTTTATAAAAGAATAAAACTGATTTGTTAAAACCTTTAAAGCTGAATTTTTAAAAGATTTTAAAAACAGTTTTTTTTAGAAAAAGAAACTAAAAACTGCATTTTTATGAAAGAATAAAACTGATTTATAAAAAGTATAAAAACTGTGATTTATAAAAATATAAAAACTGGTTTTCTTGAAAGGTTGAAAACTGATTTCTTTCAAGAGTAAAAATCATATTTTTATATGTTGAAAGCAAAAGTAAAAATCATATTTTTATATGTTGAAAGCAAAAGTAAAAATCATATTTTTATATGTTGAAAGCAAAAGTAAAAATCATATTTTTATATGTTGAAAGCAAAAGTAAAAATCATATTTTTATATATTGAATAGCGAAGTCAAAATTCGATTTTTATATATGGAATAGCATAGTAAAAATTCTATTTTTACATGTGTAGAGAATACGGGCGAAAGCGACAAAAGGCGAAGATTTCTATAAGTGAAGTCGTGCAATTGGATAGCTATTGGTGAGATTTCTGATTTAAAAATTTATATATATATGTTGAAAGTAAAAGTGAACTGCTATATATAAATAAATATATATCTATATATATATATATATATACGCCACCTCGTCCACAAACCATGGACGATATTTATTGGTTGAAATTGTTGTGATAATTGGTTGATAACGAATGGTTGTTTGGGATTGTTTGTGATTGATATTGGTTGATTGTGGTTGAAAAATACCCATTTGTGGTTGTGAAATATTTGGTTGAAACCACTTAGGATTAGTTTGTGGAAATGAAAAAAATATATACATGCCGCCTGCGTGCGAACTAGATGCATGAACCCCATTGTCAAAAACCGCGAGGTTTTAAGGTAGAGCGAGGAGCCGTACTAGGGACGGTGCCGGTTTAACTACCCTGCCGTTATGCTGCCGAAATTTTGAATAATATTTGTGTGTTTGAATTATTTTCATATGCTTAAGCTATTAGAAACATTCATGTGTTGAATTGATATTCATTCGTTGTTTAGAAATTCATGTGTTGAATGGTATTCATATTTTGAAATAAATTGTTCGATGATAAAAATCACATTTTTATCTATATATAGAAACTATTAGAAATTCATGTGTTGAATTGATATTCATTCGTTGTTTAGAAATTCATGTGTTGAATGGTATTCATATTTTGAAATAAATTGTTCGATGATAAAAATCACATTTTTATCTATATATAGAAACTATTAGAAATTCATGTGTTAAATTGATATTCATTCGTTGTTTAGAAATTCATGTGTTGAATGGTATTCATATTTTGAAATAAATTGTTCGATGATAAAAATCACATTTTTATCTATATATAGAAACTATTAGAAATTCATGTGTTGAATTGATATTCATTCGTTGTTTAGAAATTCATGTGTTGAATGGTATTCATATTTTGAAATAAATTGTTCGATAATAAAAATCACATTTTTATCGATATATAAAAGCTATTAGAAACATTCATGTGTTGAATTGATATTCATTCGTTGTTTAGAAATTCATGTGTTGAATGGTATTCATATTTTGAAATAAATTGTTCGATGATAAAAATCACATTTTTATCTATATATAGAAACTATTGAAAACATTCATGTGTTGAATTGATATTCATTCGTTGTTTAGAAATTCATGTGTTGAATGTTATTCATATTTTGAAATAAATTGTTTGATAATAAAAATCACATTTTTATTGATATCTAAAAACTATTGAAAACATTCATGTGTTGAATTGATATTCATTCGTTGTTTAGAAATTCATGTGTTGAATGTTATTCATATTTTGAAATAAATTGTTTGATAATAAAAATCACTTTTTATCACTTATATGAACAGTATAGAGAAAATAGTGTTTTGAAATGAATCGTTTTACAATAAAAATCACATTTTTATTGTATGCATAATCGTTGAAATGTGAAGTGTTAAAAATAGCCACTTGTTCAAATAAACATATATCAGTTGAAATATTCATTAATTAGCTAATGAAATGATTTGCGCCTATTTATGTGACATTAGAATGAATGGTGTTTTAAACCAAATAGAAATCAAATATGAAGTTGAATAGAAAATGAAAAATGATATGAACTGTATATATATGTACATGCAATATTCATTGAACAGGTTATAGCAAAGGGGCTAGAGAAGAGGAATAAAATTTTGTGCCCGACAAATAGGTACACATTTACTGATTTGTTTGGGTGATGATTTTGAGCCTGATTGGCTAGCCGCTTGGCTTTCTCTTTTTCTTTTTGAGATTAGAAGGACCGGGACGCTATTTGCGATTTCCCGACGCTCCCGGTGCAGGGGAGGTTATGGCGAAATTTTTCCAAAATTTAAGGTGTTAGAAAAATTTTTGAAGTGAAAACGATATTGGAATTGTTGAATGAACTATATTTATATAACTATATAAATATAAATAAAATTAAAGCGAAACGAAGCCGTGCAGTTCGTATTTCGAAACCGTGATTTCAAACGACTAGTACGGGAAATCCGACCATTGGATTTTCCCGAAACCTCAACCGTCGGGTTCGCCTTGGAATAATCTTTCCAACGGCACCAACCTTGTAAAAATCCAACGGTTGGATTGTCTGGAATGTTTAATTCAAATTTGAAGAAAAACAGCGCCAGAAACGATTATATTTATATATATATATAAATATAATTATATTTAATCGAATAACGACGCTGCAGTTCGTATTTTGAAATCGAAAATTCAAACGATTGTACCGGTAGATCCGACCGTCGGATTTTCCCGAAACTGGAACCGTTGGATTCGTTTTGAAAAGACCTTTCTAATGATGTAAATTTTGTGAAGATCCAACGGTTAGATTTTCAGATATGTGTAAATCAAATCTAAAGAAAAACAGCGCCACGGCCGCCTTATGGCCCGAAGCGTCGTTTTGAAAATAATGGCTATTTTAAAATAAATAAAAATAGCGATAAATAGTTATAAAATATCGTAAGCGATATGGAATGGAAATAAACTGAATTTGCTTGATTTATGTGATGTTTGATGGTTGAATGTGTTTGGTGTGAAAACTATATTAAAGAACACAATTGGTGTTGTCGAATAATTTAACCATTGAAATAAATCGATTTGAAATTCTAAATATACGTGAATTATTTGAAAAGGCCGAGTTAATTCTCATTTCGAATAATCGACCGACGATTGAAATTCGAAGATGAAGACGATGGTCGAAGACCGGAGATCTTCACCTCGTTTGGATGGTAACCGAGGTCCTGATTGGGAGGCATCCCGAAATATGGATAATGAGTGGTGATCGTCCAGACGTACGTGTTGATCGAAGGGTTTGCGAGGTATTTAGTGCCTCCGGTTTCGTTCAGACCCAGAACGGACTTGTAAATGGACTGTGTGTCTGACATAGGATTTATTCTGTGTGGCATGCTAAGATGCAGAGATCAGGACTTCTGTTGAAAAGCAAAGTCTTGTGGTGATGATCAAAGCACCGCCTGTGTGGCGTAGCTTTGTGTATAACGTGAATTCGCGAGCCTCACACCCCGGTATGAACCTAAAACGGGAGAATGACATCAGGGAGGGCATGCATTTCTTTCTAGCTAGGGTGGTGTCAGTGACCTACCAGCCCTGACATTTATATACTTTTCACCTATGTGGTTGTTGCTGTTGCGAGGCGCCTCGGTTTGATCGGACGATCCGGGTCCGATGGAGTCATTCGTTGGCTCGTTGACGCCCCAAAGGGCGGGGAAACGTATTGTTCAGGCATAATAATCCACATCGGTGGACCGGCCCTGACGATCCAAGGCTTGCCTGCGCGCTTGCCTGAGACACGGGCTAGAGCGTCTCGAATTCGGTAAGGACTATCTTTTGCCTTGGTTCAGGACGGAAATCCAATTTCCAAATACGTGACGATGCGATTTCAGTTGTATATATATATATTTGGCGACATAGTGGCATGGGACGCTCATGTCGTCTATGATTGATAGTTATGATTTGAAATTGTTTTCAAAACATATAAACACTAGCAATAATATCAAATGCCTTTGTTTTATTCGTATCAAGCATATCTTGGCCGTTATAAGGTAAAAACTCTATCCTTCGGTTTGCGTTGCATTGTGTGATGGGAACTGAGTCTTATAACGACTTCATTTTTATAAAAAGCATAGCGATGTTTAAAAGAAAGATTTGTTTTAAGGCACTGGCAATCCAATGGAGTAAACCCGTTCCACGAAAGTGGCGTGGTCCTGTGATTAGCCAATTATATATGTGTTGAGTGGATTTCTCATACCAGTCCCATGACTGACTCGTAGTTTGTTTCACTTTCAAACTCGGGTGCCCCTTTTTCTACACGGGCAGCCTTGTATTCAGGTTTAGCTGGTTCTTTCTGGATAGCTGGAGCTGAAGATGGATTCTATCATTTATTTCTTTCTATGCTGTTCAGCTCCTATTGTACATATTTTGTTTATTTCCGCTGTAGACATTTATGTATAGCTGAACTGTATTTGTACTAAGTAAGATCCTGTATACTGTGTAACTCTGATGATTACTTTTATCCAGTATATTTTGTTGTTCATTCTGGTGTATTTATTTAATTCTGTTCTGCTATTATATGTTTCTGTGTTATATTCCAAAAGATAACCTTGTTTCCGTGAGAACGGGAAATCGGGTCGTCTCAACGTGGTATCAGAGCTTTGGTTAAGCTTAGTTCTGGAATATAACATTCGAACGAACTCGTCAGAAATAGAACCAGTAGTGTTCTAGGACGGGTAACTCTACAGATAGGATCAGTAATATCCTAGTATGAGTAAAGCAGAATGAAATTACACCTTGATAGACACATTTACATTGAAGTATGTGTTTCTATATTTTAAAATATCTTTTCTGTTGACCTGACACTTGATCTGCTATTTGCAGAAGAACTAGAAAATGAGTGCCAGAAACAGAAGAAGTAATACTAGCCCAGATATAGAAGCTCTATTCATGAAGTATAGAAATCTGGGTGGAAAGCCGTTCTCGGGCGAAGAATCTATTATGAGAACCCAAGCTTGGATTCGTTCGGTTGAGAAAATATTCGAAGCATTAAAGCTTAGGGATGACCAGAAAAGATTACTGGCCTCCTGGGCACTCGAAGATGAAGCTTTGTTCTGGTGGGATTCTGTTGTTAAGGATAATCCAGAAGGTGATATCACCTGGGACGGATTCAAAGTAATTTTCTTAGAAAGATTTACTCCTCCCGAAGCAACCGAACGGCTATGCGATGAATTTTCTTATCTGATACAAGGAGATATGACAATTCCCGAATATCATAAGAAATTCAATGAACTTTCTCACTTTGCCCCTCACCTAATTCAAAATCCGAAGAGGAAAAATCTGAGATTTATTCACGGACTTCAAAGGAAATACCAGAATAAAGTATTGGGGCATGTGAAGCTTCCTTTTTCTGAAATGATATATATGGCTTATCAATATGAAGATCTCCATAAGAAAGGAATGTTATGCGACGAAGAAGAAGTCTGTTCTAGTGACAAAGAAAAGTCGGAAACTGATATTCCTGAAGCCAGTACGAGGTCTGAAGTCAATAAGAAGCCCAGTGCCAAGAGAAAAAGGGCTGAATCTGGGAAAGAACCGGTAACGACCACCGTATGCAATAACTGCCATCGGAAAGGGCATTTGTCAATAAACTGCGGGCCTTTAAAGAAACAATTAAGAGGTAGACTTCGATCCAAAGAAGGATCTCAAGCGAATAGAAAATGCAATCTCTGCCATCAGTCCGGTCATATAAAGCGAGATTGCTGGCTGTTAAAAAGGGCCAAAGAAACTCAGGTAAATGAAGTGGCCGAATTGCCTGCATCTTCGTCCGATCCGGAAAGGGCTGATGTTTTAGAAGGCACGCTCAATGTCAAGAACATTCCAGTTAAAGTACTGTTTGACACAGGCGCGTCAAGAAGTTTCATTGCCAAAGGGTGCAGTCAAGAAGTTGGATTTGAATTTGAAGAAACTCAAAGAGCCAATGACTGTCAGAAATCCAGTTGGAGGTTCCATCAATCTCAGTTGGGTTTGTGCAGTACCCGTCTCCTTTTCTTGCTATAAATTCCCTATTATCTCTGTCGTCATGAACTTTGATGAATTCGATCTTATTTTGGGATTGGATTGGTTAACCAAATATGAAGCAGAGGTTAGATGCGCCGAGAGAGTTGTTAGAGCTAAGATTAAATCTGGGAGTTATATAACCATTCCCTGTGAAGGTCAGAATGCAAATAGAAAAGACTTCTGGGCAGCTTTGAATGTTTCTCCAGCCCAAATTGAAAATGTCCCTGAAATCACAGAGAATATTCCTGACCTCATCAAAGACATTCCTGTCGTCAAGAACTATGCGGATGTGTTCGAAGAAGTTGTTCGCTTACCTCCGCAAAGGGAAATAGATTTCAAAATTGCTTTAATTCCGAATGCAAGGCCGGTAGTTCACGCTATTCGAAGAATGTCCTTGAAAGAGAAGGAGGAATTAGACAATCAAACAAGGCAACTAGTATGGAAAGGTCTGATCAGGCCTAGTTTCTCTGATTGGGGTGCAGCAGTGGTATTTGTCCCAAAATCTGACGGTACTCTACGTCTATGTGTGGATTATCGTGATTTAAACAAGCAGACTATAAAGAACAAATATCCATTGCCGCGGATTGATGATTTGTTGGATCGATTAAATGGAGCACAAGTATTCTCACGAATGGACCTAGCTACAGGTTTCCATCAACTTCGAATTGCCGAAGAGTGTGTTCCAATGACAGCGTTCAGAGGCCCCGACTTATTCTACGAGTGGTTAGTAATGCCGTTCGGCTTATGTAACGCTCCCGCTTACTTCGTTGATCTGATGAACAGAGTGTTCAGAGGAGTATTGAATAAATTTGTTCTGGTTTTTATTGACGATATTCTAATCTTCTCTAAATCAAAGGCCGAACATGAAAAGCATCTGGAACAGGTTCTAGAAATCCTCAGAAGGAATGTATTGAAAGCAAAGTTTTCCAAATGTATATTCTGGCAAGATGAAGTGAAATTTCTGGGCCATGTTGTATCGAAAGAAGGAATCGCTGTGGATCCAAGTAAAATCACAGCTATTCAGAATTGGAAACAGCCCAGTACTCCCACTGAAGTCCGCAGTTTTCTCGGATTGGCTAGCTATTATCGGAAGTTCGTTAAAGACTTTTCGAAGATATCTGGTCACTTAACGAAGCTTACAAAGAAGCATTCTAAATTCAAATGGACTTCAGAAAGTGAGGAGGCTTTCGAAGAGTTGAAGTTAAGATTAACAACAGCTCCAGTGTTAACCATCATTGATGGCAACCAAGATCTAAAAGTCTGGACTGATGCGTCTAGAGAAGGCCTTGGCGCAGTGTTAATGCAAAGAGGCCAAGTAATTGCTTATGCTAGCCGTCAACTGAAGCCACATGAAAAGAACTACGTAACTCATGATCTTGAGTTATTGGCTATCATATTCTCTTTGAAAATCTGGAGACACTATCTTCTGGGAGAGAGATTTGAACTGTTTACAGATCACCAGTCGTTAAAGTATCTGTTCACTCAGAAGGACTTGAATCTGAGGCAACAACGTTGGCTGGAGTTTCTTGCAGCATATGACTTTGAAATTATATACACTCCAGGGAAAGCCAATGTCGTGGCTGATGCGTTAAGCCGAAAGAATGAAATGATCGCCAGCTTCATCATTGCGACTTCGTTGATTGATAAGATATCGGCTCTCCAAGAAGGCGACCAATTTATCAAAGGAATAAGTCAGCGAATTCGTGAAGGCAATGCTTCGGATTTCCAGTTAGACAGCGAAGGGATTCTGAGGTTAGAAGGACGAATTTGCGTTCCAGATATTCCTGAACTCAGAAGAGAGGTGCTTGATGAATGTCACAAATCTAAGCTCAGTATCCATCCAGGTGTGAATAAAATGTATAACGACATCAAACGCACATTCTGGTGGAAGTCGTTAAAAAGAGACATCTCAATATATGTTAGTCGATGCCCTACTTGCCAGCTAGTTAAAAGAGACCAACAGAAATTGGCTGGATTGTTACAACCACTGGAAGTTCCTGGTTGGAAGTGGGAGCATATTTCTATGGATTTTATTGATGGTTTGCCCAGAACCAGAAAGGGAAATGACAGTATTTGGGTGATCGTAGATCGCTTCACGAAGACCGCCCATTTTATACCTGTCAAATCAAATAGAACCGCTCAGAGTCTGGCGCAGATATACTTCAGGGAAATAGTTAGACTACATGGAGTGCCGCTCAGTATAGTAAGTGATAGAGATACAATTTTCACTAGTAAATTCTGGGAAGCATTTCAAGTCGAGCTGGGAACGAAGTTAAACTTGAGCACCGCTTATCATCCTCAGACAGACGGTCAGACTGAGAGGGTGAATCGCATTTTAGAAGATCTATTGCGGGCTTGTGTTATAGATTTCGGTGGATCATGGGAAGACCATCTGCATTTGGCTGAATTCTCTTATAACAACAGCTACCAGGCGAGTCTGACAATGTCGCCATTCGAAGCATTATATGGTAGACCGTGCCGATCTCCTGCTTGTTGGGTCGAGCCTGGAAATAGACTTGTGTTGGGCCCTGATATGATTCGAGAAGCTGCCGACAAAGTCGATTTTATTAAGAAGCGATTACTCGCCGCTCAAAGTCGACAAAAGAGCTACGCCGATAAAAGAAGAAGAGATATATCCTTTGAGGTTGGCGACTATGTATATTTGAAAGTATCGCCGATGAGAGGAGTTATCAGGTTCGGTAAAACTGGAAAGTTAGCGCCTAAATTCATTGGTCCGTTTCCTATTCTGGAACGGATTGGAACTCTCGCTTATAGGGTCAAACTGCCTGACTGGTTGCCTGGAGTTCATGATGTATTTCACATATCTCAACTTCGAAAGCACGTTCATGATCCAGACTTGATCGTGGAAGAAGCAGCTCAGCAGGATATTGAAATTACTCCAGAACTAGCTGTGAGGCGTGAGCCGCTAAAGATCATCGGCAAAGAAACCAAAGAGCTGAGGAACAAGAAGGTTCGCTTAGTCAAAGTGCAATGGAGTGGAGATCCGCGAGATTGTACTTGGGAAACTGAGGAGAGCATTCAGAAAGCTTATCCTAGATGCCGAGTAGATATCTCTGATTGACTCTGGTGCAAGGTACATTTACCCTACTTTGCATTACCGTTTAATTCTCTATTCTGTTGCTATTTTCTTCCCATGGATGTGCATTGTTTATTTTGTACTCTGAACATGAGAAATAAATTGGTTATTGTGTTGTGGGTTTGTAGATTTATCAAACCACTTTCGACTTTGTTCCTTTTCGGGGACGAAAAGTTTTAAGTGGGGGAGATTGTAACGACCCAGAAAATCTGAACCAATTTAAAATTTTTAAATTGGCTAAAATAATGGATTTTAAATATTTAAAATAAATATTTTAGAACAATGGCGATGAAAACTGAGTTGAATCGACATTTGAAAACGAATATAATTAATTATAATTATATATAGAATTGAAAATGGCACGGTAGTTCGATAATTCGATTTCAAACTTCAATTGAATATACCGGGTGCAAAACAATCCAGATTTTAGTGAAACCAAAAATAATGGAATCTAATTGGTAATATCTTTCTAACGAATCCGACCAATCGAAATTTGATAGCGAGAATCAAAAGATATGTCCAGTTGAAAATTCTGAATAGTCGCTATGGAATTCAGGCCCTTAAAAATGGACATTTTGCAAATGACCTCGGATTTCGACGAAACCACTTTTGTTAGATCCGCAGTGTCAGGTTATTGCTAGGTTTCAAATTTCATAATTTTTCGAATCAGTATGTGAGCGTGGCAAAGGAAAACGCGTTTGACCAGTTTCAGTTGATTTTAATCGACTGGAAATTGGCCATTTTTCAAACGGTCTCAGAATTCGACGAAACTAGTTTTGTTAGGACCGTATCGTCAATACGAAGCTAGAAAATATTTTTCTGGAATTTTTCTAGTTAGTATGTGACCCCCGGTAATTTGAAATGTACGTTTAAAATTCCATATAGTGATTTAAATGTAAATTCAAAAGGAAACCGATGGTAACGATCAAACCAGCTTGCGATACATGTCCCATTGTGTTCGGAATGGGGGTAAAACGCTATGGACGACAGGCGGTGGGCCTCGTTTCGAGGTCGTAAGTAAAAGTCAACTTTTTGAGTAATTAAAAAAAAAATATAATATTTTAATTTCCCTCCCTCCCTCCTTATCTCCCGCTTGGCCCCCCCCCCCTTTCATTTAGATTCAGACGAAAAAAAAAAGGAAAAAAAAAAACCCTAAAATCGAATCATCACCGCCTCCATCGATCGCACCCACGAAGCCGCCCTCCTCCTCCTTCAATCAGAGCTGTCGCCCCCCTCGAGATCGCATCGACGAAGAAGCCGCGCCCCCCCTGAAGCCCTCGACGCCGACGAGGAAGCCAGCGCCTCCTGCCACGACCGTTCGAACGCCACCGCGAGCCCCTGGAAGCCGCCGACGACCTCTTCTTTCCCCTCCCCTTCTTCGCAGATCGGTGAGCATTTCTTTTTTTTTTTATTATTTTCTTTTTTTTTTATTTTATTTATTCAGTAAAAACTGTTTTGATTTTATATTTAAACTGTTTTGATTTTATATTTAAACTGTTTTGATTTTATATTTAAAACTGTTTTGTTTTAAAAATAGTTAAAAACTGAAATTTTTAAAAAAAGCATAAAACTGTTTTTTTTAAGAAAGAAAAAAAAAACAGATTTTATAAAAGAATAAAACTGATTTGTTAAAACCTTTAAAGCTGAATTTTTAAAAGATTTTAAAAACAGTTTTTTTTAGAAAAAGAAACTAAAAACTGCATTTTTATGAAAGAATAAAACTGATTTATAAAAAGTATAAAAACTGTGATTTATAAAAATATAAAAACTGGTTTTCTTGAAAGGTTGAAAACTGATTTCTTTCAAGAGTAAAAATCATATTTTTATATGTTGAAAGCAAAAGTAAAAATCATATTTTTATATGTTGAAAGCAAAAGTAAAAATCATATTTTTATATGTTGAAAGCAAAAGTAAAAATCATATTTTTATATGTTGAAAGCAAAAGTAAAAATCATATTTTTATATATTGAATAGCGAAGTCAAAATTCGATTTTTATATATGGAATAGCATAGTAAAAATTCTATTTTTACATGTGTAGAGAATACGGGCGAAAGCGACAAAAGGCGAAGATTTCTATAAGTGAAGTCGTGCAATTGGATAGCTATTGGTGAGATTTCTGATTTAAAAATTTATATATATATGTTGAAAGTAAAAGTGAACTGCTATATATAAATAAATATATATCTATATATATATATATATATACGCCCCCTCGTCCACAAACCATGGACGATATTTATTGGTTGAAATTGTTGTGATAATTGGTTGATAACGAATGGTTGTTTGGGATTGTTTGTGATTGATATTGGTTGATTGTGGTTGAAAAATACCCATTTGTGGTTGTGAAATATTTGGTTGAAACCACTTAGGATTAGTTTGTGGAAATGAAAAAAATATATACATGCCGCCTGCGTGCGAACTAGATGCATGAACCCCATTGTCAAAAACCGCGAGGTTTTAAGGTAGAGCGAGGAGCCGTACTAGGGACGGTGCCGGTTTAACTACCCTGCCGTTATGCTGCCGAAATTTTGAATAATATTTGTGTGTTTGAATTATTTTCATATGCTTAAGCTATTAGAAACATTCATGTGTTGAATTGATATTCATTCGTTGTTTAGAAATTCATGTGTTGAATGGTATTCATATTTTGAAATAAATTGTTCGATGATAAAAATCACATTTTTATCTATATATAGAAACTATTAGAAATTCATGTGTTGAATTGATATTCATTCGTTGTTTAGAAATTCATGTGTTGAATGGTATTCATATTTTGAAATAAATTGTTCGATGATAAAAATCACATTTTTATCTATATATAGAAACTATTAGAAATTCATGTGTTGAATTGATATTCATTCGTTGTTTAGAAATTCATGTGTTGAATGGTATTCATATTTTGAAATAAATTGTTCGATGATAAAAATCACATTTTTATCTATATATAGAAACTATTAGAAATTCATGTGTTGAATTGATATTCATTCGTTGTTTAGAAATTCATGTGTTGAATGGTATTCATATTTTGAAATAAATTGTTCGATAATAAAAATCACATTTTTATCGATATATAAAAGCTATTAGAAACATTCATGTGTTGAATTGATATTCATTCGTTGTTTAGAAATTCATGTGTTGAATGGTATTCATATTTTGAAATAAATTGTTCGATGATAAAAATCACATTTTTATCTATATATAGAAACTATTGAAAACATTCATGTGTTGAATTGATATTCATTCGTTGTTTAGAAATTCATGTGTTGAATGTTATTCATATTTTGAAATAAATTGTTTGATAATAAAAATCACATTTTTATTGATATCTAAAAACTATTGAAAACATTCATGTGTTGAATTGATATTCATTCGTTGTTTAGAAATTCATGTGTTGAATGTTATTCATATTTTGAAATAAATTGTTTGATAATAAAAATCACTTTTTATCACTTATATGAACAGTATAGAGAAAATAGTGTTTTGAAATGAATCGTTTTACAATAAAAATCACATTTTTATTGTATGCATAATCGTTGAAATGTGAAGTGTTAAAAATAGCCACTTGTTCAAATAAACATATATCAGTTGAAATATTCATTAATTAGCTAATGAAATGATTTGCGCCTATTTATGTGACATTAGAATGAATGGTGTTTTAAACCAAATAGAAATCAAATATGAAGTTGAATAGAAAATGAAAAATGATATGAACTGTATATATATGTACATGCAATATTCATTGAACAGGTTATAGCAAAGGGGCTAGAGAAGAGGAATAAAATTTTGTGCCCGACAAATAGGTACACATTTACTGATTTGTTTGGGTGATGATTTTGAGCCTGATTGGCTAGCCGCTTGGCTTTCTCTTTTTCTTTTTGAGATTAGAAGGACCGGGACGCTATTTGCGATTTCCCGACGCTCCCGGTGCAGGGGAGGTTATGGCGAAATTTTTCCAAAATTTAAGGTGTTAGAAAAATTTTTGAAGTGAAAACGATATTGGAATTGTTGAATGAACTATATTTATATAACTATATAAATATAAATAAAATTAAAGCGAAACGAAGCCGTGCAGTTCGTATTTCGAAACCGTGATTTCAAACGACTAGTACGGGAAATCCGACCATTGGATTTTCCCGAAACCTCAACCGTCGGGTTCGCCTTGGAATAATCTTTCCAACGGCACCAACCTTGTAAAAATCCAACGGTTGGATTGTCTGGAATGTTTAATTCAAATTTGAAGAAAAACAGCGCCAGAAACGATTATATTTATATATATATATAAATATAATTATATTTAATCGAATAACGACGCTGCAGTTCGTATTTTGAAATCGAAAATTCAAACGATTGTACCGGGAGATCCGACCGTCGGATTTTCCCGAAACTGGAACCGTTGGATTCGTTTTGAAAAGACCTTTCTAATGATGTAAATTTTGTGAAGATCCAACGGTTAGATTTTCAGATATGTGTAAATCAAATCTAAAGAAAAACAGCGCCACGGCCGCCTTATGGCCCGAAGCGTCGTTTTGAAAATAATGGCTATTTTAAAATAAATAAAAATAGCGATAAATAGTTATAAAATATCGTAAGCGATATGGAATGGAAATAAACTGAATTTGCTTGATTTATGTGATGTTTGATGGTTGAATGTGTTTGGTGTGAAAACTATATTAAAGAACACAATTGGTGTTGTCGAATAATTTAACCATTGAAATAAATCGATTTGAAATTCTAAATATACGTGAATTATTTGAAAAGGCCGAGTTAATTCTCATTTCGAATAATCGACCGACGATTGAAATTCGAAGATGAAGACGATGGTCGAAGACCGGAGATCTTCACCTCGTTTGGATGGTAACCGAGGTCCTGATTGGGAGGCATCCCGAAATATGGATAATGAGTGGTGATCGTCCAGACGTACGTGTTGATCGAAGGGTTTGCGAGGTATTTAGTGCCTCCGGTTTCGTTCAGACCCAGAACGGACTTGTAAATGGACTGTGTGTCTGACATAGGATTTATTCTGTGTGGCATGCTAAGATGCAGAGATCAGGACTTCTGTTGAAAAGCAAAGTCTTGTGGTGATGATCAAAGCACCGCCTGTGTGGCGTAGCTTTGTGTATAACGTGAATTCGCGAGCCTCACACCCCGGTATGAACCTAAAACGGGAGAATGACATCAGGGAGGGCATGCGTTTCTTTCTAGCTAGGGTGGTGTCAGTGACCTACCAGCCCTGACATTTATATACTTTTCACCTATGTGGTTGTTGCTGTTGCGAGGCGCCTCGGTTTGATCGGACGATCCGGGTCCGATGGAGTCATTCGTTGGCTCGTTGACGCCCCAAAGGGCGGGGAAACGTATTGTTCAGGCATAATAATCCACATCGGTGGACCGGCCCTGACGATCCAAGGCTTGCCTGCGCGCTTGCCTGAGACACGGGCTAGAGCGTCTCGAATTCGGTAAGGACTATCTTTTGCCTTGGTTCAGGACGGAAATCCAATTTCCAAATACGTGACGATGCGATTTCAGTTGTATATATATATATTTGGCGACATAGTGGCATGGGACGCTCATGTCGTCTATGATTGATAGTTATGATTTGAAATTGTTTTCAAAACATATAAACACTAGCAATAATATCAAATGCCTTTGTTTTATTCGTATCAAGCATATCTTGGCCGTTATAAGGTAAAAACTCTATCCTTCGGTTTGCGTTGCATTGTGTGATGGGAACTGAGTCTTATAACGACTTCATTTTTATAAAAAGCATAGCGATGTTTAAAAGAAAGATTTGTTTTAAGGCACTGGCAATCCAATGGAGTAAACCCGTTCCACGAAAGTGGCGTGGTCCTGTGATTAGCCAATTATATATGTGTTGAGTGGATTTCTCATACCAGTCCCATGACTGACTCGTAGTTTGTTTCACTTTCAAACTCGGGTGCCCCTTTTTCTACACGGGCAGCCTTGTATTCAGGTTTAGCTGGTTCTTTCTGGATAGCTGGAGCTGAAGATGGATTCTATCATTTATTTCTTTCTATGCTGTTCAGCTCCTATTGTACATATTTTGTTTATTTCCGCTGTAGACATTTATGTATAGCTGAACTGTATTTGTACTAAGTAAGATCCTGTATACTGTGTAACTCTGATGATTACTTTTATCCAGTATATTTTGTTGTTCATTCTGGTGTATTTATTTAATTCTGTTCTGCTATTATATGTTTCTGTGTTATATTCCAAAAGATAACCTTGTTTCCGTGAGAACGGGAAATCGGGTCGTCTCAAGAAATTTCCACAGCGACTTTTCTAAAATTTGATTTGGACGTAAATAAAAATCTACACAATGAAATCTCGACTTTTCTCTTCCACTAGAAAAATATACTTCACTAGTTCCTAACGTTTCTTGTTTCACAGAAATCCAATTTAAAACGAACCCTGTACATTCAGTTGAAGTTCAAATCGCCAAATAGTGAACTGTCGCGCCATTTCGAGCTCGATTTTAATTAAATTATAATTTACACATTCAACTATCATTTATAGAACATATTCGTGAATATTATTCAACTCCAAACTGTATTATATATTTCAAATAATCCAAATTACACAGTATTGTGAATTCCACTATATTTTGATTATTTCTGAATTTAATATATTATTCTATTATTTATTTTAGTTAAATAAATCCATATAATTTAATTCAACAACCATTTAAATTTCTAATCCACTATTTAAATAATTAAATAAATTAATTATATCGCTGAAAAACGAGGGTCGTTACATTCTTCCCCCCTTAAAATAATTTCGTACTCGAAATTGCTAAGGTAGAAGACCGACCCTATTCACTGGGTAAAAATATTTTTGTTCACTTCTTTAACTCCAGTGTCATTGAATCAATTTAATTTCAATTAAAATATTAATTAATTCTTATTAACGAAAATTTTCTAAAATTCTGAAAGTTTTCTAACACCCGATTTTTTTTGAAAAATTTCGCCAGCACCTCCTTTGTATCGGCCAATAATTCGAACCCCAACTCGCCTCTCTAGGCCTTCTCCAATCCAAAAGAAAATCAAATAGCCAAGCGGCTTGCCAAATCGACCCATAAATCACCAAATCCATAAAAAAAACGTGTACCTTTTTGTCGGGCATATCATTCAATCCTTTTATTCTGCTGCCAATGCAACATATACCAAAGTTATCCCAATCAATCTCTGGTCAATTTATCCTCAACACAGCTATTCGCTTAAACAAGCCAATTACCATTTCAAACTCAAGTTTCATTCTCGATTCCAAATTCCTAACTCACCAATCCAATACCATTTCAGATTCTAGTCCCACAACTCAAAATCTGATTCCACTTGATATATTATATTCTAATTCAACTTCTAGTTAATTGGTTTCAATTCATATTTGCTTTCACACATTTCTACTTTAATTTGTTTTTAATTCAGACGATCTTTTCCTGGGAGTTTTAAATAACTCTGCTTTTCACAAAAAATCAAATATTCCCTTTTCGAGATTCAAAACAACTTGTTTTCCTCAAAACAATTCAACACAAAATCTTGGTAGTAATATGTCACTTAGGCCTCGAAAATGAACACTGATGATGTGGCCAGCATCATCAGAGTTATTTCCCAGTGGTCAAAGTGAGTTCAATACAATATTACTTATCAAAACCATATTTAAACATTTTCATTTTGAAATCGTTTTCAAAATATCATTCACGATGCTTGTAAACAATTTAAAATCTCCCAGGATCTTAAAATTTTCTTACACTTAACTCAAATCCACTTACAAACACTTATTTCCCAGTTTTTAGAATTTTAATCCCAATTCTGATTTAATTCAAGTTTAATTAATCTGCTTTTATATCATACGAACTCAAATTGGTTATAACCATTTCAATTATAATCAACCAACACATCCAATATATGATAAAAATTCCAAGGTATACCTTTCTTTTATATCAAAATATATTTTGGGTCAAATTATTTCATTTACCCTCTTTCAAAACATACTGTGTCGGTTTATCGTACTTGAGTGTTTAGAAACCCCTATCGATACAGTGGATCAAACTGATAGACCAGAATTCACAAACAACTCAACCAATAAATCACCACAATATAAAACAATTTTATAAAATCTACAAATATGTTCACTTGTATACATACACTCAAACTCAATCTAGGGTATTGCTAACCCTATCTCTACCGAGTCACGCCACAGAGCCAAGGTAATCACTTAACCTTCAGCTCTGATACCACTATAACGAACTGGGATTTTCGACCCAGAAAATCAACATAAAACCCATGTTAAATACATTCAACCATCACATATCAAGCAAACCAAGCAAAATCGGTTTATTTCCATTCTATATCGTCAATAATATTTTTCAACGATATATCGCCATTTTTATTTATTTAAAAACAGCCATATTCAATTAAACGACATTTCAGGTCGTGCCGAAGCACTGGCACTGTTTTTCACTAAATTTTTTTTACACATATCTGAAAATCTAACCGTTGGATCTTCACAAATTTTATATCATTAGAAAGATCATTTCAAAACGAATCCAACGAGTCCAGCTTTGGGAAAATCCGACGGTCGGATCTCCCACACTAGTCGTTTGAAATCACGGTTTCAAAATACGAACTACAGCGTCGTTATTCGATTTAATTTAATTATATTTATATTTATATATAAATATAATCGATTCTGGCGCTGTTTTTCTTCAGATTTGAATTAAACATTCCAGACAATCCAACCGTCGGATCTTCACAAAGTTGGTGCCGTTGGAAAGATATTTCCATGGCGAACCCAACGGTTGCAGTTTCGGAAAATCTAACGGTCGGATTTCCCGCACTAGTCATTTGAAATCACGGTTTCAAAATACTAACTTCACGGCCACGATTCATTTTAATTTAATTATATTTATATATTTATATAAATATAGTTCATTCGACGATTTCAATATCGTTTTCACTTCAAAAATTTCACTAACGCCTTTAAATTTTGAAAAATTTCGCCATAACCTCCTTTGTACGGGAGGGGCTGGGAAAATTCCCAAATAGCCACACGGGAGTCTCATGTCAAAAAGAAAAAGAAAAAGCCAAGCGGCTAGCCAATAGGCTCATAAAATCATCACCCAAACAAAACAGTAAACATGTACCTATTTGTCGGGCACATAATTTTATTCCTCTTCTCTAGCCTCTTTGCTATAACCTGTTCAATAAATATGCATGTACATATATGCAATTTTCATCACTTATCATTTTCAATTCAATTTCATTTTCGGTTCACTTTGGTTTAAAGTCACCATTCACTCTAATGTTGCATACATAAGCAAAAATCACATCATAAGCTAATTAATGAATATTTCAACTCATGCATATTTATTTGAACAAGTGGTTATTTTTAACACTTCACATTTCAATAAAAATGGTATTTTTGGCGAACTAAAATATATTTCAACTCATGACTATTTTATTTAATTCCTTTGCATGTTAAAAATAATATTCACTTCACAAATATTTATTCCAACACTAGTATATCTTTAGCAAATCACATATATGATAAAAATGGTATTTTCATCATCTAAATATTTATTCAACACATGAATTTCAATTCCACGCATAACTTCTCAACACATGAGCATTTCCACACAGGGATATTTTATATAGTTTGTTCATATAAGAAAGGTGAAATTTTTATTATTGAAGCTATTTATATATAAGGCGAATATTTTACATACTTCATATATATTGTAAAAATGTGATTTTAATGTTTAAACACTTTATTCATTCACACATGAATTTAATTTCCACACATCACTTCTCAACACATGAGCATTTCCACACATGGATATAGTTTCAACACATGATTTTAGTTTCAACACATGAAGATAATTTCAACATATGAAAATAATTCTAACACATAGATATTATTCAAAATTTCGGCAGCATAACGGCAGGCTAGTTAAAACCGGCACCGTCCCTAGTACGGCTCCTCGCTCTACCTTAAAACCTCGCGGTTTTTGACAATAGGGATTCATGCATCTAATTCGCACGCAGGCGGCATGTTTTATTTCATTTCCACAATTATTTCCAATTTGTTTCAATCACCAATGGGTATTTTTCAACCACAGCCAAACAATATCAACCACAAACAATTATTCAACCATTTGAATTTTTCACCCAATTTTTCACACCAATTCACAACAATAAATATCGCCCATGGTTTGTGGACGAGGGGAGTGTATATATATATATATATATATTTCACTTGCATTTCAACACACATATCATTTAAACAATGCATGTATAATTCATACTTCGCTCATACAACTTATACTACGCATGTATATGTGGTATACAACACGCATATAAATTATATTTTGTTTATATAATTTATACATGACATTTTCTATTCAATTTCATTTAATTTAGATTTCTCACATTGGTTTTTGGAGTGCTAAAAATCGTATACGGCTCAGAAAAATCCGCGGTCTCTTCTAGAATGTAGAGAGCCTCCTTGCGGTCCCGATGTTTCCTGTTTCATCGAATTTCGTCAACACACCATAAAGATATGATTTTTCAAAGTTCAAACATCAAAAACGACTCACCTTTCACGATGGTTCAAAACTAGGGTTGCAGTTTTCGCGAGAACCGAGGCACGATACTACGATCGGAAGGTACAGCATGGAAGAGGGAGGAAAGGGGAGTCGATCGGTGGTGGTCGGAGGTAGTTCGGTGGTCTCTGGCGATCGAGGCGGCGCTGGGAAGTCGTCGGCTTTGGGTCGACGATTCAGGCGATAGGGGCGACGAGGGGGGTCGAGGCAGGGTCGGATTTGAAGAGGGGAGGGAGGCGCGTCGATTGCTGGTGGTGGCGGAGGTTGCAGTCGCCTGTGGCGGCGGCGATTGGCCTGGGAAGTGGCGAAGTCGTGGATCGTCAGGGGTGATAAAGGAAAAGGGTTTTCTGAGGGTTTATTTATTTTTAAAATAACGAAAGAAATATTTTGGTCGGCCAAAGGTTTTATTAAATTTTTAAATAGTGTTTTCTCAAACGAACTCCTTTTCAAACCCAACGACTGTCGCCCCTAGTTAACCACCCCCATCCCGGACACAATGGGATATATTTCGTTGGACAATTTGACTGTTACAGTCAGTTATTTTTCAAATTAAAGTACAAAACATTTAATTTTAACTTTGAACGTACATTTCAATTTGCCAGTGCCACAAACTTATTTGAAAAATTCCAGAAAAATAAATCTAGCTATGTTTTGACGCTACGGTCCAAACAAAACTAGTTTCGTCGAATTCTGAGGTCGTTTGAAAAATGGCCATTTCCTGATCGATCCAATTTAACAGAAATTGACCAAACACATTTTCTTTTGCCACGCTCACATACTTGCTTCAAAAATTATGAAATTTGAAACCTAGCAATAGTTTGACATCCCGGACCCAACAAAAGTGGTTTCGTCGAATTCCGAGATCGTTTGCAAAATATCTATTTTCAAGGGCTATATATTCTATATAGCGACCTTTCTGAAAATTCATTTGGCCATAACTTTTGTTTCGTGCTATGAAACTTCGATTTTTCAGATTCGTTAGAAATATATTCATAAACAGATTTAAGTATTTTTTGTTTCACTAAAATCCGTTATATTTTCCACCCGGCACAGTCAGTCAAAGTTTGAATTCAAATTTTCAAACTACTACACTATTTCTAATCCATTATTTTATTGAAATATTCTATTTCAATTGTTCAAATTGCATTGAAATAACCAATTTAAAAATTTTAAATTGGCTCGTATTTTCCGGGTTGTTACACGCGTTTTCTTTTGAACCAGGAAACTAGGGTTATATCCTTATTATAAATAATTAATTTAATAATTTAATTAACTCCAAAAAGTCAGTATCTAATTTGAACTCCTAATTGAACCCAATGACTGTTGTCCTTATCATATTACCCCCATCTCAGACGCAATGGAATATGTACGGTAAGTCAATTCGACTGTTTTGATCAGTTTTCATCAAAATTAGAATATAAATCAATTTATATTTAATTTGAACGCGCATTTTAATTTACCTAGGTCACATACTGACTTCAAAATTTCCAGAAAAATAAATCTGGCTATATTTTCATGGTACGGTCCTAACAAAACTAATTTCATCTAATTTGGAGACCGTTTGAAAAACGGTCATTTTCCAGTCGATCAAATTCAAATTGAAAGTGCCAAACACGTTTAAATTCACCACTCTTCCAAATTGATTCCAAAAATAATGAAAATTGGGATCAAGCAATTATTTGACATTCTGGATCCAACAAAAGTGGTTTCGTCGAAAACGGAGGTCGTTTGCAAAATGACTATTTTTAAGGCCTTTATATATATTAAAATATATATAAATTCCACACCGACTTTTTTTGAATTTTAAACTGGACGTGACTTACAATTTATAAAATGGAATCTCAGTTTCTTCCATTCGTTAGAAAGATATTATTTAACAGATTCAAATATTTCTTGTTTCGTCCAATTCTGACTTATATTGAATTCTGTATAATCATTTGAAATTAGAAATCGAATTTTCGAACTACCGCGCCATTTCAAGCTCGTTTTATATTTAAATTAAATTTATTCATTCTAACTTCGTTTAAAATAATTTTTTAGTCGTTATTATTTAAAATAAATCATTTTAAATTCTGAAAATCTATTAAAATTGTTAAAATAATTTTTTTAAATTGGTTTCGATTTTCCGGGTTATTACAGGAATGTAGATGGATTGGTTAACAACGTGCGTGAAGAAATGTGTAGAGAGCAGGAGGAAGGAGCGGCATTGCTGAAGCGAGAAACAAAGGCATGCACGAAAATGGCAATGCAGATACCAAAAGTCGGGGGCAATTAGAAGGTTCACGCAGTTTATAAACAAGGCATTGGGAATGAAGGCAAACAATATGGTGAGATTGAAAGATGGACTTAATGAAGAACAGTATGGGTTTCGTAAATAGACGAGGAGTGGAGACGACGTTAAAAGGCAGCTTGGTTGGGCTGTTTGAACGAGATACTGTGTTTTAAACCAACGAAGACTTGCATGCATGGTGGAGTGTTTGAAGAAGCAAATGTGAAGGCTGGGATACATTTGAGTGGAAGTCAGCTGTTCATTTCCATTTATAAAAAAAGATAAAGCACTGTTAGCAGGAGGATTGTGTGGGAAAAGGCTTGGGAAAGAAATCCCATGCATGGTAAGATTTGTGGTTCTTACGCTGGAACAAAACATGCGAAAGAAGAAAAGGGTACATGAAGAAACAAAGTCAGCCCAAATTCTAAATTTAAAGTAATTAATTAATGATCAAAAATTTAGAATTCATTTATAATAATTAAAAAAGCGATTGTTTAAGTATTAATAATTTCTTGTTACTTTATCAAAAATTAACCAAAAAGAGACGTTGGTTTTATATCAGTGAGATCTATGTTATGGAACAAATTTGGATGGATTTGGAAGCTACTGAAATTCACAGTTAAATTAAACGACCGTTTAATTTAATTGTAATCAAAGCGTTTCAACGAAAGAAATCAAAGGGAGTATATCTCACTCAGTTTTTATCCTACTTATATTTTATATATGTCGGGTTTAAATATTTGTGTGCTATGATTGTTAATTGGTTAATGGATGCTATATATATATATATATATATATATATATATATATGTGTGTGTGTGTGTGTGTGTGTGTGTATGCTTTGAGTGAACTGATTAAATTAAACGTTCACTTAATTTAATTTGAACCAATCGTCATTTTAACGATTATTTCCAACCGAGGTAATTTACCTTGTTGGTTACGTTTATAATAGTATAAATGTATTAAATTAAAATATGAATGCTTGGATTACTATTATTTACTTATCGTTGAATATTACATATGTTATTGAGTTAAATAATATTATTTGAGGTGACGTATTTGGATGCAGGGAGAAACAGGTTGGAGGTATCCAATTGGATTCCTCAAAATTAGTGTTTAGTTTCATATTACCATTATATGAACTATACGACCGACATGATTAGATGATTGATTGGTTTATTGATCTGTTGAATCGTAATTCAATATTTGTTGTGATATTGACCAATGGGCAGTATTAGTTGAGTAACTGGAATTAGATGGCTTAATAATACATTGTTTTATAAATGTTGATTTACCGTCAGGTGAATCGACAGAAATAAAGTTATTTAAATTAATTATGTTATTAATTAATTTAAAAGAGGAATTAATTGAAATTGGTTAACGAGATAATCGTGTTTTGAGTTGACCAAGTCGACCGTTCAAATTGGGATTTGATTTTTAAGTTAAATTAGCTTGTTGTCAAGTAATATATTGAAATAGCTTAACGAATATTTGTTTTAAATTTTAATAAGAGTTTAATAAGGAATTTATTAGTTATTTTGGTTAATTGAGAATTTAACTACTTTACAGTAGTTAGTGATGAATTATATTGTTAATCTAATTAATCATAATTTAAGAGATTTCTTTTTAAGTGAAATTCATTTAAATAAGAAATCGGAGTTTTGAAACGGAATCGAGTTGAATTGTGAAAGGAGTTTCTAATCGGGTTTTATATTAAAAACTAAGTTTTCTATAATAAAGTTAAAAGAGATTTTAAGCGCATACGATAGATTAAATAAATATTTAGTTAACATTTAAATTAAGTAAAAAGAAACCGAGATAAAAAAGAGGTTTATATTTAAACCTGAGACTTTATAAACAAGGTTTATAAAGGAGATGTGAATTCGAAGTGTTAAGAATTGGCAATACTTAATAAAATTAAGTGATAGGGATGGAATTGAAACGATAATTTCAAATGGAAAAGGGCTGAATGAATTAGAAGTGGATTAATGTGGGTTGATAAGGAGTTAATGAAAGGAATTAAAGAATTGGAACCTAACCAAAGATTGGCTGAGTTGAATGGTTTTCTGAGTATTAATCTGATGTTGATTTCGGTCTTCGGGGTTGATACTTAGGAAGTTATTCACTTACCAGTTTACTGTCAGGGACTAATGAATGTTAAAGTAACAAAAATAAAAAGAGATTTTGTGAAAATATAACGATATTGTCAAAATGTAAGAAACTAACGAGATGAGTTTAAATAAGTTATTCAAGAGGGAAGTGTTAGTTATTGTTTTCGAGAAATGAAACGGAAGAGATTTCGTAACGATGTTTTTTACGAGAAATTGGTTGAAACCAAAGTTGAGGATATATATATATGATTTAATTCTAAAGTATTTAAATGATAACGATATTTTTTACATCCTTTTCACAAAAATGGCGGAAGCTAGGAAATCATCAAATATCTCGCCTAAATTTTCATCAAATTTAAATCGAAATCATTCTCAAGATAAATCGGCTGCTGATTTGATTTCAGCCATTGAGAATCCAAGTTCTGAAGTAGATCCAAAGTCTCTACACTATATCAAACCTTCAGCAGATCAAGTATTCATTCCAAAAGATATTTTTAATTCGTTTGAAGAAGTTTGCCATGATACGATTGCATTACATCCGATTGATTTTAGATTATCTGTGGGGAAATTGAAAGAATATATTCGTAAAATGTGGAAAGCTAATGGTAATTTCATTGTTCATATAGTTTCTGGTTTTCACTTTATAGTTCAATTTAAGGATTCTTTGGATTTCTATTCTGTTATTAAATCATCGACGCATTCATATTTTGGTAATTTGTTAAAGATAGCTAAGTGGTTTCCTAAATAGGAGTTCGACAAATTTAAAGTAGATATCTAACGATCTCAAAACCCCGTACGAGGGTGTTAAGGTTAATCATTGGAATATAACACATTAATCATCATTAGCAGAGTACAGATAATAGCATAAACAGGAAATAGAATAATTTACATAAATATGACAGCGGAATCATAATATGTCATAACATCAGAGTAGCACAGTGTAGGATACAACTTAGTGCATAAAAGGAAATGATCAGCCTACATCGCCATAAGCGGTATATATACATAAAGTGAGACATAATAGAGATATCAGTCTACATCGCCATAAGCGGAATCATATACATAGATAATAATGGCGGAATGTCAATAGCCAAAATACAAGGAAATCTAGTCTTCGCCATACTTGCCAAAAGCGCACTCCATGCTACAGTGCAAAGCCAAAATATAACCTATCACCTGTCAACTAGGCTACCCGTGTGAAAATAAGGGCACCCGAGTTTGCAAAGTGAAACAAACTACGAGTCAGTCATGGGACTCGTATGAGAAATCTACTTAACTGATTTAACAACAATAACAAGGCAAATCATAGGACCATCCCACTTTCGTGGAACGGGTTTACTCCAGTGATTGCTAGTGCATTAAATAAGGTAAATCTTTAAACAACGCAATGCTTTTTATAAAAATAAAGCCATTATAAGACTCAGGTCCCATCACACAATGCAACGCAAGCCAGAGGATAGAGTTTTACCTTATAATGGCCAAGAAATGCTTGATATGTATAAGACAAAAGTGTTTGATATTATTACTAGTGCATATATGTTTCAAAAGCAAATTCAATCATAAATATCAATCACAGACGGCATAGCTACCATATACTATGTCGCCATACTAGTTCTACAATCAAATTCATAATTTCGTATTGGAAATTTGGATTCCATCTTGAGTCGAGGCAAGGGGCAAGCTCCTCTCCATTTCGAGACACTCTAGCTGTAATAACCCGGAAAATCTAAGCTAGTTTAATTTTTTTTATTTTGGCAATTTTAATGAATTTTGAATATTTAAAATGAATTATTTTGAATAATATCGATGAGAAATTTATTTTGAATAGAAATAGAACGTATATATTTATATACGTCGTCGTTAGAATATAAATATTTATTTATATATATAAAAGGAATTGAAAATGGCGCAGTAGTTCGATAATTCGATTTCTAATTTCAAATGAATGTACAGGATTCAAAATAAATCGGATTTTGGCGAAACCAAAAATATTAGAATCTACTTGAGAATATCTTTCCAATGAATCCGAAAAATCAAAATTTCATAGCGGGAATCAAAAGTTATGCTCAGTTCAAAATTTAGAATAGTCGCTATGGAAATTATACATAGCCCAAAAAGTCATATTTCGCATACGGATGAATTTTGACTCGAAACCTCTTTCATTGAGTTCAAAATGCCATTTAGAACTCCGGAAAGTATAAGCTTCAATATATTCCGATATCCGGAATAGTGGCAATTGGCAGGAGCTTTTCGGTTAGCAAAACATAGCCCTTAAAAAGTGAAATTTTGCATATGAGATCAGAATTCGACGAGATAAATTTTTCTGGATTCATAAGGACAAGTCATTGTTGAGTTCCAAAGGGCGTGTCGAACGGAGTAAGTATGTGGCTGTGCGAGCTAAAACAGTTCAGGGTAAGACAGGTAGTCATTTTACAAAGGAACGTTATTGATACGACCTCAGAATTCGATTTCGTTTTATTTTTGGGGATTCGTATCGTCTAATAATGGTTAAATCCAAAAGGGCATGATTTTTGAAGTTAGCATGTGAGCGTGCAAGAAGAAATGGTGCGCCAAAATAGCATTTTTAGAGCTTATCTGAGCATTTTTGAGAATTTTAACGGATGGTCAAATGAACTCGGAATTCGACGAAACTTGTTTCGTTGGACTCGTCTTCACGTCTACTATATCATGTTCAAAATACGCGGCAATCGGAGATCATTTGCACTTAGACGATAGGCGAGAAACAGGCATATAAGCCACTTTACTTCCTTTTCTTACTCACTTTTCTCTTCCTCTTATTTGTTCCTCTTTTCTCTTTAATGGGGAGCTCACCCACCTCCATGCCGCTACCCCTCCCTCCTGCATCAGCTCAGCCGCCGGTCGCTACCCTCCACCACTTCCTCCTCCTCCCTCTCCTCCTCCTCTTCCTCCTTCTCTCTATCTTTGATTTCATGAACCCTAGCACCCAAAACCACCCACCACCACCGCCGCTGCCACTTAGCCACCTCCCCCACGTCCGTCAGGTCGGCACCCCCCTCAGGCCACCCAATTCCGGTCGTGGGCCCCGCTACACCCAAAAACCCATTTTCACCAAAAATCCCGTTTTGCAAATAACACCCTGTGCTTATTTCGCCAATAACTCCCAAACCGTGCGTTTCTAGCCAAAGTTCCTCAAGACCAAAGTCGAAGAGAACGATTTTCTCTTCGATTTGGTATATGATAGTCCCATTTTGCATTGCGGAGTTGTCGGGAAAACGCGTCCAAAGTCTGTTGTTCAAACACTGTCAAAATGTTGTCTTTTCGCGATTTCCGGCGAAATGGCACATTTTCGGGAGGAAGACTACTAGGCGAAAGTTGTCCGGAATGGCGCGTTTAAGCTTGAGAAAACGATTGTGTGAAGATTAAAGCTCGTTTGCAAATTCTGGAACCAGAACAACAAATCCAGGCGATAGAAAATATGTGAGTTTTCTCCGTTTTAAAGCTTCTATGGTTTTTGACGAATGAAGTATATAAAAATATGATTTTTATATTATAGGAATAATAAAAATATGATTTTTATATTTTAGAAAGAATAAAAATATGATTTTTATATAATAGAGAATAAAAAATATCATCTTTATATATGTAGCGAGATAAAAATATGATTTTTATCATATGTGAAATATAAAAAATATAATTTTTATATAGAGAATAGCGTGATTAAAATATGATCTTTATTATATGAACATCGTGATAAAAATAGAATTTTTATCTATGTAGTAGCTGTATAAAAATGTGATTTTTATATACATAGCAACAATATAAAAATATGATTTTTATATATGTAGTGGCTACGGACAATGAAAGTGACTAAAGGCGAGCACGAAGAAGATTTCTACAAAGAAGAGTCGTGGCGTTTGGTTTATCTAGTCGGTGAGAACTTCTCACTTTAAATTTTCTTTACTAGTTAAAATATATACAAGGATGCAGACGGTGTTTAGTAGCACCCGACACCCGTCGTCCACAGACCATGGACGACTTGTTTGTTTGGTTATATAGTTGATTGAATTATTGGTTTGAATTTGGTTGTTTTGGTGAAATGGAATTGATTAAATTGGTATGTGTATGGCTTGGGCCATTATTAGACCGGGGATAAGGCTAGGCCTTATCCCGTTTCTAGTATCGTACCGTTATGCCGCCGAAATTTTCTAAAATATGTTAGAAAAATAAAAATATCATTTTATTGAATAAATGAACTGAGTAGAAATTCATATGTTGAAATAAAAGAATTTATCGTTAAAAATATATTTTTTAACGTGAGTGTGAATAAATAAATATTCATTTACAAACCGGACGGTTTGTTTATGCACACCTATTTGAAGGATATTGATTGAGACGATAGATTTTACACGTCGCCCAACTGCACAAATAATATTCAGTGTTTGTGGATTGAAACCCCACACGGGTGTTGGGATGATATTTGGCGTACACTAATCCCAATTATTTAGTTGTATGTCGATCGATTGGTCGACAGACTGTGTAAGCGTTAATTATTTATATTTAATGCTTATGCAGTTGTGTGGTGCACTTTGGATGATGGTTGATTATTTATCGTTGCTATTATATACATGTGTTGTATGAAATCCATATAATTAACATTATATGGTAATTGTTTGGGCCTCATTCCAATCGGGAAAATAAAGAAATATTTTAACAATAAAATTTACATCTTTATCATATATAAAATTAGAAACTAACTGGAAAATTGAGAAGATGAGTGGTCCCCTGGGTATTGATCTGATGTTGGTTTCGGCCTTCGGGGTTAATGCTTAGGGAATCGCTCTCTTACTAATTTACGGTTGGAGCCTGATTAAAAATTAAACGATAGAAATCATAATTTTATAAAATATATTAAATAACAAAAATAGTCATGTGTTGACAGTACTCATGTGTTGAGATTAGTCATGTGTTGTAAGAAATATAGATTCATGTGTTGAATAGAATAAATATTCATTTGTT
Organism: Allium sativum; assembly: GCA_030737875.1. NCBI lineage: Eukaryota > Viridiplantae > Streptophyta > Magnoliopsida > Asparagales > Amaryllidaceae > Allium > Allium sativum. The sequence goes on along the minus strand of CM060919.1, from coordinate 118,134,142 downwards.
GAATAGAATAACGAAGTACTGAAAAATATAAAGCCGTGTTGATTAAAGATGCGCTATTTTAACGCGAACGATATTTATATCAATTATATTCGTTTTTATAATGATTATAGAAAGGAAAGTGATTTCAAAATATAACGTTTTGAAAATATTATCACTTGTATATCGATGATGTGGAATATTCAATTTTGATTTGAAATTGAATAGAAGTTGAAATTGTTTTGAAAACGAATTTAAAACAATTTATATACTACGTTTTAAAAGTGAAATCGACGAAATAAATATAATATATATAATGGCCTGAATAGAATGCGCCGCGCTGCGGTAGTTCGTGAATTTCGACCATTGACTTCGAATTGACGTTACGGGAGATCCGACCGTCGGATTCTCCTGAAACCGGAACCGCTGGGTTCGTATCAAAAAGAGCTTTCCAATGAATATTAGAAATTCGAAAACTAACGGTTGGATTTCGAACTATGTCCAAATCAAATTTGGAAAAGGTCGCTGTAAGTGCAGTTCGATGGCCGTTGAGGGAAATCGACTGTACGGGCCTTGATAAAATTATTAAAAATAGTAATAATTTCTGTAAAATCATAAGAAATGATTTGGGAAGAATTGGGATGAAAAACTCCATATTTGAAAAGATAAAAATAGTTTTTTATCGAAATGAACTAGTTTTGAACTAGAATTATAATTCTATTTATTTTTAAAATAAATAAAGTGGATTTGAAATGGTTTTGAAAATAACCAGAATTTCCAATAATTGAATTGGAAGGGATTTGAATCGAAATTATCTTCGGAATATTTCGATGTTGGATTTCGTGATTATACAGATATGGTTGTGGAAATTTGAAAGATATATTTATATCGTTATTTCCAATACGATATTTGTTGGTCGTAGAATTTGATATTGAAAATAAGCCGATATATTTTCTATTTAGAGCCTTGTATTTAATATCAAATGTGATTTGGGTTTGTTGTGAACTGTGTCTTCAACGACATTCGTTCTTTAACCCGATTTACAGTGAAATATGATTTGGAATTTATAAATCTTTTTCTTAAGATTTAACGGGGATTTTTCAAAATAAAGTTTTCCAATTTAATATGTTTAATTGGAATTGAATTGAAATTGGTCTTTGGGTTTATCGTGAACGGTGTTTTAAATAACACTGGTTCTTTAACCCGATTAACAATGGGATGTGATTTTGGGTTTATCGTGAACCGTGTTTTAAATGACATTAATTCTTTAACCCAGTTAAAGATTAAAACTAAGTGGAGTTTTAATGAATCTTTAATTAGATTGAAATGATCGAGAATGGAGTATCGCCAGTTTTGCTCCGAGCGATAGTTAAATCTTTAACTAGATTTGAACGTGAAATGGTAATTAATTTTACCGATAACACCGTGGTGTTAGTTATGGAGTACTACCAGTTTTGCTCCATGGGATAAATAGGTTGGGATTGGGAATTAAAATAAATAATTACTTCGATGTGGTTCGCTAATCCCGGCTAGTTTGGAAAATCGTAATATGATTTGAAATGATATCCAAAGGAAGATTAAAGAATAAATTTAGAAGAATTTATCTTTGATAAAATTAATGGGAACCTTTCCCTAAGAATGTGAAATTTAGAAACAAACTGTACGTTAGCTAGGAAGAATGGTTTCTTGGATATTAATCTGATGTTGGTTTCGGCCTTCGGGGTTAATATTTGGGGAACTGTTCTCTTGTTAATTTACGGTTAGTGACTGATGAATTGGAATGAGGCGTATGTTGTGTTTATATGACACGTGTTTATTATATACGCAGGTTATTTGGAAAGGCCGGTTTATACCCATTCTGAATAACCGATTCGACGATAAGTCGAAGATGAAGACGGTGGTTGAAGACCGGAAGTCTTCACATCGTTTGGGTGATTACTGATGATCTTGATTGGGCTATACACCCAAGATGAGGGAATCAGTTGGTGATCGTCCAGACGTACTTGGAGATCGATGGATATGCGAGGAAAGTGCCTCCGGTTTCATTCAGACCCAGAACGAAATTGTAAGTGGACTGTGTGTCTTACGTTGGATTTTATTCTGTGTTGATTGATCTCTGTTAATTATACATCTGTTTGGCGGCGGGGAATTTATTCTCTTGCTTAACGCCCTTCTCTGAGATGTACGAGCTCAGAGGTTATATATTGATGGACATCAGTCGCATGGAGTGAATTGCCTATGTGGCATGCCTAAGTGGCAATTGATCAAGGCTTCTGTTGAAAAGAATAGTCTTGTGGTTGATGATCAAAGCACGGCCTGTGTGGCGCAACTTTGTGTATAACGTGAATTCGCAAGCCTCACCACTCGGTATGAGTCAAAAACGGGATAGTGACTACAAGGAGAGCACGACGTTTCTTTCTAGCTAGTGGTGGTGTCAATGCTTAAACTGGCTAACATTTATATACTTTTCACCTATGTGGTTCTTGGATGCGAGGCGCCTCGATTTTAGGTCTGAAAGGATCGGGAAACGTGTGTCCAGGAATAATTAATCCTCAAACGTAAGGGAGGACCGGCCCTGAAGATCTAGAGGCTACCCAGAGAGATTAGTCCTGAGACATTTGCTAGAGTATGTCGAAGAGGAGAGGAGCTTTCCCCTTGCCTCGACTCATGACGGAAATCCAATTTCCAATACGAGATATTTCGGTTTTATTTGTAGAACCTAGTATGGAGACATAGTGGTATGGGGCACTTATGCCGTCTATGATTGATATTTATGATTGAAATTGTTTTGAAACTATACACTTATAGTAATATCAAAAATGTTTTGTTTAAACGTACCAAGCATGTTTGGCTATTATAAGGGAGAACTCTATCCTCCGGCTTGCGTTGCATTGTGTGATGGGACTTGGGTCTTATAATAGCTTCATTTTTCGAAAAAGCATTGCGCTGTTTATTTATATGCACTGGTATTCTTTGGAGGAAACCCGTTCCGTGTTATACGGCGTAGTCCCTTGAATTACTCTCTTTTAAAGTAAAGTTTTAAATAACTGTTTTAGTTCTCACACCAGTCACATGACTGATCTGGAGTTTATTGTTTTAACCTAAACTCTGGGTGCCCTTATATTCGACACGGGCCGCTAGTAGTTTTGGTTTTGCAGATTTATATTCACAGGATCCTGATCTACAGCTGGAACGATGCTCGAAAAGCTCTGTATCCGTGTATTACTTTCAGTTGTGTTTTGTATTGTTTTTCCGCTGCTATGTAATTTATTGTAATCTCTGATATTTATCGAATGTATTTTATTCATTCATACTCTGTATATTCTTGTATTCTGATGAAATTGTTGTAATAAGCAATGAAATGTTCTTCTGTTTGCGTTCAAATGCATGTTGTCCTCAATTCAATCTGTGCTTTCCTTCACGGGGAAGTTCGGGTCGTTTCATTTGGTATCAGAGCTCTGGTTTACAGAGCTCGAGAACAAGACACATTAGAACCATATGAAAGAACTCATCAGAAATTGGATTAGTAATATCCAATGATAATAACTCGTTAGAGATGGGATCAGTAGTATCCTAGAACGAGTGTGAAGAGTGTATTTTTAAAATGAAAACAAATTTTGTCTTGAAAGTTAAATTCAAGTACACGTATTTGAATATTTTATTTGTATTGAATTTGGACAATCTAGTATATGATTATTTTGCATATACGCGTCATAAACGTATATTCAAAGTTTTAATATACTAGATTGATATAGGATCACACTCAAGTCGCCCGGACATGATTCTGATGATGGCGCGCCATCACCCGTATTTATTTTCGAGTTTCGAAGGTGTGATATCTATATATTTCCATTAGACTGGTGTGAGGACCAAAACTAAATAGGTTTATTGTGTGATTTGGCATCAAAAACATGATTTTCTGTATATATATCAAAGTTATGTGTTTGAAATTCTAATTCACTAATTGATTGATGGTTGTGTTGTTTGTTTATTTGTTTGGTGTTTTGAACCATTTAGCCTAATTGAACCGAATAGTGGATAGTATTGGAAATTAGTCGCATTTGCATGCATATACATGTACTCACATTGGACAGGTCATAGCAAGGAGGCTAGAGCAGAAGTATAAAATTGTTTGCCCGACAAATAGGTACATGTTTATTGTATTTCTTTGGGTGATGATGATTTTATGAGCCGATTGGATAGCTGCTTGGCTTTTTCTTTTTCTTTTGGATTGAAGAGGGCCATGGGAGGCTATATGAAATATCCCGAAGTCCCCGATGTAGGGGAGGTTATGGCGAAATTTTTTGAAAATTTAGGGTGTTAGCCAAATTTTTGAAAAATTTGAAAAGTTCTTAGAAACTGAAAAGTTGAAAAACTCAAGCCATAAAGAAAATAATGGAAGTTGAGTTGGTTAGTTAAACAACTTTCGGCTTCGTTCCTTTTCGGGGACGAAAAGTTTTAAGTGGAGGAGATTGTAATAACCCGGAAAATCTGAGCCAGTTTAAAAAAATTTATTTTGGCAATTTTAATGAATTTTGAATATTTAAAACGAATTATTTTAAATAATATCGACGAGAAATTTATTTTGAATAGAAATAGAACGTATATATATTTATATACGTCGTCGTTAGAATATAAATATTTATTTATATATATAAAAGGAATTGAAAATGGCGCGGTAGTTCAATAATTCGATTTCTAATTTCAAATGAATGTACAGGATTCAAAATAAATCGGATTTCAGCGAAACCAAAAATATTAGAATCTAATTGAGAATATCTTTCCAACGAATTCGAAAAATCAAAATTTCATAGCGGGAATCAAAAGTTATGCTCAGTTCAAAATTTAGAATGGTAGCTATGGAAATTATACATGGCCCCAGAAGTCATATTTCGCATACGGATGAATTTGGACTCAAAACCACTTCCATTGAGTTCAAAATGCCATTTAGAACTCCGAAAAGTACAAGCTTCGATATATTCCGATGTCCGGAATAGTGGCAATTGGCAGGAGCTTTTCGGTTAGCAAAACATAACCCTTAAAAAGTGAAATTTTGCATATGAGCTCAGAATTCGACGAGACAATTTTTTCTGGATTCATAATGACAAATCATTGTTGAGTTCCAAAGGGCGCGTCGAACGGAGTTAGTATGTGGCCGTGCGAGCTAAAACAGTTCAGGGTAAGATAAGTAGTCATTTTACAAAGGAACATTATTGATACGACCTCAGAATTCGATTTTTTTTTTGGGACTCGTATCGTCTAATAATGGTTAAATCCAGAAGGGCATGATTTTTGGAGTTAGCATGTGAGTGTGCAAGAAGAAATGGTGCACCAAAAAAGCATTTTTAGAGCTTATCTGAGCATTTTTAAGAATTTTAACGGACGGTCAAATGAACTCGGAATTCGACGAAACTTGTTTCGTTGGACTCGTCTTCACGTCTACTATGCCGTGTCCGAAATCCGCGGCAACCGGAGATCGTTTGCATTCAGACGATAGGCGAGAAACGAACATATAAGCCACTTTACTTCCTTTCCTTACTCACTTTTCTCTTCCTCTTCTTTGTTCCTATTTTCTCTTTAATGGGGAGATCACCCACCACCATGCCGCTGCCCCTCCCTCCTCCATCAGCTCAACCGCCGGTCGCTACCCTCCACCACCTCCTCCCTCTCCTCCTCCTCTTCCTCCTTCTCTCTATCTTTGATTTCATGAACCCTAGCACCCAAAACCACCCACCACCACCGCCGCTGCCCCTTAGCCACCTCCCCCACATCCATCAGGCCGGCCCCCCCTCAGGCCACCCAATTCTGGCAGTGGGCCCTGCTACACCCAAAAACCCATTTTCACCAAAAATCCCGTTTTGCAAATAACACTCTGTCCTTATTTCGCCAATAACTCCCAAACTGTGCGTTTCTAGCCAAAGTTCCTTAAGACCAAAGTCGAAGAGCACGATTTTCTCTTCGATTTGGTATATGGTAGTCCCATTTTACAATGCGGAGTTATCGAGAAAACGTGTCCAAAGTCTGCTATTCAAACACTGTCAAAATGTTGTCTTTTCGCGATTTCTGGCGAAATGGCACATTTTCGGGAGGAAGACCACCAGGTGAAAGTTGTCCGGAATGGCCCGTTTAAGCTAGTACAAAAGATGGTGTGAAGATTGAAGCTCGTTTGCAAATTCTGGAACCAGAACAACAAATCCGGGCGATAGAAAATATGTGAGTTTTCTCCGTTTTAAAGCTTCTATGGTTTTTGACGAATGAAGTATATAAAAATATGATTTTTATATTATAGGAATAATAAAAATATGATTTTTATATTTTAGAAAGAATAAAAATGTGATTTTTGTATAATAGAGAATATAAAAATATCATCTTTATATATGTAGCGAGATAAAAATATGATTTTTATCATATGTGAAATATAAAAATATAATTTTTATATAGAGAATAGCGTGATAAAAATATGATCTTTATTATATGAACATCGTGATAAAAATAGAATTTTTATCTATGTAGTAGCGGTATAAAACTATGATTTTTATATACATAGCAATAACATAAAAATGTGATTTTTATATATGTAGTGGCTACGGACAATGAAAGTGACTAAAGGCGAGCACGACGAAGATTTCTACAAAGAAGAGTCGTGGTGTTTGGTTTAGCTAGTCGGTGAGAACTTCTCACTTTAAATTTTATTTTCTAGTTAAAATATATACTAGGATGCAGACGGTGTTTAGTAGCACCCGACACCCGTCGTCCACAGACCATGGACGGCTTGTTTGTTTGGTTATATAGTTGATTGGATTATTGGTTTGAATTTGGTTGATTTGGTGAAATGGAATTGAATAAATTGGTATGTGTATGACATGGGCCATTATTAGACCGGGGATAAGGCTAGGCCTTGTCCCGTTTCTAGTATCGTACCGTTATGCCGCCGAAATTTTCTAAAATATGTTAGAAAAATAAAAATATCATTTTATTGAATAAATGAACTGAGTAGAAATTCATGTTTTGAAATAAAAGAATTTATCATTAAAAATATAATTTTTAACGTGAATGTGAATAAATAAATATTCATTAACAAACCGGACGGTTTGTTTATGCACACCTATTTGAAGGATATTGATTAGGACGATAGATTTTACACGTCTCCCAACTGCACAAATAAAATTCAGTGTTTGTGGATTGAAACCCCACACGGGTGTTGGGATGATATTTGGTGTACATTAATCCCAATTATTTAGTTGTATGTCGATCGATTGGTCGACAGACTGTGTAAGCGTTAATTATTTATATTTAATGCTTATGCAGTTGTGTGGTGCACTTTGGATGATGGTTGATTATTTATCGTTGCTATTATATACATGTGTTGTATGAAATCCATATAATTAACATTATATGGTAATTGTTTGGGCCTCATTCCAATCGGGAAAATAAAGAAATATTTTAACAATAAAATTTACATCTTTATCATATATAAAATTAGAAACTAACTAGAAAATAGATAAGATGAGTGGTCCCCTGGGTATTAATCTGATGCTGGTTTCGGCCTTTGGGGTTAATGCTTAGGGAATCGTTCTCTTACTAATTTACGGTTGGAGCCTGATTAAAAATTAAACGATAGAAATCATAATTTTATAAAATATATTAAATAACAAAAATAGTCATGTGTTGACAGTACTCACGTGTTGAGATTAGTCATGTGTTGTAAGAAATATAGATTCATGTGTTGAATAGAATAAATATTCATTTGTTGAATAGAATAACGAAGTATTGAAAAATTTAAAGCCGTGTTGATTAGAGATGCGCTATTTTGACGCGAACGATATTTATATCGATTATATTCGTTTTTATAATGATTATAGAAAAGAAAGTGATTTCAAAATATAACGTTTTGAAAATATTATCACTTGTATATCGATGATGTGAAATATTCAATTTTGATTTGAAATTGAATATGAAGTAGAAATCGTTTTGAAAACGAATTTAAAACGATTTATATAATACGTTTTAAAAGTGAAATCGACGAAATATATAATATATTATATATATATATATAATGGCCTGAATAGAAAGCGCCGCGCTGCGGTAGTTCGTGAATTTCGACCATTGACTTCGAATTGACGTTACGGGAGATCCGACCGTTGGATTCTCCTGAAACCGGAACCATTGGGTTCGTATCGAAAGGAGCTTTCCAATGAATATTAGAAATTCGAAAACTAACGGTTGGATTTGGAATTATGTCCAAATAAAATTTGGAAAAGGTCGTTGTAAGTGCAGTTCGATGGCCGTTGAGGGAAATCGACTGTATGGGCCTTGATAAAAGTATTAAAAATAGTAATAATTTGTGTAGAATCATAAGAAATGATTTGGGAATAATTGGGATGAAAAACTCCATATTTGAAAAGATAAAAATAGTTTTTTATCGAAATGAACTAGTTTTGAACTAGAATTATAATTCTATTTATTTTTAAAATAAATAAAGTGGATTTGAAATGGTTTTGAAAATAACCAAAATTTCCAATAATTGAATTGGAAGGGATTTGATTCGAAATTATCTTCGGAATATTTCGATGTTGGATTTCGTGATTATACAGATATGGTTGTGGAAATTTGAAAGATATATTTATATCGTTATTTCCAATACGTTATTTGTTGGTCGTAGAATTTGATATTGAAAATAAGCCGATATATTTTCTATTTAGAGCCTTGTATTTAATATCAAATGTGATTTGGGTTTGTTGTGAACTGTGTCTTCAACGACATTCGTTCTTTAACCCGATTTACAGTGAAATATGATTTGGAATTTATAAATCTTTTTCTTATGATTTAACGGGGATTTTTCAAAATAAAGTTTTCCAATTTAATATGTTTAATTGGAATTGAATTGAAATTGGTCTTTGGGTTTATCGTGAACGGTGTTTTAAATAACATTGGTTCTTTAACCCGATTAACAATGGTATGTGATTTTGGATTTATCGTGAACTGTGTTTTAAATGACATTGATTCTTTAACCCAGTTAAAGATTAAAACTAAGTGGGGTTTTAATGAATCTTTAATTAGATTGAAATTATCGAGAATGAATGAATCTTTAATTAGATTGAAATGATCAAGAATTGAGTATCGCCAGTTTTGCTCCTAGCGATAGTTAAATCTTTAACTAGATTTGAACGTGAAATGGTAATTAATTTTACCGATAACACCGTGGTGTTAGTTATGGAGTACTACCAGTTTTGCTCCATGGGATAAATAGGTTGGGATTGAGAATTAAAATAAATAATTACTTCGATGTGGTTCGCTAATCCCGGCTAGTTTGGAAAACCGTAATATGATTTGAAATTATATCCAAAGGAAGATTAAAGAATAAATTTAGAAGAATTTATCTTTGATAAAATTAATGGGAACCTTTCCCTAAGATTGTGAAATTTAGAAACTAACTGTAGGTTAGCTAAGAAGAATGATTTCTTGGATATTGATCTGATGTTGGTTTCGGCCTTCGGGGTTAATATTTGGGGAACTGTTCTCTTGCTAATTTACGGTTAGTGATTGATGAATTGGAATGAGGCGTATGTTGTGTTTATATGACACGTGTTTATTATATACACGGGTTATTCGGAAAGGTCGGGTTTATACCCATTCTGAATAACCGATTCGACGATAAGTCGAAGATGAAGACGGTGGTTGAAGATCGGAAGTCTTCACATCATTTGGGTGATTACCGATGATCTTGATTGGGCTGTACATCCAAGATGAGGGAATCAGTTGGTGATCGTCCAGACGTACTTGGAGATCGATGGTTATGCGAGGGAAGTGCCTCCGGTTTCGTTCAGATCCGGAACGAACTTGTTAGTGGACTGTGTGTCTGACATTGGATTTTATTCTATGTTGATTGATCCCTGTTAAATATACATCTGTTCGATGGTGGAGAATTTATTCTCTTGCTTAATGCCCTTCTCTGAGACGTACGAGCTCAGAGGTTGTATATTTATGAACATCAGTCGCATGGAGTGAATTGCCTGTGTGGCATGCCTAAGTGGCAATTGATCAAGGCTTCTGTTGAAAAGCAAAGTCTTATGGTTGATGATCAAAGCACGACCTATGTGGCGCAGCTTTGTGTATAACGTGAATTCGCGAGCCTCACCCCTCGGTATGAGTCAAAAACGGGATAGTGACTACAGGGAGAGCACAACGTTTCTTTCTAGCTAGTGGTGGTGTCAGTGCTTAAACTGGCTGACATTTATATACTTTTCACCTATGTGGTTCTTGGATGCGAGGCGCCTCAATTTTAGGTCTGAAAGGACCGGGAAACGTGTGTTTAGGAATAATTAATCCTCAAACGTAAGGGAGGACCGGCCCTGAAGATCTAGAGGCTACCCAGAGAGAGTAGTCCTGAGACATTTGCTAGATTGTCTCGAAGCAGAGAGGAGCTTGCCCCTTGCCTCGACTCATGACGGATATCCAATTTCCAATATGAGATATTTCGGTTTTATTTGTAGAACCTAGTATGGTGACATAGTGGTATGGGGCATTTATGCCGTCTATGATTGATATTTATGATTAAAATTGTTTTGAAACTATACACTTATAGTAATATAAAAAATGATTTGTTTAAACGTACCAAGCATGTTTGGCTATTATAAGGGAAAACCTTATCCTCCGGCTTGCGTTGCATTATGTGATGGGACCTGGGTCTTATAATAGCTTCATTTTTGGAAAAAGTATTGCGCTGTTTATTTATATGCACTGGTATTCTCGGGAGGAAACCCGTTCTATAACACCCCGCCTCCGTTAGGGTCACGCGCAAAGGAATGCACTAGCTTTAGAGGGGCATTATTGGTAAACATGCACAGAAATATCACAAGACAGAACATATAAAATAGCGGAAGTAAAATCAAACTTTCATAACATGAATAAATAAGGTCTAAAGCCTTTTACATCAGAGTACATCAAAACCTGTCTTGCAATAGTAAAGAAGCATAAAGACATTTTCATAAATTATTCCCCAAGTAAAAACAGTAAAGTAGCCATTAGCCAAGAAAAGTCTAAGCCATCCATGATGACCTTCAAGCAGAAGAAGTCCGAACTAAACAACAGTATTTCCTCCCTGTAACCTGGGGGGACGGAAGAAAAGAGGCGAAACAAAACGGGTCAGTCAAAAAGACCGAGTAAGCCCTATCTACTATTAGCATAAAAACTAGTAAAGTTAACTGACATGAGAAACTGAGATGAACATAAGCATGATAACAAGATAGATAAGCTAAATCAAAATAACAGGATGAACTACTGAACTCAGATAAACTAAGGTGTCATGATAAATTATGATGTCAAGATAAAACAAGGTATCACATTGTCAGGTTTCTATCAAGTATAATATCCCCAAGATATCTGTCACGTATAACGCCCCGTGATATCTATCCTGTATTTTAGCTCTGCACCTACCGTACTAGTATCCCCACCGTGTCATGTGTTAACCAAGAATGACCCTCACTCAAAAGTCGTGTAATGGTCCATGTCAACCTAATATATCGCATATATAGGTTACTCAACTTGTATGTTTTATTCCATGTAAATGTTCAGTCCCTTGCCGTAGACCATACGGGCTTTCCCATGAGATTCTATATTACTTTAACATAGTTCCATGATCCTTAAGATCGGTTTGGACTGTTACCCTAAACCTAGCTAGGGTCTTCCAACATGAATTATTGTTTGTACAACTAGGACTTATGCTACCTAGGGCTGCTAGGGATTATGCTTACCTATTGCACGTTTTCGTATCTCGGTTTGGGTTCAACCACCTAGGGCCACTAGGGATTACGCTAACCGCCAACCGCGCCCTTTTTCCCACGCATTCATCGTGAATCGCTTTTCCATGACTGTATGCACATGTATCACATCGTGCCATCCGAGTCCTGTCATAGGGCAAATCAAGAAATACAGGACTCGGTCGGGAGCTTTCGACTTATCTGCCGATGCAGATGCTAAGGTCTGTTTTTCTTATACGTGGCTATGGTCCCACGAGACCACTCCCTCAACTAGTGAAAGACAAGACAGGATAAATCCTGTATGAGAACACAACACTGGCCAACCCACATCCAAGCCTTACCGCAACCATAATTAGATAGCAATTATGGTCTTTTGGGTGTTCTCTGCCTTTCCGTACGTACACGCTTGACCAAAGATGGTAGGTAGCCTGACGAAATGCTATCTAGGGTACGACCGTGTATCGTCGACTATCCCCTATCCATCCCCGTCTTTAGGTCGCTCGTATAGCAACCAAGGCATACTCTTGGTTCTTCTAACGCAGACCTTAACCTCTCATGAGCCTAGTATAATCACCTGGCAGCTCATAGAGGGATACCAAGAATATCCTCACGTTCCCCGAAGCCGCTGCTTCGTTACCCAGTTCGCTGGAGCCTTTATCTAAATCAGATACTTGCTCCTACTCGTATACTTAAACGATGACCTACCGTATCAGGTTACTCATCTATCTATGAACTGGTCTAAATTTCCTTGACTAAGAATCATTACTTAGTTATTCTTCAACTAAGGTTTACCACTTAGCATTGTTCCCGTTATCCTTGTTAACTACGGTTATCCACCTAATCCTCAGAACTAGGGTTTACATAATGGATTAAGTGTCACTTAAGTTCATGACTTAACCCATCTACAAATCCTGTCAAAATTGGCTAAGTATCCAAGTTCAAGGCTTAACCCTACAAACCATGCTCAAGTTGGTTAAGTATATTAAGCAATTCACGACTTAACCTCGTCCAATTATCATTCTAGATTGGTTAAGTATATATTAACTTGACCCTATCAATTTACTTAGTCAAATCGGTCAAGTGTATTCAAGCGATTCGTGACTTAGCCTTATCATGTTTTCACGTTATATTGGTTAAGTATTGGTTAACTTAACCACAATAAATTAACGAGTTAGATTGGATAAGTATAGGTCACTTAACCACATCAATTCATCATGTTTAGATTAGTTAAGTGTTTAACTTAACCCCATTAAACTACCAAGTGGGATTAATTAAGTCTAGGCTAACTTAACCCCATCCGATTTCCATGTTTAGACTAGTTGAGTCTAATCTTAACCCCATTCGTTAACCGTATTTTTTGGTTAAGCGTCATTAAGAAAACTTACTTAACCTTACCAGGTTATCGCGTTGGATTGATTAAGTGTTGGTTAACTTAACCCCATCCACTAGTCATATAAAAATGGTTAAGTGTCATTACGCAAATCAAGTTACTTAACCTACCCAACCTTGTCATGTTTTGTTAAGTATCATTAGCCTAATCAAATTACTTAACCCATTTGTCCATGTCATATTTGGTTAAGAGTCATTAATCAAATTAACTTAACCCTATCATGTGGCATTAATTACTTAATGCACCTTCACCTCTCACATTAGACTTTGTTGTGGTTACTAGTTAAGCCGGTCGGTTCCGGGTAGCTTTACACCACAACTTGGTCCAACCTCGGGTTCAAGCACAACATGACCAACTTCTCACATTGGGTCCTATTGTTTGCAACTACTAGTTAGGCCGGTCGGTTCCGGGTAGTTTTACGTTGCAAACTCAACCCAACCTCGAATTGGCCACACTTATATTATCTAAGTGTCATGTCCATCATGTTTCCCAAAACATGTTACAAGTTTTCAAGCATTTGGGTAGACCTAACTTAATAGGTAAATTCCCAAAGGGTAGACCTAACTTAATAGGTAAATTCCCAAGCTTATGTTTTTATGCATACTTACATGTCAACTTCCATGTTATATTTCAAGTCATGTTTTCAAGTTGTATTTTCATGTCATTAGAAATTACCCATAACATAACCCAACGCTTTTAAACTCGCATATACGTTCGCGACAACGTAATGGATTAAAAGAAGAGACTTGGCAAAGGCATGACAAAAATGGATATTAAGCCACAAGTTAATCATGGTGGCAAATGAGGCACAAATGTGTTCATTAACTTGCATGTTACATTCTTAAGCCTCAAAACATGCATAAACCCAAACTTGGCACATAAGCGAATCATGGTGACAAAAGATATGGAATGATGACTTGTAACTCGCATATATCATCATATAAGGGTTATGACTTCATATGCAAGTTGACATAAAGGTTATGAGGGTTCTCATGTTGCCTAATGCAACATTTCAACATAAAGGTTGTAGCTTTTAGCTCACAAGATCAAGATAATGACTTCATAAACTTGCATGACATGATAGCATGTATCATACTCAATGATCAAACCCAAACTTGCAACATGAACATTTAACTTCATAGTTAATATCTAAGAGTAGGGAAAGGGCTTACATTGCTATGAAGGCACAAAAGATATGACAAAGCCCTTATGCAATCAAATAGACCCAAAATGCAAGCTCTAACATAAAAACCCTTGAGCCAAAATGATCAAAACCCTTGCTTTATGATGCAAAGATAGAAACTTGACTTGAATGCAAGCTAATGACACTCATACAAGCTTGAAAACACTTGTATGCATGGAAAATCTCTCATAGAAACCATTTAGAAATTTTATGAAGAGAGTGGAGGCCATGAGAGGTAAAATTTTGCCATAGTTTAGTTGCATGAATGAATAATGAGGATTTAGGATAGGTTAGGGTCTTATTTATAGATTAGGCAAGTGTTTAGGCCATAGGATTAAACCTAGATTCAATCCAAGCCATCAAAGCATGTCTTGGGGAAGAAGTCAAGTGTAGGAACCATCTAGGGCCTTTAGATTAAAGATGAACCATGAGAACCATCCAAATGCAAAATCTGCATTTGAGCGAATCGGCCCACGGGTTGACAGCCAAACACCCTGGATTAACCCCTAGTCGACCCAGCGAGCTCGGGTCGACCTCAAAAATCGGCCGGTTCGGTTATTCCCCTCTCCCAATTCGCTGTTTTGAACATTATTGCATATTTATTTATTTAAATTTCAATTATATATATATATATCAATATATATATATTTCTCTGCGCAACCCATTTCACTTAATTAAGTATACTTTAATTTGGGAATTTTTCGTGAAACTTCGCGAGGCCATATCTTGGTCATACGGACTCCGATTTTCGAAAACTCGGACTCTATTTCGCGTATTTTTCCGAGACGAACGCAATGCCATAGCCCGTTTCCCTTGATTCAGATTTTACAGTTTAATTCTGCCTCCATTTATGTTATAACAGGTTATTGAAAATACGGGTTGTTACACGTTCCGTGTTATACGGCGTGGTCCCTTGAATTACTCTCTTTTAAAGTAAAGTTTTAAATAACTGTTTTAGTTCTCACACCAGTCACATGACTGACCTGGAGTTTATTGTTTTAACCTAATTGCCCTTATTTTCGACACGGGCAGCTAGTAGTTTTGTTTTTGCAGATTTATATTCACAGGATCCTGATCTACAACTGGAATGATGCTTGGAAAGCTCTGTATCCGTGTATTACTTTCAGTTGTATTTTGTATTGTTTTTCTGCTGCTATGTAATTTAATGTAATCTCTGATATTTATCAAATGTATTTTATTCATTCATACTCTGTATATTCTTGTATTATGACGAAATTGTTGTAATAAGCAATGAAATGTTCTTCTGTTTTCGTTCAAATGCGTGTTGTCCTCAATTCAATCCGTGCTTTCCTTCACGGGGAAGTTCGGGTCGTTTCACTAGCAAATGTCTCAGGACCACACACAGCGATCCTTGGAACCTCCAAGGCCGGTCCTCTCTTACTTTTGAGGATTGGCAATTCCTGAACACACGTTTCTCGGTCCTATAGGACCTATAATCGAGGTGCCTCGCATTCCAACAACCACAAAGGTTAAAAGTATATAAATGTCAGGGCTGGTAGGTCACTGACATCACCCATAGCTAGAAAGAATCGTCGTGCACTCCATGGGTCCTTATCCCATTTTTGACTCATACTGAGGTGTGCGGCTCGCGAATCCATGCTATACACAAAGCTATGCCACTTAGGCCGTGCTTTGATCATCTACCACAAGACTTTGCTTTGCAATAGAAGCCTTGATCATCTGCCACTTAGGCATGCCACATAGGCAGTTCACTCCATGTGACTGATTTCTATCGATATATAACCTCTGAGCTTGTACGTCTCAGAGAAGGGCGTTAAGCAAGAGAATAAATTCTCCGCCGCCAAACAGATATATATTTAATAGAGATCATTCAGCACAGAACAAAATCCAATGTTAGACATACAGTCCATTTACAAGTCCGTTCTGGGTCTGAACGAAACCGGAGGCACCTTATTCCTCGCATATCCGTAAAATCAACAAGTACATCCGGACGGCTACAACTTCAGCCCCTTCAAGGTAGCTACTCCAATCAAGAGCCTCAGTAGCACCCATCCATCCGATGTGAAGATCGTCAGTTTTGAACCGTCTTCATATCTTCGACTTCGAATCGTCGATCAATTATTTGAAATGAGAATTAACTCGGCCTTTTCAAATAATTCACGTATATTAGAATTCAAATCAATTCTTTCTATGGTTAAATTATTCGACACCCACATTTCAGTTCTTTAGTATAATTTTCATGTCAAACACATTCAATCATCAAATATCAAGCAAACCAAGTAAAATCGGTTTATTTCCATTCCATATCGCTTATAATATTTTATAACGATTTTTCGCTATTTTTATTTATTTAAAAATTGCTCAATTTAATTAAACGACGTTTCAGGTCGTGTCGTGGCACTGGCGCTGTTTTTCTTCAAATTTGTTTTACACATATCTGAAAATCTAACCGTTGGATCTTAAAAAAGTTTATATCGTTGGAAAGATCTCTCAAAAGTGAACCCAACGGTTCCAGTAGCGTCCAAATTCGATGGTCGGATCTTTCGGTATAATCGTTTAAAGTTACGATTTCAAAACACGAACTACAGCAGCTCGATTCGTTTTAATTTAATATATATATATATAATTCATTCGGCGATTTCTAAATCGTTTTCACTTCAAATATTTCACTAACGCCTTTAAATTTCGGAAAATTTCGCTATAACCTCCTTTGTGCGGGAAGGGTCGGGAAAATCCCCAAATAGCCACACGGGCGTCTCATCTCAAAAAGAAAAAGAAAAATCCAAGCGGCTAGCCAATCGGCTCATAAAATCATCATACCCAAGCAAAACAGTAAATATGTACCTATTTGTCGGGCATACAATTTTATTCCTCTTCTTTAGCCTCTTTGCTATAACCTGTTCAATAAATATGCATGTACATGTGTGCAATTCTAATCACTTTTCAATTTTCAATTCAGTTCCATGTTTGATTCGATTTGGTTTAATATTACCATTCATTCCAATGTTGCATACATAAGCTAAAAATCATATTATTAGCTAATTAATGAATGTTTTCAACTCATGAATATTTATTTGAACAAGTGGTTATTTTAACACATAATATTTCATATAAAAATGATATTTTTAGTGAACTAAAATATATTTCAACACATGACTATTTTATTTAGTTCCTATACATGTTAAAAATAATATTCATAGCAAACAAATATTTATTTCGACACTTGTGTATTTTTAGCAAGTCTTATACATGATAAAAATGATATTTTTATCATCTAAAATATTTATTCGACACATGAATATTTTTAGCACTTCATATTCTCAATAGAAATGTAAATTTTATTGTTCAATCTTTTTATTCAACACATGAACCTTTTTCAACACATGAATATTTCCACACATGGATATTTTATATAGTTCGTACATATAATAAAGATGTGATTTTTATTGTTAAAACAATTTATTTGAAACACGAATATTTTACATACTTCATATATATAATAAAATTGTGATTTTTATTGTTAACAAAGAATTTATTCAACACATGAATTTTATTTTTCAACACATGAATATGGTTTCAACACATGACTATAGTTTCAATACATGAAGATGGTTTCAACACATGAATATGGTTTCAACACATGTATATAGTTTCAACACATGAAAATAATTTCAACACATGAAAATAGTTTTAACACATGAATATTATTGAAAATTTTGGCAGCATAACTGTAATAACCTGGAAAATTTGAGCCAGTTTAAAATTTTTATTTTGGCAATTTTAATGAATTTTGAAGATTTAAAATGAATTATTTTAAATAATATCAGCGATAAATTTATTTTGAATATAATTCGAACGTATATATTATATGTCGTCATTAGAATATAAATATTTATATATAATTATAAATAGAATTGAAAATGGCGCGGTAGTTCGATAATTCGATTTCAAACTTCAATTGAACATACCGGGTGCAAAACAATCCAGATTTTAGTGAAACCAAAAATAATGGAATCTAATTGATAATATCTTTCCAACGAATCCGAGAAATCAAGATTTCATAGCGAGAATCAAAAGATATGTCCAGTTGAAAATTCTGAATAGTCTGTAACAACCCGTATTTTTAGTAACCTGTTATAACGTAAATCGAGGCAGAAATAAATCTGAATCAAGGGAAACGGGCTATGCCATTGCGTTCGTCTCGGAAAAATACGCGAAATAGAGTCCGAGTTTTCGAAAATTGGAGTCCGTATGACCCGATTAAGGCCCAACGAAGTTTTCAGAAAATTTCAAAGTAAAAACAGATTTCAAATTCAAGTTTGAATTTGGAAATTAGGGTCAGATTGGGCCAGGCGGGAAAATTCCCGCCAGAGCACCCAAGTCGACAGCCCTGTCGACTTGGGAGTCGACTTGGTTGGACCCAAGTCGACAGCCCTGTCGACTTGGCTGTCGACTTGGTTCAGCCGGGCAGTTTTGCCTGGTGCACCATTTTGGAGTTGTGTTGAGTTTGGGGGCCAGATTCGGTTTTGAGGGCTGAGATTAGAACTAGGGTTTAATCCTAAGGCTAGAACTAATCCTAATCTCTATAAATAAGACCCTAACCTAAGCCTAAATCAACATTATTCACTCATACAACTAAACTATGGCAAAATCATTCCTCTCATGGCCTCCACTCTCTTCATAAAATTCCTAAGTTATTTCTATGAGAGATTTTCCATGCATACAAGTGTTTTCAAGCTTGTATGAGTGTCATTAGCTTGCATTCAAGTCAAGTTTCCATATTTACATCATAAAGCAAGGGTTTTGATCATTTTTGCTCAAGGGTTTTTCTATTGGAGCTTGCATTTTGGGTTTATTTGATTGCATAAGGGCTTTGTCTCAATCTATATATATTTTTGTGTCTTCATAAGCATTGTATGCCCTTTTCTACTTTCATATTTAAACTCTAAAGTTAAATGAATGATGCAAGTTTGGTTGATCATTATGATATGCAAGTTTACCATGTTATGTTATGCAAGTATGTCATGTTATGATATGCAAGTTTACCATGTTATGCTATGCAAGTTTGCCATGTTATGATATGCAAGTTTATCATGTTATGTTATGCAAGTTTATCATGTTATGTTATGCAAGTTTGCTATGTTATGATATGCAAGTTTGCCATATGATATGCAAGTTATGTTATGCAAGTTTGGGTTGATCATTTTGCTCATGTTATCGTGTTATGCAAGCTTATCTTGGGTTTATGAGCTTAAAGCTTCAAGCTTTATGCTAAAGGTTGCATTTTGGCAACATGTAAGTTATCATATCCCTTATGATAACTTGCATGTGAGGCTAAATGCGAACTTATGGCAACTTCTACATGTCATTTATCACCATGTATCACTTATATGCTAAGTTTGGTTTTATGCATGCTTTTGAGGCCTAAAAATGTAATATGCAAGTATATGAACATATGTACATTTCATATGCCACCATGTTAAACTTGTGGCTTCAACACCTTTATGTCATGATTATGCCAAGTTCCCTCTTTCTATCCTTTATGCGCTATTGCGATATGTAAGCGATGGGATTGCGTTTGGGGTTGGGTAAACTTAAAAGACATAAAAACATAAGATTGGGAATTTACCTATTAAGTTAGGTCTACCCATTGGGAATTTACCTATTAAGTTAGGTCTACCCAAATTCTTGAAAACTTGTAACATGTTTTGGAAACATGATGGACATGACACTTAGAAAATATAAGTGTGACCAACTCGAGGTTGGGTTGAGTTTGTAGCGTAAACCTACCCGGAACCGACCGGCTTAACTAGTTGCTACAAACAATAGGACCCAATGTGAGAAGTTGGTCATGTTGTACCTTGAACCCGAGGTTAGACCAAGTTGTGGTATAAAGCTACCCGGAACCGACCGGCTTAACTAGTAACCGCAACGAAGTCTAATGTGAGAGGTTAAGGCACGTTAATTAATTAATGCCTCATGATTAGGGTTAAGTCATGGTCCACTTAATACTTAACCAATTTGGGCTTGGTAGATTAATCAGGGTTAAGTCGTGAACTCATCGTTACACTTAACCAAGTTAATCCATGATTAGCAAGAGGGTTAAACCGTACTTAACCCACTAGAAAATCCTAGCAATGGGGGTCCACTCCAGCAGTAATCCCAAGTTTGTATCATTAAGACCCTAGGGACTAGGCTAGGGTGGGGGCACGATTACTGGACTTGAGGTAAGTGACCAAAAACGACGGCAGAGTGGTACGCCGGTGTAGTTCCGGGCGGACTATGGTCGTGCATATAGTCCGAAGCCGGGGAAAACATGCACGGGTACCAGTAGATCGAGACTGTGCACTTATGTTTATGGTGTCCAGGGGTTGACACCCTAGGGCTTGATACACCCGACGGGAGACCCTGCACAGTCTGACTACAATTATGTTTGGGCCGTATTGACACCAACACGTGACGAGTTAGGCTTATAGGGAGCCGATCGACTAGACCGTTTGGTTGGACCTCGTATTAGGGTCACTTCGTGTTATTGGACCTCGTATTAGGGTCACTTCATGTTATTGGACCTCGTATTAGGGTCACCTCATATTATTGGACCTCGTATTAGGGTCACTTCATATTATTGAACCTCGTATTAGGGTCACTTCATGTTATTGGACCTCGTATTAGGGTCACTTCATATTATTGGACCTCGTATTAGGGTCACTTCATATTATTGGACCTCGTTTTAGGGTCACTTCATGTTATTGGACCTCGTATTAGGGTCACTTCATATTATTGAACCTCGTATTAGGGTCACTTCATGTTATTGGGCCAAAGCTTGGTCCAAGGGATCAATACTTGTTTATTCAAGTCATGTTAGTTTGCTAGTACACCTGTGGTGCAAAACCTTAAACCTGATTATGCGATGACACCTTTATCTACCTTGTTAGTTAATCATCATGCTAGTATGTTATCCTTATGTTCATCCATGCTTCTCATGCCAGTTAACTTTATCAGTTTACATTGATTGTAGTAGGGCTTACTCGGTCTTTTTGACTGACCTGTTTTTCTTTCGCCTCTTTTCTTCCGTTCCCCCCCCCCCGGTTCTCAGGGTGGGAATATTGGAGCTTAGCTTGGATTTCTGATCACTTGCTTGTGGGATTTTAGCTCATGTACGGTCTTAACATGAAGCTAGCTATGGTCATCACTTATTTTGGGGATAGTACTTATGTATTTTAGTTTTTCAGTGATGTTGCTTTTATCTAGACTTGTGTATTTGGAAAGTTGACATTATGTGTACCAGACTTGTTTTGAAATAGTTTGAAATCTTCCGCTGTTTTACTTATCTTATTTACTCTGTTTACATATATACATATGTTCTTGTTCTGCCTTGATTTATCATGATGCATGTTTACCTGATTCAAACGCCCCTCCAAAGTCAGAGTGCTTGCAAGAGCCACCCTGGCGGAGGTGGGGTGTTACATTTGGTATCAGAGCATATGGTTTACGAGAAGGAACAAAAAGGTTTTTAGAAAACTTTTGAAAAACTATTTTCAAAACCAAGTATAAAGTATTTTCCAAAGAAAAGTCTAGTTTATTTTAAAGGCTATTCCCCAAAAAGCCATTGGCAAAATTCCTTCGTTTTTCTCCATTTTGAATCTATCTTTTTCTTCGTTTTCAGTATGGCTAATAACTTTGCCATTCCGGAGGGAGTACACGTACTTGTTTGGTATAGGAGACTTTTGGAGGCTAGGGCGACCGAAGCCGGCCCCGCCGATGTTCCTCCTCCTCCTCCTCCGGTAGTTAATGTTCCTCCTCCACCTGTCGCTGAGGTTCCTCTTCCTCCTCCCCCTCAGCCTCCACAAGCGGATTTTGCGGAAACTTGTAAGAACTTTAAGACGATGGGTGGCAAGAACTTTCAAGGCACTGAGACTTATGTAGAGGCAAGGAATTGGTTGAAAGAAACCGGAGATCTTTTTGCCTTCTTTGATATAGATGACCGTAGGAAGGTTTTATTGGCAGTGTGGTTGCTAAAGGAAGAAGCTGCACGTTGGTGGGTGGTCACCACCGCTAATAGGCCAATTGAGACTTGGGATGACTTTAGGGGAAAGTTTGGACTAAGGTTCCTATCACTGAAGCAAGGGGACATGACTATTAGGGAATACATAGATAATTTTAATCAACTGGCTCGGGTCGGTTTAGACTTGGTTAACACAGCTCAGAAGAAGGCCCTATACTTTGCTCTAGGATTAAACGAGCCATTACATGGTTTAGCCATGTCTCATATACCCTTGGGGGCAACTTTCGAGAGTTTGGTGAATATGGCCCTACTCAATGAAGAGAATAGGAGTGGCAAGAAGGAAATCAAGGTGAATGAGTCTCAAAACAAGGAAACGGGGCCCAAAAAGGAAATGAAAAAGAAGGAGGAGAAGTCTAAAGATAAGAAGGAAAAAAGGTGCTTTACTTGTGGAAGCTCGACTCATCTAAACAAGGATTGCAGAAAAAGGAAGGGCACTTGCTTTAACTGTGGAGAAATGGGACACTTCACTAGGGATTGCCCGAAGAAGCAAGGGAAAGGCCAGGGTCAGACTCAGCGTGCTGGACCTTCGGAAGGGCAAGTTCATGCTCTCAATGCCGCTCCAGTTCCCGATCGAGGTAGTATTTCTGTTGAAAGTCTTGTTTACATTTCTGATTTTCCTGTTCGTACTTTGTTTGACTCTGGCTCGTCGCATAGTTTATTTAATCTGGTTTGGTTGAAAGTTTGCACCAAGTACTAGTCTAGTTAATGGTCCCGTGTGAGTTTCAAATCCAATTGGGGGTTCCGCCCATTTGTCTATTATCTACGTGGATTTGAAAATCTCTATCTTGAGTATAGAGTTCTCGTGTGATGCTTATATTCTCGGTTTCATGGGGTATGGGTTGATTTTGGGCAAGGATCGATTGTCCAGTTTTGGAGCCATCCTTGATTTTTGAGCATAGGGTTGTGAGGCTCATGACTCGCCTCGGTAATACCCTAAAAATTTCTAGTAACCCTATGAGTCCTGTCATGTTGTGTTATCTTGAATCCCTCAACTCGTCTATCGATAGTTTGCAATCGGTGAGGGTGGTCCGAGAATATCCTGATATCTTGGGTGAAGTGAAGGGGGGTTACCCCTAAGCGAGAGATAGATTTCCGCATTTATCTGGTTGATAATGCCAAGATAGTTTCGTGGCCGGTTAGGCACATGGCCCCGCAAGATGAGAGTTAAGAAAGCAAGTCAAGGAGTTGCTTGAGAAGAACTTCATTAGATGAAGTATATCTGAATGGGGAGCGCATGTAGTATTTACTACCAAGGCAGATGGTTCTCTTCGACTTTGTGTTGATTATCGTGAGTTAAACAAAGATAATAGACAACCATTGCCAAGGATCGATGATTTGTTTGATCAGCTTGTAGGAACATCTGCTTTCTATTGATCTTGCTACTGGATTCCATCAGCTCAGAGTAGCTGAGGATAGTATAGACAAAACTGCGTTCAGAACTCCAGATGGATTCTTAGAATGGCTGGTCATGCCATTCGGTTTGACTAATGCACCCGCCTACTTCGTGGACTTGATGAGTAGGGTGCCTAGGGAGTTCCTGAACAAGTTTGTGGTAATCTTTGTAGAAGATATCCTGACTTTCTTAAAGAACGAGGAAGAACATGCTAGACATCTCAAGGAGGTGATGGATACGCTTAGAGTGCATCAGTGGAAAGCCAAGTCCTCCAAATGTCATTTTGGAGAAAAAAGGAGATAGATTTCTTAGGCACATAGTTTCTAAGCAAGGCTTAGTGGTGGATCCTACTAAAGTGGTCGCGGTTCAAAACCGAAAAGCTCCGACGAGGACAATTGAAGTAAGAAGTTCTCTCAGTTTAATTAGTTAGTTAGCGTCCCTTGAGCTTAGACCTACCCTTCTGGATCAAGTAGGGACTTCACAGAGGGAAGACCCGCAGTTAGTCGAGATCATGGACAAGTTGATTCGAGGCGAGATGATAAGTCACCTCGCTATAGATGACAAGGGATGGCTAAGACGCGATGAGAGAAAGAAGGTTCTTGAAGATGCACATCACCCGAGGAGGTGGCCGAGTTTGTCCCAAGGTGCATGTTGTGCCAACAGGTTAAAGGCCGAGTCATAGAAGCCCAGTGGGCTATTATATCCATTGGAGGTCCCCGCAATGGAAGAGGGAAAAGCGTCACGAAGGATTTCGTGGATGGACTGCCTAGATCAAGAAAGGGAATAAGAGCATGTGGGTCATAGTAGGTAGACTCACGAAGAGTACCCATTTCACTCCGGTAAAGAGCGAAAGGACTGCATCATAACTAGCGACAGTTTACTTTCAAGAAATAAAGCGGTTGCACGGGGTTCCCTAAAGTATAGTTAGTAACCATGACTCAATCTTTACTAGCCAGTTTTGGAATAGTCTACGGGATTTCATGGGCAAGCAACTGAATCTAAGTACGGCCTATCATTCACAGGCGAATGGTTTATTTCGTTCAAGCATGAGTTATAGAAAATCACGTTAGTAAGAGCAATTGGCAACGTGGGTTGGTATTTTCAAGAAAAGTACTGCTGCGTGGAATACTTTATAGTAAGTAAACGAGATCCAGGATTCACTAGTGAATTTTGGAGAGCTTGCATGAAACCATGAGGTCATAGTTATGTTTAAGCCAAGAATGATAGAAGAGTAAGTGAAAGAGGAAGACGAGAGGCGACAATGAAATGGGTTCCAACTCATATTTGGAAATAAGAGTTAAGAAGCTAAGAAATCATGAGGCAAAAGACGGTCAAAGCACAGTGGAGTTAAGCTCAAGGAAACGTGGCTTAGAAGACTGAAGGCTAGATACGCGCATCATATCTCTTTCTAAGAGTATATCCTTGATCCTTGTTTTCCGGTGAAACTTACTTGCATGTTATCTTTTACATATATCCTCTCGGTCCTGTTCTCGATCCCATTTCTGCTGTAAACTCCATAAGGGGGGTATGACTCATCGGTTAGTAATGCATGTCAGGGTTTGAAGGGGTCCGTTAGGTTAACTAAACCTTTTGGGCTTTTATAGAATATGGGTTGGGTTAGGAAGGGATTTCTTGAAATCCGAAAGGGGTATATCCTGCTTATCTTCCCGATCTCTTTGTAGCATATCTTTTGCTATCCATGTTTGTCTTGATTATCTAGTTTATCATGTTAACCTTGTCATGAGAACCTTAGGTAGAAACCCTTTGGATGAAACATGTGTTTGAAACATGTTATGCTGATGGTTGCAAGTGGTTGCAAGTGTTTGCAAGTGGTTACTCGTGGATGCATTATACACGTTAGGCACTAGATCGGCTCACACACTCCTCATATTGCATATGCATGAGTGTTTATGCTTATTCATGGATGATAATTTTTGTGTTATCACATGGATGTTGCATATGGATGTATGTTATGTGCACACATGTAGATGTTATATATTATGTTAGGAATTGCATACATATGGATTCATTTCACTAACATAATTTGCATTGATGATATTTGCATTAGATAAGTACATATACACACACCTTTGCATATGTTCATGCAACATTTAGAATCTTGTAAGGACAATGATTGCTCGTGGATAATGTTTTGAGTAGATGGATGTTGGATGGTAGGATACGTTCTTCCTAACTTGAAGATTTCGGGGACGAAATCCTTTAAGGAGGGGAGAATGTAACAACCCGTATTTTTAATAACCTGTTATAACGTAAATCGAGGCAGAATTTAATTTATAAATCTGAATCAAGGGAAACGGGCTATTCCATTGCGTTCGTCTCGGAAAAATACGCGAAATAGAGTCCGAGTTTTCGAAAATCGGAGTCCGTATGACCCGATTAAGGCCCAACGAAGTTTTCAGAAAATTTCAAAGTAAAAACAGATTTCAAATTCAAGTTTGAATTTGGAAATTAGGGTCAGATTGGGCCAGGCGGGAAAATTCCCGCCAGAGCACCCAAGTCGACTGCCCTGTCGACTTGGGAGTCGACTTGGTTGGACCCAAGTCGACAGCCCTGTCGACTTGGCTGTCGACTTGGTTCAGCCGGGCAGTTTTGCCTGGTGCACCATTTTGGAGTTGTGTTGAGTTTGGGGGCTAGATTCGGTTTTGAGGGCTGAGATTGGAACTAGGGTTTAATCCTAAGGCTAGAACTAATCCTAATCTCTATAAATAAGACCCTAACCTAAGCCTAAATCAACATTATTCACTCATACAACTAAACTATGGCAAAATCATTCCTCTCATGGCCTCCACTCTCTTCATAAAATTCCTAAGTTATTTCTATGAGAGATTTTCCATGCATACAAGTGTTTTCAAGCTTGTATGAGTGTCATTAGCTTGCATTCAAGTCAAGTTTCCATATTTACATCATAAAGCAAGGGTTTTGATCATTTTTGCTCAAGGGTTTTTCTATTGGAGCTTGCATTTTGGGTTTATTTGATTGCATAAGGGCTTTGTCTCAATCTATATATATTTTTGTGTCTTCATAAGCATTGTAAGCCCTTTTCTACTTTCATATTTAAACTCTAAAGTTAAATGAATGATGCAAGTTTGGTTGATCATTATGATATGCAAGTTTACCATGTTATGTTATGCAAGTATGCCATGTTATGATATGCAAGTTTACCATGTTATGCTATGCAAGTTTGCCATGTTATGATATGCAAGTTTATCATGTTATGTTATGCAAGTTTATCATGTTATGTTATGCAAGTTTGCTATGTTATGATATGCAAGTTTGCCATATGATATGCAAGTTATGTTATGCAAGTTTGGGTTGATCATTTTGCTCATGTTATCGTGTTATGCAAGCTTATCTTGGGTTTATGAGCTTAAAGCTTCAAGCTTTATGCTAAAGGTTGCATTTTGGCAACATGTAAGTTATCATATCCCTTATGATAACTTGCATGTGAGGCTAAATGCGAACTTATGGCAACTTCTACATGTCATTTATCACCATGTATCACTTATATGCTAAGTTTGGTTTTATGCATGCTTTTGAGGCCTAAAAATGTAATATGCAAGTATATGAACATATGTACATTTCATATGCCACCATGTTAAACTTGTGGCTTCAACACCTTTATGTCATGATTATGCCAAGTTCCCTCTTTCTATCCTTTATGCGCTATTGCGATATGTAAGCGATGGGATTGCGTTTGGGGTTGGGTAAACTTAAAAGACATAAAAACATAAGATTGGGAATTTACCTATTAAGTTAGGTCTACCCATTGGGAATTTACCTATTAAGTTAGGTCTACCCAAATTCTTGAAAACTTGTAACATGTTTTGGAAACATGATGGACATGACACTTAGAAAATATAAGTGTGACCAACTCGAGGTTGGGTTGAGTTTGTAGCGTAAACCTACCCGGAACCGACCGGCTTAACTAGTTGCTACAAACAATAGGACCCAATGTGAGAAGTTGGTCATGTTGTACCTTGAACCCGAGGTTAGACCAAGTTGTGGTATAAAGCTACCCGGAACCGACCGGCTTAACTAGTAACCGCAATGAAGTCTAATGTGAGAGGTTAAGGCACGTTAATTAATTAATGCCTCATGATTAGGGTTAAGTCATGGTCCACTTAATACTTAACCAATTTGGGCTTGGTAGATTAATCAGGGTTAAGTCGTGAACTCATCGTTACACTTAACCAAGTTAATCCATGATTAGCAAGAGGGTTAAACCGTACTTAACCCACTAGAAAATCCTAGCAATGGGGGTCCACTCTAGCAGTAATCCCAAGTTTGTATCATTAAGACCCTAGGGACTAGGCTAGGGTGGGGGCACGATTACTGGACTTGAGGTAAGTGACCAAAAACGACGGCAGAGTGGTACGCCAGTGTAGTTCCGAGCGGACTATGGTCGTGCACATAGTCCGAAGCCGGGGAAAACATGCACGGGTACCAGTAGATCGAGACTGTGCACTTATGTTTATGGTGTCCAGGGGTTGACACCCTAGGGTTTGATACACCCGACGGGAGACCCTGCACAGTCTGACTACAATTATGTTTGGGCCGTATTGACACCAACACGTGACGAGTTAGGCTTATAGGGAGCCGATCGACTAGACCGTTTGGTTGGACCTCGTATTAGGGTCACTTCATGTTATTGGACCTCGTATTAGGGTCACTTCATGTTATTGGACCTCGTATTAGGGTCACTTCATATTATTGGACCTCGTATTAGGGTCACTTCATATTATTGAACCTCGTATTAGGGACACTTCATGTTATTGGACCTCGTATTAGGGTCACTTCATATTATTGGACCTCGTATTAGGCTCACTTCATATTATTGGACCTCGTTTTAGGGTCACTTCATGTTATTGGAGCTCGTATTAGGGTCACTTCATATTATTGAACCTCGAATTAGGGTCACTTCATGTTATTGGGCCAATGCTTGGGCCAAGGGATCAATACTTGTTTATTCAAGTCATGTTAGTTTGTTTGTACACCTATGGTGCAAAACCTTAAACCTAATTATGCGATGACACCTTTATCTACCTTGTTAGTTAATCATCATGCTAGTATGTTATCCTTATGTTCATCCATGCTTCTCATGCTAGTTAACTTTATCAGTTTACATTGATTGTAGTAGGGCTTACTCGGTCTTTTTGACTGACCTGTTTTTCTTTCGCCTCTTTTCTTCCGTTTCCCCCCCCCCCCAAGATTCTCAGGGTGGGAATATTGGAGCTTAGCTTGGATTTCTGATCACTTGCTTGTGGGATTTTAGCTCATGTACGGTCTTAACATGAAGCTAGCTATGGTCATCACTTATTTTGGGGATAGTACTTATGTATTTCAGTTTTTCAGTGATGTTGCTTTTATCTAGACTTGTGTATTTGGAAAGTTGACATTATGTGTACCAGACTTGTTTTGAAATAGTTTGAAATCTTCCGCTGTTTTACTTATCTTATTTACTCTGTTTACATATATACATATGTTCTTGTTCTGCCTTGATATATCATGATGCATGTTTACCTGATTCAAACGCCCCTCCAAAGTCAGAGTGCTTGCAAGAGCCACCCTGGCGGAGGTGGGGTGTTACATTTGGTATCAGAGCATATGGTTTACGAGAAGGAACAAAAAGGTTTTTAGAAAACTTTTGAAAAACTATTCTCAAAACCAAGTATAAAGTATTTTCCAAAGAAAAGTCTAGTTTATTTTAAAGGTTATTCCCCAAAAAGCCATTAGCAAAATTCCTTCGTTTTTCTCCATTCTGAATCTATCTTTTTCTTCGTTTTCAGTATGGCCAATAACTTTGCCATTCCGGAGGGAGTACACGTACCTGTTTGGTATAGGAGACTTTTGGAGGCTAGGGCGACCGAAGTCGGCCCCGATGATGTTCCTCCTCCTCCTCCTCCGGTAGTTAATGTTCCTCCTCCTCCTGTCGCTGAGGTTCCTCTTCCTCCTCCCCCTCAGCCTCCACAAGCGGATTTTGCGGAAACTTGTAAGAACTTTAAGACGATGGGTGGCAAGAACTTTCAAGGCACTGAGACTTATGTAGAGGCAAGGGATTGGTTGAAAGAAACCGAAGATCTTTTTGCCTTCTTTGATATAGATGACCGTAGGAAGGTTTTATTGGCAGTGTGGTTGCTAAAGGAAGAAGCTGCACGTTGGTGGGTGGTCACCACCGCTACTAGGCCAATTGAGACTTGGGATGACTTTAGAGGAAAGTTTGGACTAAGGTTCCTATCACTGAAGCAAGGGGACATGACTATTAGGGAATACATAGATAATTTTAATCAACTGGCTCGGGTCGGTTTAGACTTGGTTAACACAGCTCAGAAGAAGGCCCTATACTTTGCTCTAGGATTAAACGAGCCATTACATGGTTTAGCCATGTCTCATATACCCTTGGGGGCAACTTTCGAGAGTTTGGTGAATATGGCCCTACTCAATGAAGAGAATAGGAGTGGCAAGAAGGAAATCAAGGTGAATGAGTCTCAAAACAAGGAAACGGGGCCCAAAAAGGAAATGAAAAAGAAGGAGGAGAAGTCTAAAGATAAGAAGGAAAAAAGGTGCTTTACTTGTGGAAGCTCGACTCATCTAAACAAGGATTGCAGAAAAAGGAAGGGCACTTGCTTTAACTGTGGAGAAATGGGACACTTCACTAGGGATTGCCCGAAGAAGCAAGGGAAAGGCCAGGGTCAGACTCAGCGTGCTGGACCTTCGGAAGGGCAAGTTCATGCTCTCAATGCCGCTCCAGTTCCC
Source organism: Allium sativum (assembly GCA_030737875.1). Lineage (NCBI taxonomy): Eukaryota > Viridiplantae > Streptophyta > Magnoliopsida > Asparagales > Amaryllidaceae > Allium > Allium sativum. Next base: position 118,103,620 of record CM060919.1, on the reverse strand, counting down.
GATCGAGGTAGTATTTCTGTTGAAAGTCTTGTTTACATTTCTGATTTTCCTGTTCGTACTTTGTTTGACTTTGGCTCATCGCATAGTTTATTTCATCTGGTTTAGTTGAAAGTTTGCACCTAAGTACTAGTCTAGTTAATGGTCACGTGTGAGTTTCAAATCCAATTGGGGATTCCGCCCATTTGTCTATTATCTACGTGGATTTGAAAATCTCTATCTTGAGTATAGAGTTCTCGTGTGATGCTTATATTCTCGGTTTCATGGGGTATGGGTTGATTTTGGGCAAGGATCGATTGTCCAGTTTTGGAGCCATCCTTGATTTTTGAGCATAGGGTTGTGAGGCTCATGACTCGCCTCGGTAATACCCTAAAAATTTCTAGTAACCCTATGAGTCCTGTCATGTTGTGTTATCTTGAATCCCTCAACTCGTCTATCGATAGTTTGCAATCGGTGAGGGTGGTCCGAGAATATCCTGATATCTTGGGTGAAGTGAAGGGGGGTTACCCCTAAGCGAGAGATAGATTTCCGCATTTATCTGGTTGATAATGCCAAGATAGTTTCGTGGCCGGTTAGGCACATGGCCCCGCAAGATGAGAGTTAAGAAAGCAAGTCAAGGAGTTGCTTGAGAAGAACTTCATTAGATGAAGTATATCTGAATGGGGAGCGCATGTAGTATTTACTACCAAGGCAGATGGTTCTCTTCGACTTTGTGTTGATTATCGTGAGTTAAACAAAGAGAATAGACAACCATTGCCAAGGATCGATGATTTGTTTGATCAGCTTGTAGGAACATCTGCTTTCTATTGATCTTGCTACTGGATTCCATCAGCTCAGAGTAGCTGAGGATAGTATAGACAAAACTGCGTTCAGAACTCCAGATGGATTCTTAGAATGGCTGGTCATGCCATTCGGTTTGACTAATGCACCCGCCTACTTCGTGGACTTGATGAGTAGGGTGCCTAGGGAGTTCCTGAACAAGTTTGTGGTAATCTTTGTAGAAGATATCCTGACTTTCTTAAAGAACGAGGAAGAACATGCTAGACATCTCAAGGAGGTGATGGATACGCTTAGAGTGCATCAGTGGAAAGCCAAGTCCTCCAAATGTCATTTTGGAGAAAAAAGGAGATAGATTTCTTGGGCACATAGTTTCTAAGCAAGGCTTAGTGGTGGATCCTGCTAAAGTGGTCGCGGTTCAAAACCGAAAAGCTCCGACGAGGACAATTGAAGTAAGAAGTTCTCTCAGTTTAATTAGTTAGTTAGCGTCCCTTGAGCTTAGACCTACCCTTCTGGATCAAGTAGGGACTTCACAGAGGGAAGACCCGCAGTTAGTCGAGATCATGGACAAGTTGATTTGAGGCGAGATGATAAGTCACCTCGCTATAGATGACAAGGGATGGCTAAGACGCGATGAGAGAAAGAAGGTTCTTGAAGATGCACATCACCCGAGGAGGTGGCCGAGTTTGTCCCAAGGTGCATGTTGTGCCAACAGGTTAAAGGCCGAGTCATAGAAGCCCGGTGGGCTATTATATCCATTGGAGGTCCCCGCAATGGAAGAGGGAAAAGCGTCACGAAGGATTTCGTGGATGGACTGCCTAGATCAAGAAAGGGAATAAGAGCATGTGGGTCATAGTAGGTAGACTCACGAAGAGTACCCATTTCACTCTGGTAAAGAGCGAAAGGACTGCATCATAACTAGCGACAGTTTACTTTCAAGAAATAAAGCGGTTGCACGGGGTTCCCTAAAGTATAGTTAGTAACCATGACTCAATCTTTACTATCCAGTTTTGGAATAGTCTATGGGAAGTCATGGGCAAGCAACTGAATCTAAGTACGGCCTATCATTCACAGGCGAATGGTTTATTTCGTTCAAGCATGAGTTATAGAAAATCACGTTAGTAAGAGCAATTGGCAACGTGGGTTGGTATTTTCAAGAAAAGTTCTGCTGCGTGGAATACTTTATAGTAAGTAAACGAGATCCAGGATTCACTAGTGAATTTTGGAGAGCTTGCATGAAACCATGAGGTCATAGATATGTTTAAGCCAAGAATGATAGAAGAGTAAGTGAAAGAGGAAGACGAGAGGCGACAATGAAATGGGTTCCAACTCATATTTGGAAATAAGAGTTAAGAAGCTAAGAAATCATGAGGCAAAAGACGGTCAAAGCACAGTGGAGTTAAGCTCAAGGAAACGTGACTCAGAAGACTGAAGGCTAGATACGCGCATCATATCTCTTTCTAAGAGTATATCCTTGATCCTTGTTTTCCGGTGAAACTTACTTGCATGTTATCTTTTACATATATCCTCTCGGTCCTGTTCTCGATCCCATTTCTGCTGTAAACTCCATAAGGGGGGTATGACTCATCGGTTAGTAATGCATGTCAGGGTTTGAAGGGGTCCATTGGGTTAACTAAACCTTTTGGGCTTTTATAGAATATGGGTTGGGTTAGGAAGAGATTTCTTGAAATCCGAAAGGGGTATATCCTGCTTATCTTCCCGATCTCTTTGTAGCATATCTTTTGCTATCCATGTTTGTCTTGATTATCTAGTTTATCATGTTAATCTTGTCATGAGAACCTTAGGTAGAAACCCTTTGGATGAAACATGTGTTTGAAACATGTTATGCTGATGGTTGCAAGTGGTTGCAAGTGTTTGCAAGTGGTTACTCGTGGATGCATTATACACGTTAGGCACTAGATCGGCTCACACACTCCTCATATTGCATATGCATGAGTGTTTATGCTTATTCATGGATGATAATTTTTGTGTTATCACATGGATGTTGCATATGGATGTATGTTATGTGCACACATGTAGATGTTATATATTATGTTAGGAATTGCATACATATGGATTCATTTCACTAACATAATTTGCATTGATGATATTTGCATTAGATAAGTAAATATACACACACCTTTGCATATGTTCATGCAACATTTAGAATCTTGTAAGGACAATGATTGCTCGTGGATAATGTTTTGAGTAGATGGATGTTGGATGGTAGGATACGTTCTTCCTAACTTGAAGATTTCGGGGACGAAATCCTTTAAGGAGGGGAGAATGTAACAACCCGTATTTTTAATAACATGTTATAACGTAAATCGAGGCAGAATTTAATTTATAAATCTGAATCAAGGGAAACGGGCTATTCCATTGCGTTCGTCTCGGAAAAATACGCGAAATAGAGTCCGAGTTTTCGAAAATCGGAGTCCGTATGACCCGATTAAGGCCCAACGAAGTTTTCAGAAAATTTCAAAGTAAAAACAGATTTCAAATTCAAGTTTGAATTTGGAAATTAGGGTCAGATTGGGCCAGGCGGGAAAATTCCCGCCAGAGCACCCAAGTCGACAGCCCTGTCGACTTGGGAGTCGACTTGGTTGGACCCAAGTCGACAGCCCTGTCGACTTGGCTGTCGACTTGGTTCAGCCGGGCAGTTTTGCTTGGTGCGCCATTTTGGAGTTGTGTTGAGTTTGGGGGCCAGATTCGGTTTTGAGGGTTGAGATTGGAACTAGGGTTTAATCCTAAGGCTAGAACTAATCCTAATCTCTATAAATAAGACCCTAACCTAAGCCTAAATCAACATTATTCACTCATACAACTAAACTATGGCAAAATCATTCCTCTCATGGCCTCCACTCTCTTCATAAAATTCCTAAGTTATTTCTATGAGAGATTTTCCATGCATACAAGTGTTTTCAAGCTTGTATGAGTGTCATTAGCTTGCATTCAAGTCAAGTTTCCATATTTACATCATAAAGCAAGGGTTTTGATCATTTTTGCTCAAGGGTTTTTCTATTGGAGCTTGCATTTTGGGTTTATTTGATTGCATAAGGGCTTTGTCTCAATCTATATATATTTTTGTGTCTTCATAAGCATTGTAAGCCCTTTTCTACTTTCATATTTAAACTCTAAAGTTAAATGAATGATGCAAGTTTGGTTGATCATTATGATATGCAAGTTTACCATGTTATGTTATGCAAGTATGCCATGTTATGATATGCAAGTTTACCATGTTATGCTATGCAAGTTTGCCATGTTATGATATGCAAGTTTATCATGTTATGTTATGCAAGTTTATCATGTTATGTAAGTTTGCTATGTTATGATATGCAAGTTTGCCATATGATATGCAAGTTATGTTATGCAAGTTTGGGTTGATCATTTTGCTCATGTTATCGTGTTATGCAAGCTTATCTTGGGTTTATGAGCTTAAAGCTTCAAGCTTTATGCTAAAGGTTGCATTTTGGCAACATGTAAGTTATCATATCCCTTATGATAACTTGCATGTGAGGCTAAATGCGAACTTATGGCAACTTCTACATGTCATTTATCACCATGTATCACTTATATGCTAAGTTTGGTTTTATGCATGCTTTTGAGGCCTAAAAATGTAATATGCAAGTATATGAACATATGTACATTTCATATGCCACCATGTTAAACTTGTGGCTTCAACACCTTTATGTCATGATTATGCCAAGTTCCCTCTTTCTATCCTTTATGCGCTATTGCGATATGTAAGCGATGGGATTGCGTTTGGGGTTGGGTAAACTTAAAAGACATAAAAACATAAGATTGGGAATTTACCTATTAAGTTAGGTCTACCCATTGGGAATTTACCTATTAAGTTAGGTCTACCCAAATTCTTGAAAACTTGTAACATGTTTTGGAAACATGATGGACATGACACTTAGAAAATATAAGTGTGACCAACTCGAGGTTGGGTTGAGTTTGTAGCGTAAACCTACCCGGAACCGACCGGCTTAACTAGTTGCTACAAACAATAGGACCCAATGTGAGAAGTTGGTCATGTTGTACCTTGAACCCGAGGTTAGACCAAGTTGTGGTATAAAGCTACCCGGAACCGACCGGCTTAACTAGTAACCGCAACGAAGTCTAATGTGAGAGGTTAAGGCACGTTAATTAATTAATGCCTCATGATTAGGGTTAAGTCATGGTCCACTTAATACTTAACCAATTTGGGCTTGGTAGATTAATCAGGGTTAAGTCGTGAACTCATCGTTACACTTAACCAAGTTAATCCATGATTAGCAAGAGGGTTAAACCGTACTTAACCCACTAGAAAATCCTAGCAATGGGGGTCCACTCCAGCAGTAATCCCAAGTTTGTATCATTAAGACCCTAGGGACTAGGCTAGGGTGGGGGCACGATTACTGGACTTGAGGTAAGTGACCAAAAACGACGGCAGAGTGGTACGCCAGTGTAGTTCCGGGCGGACTATGGTCGTGCACATAGTCCGAAGCCGAGGAAAACATGCACGGGTACCAGTAGATCAAGACTGTGCACTTATGTTTATGGTGTCCAGGGGTTGACACCCTAGGGCTTGATACACCCGACGGGAGACCCTGCACAGTCTGACTACAATTATGTTTGGGCCGTATTGACACCAACACGTGACGAGTTAGGCTTATAGGGAGCCAATCGACTAGACCGTTTGGTTGGACCTCGTATTAGGGTCACTTCATGTTATTGGACCTCGTATTAGGGTCACTTCATGTTATTGGACCTCGTATTAGGGTCACTTCATATTATTGGACCTCGTATTAGGGTCACTTCATATTATTGAACCTCGTATTAGGGTCACTTCATGTTATTGGACCTCGTATTAGGGTCACTTCATATTATTGGACCTCGTATTAGGGTCACTTCATATTATTGGACCTCGTTTTAGGGTCACTTCATGTTATTGGAGCTTGTATTAGGGTCACTTCATATTATTGAACCTCGTATTAGGGTCACTTCATGTTATTGGGCCAATGCTTGGGCCAAGGGATCAATACTTGTTTATTCAAGTCATGTTAGTTTGCTAGTACACCTGTGGTGCAAAACCTTAAACCTGATTATGCGATGACACCTTTATCTACCTTGTTAGTTAATCATCATGCTAGTATGTTATCCTTATGTTCATCCATGCTTCTCATGCCAGTTAACTTTATCAGTTTACATTGATTGTAGTAGGGCTTACTCGGTCTTTTTGACTGACCTGTTTTTCTTTCGCCTCTTTTCTTCCGTTTCCCCCCCCCCCCCCCCAAGGTTCTCAGGGTGGGAATATTGGAGCTTAGCTTGGATTTCTGATCACTTGCTTGTGGGATTTTAGCTCATGTACGGTCTTAACATGAAGCTAGCTATGGTCATCACTTATTTTGGGGATAGTACTTATGTATTTCAGTTTTTCAGTGATGTTGCTTTTATCTAGACTTGTGTATTTGGAAAGTTGACATTATGTGTACCAGACTTGTTTTGAAATAGTTTGAAATCTTCCGCTGTTTTACTTATCTTATTTACTCTGTTTACATATATACATATGTTCTTGTTCTGCCTTGATATATCATGATGCATGTTTACCTGATTCAAACGCCCCTCCAAAGTCAGAGTGCTTGCAAGAGCCACCCTGGCGGAGGTGGGGTGTTACATTTGGTATCAGAGCATATGGTTTACGAGAAGGAACAAAAAGGTTTTTAGAAAACTTTTGAAAAACTATTTTCAATACCAAGTATAAAGTATTTTCCGAAGAAAAGTCTAGTTTATTTTAAAGGCTATTCCCCAAAAAGCCATTAGCAAAATTCCTTCGTTTTTCTCCATTCTGAATCTATCTTTTTCTTCGTTTTCAGTATGGCCAATAACTTTGCCATTCCGGAGGGAGTACAGTACCTGTTTGGTATAGGAGACTTTTGGAGGCTAGGGCGACCGAAGTCGGCCCCGACGATGTTCCTCCTCCTCCTCCTCCGGTAGTTAATGTTCCTCCTCCTCCTGTCGCTGAGGTTCCTCTTCCTCCTCCCCCTCAGCCTCCACAAGCGGATTTTGCGGAAACTTGTAAGAACTTTAAGACGATGGGTGGCAAGAACTTTCAAGGCACTGAGACTTATGTAGAGGCAAGGAATTGGTTGAAAGAAACCGAAGATCTTTTTGCCTTCTTTGATATAGATGACCGTAGGAAGGTTTTATTGGCAGTGTGGTTGCTAAAGGAAGAAGCTGCACGTTGGTGGGTGGTCACCACCGCTACTAGGCCAATTGAGACTTGGGATGACTTTAGGGGAAAGTTTGGACTAAGGTTCCTATCACTGAAGCAAGGGGACATGACTATTAGGGAATACATAGATAATTTTAATCAACTGGCTCGGGTCGGTTTAGACTTGGTTAACACAGCTCAGAAGAAGGCCCTATACTTTGCTCTAGGATTAAACGAGCCATTACATGGTTTAGCCATGTCTCATATACCCTTGGGGGCAACTTTCGAGAGTTTGGTGAATATGGCCCTACTCAATGAAGAGAATAGGAGTGGCAAGAAGGAAATCAAGGTGAATGAGTCTCAAAACAAGGAAACGGGGCCCAAAAAGGAAATGAAAAAGAAGGAGGAGAAGTCTAAAGATAAGAAGGAAAAAAGGTGCTTTACTTGTGGAAGCTCGACTCATCTAAACAAGGATTGCAGAAAAAGGAAGGGCACTTGCTTTAACTGTGGAGAAATGGGACACTTCACTAGGGATTGCCCGAAGAAGCAAGGGAAAGGCCAGGGTCAGACTCAGCGTGCTGGACCTTCGGAAGGGCAAGTTCATGCTCTCAATGCCGCTCCAGTTCCCGATCGAGGTAGTATTTCTGTTGAAAGTCTTGTTTACATTTCTGATTTTCCTGTTCGTACTTTGTTTGACTCTGGCTCATCGCATAGTTTATTTCATCTGGTTTAGTTGAAAGTTTGCACCTAAGTACTAGTCTAGTTAATGGTCCCGTGTGAGTTTCAAATCCAATTGGGGGTTCCGCCCATTTGTCTATTATCTACGTGGATTTGAAAATCTCTATCTTGAGTATAGAGTTCTCGTGTGATGCTTATATTCTTGGTTTCATGGGGTATGGGTTGATTTTGGGCAAGGATCGATTGTCCAGTTTTGGAGCCATCCTTGATTTTTGAGCATAGGGTTGTGAGGCTCATGACTCGCCTCGGTAATACCCTAAAAATTTCTAGTAACCCTATGAGTCCTGTCATGTTGTGTTATCTTGAATCCCTCAACTCGTCTATCGATAGTTTGCAATCGGTGAGGGTGGTCCGAGAATATCCTGATATCTTGGGTGAAGTGAAGGGGGGTTACCCCTAAGCGAGAGATAGATTTCCGCATTTATCTAGTTGATAATGCCAAGATAGTTTCGTGGCCGGTTAGGCACATGGCCCCGCAAGATGAGAGTTAAGAAAGCAAGTCAAGGAGTTGCTTGAGAAGAACTTCATTAGATGAAGTATATCTGAATGGGGAGCGCATGTAGTATTTACTACCAAGGCAGATGGTTCTCTTCGACTTTGTGTTGATTATCGTGAGTTAAACAAAGAGAATAGACAACCATTGCCAAGGATCGATGATTTGTTTGATCAGCTTGTAGGAACATCTGCTTTCTCTTGATCTTGCTACTGGATTCCATCAGCTCAGAGTAGCTGAGGATAGTATAGACAAAACTGCGTTCAGAACTCCAGATGGATTCTTAGAATGGCTGGTCATGCCATTCGGTTTGACTAATGCACCCGCCTACTTCGTGGACTTGATGAGTAGGGTGCCTAGGGAGTTCCTGAACAAGTTTGTGGTAATCTTTGTAGAAGATATCCTGACTTTCTTAAAGAACGAGGAAGAACATGCTAGACATCTCAAGGAGGTGATGGATACGCTTAGAGTGCATCAGTGGAAAGCCAAGTCCTCCAAATGTCATTTTGGAGAAAAAAGGAGATAGATTTCTTAGGCACATAGTTTCTAAGCAAGGCTTAGTGGTGGATCCTGCTAAAGTGGTCGCGGTTCAAAACCGAAAAGCTCCGACGAGGACAACTGAAGTAAGAAGTTCTCTCAGTTTAATTAGTTAGTTAGCGTCCCTTGAGCTTAGACCTACCCTTCTGGATCAAGTAGGGACTTCACAGAGGGAAGACCCGCAGTTAGTCGAGATCATGGACAAGTTGATTCGAGGCGAGATGATAAGTCACCTCGCTATAGATGACAAGGGATGGCTAAGACGCGATGAGAGAAAGAAGGTTCTTGAAGATGCACATCACCCGAGGAGGTGGCCGAGTTTGTCCCAAGGTGCATGTTGTGCCAACAGGTTAAAGGCCGAGTCATAGAAGCCCGGTGGGCTATTATATCCATTGGAGGTCCCCGCAATGGAAGAGGGAAAAGCGTCACGAAGGATTTCGTGGATGGACTGCCTAGATCAAGAAAGGGAATAAGAGCATGTGGGTCATAGTAGGTAGACTCACGAAGAGTACCCATTTCACTCCGGTAAAGAGCGAAAGGACTGCATCATAACTAGCGACAGTTTACTTTCAAGAAATAAAGCGGTTGCACGGGGTTCCTTAAAGTATAGTTAGTAACCATGACTCAATCTTTACTAGCCAGTTTTGGAATAGTCTATGGGAAGTCATGGGCAAGCAACTGAATCTAAGTACGGCCTATCATTCATAGGCGAATGGTTTATTTCGTTCAAGCATGAGTTATAGAAAATCACGTTAGTAAGAGCAATTGGCAACGTGGGTTGGTATTTTCAAGAAAATTTCTGCTGCGTGGAATACTTTATAGTAAGTAAACGAGATCCAGGATTCACTAGTGAATTTTGGAGAGCTTGCATGAAACCATGAGGTCATAGTTATGTTTAAGCCAAGAATGATAGAAGAGTAAGTGAAAGAGGAAGACGAGAGGCGACAATGAAATGGGTTCCAACTCATATTTGGAAATAAGAGTTAAGAAGCTAAGAAATCATGAGGCAAAAGATGGTCAAAGCGCAGTGGAGTTAAGCTCAAGGAAACGTGACTTAGAAGACTGAAGGCTAGATACGCGCATCATATCTCTTTCTAAGAGTATATCCTTGATCCTTGTTCTCCGGTGAAACTTACTTGCATGTTATCTTTTACATATATCCTCTCGGTCCTGTTCTCGATCCCATTTCTGCTGTAAACTCCATAAGGAGGGTATGACTCATCGGTTAGTAATGCATGTCAAGGTTTGAATGGGTCCGTTAGGTTAACTAAACCTTTTGGGCTTTTATAGAATATGGGTTGGGTTAGGAAGGGATTTCTTGAAATCCGAAAGGGGTATATCCTGCTTATCTTCCCGATCTCTTTGTAGCATATCTTTTGCTATCCATGTTTGTCTTGATTATCTAGTTTATCATGTTAATCTTGTCATGAGAACCTTAGGTAGAAACCCTTTGGATGAAACATGTGTTTGAAACATGTTATGCTGATGGTTGCAAGTGGTTGCAAGTGTTTGCAAGTGGTTACTCGTGGATGCATTATACACGTTAGGCACTAGATCGGCACACACACTCCTCATATTGCATATGCATGAGTGTTTATGCTTATTCATGGATGATAATTTTTGTGTTATCACATGGATGTTGCATATGGATGTATGTTATGTGCACACATGTAGATGTTATATATTATGTTAGGAATTGCATACATATGGATTCATTTCACTAACATAATTTGCATTGATGATATTTGCATTAGATAAGTACATATACACACACCTTTGCATATGTTCATGCAACATTTAGAATCTTGTAAGGACAATGATTGCTCGTGGATAATGTTTTGAGTAGATGGATGTTGGATGGTAGGATACGTTCTTCCTAACTTGAAGATTTCGGGGACGAAATCCTTTAAGGAGGGGAGAATGTAACAACCCGTATTTTTAATAACCTGTTATAACGTAAATCGAGGCAGAATTTAATTTATAAATCTGAATCAAGGGAAACGGGCTATTCCATTGCGTTCGTCTCGGAAAAATACGCGAAATAGAGTCCGAGTTTTCGAAAATCGGAGTCCGTATGACCCGATTAAGGCCCAACGAAGTTTTCAGAAAATTTCAAAGTAAAAACAGATTTCAAATTCAAGTTTGAATTTGGAAATTAGGGTCAGATTGGGCCAGGCGGGAAAATTCCCGCCAGAGCACCCAAGTCGACTGCCCTGTCGACTTGGGAGTCGACTTGGTTGGACCCAAGTCGACAGCCCTGTCGACTTGGCTGTCGACTTGGTTCAGCCGGGCAGTTTTGCCTGGTGCACCATTTTGGAGTTGTGTTGAGTTTGGGGGCTAGATTCGGTTTTGAGGGCTGAGATTGGAACTAGGGTTTAATCCTAAGGCTAGAACTAATCCTAATCTCTATAAATAAGACCCTAACCTAAGCCTAAATCAACATTATTCACTCATACAACTAAACTATGGCAAAATCATTCCTCTCATGGCCTCCACTCTCTTCATAAAATTCCTAAGTTATTTCTATGAGAGATTTTCCATGCATACAAGTGTTTTCAAGCTTGTATGAGTGTCATTAGCTTGCATTCAAGTCAAGTTTCCATATTTACATCATAAAGCAAGGGTTTTGATCATTTTTGCTCAAGGGTTTTTCTATTGGAGCTTGCATTTTGGGTTTATTTGATTGCATAAGGGCTTTGTCTCAATCTATATATATTTTTGTGTCTTCGTAAGCATTGTAAGCCCTTTTCTACTTTCATATTTAAACTCTAAAGTTAAATGAATGATGCAAGTTTGGTTGATCATTATGATATGCAAGTTTACCATGTTATGTTATGCAAGTATGCCATGTTATGATATGCAAGTTTACCATGTTATGCTATGCAAGTTTGCCATGTTATGATATGCAAGTTTATCATGTTATGTTATGCAAGTTTATCATGTTATGTTATGCAAGTTTGCTATGTTATGATATGCAAGTTTGCCATATGATATGCAAGTTATGTTATGCAAGTTTGGGTTGATCATTTTGCTCATGTTATCGTGTTATGCAAGCTTATCTTGGGTTTATGAGCTTAAAGCTTCAAGCTTTATGCTAAAGGTTGCATTTTGGCAACATGTAAGTTATCATATCCCTTATGATAACTTGCATGTGAGGCTAAATGCGAACTTATGGCAACTTCTACATGTCATTTATCACCATGTATCACTTATATGCTAAGTTTGGTTTTATGCATGCTTTTGAGGCCTAAAAATGTAATATGCAAGTATATGAACATATGTACATTTCATATGCCACCATGTTAAACTTGTGGCTTCAACACCTTTATGTCATGATTATGCCAAGTTCCCTCTTTCTATCCTTTATGCGCTATTGCGATATGTAAGCGATGGGATTGCGTTTGGGGTTGGGTAAACTTAAAAGACATAAAAACATAAGATTGGGAATTTACCTATTAAGTTAGGTCTACCCATTGGGAATTTACCTATTAAGTTAGGTCTACCCAAATTCTTGAAAACTTGTAACATGTTTTGGAAACATGATGGACATGACACTTAGAAAATATAAGTGTGACCAACTCGAGGTTGGGTTGAGTTTGTAGCGTAAACCTACCCGGAACCGACCGGCTTAACTAGTTGCTACAAACAATAGGACCCAATGTGAGAAGTTGGTCATGTTGTACCTTGAACCCGAGGTTAGACCAAGTTGTGGTATAAAGCTACCCGGAACCGACCGACTTAACTAGTAACCACAACGAAGTCTAATGTGAGAGGTTAAGGCACGTTAATTAATTAATGCCTCATGATTAGGGTTAAGTCATGGTCCACTTAATACTTAACCAATTTGGGCTTGGTAGATTAATCAGGGTTAAGTCGTGAACTCATCGTTACACTTAACCAAGTTAATCCATGATTAGCAAGAGAGTTAAACCGTACTTAACCCACTAGAAAATCCTAGCAATGGGGGTCCACTCCAGCAGTAATCCCAAGTTTGTATCATTAAGACCCTAGGGACTAGGCTAGGGTGGGGGCACGATTACTGGACTTGAGGTAAGTGACCAAAAACGATGGCAGAGTGGTACGCCGGTGTAGTTCCGGGCGGACTATGGTCGTGCACATAGTCCGAAGCCGGGGAAACATGCACGGGTACCAGTAGATCGAGACTGTGCACTTATGTTTATGGTGTCCAAGGGTTGACACCCTAGGGCTTGATACACCCGACGGGAGACCCTGCACAGTCTGACTACAATTATGTTTGGGCCGTATTGACACCAACACGTGACGAGTTAGGCTTATAGGAGCCCGATCGACTAGACCGTTTGGTTGGACCTCGTATTAGGGTCACTTCATGTTATTGGACCTCGTATTAGGGTCACTTCATATTATTTTCATATTATTGAACCTCGTATTAGGGTCACTTCATGTTATTGGACCTCGTATTAGGGTCACTTCATATTATTGGACCTCGTATTAGGGTCACTTCATATTATTGGACCTCGTTTTAGGGTCACTTCATGTTATTGGACCTCGTATTAGGGTCACTTCATATTATTGAACCTCGTATTAGGGTCACTTCATGTTATTGGGCCAAAGCTTGGGCCAAGGGATCAATACTTGTTTATTCATGTCATGTTAGTTTGCTAGTACACCTGTGGTGCAAAACCTTAAACCTGATTATGCGATGACACCTTTATCTACCTTGTTAGTTAATCATCATGCTAGTATGTTATCCTTATGTTCATCCATGCTTCTCATGCCAGTTAACTTTATCAGTTTACATTGATTGTAGTAGGGCTTACTCGGTCTTTTTGACTGACCTGTTTTTCTTTTGCCTCTTTTCTTCTGTTCCCCCCCCCCCCCCCCAGGTTCTCAGGGTGGGAATATTGGAGCTTAGCTTGGATTTCTGATCACTTGCTTGTGGGATTTTAGCTCATGTACGGTCTTAACATGAAGCTAGCTATGGTCATCACTTATTTTGGGGATAGTACTTATGTATTTCAGTTTTTCAGTGATGTTGCTTTTATCTAGACTTGTGTATTTGGAAAGTTGACATTATGTGTACCAGACTTGTTTTGAAATAGTTTGAAATCTTCCGCTGTTTTACTTATCTTATTTACTCTATTTACATATATACATATGTTCTTGTTCTGCCTTGATATATCATGATGCATGTTTACCTGACTCAAACGCCCCTCCAAAGTCAGAGTGCTTGCAAGAGCCACCCTGGTGGAGGTGGGGTGTTACATAGTCGCTATGGAATTCAGGCCCTTAAAAATGGGAATTTTGCAAACGACCTCGGATTTCGACGAAACCACTTTTGTTGGGTCCGTGATGTCAAATTATTGCAAGATTCCAAATTTTATAATTTTTCGAATCAATATGTGAGCGTGGGAAAGGAAAACGCGTTTGACCATTTTCAGTTGATTTTAATCGACTGAAAAATGGCCATTTTTCCAATGGTCTCAGAATTCGACGAAACTAGTTTTGTTAGGACCGTATCGTCAATACGAAGCTAGAAAATATTTTTCTAGAATTTTTCATGTTCGTATGTGACCCCGGTAAATTGAAATGCGCATTCAAATTCAATATATAGAGTTATATGTTAATTTTAACGGAAACTGATTGTAGCGATCGAATCAGCCTACGATACATATCCCATTGTGTTCGGAATGGGGGTAAAACGCTATGAACGACAGGCGGTGGGCCTCGTTTAGAGGTCGTATGTAAAATGCCAACATTTTAGAAATTTAAATTATTAAAATAATTAAACCTCTCCCTCTCTCCTCTCTCCTCTCTATATTCTTTCTGCCCCCCCCCCCCCCGTTCGATTTAAAATCAAAATCGCAAATAAAAAAAGAAAAGAAAAGGAAGGGGACGGTGCGCCGCCCCATCGCTCATCGCGCCGCCGTGGGAGGAGCCTCCGCCTAGACCCCCCTACCTCGCGTCGCCACCTCCGAAACCCCCCCTTTTTCCTCTCGCGATACAGCCCCCCTGCCATTCCAATCCGCCGCACACAACCCTAGCCCACCTCCGACGTCCCAACCCCCCCCCCCCCTTGCGCGCCTCAGCCCCGTCCCCCTCTTCTCCTTTTTCCTCTTCTTCCTCCTTTGAAATCCGCAGCCATCTACACCAAAACCCGCACCCATTTCGCCACCTCAGGCCCTGACCGCGACCACCGCCCCTCCACCCCTTCTTCGGGTCCTCCGACGACTGAAATGCTGTAAGTTTTCATTTTTATTCGTTTATTTTATTTACTTTAAAACTGAAAACTTATTTACTTTAAAATTTAAAACATATTTTAATAGAAAAGATTTGATTTTTAAACTATAAAAGATTTGATTTTTAAACTATAAAAGATTTGATTTTTAAACTATGAAGGAATTTGATTTTTAACTATGGAAAGATCGGATATTTTTACCATTGTAAAGACGATATTTTTATCATTGTAAAGAAGCGATTTTTCATAGCAAAAAGAAATGATTTTCAATAATATAAAAGTTGAATTTTTATATTCATGAAGGTGAGATTTTTATTCGAAGAAATATATGATTTTTAAAATAGAAAGATATGATTTTTATTCATGTAGAGTAATAAAAATATATTCTTTATTAGGAGAATAGCAATATAAAAATATAATTTTTATAACAAAGTAAATATAAAAATGTGATTTTTATATATATGTAGCGAATAAAAATATAACCTTTATATTTGAAAAGGCGAAATCTTCATAATAGAAAAGGCGAAATCTTCATAATAGAAAAGGCGAAATCTTCATAATTGAAAAGGCGAAATCTTCATAATAGAAAAGGCGAAATCTTCATAATAGAAAATATAATTTTTGTCTATATAATAGCAAAGTAAAAATTCGATTTTTATAAATTGAATAACATAGTAAAAATTCAATTTTTATATATTGAATGGCGAAGTAAAAATTCGATTTTTACATATGTACAGAATACGGGCAACGAAAGGGACAAAAGGCGAACACGACGAAGATTTCTATAAATGAAGTGTCGTGGAGTTGGGATAGCTATTGGTGAGAATTTCTCACCTTTCAATTTCTTTTTCTAGTTATATATATATACTAGGATGCAGACGGTGTTTAGTAGCACTCGACACAATCGTCCACAGACCGGACGGTTTGTTTATGTACACCTATTTGAAGGACATTGATTGGATCGATAAATTTTACACATCGCCCAACTGCACAACTAACATCTGTGTTTGATTGTTTGAAACCCCACACGGGTGTTGGGATGAAATTTGAAGTCCACTCATCCTGATTGATTAAATATGTCGATCGATTGATTGACAGGCTGTTATAAGCGTTAGATATCTATATTTGAAGCTTATACAGTGTAGTGCACTTTGGTTGATGGTTGATTATTTTTCAATGCTATTATATACGTGTGATGTATGAAAATCCATATAACTAAAATTATATGGTGATTGATTGGGCCTCATTCCAATTTATAAAATAAAGAATATTATAATATAAAGGTTCATATGTTGACTGTACTCATCCGTTGAGATTAGTCATGTGCTGAACGAAATATTTGAAAACGAAATATTTGAAATAGAATATTTGAAAATAGAAAAATATGAAGCCGTGTTGATTAGATTGACGCCATTTTGACGTGAACGATATTTGTATCGATTTTATTCGTTTTAAATTGAATATTGAAAGGTGATTTCGAAATCAAATATTTTGAAATGCAATTTGAATTGAATCGAATAGAAAACCAATTTGAATTGAATCGAATAGAAAACCAATTTGAATTGAATCGAATAGAAAACCAATTTGAATTGAATCGAATAGAAAACCAAATTGAATTGAATCGAATAGAAAACCAATTTGAATTGAATCGAATAGAAAACCAATTTGAATTGAATCGAATAGAAAACCAATTTGAATTGAATCGAATAGAAAACCAATTTGAATTGAATCGAATAGAAAACCAATTTGAATTGAATCGAAATGAATTTTAAAACGAATTTATAAGGAAAAAATTCAATTTTGATTTGAATTGAAATGGAAGTTGAAAATGTTTTTGAAACGAATTCAAAACCAATTATATAATTCGATTTAAATAGCAATCGACGAAATATATATTATATATATTATATATATAATATAATGGCCTGAATAGAACGCACCGCGGTAGTTCGCGAATTTCGACCATTAACTTCAAACGGACATTACGGGAGATCCGACAGTCAGATTCTCCTAAAACCGGAACCGTTGGGTTCGTATCGAAAAGGGATTTCTAACGAATATTAGAAATTCAAAATCTAACGGTTGGATTTGGAGATACGTCCAAATCAAATTTGGAAAAGGTCGCTGTAAGTGCAGTTCGATGGTCGTTGATGGAAATCGACTGTACGGGCCTTGATAAAATTATTAAAAATATCAATAATTTGTGTAAAATCATAAGAAATGATTTGGGAAAAATTGGGATGAAAATCCCACATTTGAAAAGATAAAGATTGATTTTTATCAAAATGAACTAGTTTTGAACTGAAATTAAAACCCATTTATTTTTAAATAAATAAATTGGATTTGAAATGCGTTTAAATAGAATTGATTCATGGGTTTATCGTGAACCGTGTTTTAAATAACACTAGTTCTTTAACCCGTTAAATAAATAGAATGTGATTTGGGTTTGTCGTGAACTGTGTTTTAAATGACATTAGTTCTTTAACCCAGTAAAAGGAGTTTTTAATGAATCTGCAATTAGATTGAAATGTGAATTGATAATCTAAACTATCAAATTTAGAAAATGAGCGAGAATGGAGTATTACTAGTTTTACTCCAAAGCGATAGTTAAATCTTTAATTAGATTTGAACGTGAAATGGTAATTAATTTTACCGATAACACCGTGGTGTTAGATATGGAGTATTACCAGTTTTTCTTCATGGGATGAATAGGTTGGGATTGGGAAATAAAATAAATAATTACTTCGGTGTGGTTCGCTAATCTCGACTAGTTTAGAAAACCATAATTTGGTTTGAAATGACATCTAAAGGAAGATAAAAGGATAAATTTTAAAGAATTTATCTTGGATAAAATTAATGGGAACCCTTCCCTAAGAATGTGAAATTTAGAAACTAGTTGTAGGTTAGTTAAGAAGAATGGTTTCCTAGTATTGATCTGATGTTGGTTTCGGCCTTCGGGGTTAATATTTGGGAAATTGCTCTCTTACTGATTTACGGTTAGTGGCCAATGAATTGGAATGAGGCTTATGTTGTGTTTGTGTAACATTTGTTTTTAATATACGCGGGTTGTTCGGAAAGGTCGGGTTTATACCCATTCTGAATAACCGATTCGACGATAAGTCGAAGATGAAGACGGTGGTTGAAGACCGGAAGTCTTCACATCATTTGGATAATTACTGATGATCCTGATTGGGCTGTACACCCAAGAGGATGGAAATAGTTGGTGGTCGTCCAGACGTACTTGGAGATCGATGGATATGCGAGGAAAGTGCCTCCGGTTTCGTTCAGACCCAGAACGAACTTGTAAATGGATTGTGTGTCTGACATTGGATTTTATTCTGTGTTGATTGATTTCTGTTAAATATATATCTGTTTGGCGGCGGAGAATTTATTCTCTTGCTTAACGCCCTTCTCTGAGACGTACGAGCTTAGAGGTTATATATCGATAGATATCAATCGCATGGCATAAATTTCCTGTGTGGCATGCTGAGTTGCATGGATCAAGGCTTCTGTTGAAAAGCAAAGTCTTGTGGTTGATGATCAAAGCACAGCCTACGTGGCAGCTTTGTGTATAGCGTGGATTCGCAAGCCTCACACCTCGGTATGAGTCAAAAACGGGATGAGGACCCAAGGAGTGCACGACGTTTCTTTCTAGCTATGGGTGGTGTCAGTGACCTACTAGCCCTGACATTTATATACTTTTCACCTTTGTGGTTTGGATGCGAGGCGCCTCGATTATAGGTCCTATAGGGCCGGGAAACGTGTGTTCAGGAATAACTAATCCTCAAACGTAAGAGAGGACCGGTCTTGGAGGATCCCAGGGTTACCCAGAGTGTGTAGTCCTGAGGCATTTGCTAGAGTGTCTCGAAGCGGAGAGGAGCTTGCTCCTTGCCTCGACTCATGATGGAATCCAATTTTCAATACGAGATATTTCGGCTTTATTTGTAGAGCCTAGTATGGCGACATAGTAGCATGGGATGCTATGTCGTCTATGATTGATATTTATGATTGAAATTGTTTTGACACTATACACTTATTATAGTATAAAATGATTTGTTTTTAAACGTACCAAGCATGTTTGGCTAATATAAGGTAAAACCCTATCCTCCGGCTTGCGTTGCATTGTGTCATGGGACCTAGGTCTTATAATAGCTTCATTTTTCGAAAAAGCATTGCGCTGTTTATTCTATGCACTGGTATTCTTGGGAGGAAACCCGTTCCGTGTTATACGGCGTGGTCCCTTGAATCACTCTCTTTTAAAGTAAAGTTTTAAATAACTGTTTTAGTTCTCACACCAGTCACGTGACTGACCTGGAGTTTATTGTTTTAACCTAAACTCTGGGTGCCCTTATTTTCCGCACAGGCAGCTAGTAGTTTTGGTTTTGCAGATTTAAATTCACAGGATCCTGGTTTACAGCTGGAATGATATCCGGAAAGCTCTTTATCCGTATATCACCTTCAGTTGTGCTTTGTATTATTTTTCCACTGCTATGTAATTTATTGTAATCTCTGATATTTATCGAATGTAATTTATTCAATTATACTCTGTATATTCTTGTATCTGATGGAATTGTTGTAATAACAATGAAATGTTCTTCCGTCTGCGTTCTGTTTTGTCCTGTTCTCAAAACGATCAGGGGTTTCGAACGGTCTAGATCGGCTTAACGACTGATTCAGATCGAGCGAAATTCCAGGCTGTCACATTTGGTATCAGAGCTTTGGTTTACAGAGCTCGAGAACAAGACACATTAGAACCATACGAAAGAATTCATCATACATCGGATTAGTAATATCCAATTAGAATGACTCGTTAGAGATAGGATCAGTAGTATCCTAGAACGAGTGTGAAGAGTATATTTTTCAAATGAAAACAATTTTGTTTTGAAATTTAAATCGTTTTACACATATTTGAATATTTATTTAATTTGAATTTGGACAATCCAATATATAAAGATTTTACATATACGCGTCATGAACATATATTCGAAGTTTTAATATACTGGATAGATATAGAATCACATTCTAGACATCCGGGGATGATTCTGTTGATGGTGCATCTTCATCAGTATTCATATTCGAGTTTCGAAGGTGTGTTTTCTATATATTTCCATTAGACTGGTGTGAGAACCAAAACTTATATAGCTAGATTTATTTGTTGTGATTTGGCATCAAAAACATGATTTTTGTATATGTATCAAAATTATGAATTTGAAACGTTAATTCACTAATTGATTGATGTTTGTGTTGATTGTTTATTTGTTTGATAATTTTTGAACCACTTATGCCTAATTGCATCAAATATTGAATATTATTGAAAATTGGTCGCATTTGCTTGCATATACATGTACTTACATTGAACAGGTCATAGCAAGGAGGCTAGAGCAGAGAATAAAATTTGTTTGCCCGACAAATAGGTACATGTTTACGATAATTTACTGTTTTGTTTGGGTGATGATGATTTTATAAGCCTATTGGCTAGCCGCTTGGCTTTTTCTTTTTCTTTTTGAGATCAGAAGGCATATATGGCAATTTCAGGATTTTCCCGTGGCTCCCGGTGCAGGGGAGGTTATGGCGAAATTTTTCGAAAATTTAGGGTGTTAGCCAAATTTTTGAAGAATTTGAAAATTCTCAGAAACTGAAAAGTTGGAGAACGGAAGCCAGATCGAACGTAGAGTTGATTAATCAAACCACTTTCGACTTTGTTCCTTTTCGGGGACGAAAAGTTTTAAGTGGGGGAGATTGTAATAACCCGGAAAATCTGAGCCAGTTTAAAATTTTTATTTTGGCAATTTTAATGAATTTTGAAGATTTAAAATGAATTATTTTAAATAATATTAGCGATAAATTTATTTTGAATATAATTCGAACGTATATATTATACATCGTCGTTAGAATATAAATATTTATATATAATTATAAATAGAATTGAAAATGGCGTGGTAGTTCGATAATTCGATTTCAAACTTCAATTGAACATACCGGGTGCAAAACAATCCGGATTTTAGTGAAACCAAAAATAATGGAATCTAATTGATAATATCTTTCCAACGAATCCGAGAAATCGAGATTTCATAGCGGGAATCAAAAGATATGTCCAGTTGAAAATTCTGAATAGTCGCTACGGAATTCAGGCCCTTAAAAATGGGAATTTTGCAAACGACCTCGGATTTCGATGAAACCACTTTTGTTGGGTCTGTAATGTCAAATTATTGCTAGATTCCAAATTTCATAATTTTTCGAATCAATATGTGAGTGTGGCAAAGGAAAACGCATTTGACCATTTTCAGTTGATTTTAATCGACTGAAAAATGGCCATTTTTCCAATGGTCTCAGATCTCGACGAAACTAGTTTTGTTAGGACCGTATCGTCAATACGAAGCTAGAAAATATTTTTCTGGAATTTTTCAAGTTCGTATGTGACCCCGGTAAATTGAAATGCGCGTTCAAATTCAATATATAGAGTTATATGTTAATTTTAACGGAAACTGATTGTAACGATCGAATCAGCCTACGATACATATCCCATTGTGTTCGGAATGGGGGTAAAACGCTATGGACGACAGGCGGTGGGCCTTGTTTAGAGGTCGTATGTAATAAGCCAACATTTTAGAAATTTAAATTATTAAAATAATTAAACCTCTCCCTCTCTCCTCTCTATATTCTTTCTGGCCCCCCCTCCCGTTCGATTTAAAATCAAAATCGCAAAAAAAAAGGAAGGGGACGGAGCGCCGCCCCACTGTTCATCACGCCGCAGTGGGAGGAGCTGCCGCCCTCCGCCTAGACCCCCCACCTCGCGTCGCCACCTCTGAAACCCCCCCCCCCCCTTTTTCCTCTTGCGACACAGCCCCCCCTCCCCCCCGCCTGCCATTCCAGTCCGCCGCACCCAACCCTAGCCCACCTCCGACGTCCCCGACCTCCCCCCCCCCCTTGTGCGCCTCAGCCCCGTCCCCCTCTTCTCCTTTTTCCTCTTCTTCCTCCTTTGAAATCCGCAGCCATCTACACCAAAACCCGCGCCCATTTCGCCACCTCAGGCCCTGACCGCGACCACCGCCCCTCCACCCCCTCTTGGGGTCCTCCGACGACTGAAATGCTGTAAGTTTTCATTTTTATTCGTTTATTTTATTTACTTTAAAACTGAAAACTTATTTACTTTAAAATTTAAAACATATTTTAATTGAAAAGATTTGATTTTTAAACTATAAAAGATTTGATTTTTAAACTATAAAAGATTTGATTTTTAAACTATGAAGGAATTTGATTTTTAACTATGGAAAGATCGGATATTTTTACCATTGTAAAGACGATATTTCTATCATTGTAAAGAAGCGATTTTTCATAGCAAAAGGAAATATTTTCAATAATATAAAAGTTGAATTTTTATATTCATGAAGGTGAGATTTTTATTCGAAGAAAGATATGATTTTTAAAATAGAAAGATATGATTTTTATTCATGTAGAGTAATAAAAATATAATCTTTATTAGGAGAATAGCAATATAAAAATATAATTTTTATAACAAAGTAAATATAAAAATGTGATTTTTATATATATGCAGCGAATAAAAATATAACCTTTATATTTGAAAAGGCGAAATCTTCATAATAGAAAAGGCGAAATCTTCATAATAGAAAAGGCGAAATCTTCATAATTGAAAAGGCGAAATCTTCATAATAGAAAATATAATTTTTGTCTATATAATAGCAAAGTAAAAATTCGATTTTTATATATTGAATAGCATAGTAAAAATTCGATTTTTATATATTGAATGGCGAAGTAAAAATTCGATTTTTACATATGTAGAGAATACGGGCAACGAAAGGGACAAAAGGCGAACACGACGAAGATTTCTATAAATGAAGTGTCGTGGAGTTGGGATAGATATTGGTGAGAATTTCTCACCTTTCAATTTCTTTTTCTAGTTATATATATACACTAGGATGCAAACGGTGTTTAGTAGCACCCGACACAATCATCCACAGACCATGGACTTGTTTGTTTGGTTGTATAGTTGGTTAGATTATTTGGTTTGAATTGAGTTGTTTGGTGAAATGAATGGATTAGATTGATGTGTGAATGGCGTGGGCCTTCACTAGACCAGGGATAAGGCTAGGCCTCGTCCCGTTTCTAATATTGTGCCGTTATGCCGCCGAAATTTTATAAAATAAGTTAGAAAAATAAAAAAAATCATTTTATTTAAAGAATGAACTGAATAGAAATTCATATGTTGAAATAAAATGTTTTATCGTTAAAAATATAATTTTTAACGTGAATAGGAATATAGTGAATGTGAATAAATAAATATTCATTCACAAACCGGACGGTTTGTTTATGTACACCTATTTGAAGGACATTGATTGGATCGATAAATTTTACACATCGCCCAACTGCACAACTAAAATCTGTGTTTGATTGTTTGAAACCCCACACGGGTGTTGGGATGAAATTTGAAGTCCACTCATCCTGATTGATTAAATATGTCGATCGATTGATTGACAGGCTGTTATAAGCGTTAGATATCTATATTTGATGCTTATACAGTGTAGTGCACTTTGGTTGATGGTTGATTATTTTTCAATGCTATTATATACGTGTGATGTATGAAAATCCATTTAATTAACATTATATGGTGACTGATTGGGCCTCATTCCAATTTAGAAAATAAAGAATATTATAATATAAAGGTTCATATGTTGACTGTACTCATCCGTTGAGATTAGTCATGTGTTGAACGAAATATTTGAAAACGAAATATTTGAAATAGAAATATTTGAAAAGGAAATATTTGAAATAGAAATATTTGAAATAGAATATTTGAAAATAGAAATATATGAAGCCGTGTTGATTAGATTGACGCCATTTTGACGTGAACGATATTTATATCGATTTTATTCATTTTAAATTGAATATTGAAAGGTGATTTCGAAATCGAATATTTTGAAATGCAATTTGAATTGAATCGAATAGAAAACCAATTTGAATTGAATCGAATAGAAAACCAATTTGAATTGAATCGAATAGAAAACCAATTTGAATTGAATCGAATAGAAAACCAATTTGAATTGAATCGAATAGAAAACCAATTTGAATTGAATCGAATAGAAAACCAATTTGAATTGAATCGAATAGAAAACCAATTTGAATTGAATCGAATAGAAAACCAATTTGAATTGAATCGAAATGAATTTTAAAACGAATTTGAAAGGAAAAAATTCAATTTTGATTTGAATTGAAATGGAAGTTGAAAATGTTTTTGAAACGAATTCAAAACCATTTATATAATTCGATTTAAATAGCAATCGACGAAATATATATTATATATATAATATAATGTCCTGAATAGAACGCGTCGCGCCGCGGCAGTTCGCGAATTTTGACCATTAACTTCAAACGGACATTACGGGAGATCCGACAGTCGGATTCTTCTAAAACCGGAACCGTTGGGTTCGTATCGAAAAGAGCTTTCTAACGAATATTAGAAATTCAAAATCTAACGGTTGGATTTGGAGATACGTCCAAATCAAATTTGGAAAAGGTCGCTGTAAGTGCAGTTCGATGGTCGTTGATGGAAATCGACTGTACGGGCCTTGATAAAATTATTAAAAATATCAATAATTTGTGTAAAATCATAAGAAATGATTTGGGAAAAATTGGGATGAAAATCCCACATTTGAAAAGATAAAGATTGATTTTTATCAAAATGAACTAGTTTTGAACTGAAATTAAAACCCATTTATTTTTAAATAAATAAATTGGATTTGAAATGGGTTTAAATAGAATTGATTCATGGGTTTATCGTGAACCGTGTTTTAAATAACACTTGTTCTTTAACCCGATAAATAAATAGAATGTGATTTGGGTTTGTCGTGAACTGTGTTTTAAATGACATTAGTTCTTTAACCCAGTAAAAGGAGTTTTTAATGAATCTGCAATTAGATCGAAATGTGAATTGATAATCTAAACTATCAAATTTAGAAAATGAGCGAGAATGGAGTATTACCAGTTTTACTCCAAAGCGATAGTTAAATCTTTAATTAGATTTGAACGTGAAATGGTAATTAATTTTATCGATAACACCGTGGTGTTAGATATGGAGTATTACCAGTTTTTCTTCATGGGATGAATAGGTTGGGATTGGGAAATAAAATAAATAATTACTTCGGTGTGGTTCGCTAATCTCGAATAGTTTAGAAAACCATAATTTGGTTTGAAACGACATCTAAAGGAAGATAAAAGGATAAATTTTAAAGAATTTATCTTGGATAAAATTAATGGGAACCCTTCCCTAAGAATGTGAAATTTAGAAACTAGCTGTAGGTTAGTTAAGTAGAATGGTTTCCTAGTATTGATCTGATGTTGGTTTCGGCCTTCGGGGTTAATATTTGGGAAATTGCTCTCTTACTGATTTACGGTTAGTGGCTAATGAATTGGAATGAGGCGTATGTTGTGTTTGTGTAACATTTGTTTTTAATATACGCGGGTTGTTAGGAAAGGTCGGGTTTATACCCATTCTGAATAACCGATTCGACGATAAGTCGAAGATGAAGACGGTGGTTGAAGACCGGAAGTCTTCACATCGTTTGGATAATTACTGATGATCCTGATTGGGCTGTACACCCAAGAGGACGGAAATAGTTGGTGGTCGTCCAGACGTACTTGGAGATCGATGGATATGCGAGGAAAGTGCCTCCAGTTTTGTTCAGACCCAGAACGAACTTGTAAATGGATTGTGTGTCTGACATTGGATTTTATTCTGTGTTGATTGATTTCTGTTAAATATATATCTGTTTGGCGGCAGAGAATTTATTCTCTTGCTTAACGCCCTTCTCTGAGACGTACGAGCTTAGAGGTTATATATCGATAGATATCAATCGCATGGCATGAATTGCCTGTGTGGCATGCTGAGTTGCATGGATCAAGGCTTCTGTTGAAAAGCAAAGTCTTGTGGTTGATGATCAAAGCACAGCCTACGTGGCAGCTTTGTGTATAGCGTGGATTCGCGAGCCTCACACCTCGGTATGAGTCAAAAACGGGATGAGGACCCAAGGAGTGCACGACGTTTCTTTCTAGCTATGGGTGGTGTCAGTGACCTACCAGCCCTGACATTTATATACTTTTCACCTTTGTGGTTTGGATGCGAGGCGCCTCGATTATAGGTCCTATAGGGCCGGGAAACGTGTGTTCAGGAATAATTAATCCTCAAACGTAAGAGAGGACCGGTCTTGGAGGATCCCAGGGTTACCCAGAGTGTGAAGTCCTGAGGCATTTGCTAGAGTGTCTCGAAGCGGAGAGGAGCTTGCCCCTTGCCTCGACTCATGATGGAATCCAATTTCCAATACGAGATATTTCGACTTTATTTGTAGAGCCTAGTATGGCGACATAGTAGCATGGGATGTTATGCCGTCTACGATTGATATTTATGATTGAAATTGTTTTGACACTATACACTTATTATAGTATCAAATGATTTGTTTTTAAACGTACCAAGCATGTTTGGCTGTTATAAGGTAAAACCCTATCCTCCGGCTTGCGTTGCATTGTGTGATGGGACCTGGGTCTTATAATAGCTTCATTTTTCGAAAAAGCATTGTGCTATTTATTCTATGCACTGGTATTCTTGGGAGGAAACCCGTTCCGTGTTATACGGCGTGGTCCCTTGAATCACTCTCTTTTAAAGTAAAGTTTTAAATAACTGTTTTAGTTCTCACACCAGTCACATGACTGACCTGGAGTTTATTGTTTTAACCTAAACTCTGGGTCCCCTTATTTTCCGCACGGGCAGCTAGTAATTTTGGTTTTGCAGATTTATATTCACAGGATCCTGGTTTACAACTGGAATGATATCCGGAAAGCTCTGTATCCATATATCACCTTCAGTTGTGCTTTGTATTATTTTTCCGTTGCTATGTAATTTATTGTAATCTCTGATATTTATCGAATGTAATTTATTCAATTATACTCTGTATATTCTTGTATCTGATGGAATTGTTGTAATAACAATGAAATGTTCTTCCGTCTGCATTCTGTTTTGTCCTGTTCTCAAAACGATAAGGGGTTTGGAACGGTCTAGATCGGTTTAACGATTGATTCGGATCGAGCGAAATTCCAGGCCGTCACAATAACGGCCGGGTATTTAAACCGGCACCATCCCGAAGACGGCTCCTCGCTCTACCTTAAAACATTGCGGTTTTTGACAATGGAGAATTCATACATCTAGTTCGCAGGCAGACGAGTATGTTTTTCTTTCATTTCCACAAATTAATCCTATGTGGTTTCAAACAAAATAATTCTTAACCACAAACGGGTAATTTTCAACCACAATGGTATTTTTCAACCACAATCCAACAATATCAACCACAAACAATCCTATCAACCATTCGCATTACTCACCAAATTTTTCATGCCAATCACAGTCAATAAATATCGTCCATGGTTTGTGGACGAGGGGAGTATATATATATAAGTATATTTCACTTCCATTTCAACACATTTTCAATGCATATATGTTTCATATAACGCTTATATAATTTATACATCGCTCATATAACTTATACAACACATGTACATGAGGTATACAAAGCGTATATAATTTATACTTCTCTTATATAACTTATACAACGCGTTTCCATTCACGTTTTGAATTTAGAATTCTCACATTGGTTTGTTGCTTTGCTAAAAATAGTAGCGAGCTCAGAAAAATCCCCGGCCACTTCTAGAATGTAGAGAGCGTCGTCACGGTCTCGATGTCTCCTGTTTCATCGAATTTCGTTAACATAGCAAAACGATATGATTTTTATTTGAAAATCAAGATTTGTAGCGCTTAGAAGCGTTATATTCAGTTCAAAAGAAAAACGCCGCACCTTTCACTGAAACCTTCGAACTAGGGTTTCGATTTTTAACCCAATCCGTAGCACGATACTGAAATCGAACTGCACCACGACGAAGCACTCCGAGAGGCGCGCCTAGGGGTGGGTTCACGGTCAGGTTCGATCGCCTCAGGTGATGGTGGCGACGCGGCGAAGTTCTGAACTTTGGGGAGCTCGTTCTCCTCGACGATTACACGATGGGTGGTCTAGTGGGTATTGATTTGAAGAGGGGAGTGAGGGCTGCAAAAAGTTGTGAAGGGGGAGGGGTTAATTCGCCGTTGTTTGATCGGAAAGTGGTCTGGAATGATGGA
Source organism: Allium sativum (assembly GCA_030737875.1). Lineage (NCBI taxonomy): Eukaryota > Viridiplantae > Streptophyta > Magnoliopsida > Asparagales > Amaryllidaceae > Allium > Allium sativum. The sequence goes on along the minus strand of CM060919.1, from coordinate 118,075,491 downwards.
GTTCCTTCCGTCGTCGGGCATGAGAGAGAGGCGGAGGGTTTTTGATTTTTTTTATATTTTTAATTTATGATGGAAAAATTCTATTGGCCTGTGCTTTATTTAATTTTTAAAATTGTGTTTCTCCATACGAACACCAATTCAAACCCAATGATTGTCGCCCCTAGCTAAATACCCCCATGCCGGACACAATGGGATATATTTTCATAGACCAATTCGACTGTTACAATCAATTATTCTTCAAATTAAAGTATAAAACATTCAAATTATGTTTTGAACGTACATTTTAATTTGCCGGGGCCATATACTGATTCTAAAAATTCCCAAAAAATTTATCTAGCTATGTTGGGACGATGCGGTCCGAACAAAATTGATTTCGTCGAATTCTGAGACCGTTTGAAAAATGACCATTTTCTAGTCGATCCATTTTGACTGAAATCAACCAAACACGTTTTCCTTTGCCACACTCACATATGATTTCAAAAATTATGGAAAAATAGACTTAGCAACAAATAGACATCCCGGATCCAACAAAAGTGGTTTCGTCGAAAACAGAGGTCGTTTGCAAAATGTTTATTTTCAAGGGCTTTAATATTATTTAAACATAAAAAATTTAAATTATGACCAAATTTCTGACAAAATTATCAAAATAAAAATTTTAAATTGGCTCAGATTTTCCGGGTTGTTATAATCTCCCTCACTAAAAACTTTTCGTCCCTGAAAAGGAAACAACTGTAAAGTAGGAAACAACTGTAAAGTAGGAAACAAGACGGAAATGTAAAGTATTGTAAATGTACCTTGCACCAGAGTTAGTCAGAGATGTCCTCTCTGCAATTGGGATAGGCTTTCTTAATGCTTTCCATAGTCTCCCAAGTATAGTCTCTAGGATCACTACTCCACTGCACTTTAACAAAGTGAACCTTCTTGTTCCTCAGCTCTTTAGTTTCTTTGCCGATGATCTTCATCGGCTCCCTTCTGACTGCCAATTCTGGAGTAATTTCCAAGTCCTGTTGTGCGGCTTCTTCCACAATCGAATCTAGATCATGTACATACTTTCTGAGTTGAGATACGTGAAACACATCATGTACTCCAGGCAACCAATCAGGTAATTGAACTCTATAAGAAAGAGTTCCAATTCGTTCTAGAATAGGAAAGGGTCCAATGAATCACAGTGCCAACTTCCCAGTTTTATCGAATCTAATTACTCCCCTCATCGGAGAAACTCTTAAATACACATAGTCGCCAACAGCAAATGACAAATATCTTCTTCTAGAATCCGCATAACTCTTCTTTCGGCTTTGGGCGGTTTGTAATCGTTTCTTGATGAGATCGACTTTGTACGAAGCATCACGAATCATATCGGGTCCCAATACAAGTCTATTTCCTGTTTCAACCCAACATGCGGGAGACCGGCACGGTCTACCGTATAACATTTCAAATGACGACATTCCCAAGATTGCTTGGTAACTGTTGTTGTACGAGAACTCAGGCAAATGCAAATGGTCTTCCCATGATCCGCCATAATCAATAATACAAGCCCGCAATAAATCTTCTAGAATACGGTTCACCCTCTCAGTTTGGCCGTCTGTCTGTGGGTGATAAGAGGTGCCTAGATTCAATTTTGTTCCCAATTCTGTCTGGAATGCTTCCCAGAACTTGCTAGTAAATATTGGATCTCTATCACTGACTATGCTGAGTGGCACTCCATGTAGCTTAACAATTTCTTTGAAATAAATCTGTGCTAGACTCTGAGCAGTTCTACTCGATTTGACAGGTATGAAAGGGGCGGTCTTCGTGAGACGATCTACGATCACCCAAATACTGTCATTACCTTTCTTGGTTCGATGCAAACCATCTATGAAGTCCATAGAAATTTGTTCCCACTTCCATCCTGGAATATCCAGTGGTTATAATAATACGACTAGTTTCTGCTGATCGCTCTTTACTTGTTGGCAAGTAGCGCACCTGCTAACATATAAGGAGATGTCCCTCTTCATCGATTTCCACCAGAAGGTGCGTTTGATGTCATTATACATTTTGCTCACCCCTGGATGGATACTCAGTTTGGACTTATGACATTCATCAAGTACCTCTCTCCGGAGCTCAGAAATGTTTGGAACACATATTCGACCTTTTAACCTTAGAACCCCTTGGTTATCAATTTGGAAACTCGAGGGTTCGCCTTTCTGAATTCCCTCTCTGATCCTCTGAATAAATTCATCGTCTTTCTAAAGGACAGAAATCTTGTCATTCAATGAAGACGTAATGATCAAACTGGCGATGATTTCATTCTTTCTGCTGAGTACAATAGCTACAACGTTGGCTTTTCCCGGAGTATACAGAATATCAAGATCATATGCTGTGAGAAATTATAGCCAACGCTGCTGTCTCAAGTTCAGATCTTTCTGGGTGAACAGATATATCAATGATTGATGATCGGTAAATAGTTCGAACTTCTCACCCAATAAATAATGCCTCCAGATTCTCAAAGCAAACACGATGGCTAACAACTCAAGATCATGAGTTGCATAGTTCCTCTCATGCGGCTTCAGTTGACGGCTAGCATAAGCGACCACTTGGCCTCTTTGCATTAATACTGCACCAAGACCTCTAATAGAAGCATCCGTCCATACCGTCAAATCTTGGTTGCCATCGATAATTGTTAATACTGGAGCAGTTGTCAATTTTATTTTCAGCTCTTGGAAAGCTTCCTCACATTTTGGAGTCCACTTGAATTTTTCGTGCTTCTTTGTAAGCTTTGTTAATGAACCGGATATATTCGAAAAATCCTAAAGAATTTCTGATAATAGCTAGCCAATCCTAGAAAACTTCGAACTTCTGTGGGGGTGGTAGACTGCTTCCAATCTTGAATCGCTGTAATTTTGCTTGGATCTACAGAAATTCCTTCCTTTGATACGACATGGCCAAGGAACTTCACCTCATCTTGCCAGAAGATACATTTAGAAAGTTTAGCTTTGAAGACGTTCTTTCTCAGAATTCCCGACACTTGTTCTAAATGTTTTTCATGCTCGCTTTCTGACTTGGAGTAGATTAAAATATCACCAATGAATACCAGAACAAATTATTCAAGACACCACGGAACACTCTGTTCATTAAATCGACGAAGTATGCTGGAGCGTTACATAAGCCGAACGGCATTACTAACCAGTCATAAAATATGTCTGGACCTCTGGAAGCTGTCAAAGGAACACATTCTTCGGCTATTCTCATTTGATGTAAACCTATAGCTAGGTCCATTCTGGAAAATACTCGCACTCCATTCAATTGATCTAACAAATCATCGATGCGGGGCAACAGATATTTATTCTTCAATGTCTGCTTGTTGAGATCTCGGTGATCAACACATAGTCGTAGAGTACCGTCTGATTTCGGGACATACACTACTGCTGCACCCCAATCAGAAAAGCCTGGCCTGATCAGACCCTTCCATAGCAGTTGTCTAGTTTGATCGCCCAATTCTTCTTTTTCTTTTGGAGTCATTCTTCTAATTGAATGTACCACTGGTCTGGCATTCGGAATTAGATTGATTCTGGATTCAATTTCTCTTTGCGGAGGTAAGTTTTCGACTTCTTCAAACACATCCGCATAGTTTTTAATGACAAGAATCTTTTCTAATAAAGTGGGAATAACTACTATTGCAGACCAAAACTCTTTTCTATCTGGATCTGAACCATGGCATGGTATAGTAATGTATCCAAGCTTCGTTTTAATTTTTACTATTCTTTCCGCACAATTTACTTCGGCCTCATATTTCGTTAACCAGTCAAGCCCAAGAATAACGTCAAATTAAGAGAAATCCATAACGATCAAATCAAAAGGAAATTTGTAGAAAGAATAGGAGACAGGCACTCTACAATATGAACTAAGAACAATAGAACCTCCTATCGGATTGTGAACTCTAACCGATTCTTTAAGCCTTCTTTGTTTTAACTTTAACTTTTTAACAGTGTTACTTACAATAAAACTTTGTGATGCACCAGTGTCAAATAGTATAGAAACATGAATATTTTTAATAGTAAGGGTACCTCCCAAAACATCAGGTTTACCTGCTCCAGGAGTAGAAGCTGGCGTGTTCCCCCCGTCATAAACATGAGCAACTTCTGCCTTCTTCATCAATGGACAATCTTTGATAAGACGCCCTGTTTGTCAGCAGTTAAAGAAAGACCTAGAACTCTGAGGTTTCTGACTTGAGCTTGATGGGTTGGTCTTCTACCGCTTTGGAGCGGTGCACACATTAGAATAATGTCCCATCTTACCGCAATTGAAACAGCTTCCCTTGGGTGGCTTACTAGCTTGCTGATTAGCGGCTGCTGCATTGCTAGACTCAGGTTGGTTCCCAGAAGCTTTGCGCTTGTTTCCCCCTTGATTCTTGGCACGTTCTAGATTGGAGTTCCTCTCGTCCAAGTCTTCATAGTTGCAGGCCATTTCCACCATTCTGCAATTGGAAGTTTGATGTGGCTCATGGCTCTGTCCTGATACTTGCGTTTTAGCCCATGCATGAACCTTTTGTTCTTTGCCTTTGCAGTCAAGATAAGCTCTGATGCATAACGTGATAGCCGCGTGAACTTGTTAAGGTAGTCTTGGAAGAGCGATCTCCCTGTTGGAGATTGGCAAATTCATCGTGCATACGCTCCAATGCTTTCTTGGGGATGAACTTCCCCTTAAACAATGTCTTGAACTCATCCCAAGTCCTCATTACATCTCCCACATCCTCAGCGGTGATGGCATCCCACCATAATTCTGCCTCTTCTTGTAAAAGCCATGCACCCATATATGCCTTATCGTGGGTTCCAAGTTTCAAGCCACCTATGATCTTTTCACAAGTTTTCAACCATGCCAAGGCTTCTATCACTGTGCCAGTGCCAGAAAAGGTTTTGCCCCCAGGATCTTGTATCTCTTCGCCACTCGTTCTAGGTCGAATGGTTGAGGAGCTGGTGGTTATATCAAAGGCTCTTCTGCAACAGGGATATTCCCCCGTCCTCTACCTCGACCTCCTCGACCTACTCTAGCTGCAGCTGCTCGGGTAGCCATCTAGTCAAGTTCTGTACAAGCAAGAAAAGAGTCAAGCTCACAGAAATGATAACTTTAAGATATGGTAAAAGGAGAAGAACATTAGGAAAGATAATGATGTACTGATAATATTATTTTTCTATTCTGCTTAGCTCATCCTAGGACATTACTATTCCTATCTCTAATGAGCTACTCGCCTTAGAACACTACTGATTCTATTCTGACGAGGTGTTTAATGTGTTAAATTCCAGAACTAAGATTAACCAAAGCTCTGATACCACCTGTGACGATCTCTAAACCCTATACGACGGTGTTAAGGATAATTATTAGAATATAACACATTAATCATCATTAGCATAGTACAGATAATAGCATAAATAGAAAATAGAATAATTTACATAAATATGACAGCGGAATCATAATATGTCATAACATCAGAGTAGCACAGTGTAGGATACAACTTAGTGCATAAAAGGAAATGATCAACCTACATCGCCATAAGCGGTACATATACATAAAGTGAGTCATAATAGAGATATCAGTCTACATCGCCATAAGCGGATACATATACATAGATAATAATGGTGGAATGTCAATAGCCAAAATACAAGGAAATCTAGTCTTCGCCATACAAACCAAAAGCGCACTCCATGCTACCGTGCAATGCCAAAATATAACTTGTCACCTGTCAACTAGGCTGCCCATGTGAAAATAAGGGCACCCAAGTTTGCAAAGTGAAACAAACTACGAGTCAGTCAAGGGACTGGTATGAGAAATCTACTTAACTGATTTAACAACAATGACAAAGCAAATCATAGGACCAGGCCACTTTCGTGGAACGGGTTTACTCCAGTGATTGCAAGTGCATTAAATAAGGTAAATCTTTAAACAACGCAATGCTTTTTTATAAAAATGAAGCCATTATAAGACTCAGGTCCCATCACACAATGCAACGCAAGCCGGAGGATAGAGTTTTATCTTATAATGGCCATGAAATGCTTGATACATATAAGATAAAAGTGTTTGATATTATTACTAGTGCATATATGTTTCAAAAGCAAATTCAATCATAAATATCAATCATAGACGGCATAGCTACCATATACTATGTCGTCATACTATTTCTACAATCAAATCCGTAATTTCGTATTGGAAATTTGGATTCCATCATGAGTCGAGGCAAGGGGCAAGCTCCCCTCCATTTCGATACACTCTAGCAAATGTCTCAGGACCACACACGGTGATCCATGGAACCTCCAAGGCCGGTCCTCTCTTACTTTTGAGGATTGGCAATTCCTGAACACACGTTTCCCGGTCCTATAGGACCTATAATTGAGGCGCCTCGCATTCCAACAACCACATAAGTAAAATGTATATAAATGTCAGGGCTGGTAGGTCACTGACATCACCCATAGCTAGAAAGAAATGTCGTGCACTCCTTGGGTCCTTATCCTATTTTTGACTCATACCGAGATGTGAGGCTCGCGAATCCACGCTGTACATAAAGCTATGCCACTTAGGCCGTGCTTTGATCATCTACCACAAGACTTTACTTTGCAACAGAAGCCTTGATCATCTGCCACTTAGGCATGCCACACAGGCAGTTCACTCCATGCAACTGATTTCTATCGATATATAACCTCTGAGCTCGTACGTCTCAGAGAAGGGCGTTAAGCAAGAGAATAAATTCTCCGCCGCCAAATAGATATATATTTAATAGAGATCAATCAGCACAGAACAAAATCCAATGCCAGCCATACAGTCCATTTACAAGTCCTTTCTGGGTCTGCACGAAACCGGAGGCACCTTATTCCTCGCATATCTGTACAATCAACAAGTACTTCCGGACGGCTACAACTTCAGCCCCTTCAAGGTAGCTACTCCAATCAAGAGCCTTAGTAGCACCCATCCATCCGATGTGAAGATCGTCGGTCTTGAACTGTCTTCATATCTTCGACTTCGAATCATCGATCAATTATTTGAAATGAGAACTAACTCGGTCTTTTCAAATAATTCACGTATATTATAATTCAAATCAATTTTTTCCATGGTTAAATTATTCGACACCCACATTTCAGTTCTTTAGGATACTTTTCATGTCAAACACATTCAACCATCAAATATCAAGAAAACCAAGTAAAAATGGTTTATTTCCATTCCATATCGCTTAAAATATTTTATAACGATTTTTTGCTATTTTTATTTATTTAAAAATAGCTCAATTTAATTAAACGACGTTTCAAGTCGTGTCGTGGCACTGGCGCTGTTTTTCTTCAAATTTGTTTTACACATATCTGAAAATCTAACCGTTGGATCTTAACAAAGTTTATATCATTGGAAATATCTCTCAAAAGCGAACCCAACGGTTCCAGTAGAGTCCAAATCCGATGGTTGGATCTTTCGGTATAATCGTTTAAAGTTACGATTTCAAAACACGAACTGCAGCGGCTCGATTCGTTTTAATTTAATTTATATTTATATTTATATAAATATAATTCATTCGACGATTTCTAATTCGTTTTCACTTCAAATATTTCACTAACGCCTTTAAATTTCGAAAAATTTCGCCATAACCTCCTTTGTACGGGAAGGGTCGGGAAAATCCCCAAACAACCACACGAGCGTCTCATCTCAAAAAGAAAAAGAAAAAGCCAACCGGCTCATAAAATCATCATACCCAAGCGAAACAGTAAATATGTACCTATTTGTCGGGCATACAATTTTATTCCTCTTCTCTAGCCTCTTTGCTATAACCTGTTCAATAAATATGCATGTACATGTGTGCAATTCTAATCACTTTTCAATTTTCAATTCAGTTCCATGTTTGATTCGATTTGGTTTAATATTACCATTCATTCCAATGTTGCATACATAAGCTAAAAATCATATTATTAGCTAATTAATGAATGTTTTCAACGCATTAATATTTATTTGAACAGGTGGTTATTTTAACACTTCATATTTCATATAAAAATGATATTTTTAGCGAACTAAAATATATTTCAACACATGACTATTTTATTTAGTTCCTATACATGTTAAAAATAATATTCATAGCAAATAAATATTTATTTCAACACTTGTGTATTTTTAGCGAGTCTTATACATGATAAAAATGATATTTTTATCATCTAAAATATTTATTCGACACATGAATATTTTTAGCACTTCATATTTTCAATAGAAATGTAAATTTTATTGTTTAATCTTTTTATTCAACACATGAACCTTTTTCAACACATGAATAACTCAACACATGAATATTTCCACACATGGATATTTTATATAGTTCGTACATATAATAAAGATGTGATTTTTATTGTTAAAACAATTTATTTAAAACACGAATATTTTACATACTTCATATATATAATAGAAATGTGATTTTTATTGTTAACAAAGAATTTATTCCACACATGAATTTTATTTTTCAACACATGAATATGGTTTCAACACATGACTATAGTTTCAACACATGAAGATGGTTTCAAAACATGAATATGGTTTCAACACTTGTATATAGTTTCAACACATGAAAATAATTTCAACACATGAAAATAATTCTAACACATGAATATTATTGATAATTTCGGCAGCATGAAGGGTATTTAAACCGGCACCACCCCGAAGACGGCTCCTCGCCCTACCTTAAAACCTTGTGGTTTTTGACAATGGGGATTTCATACATCTAGTTCGCATGCAGGCGAGTATGTTTTTCATTCATTTCCACAAACTAATCCTATGTGGTTTCAACCAAAATAATTCTCAACCACAAACGGGTATTTTTCAACCACCGTGGTATTTTTCAACTACAATCCAACAATATCAACCACAAACAATCCTATCAACCATTCGCATTATTCACCAAATTTTTCACGCCAATCACAATCAATAAATATCGTCCATGGTTTGTGGACGAGGGGAGTGTGTGTATATATATATATAAGTATATTTCACTTCCATTTCAACACGTTTTCAATGCATATATGTTTCATACAACACTTGTATAATTTATACATCGCTCATATAACTTATACAACACATGTACATGAGGTACACAATGCGTATATAATTTATACTTCGCTCATATAACCTATACAACGCGTTTCCATTCACGTTTTGAATTTAGAATTCTCACATTGGTTTGTTGCTTTGCTAAAAATAGTAGCGAGCTCAGAAAAATCCCCGGACACTTCTACAATGTAGAGAGCGTCGTCACGATCTCGATGTCTCCTGTTTCATTGAATTTCGTTAACATAGCAAAAAGATACGATTTTTATTCGAAAATCAAGATTTGTAGCGCTTAGAAGCGTTATATTCAGTTCAAAAGAAAAAAGGCCGCACCTTTCACTGAAACCTTCGAACTAGGGTTTCGATTTTTAACCCAATCCGTAGCACGATACTGAAATCGAACTGCACCACGACGAAGCACTCTGAGAGGCGCGCCTAGGGGTAGGGCCGCGGTCAGGTTTGATCGCCTCAGGCGATGGCGGCAGCGCGACGAAGTTTTGAACTTTGGGGAGCTCGTTCTCCTCGACGGTGACACGATGGGGGGTCTACTGGGTATTGCTTTGAAAAGGGGAGTGAGGGCTTCAAAAATTTGTGAAGGGGGAGGGGTTAATTCGCCGAGGTTTGATCGGAAAGTGGCCAGGAACGATGGAGTTCCTTCCGTCGTCGGGCACGAGAGAGAGGCGGAGGGTTTTTGATTTTGATTTTTTATATTTTTAATTTATGATGGAAAAATTCTATTGGCCCATGCTTTATTTAATTTTTAAAATAGTGTTTCTCCATACGAACACCAACTCAAACCCAATGACTGTCGCCCCTAGCTAAGTACCCCCTTCCCGGACACAATGGGATATGTTTCGTAGCCAATTCGACAGTTACAGTTAGTTATTCTTCAAATTAAAGTATAAAACATTCAAATTCTGTTTTGAACGTATATTTTAATTTGCCGGGGCCACATACTGATTCTAAAAATTCCCGAAAATTTTATCTAGCTACGGTGGGACGATGCGGTCCCAACAAAACTGATTTCGTCGAATTTTGAGACTGTTTGAAAAATGGCCATTTTCTGGTCGATCCATTTTGACTGAAATCAACCAAACACGTTTTTCTTTGCCACACTCACATATTGATTTCAAAAATTATGGAAAAAAAAATTAGCAATAAATTGACATCCCGGATCCAACAAAAGTGGTTTCATCGAAAACAGAGGTCGTTTGCAAAATGTCTATTTTCAAGGGCTTTAATATTATTTAAAAATGAAAAATTTAAATTCTGACCAAATTTCTGGCAAAATTATCAAAATAAAAAATTTAAATTGGCTCAGATTTTCCGGGTTGTTACAAGATAAAGTAGATAAAGTCCAGATTTGGATTAGGTTGTTCAATCTAGATATGGAGTTGTGGTCGACCAAGGCTCTCTCAAGAATTGTTAGTTTTATTGGTGATCCGATTTTCATAGATGATAACATTATTAACAAGAAGGTTACGAGATATGTTAAAGTGTAGTTGCAATTGATATTGCTTCTGTTCTGTTTGATAATATTCCTATACAACTCCATAATGGTATTAAGAAGGTTATTGTTGTTGAATATGAGTTTATTCCCCGGAAGTGTGATAAATGTCATTTGTTTGGACATCATACTATTATTCATGATATCATTGAAGATCCAGTTTGGGTAGAAAAAGAGAAAGAAGATGTTTCTAATGTAGAGGGTAATATTGATGTTAACATGCAGAGTAATGTATCATCTTCAGTTAGGAATAATGGCGAAGAGAATTTATATTTTTTAGACTCTGAACTGCCTAATGACATTTTGTCTGCACTACATCAAAACAACAAATTTGACATACTAGGATGCAGAGATTTGATATGGTTTTAAGTCGTATCAAATTTGGCAGGGCTCATACCCGTATCATACTTATTTTTGCGATCCGTGTCACCCCCAACATCTAAAATCTAACCATCCATCTTTTCAATGCCTCAGATCACTTCATTTGATTCAACTTTGGTCCATATCAAAGCCTCATATTTTCGCTCTGTTCACCGTTGTTTTTCATTTCTCACAACCCCCTTATCAAACAAACCCTAAATCCGATTTCCTCTCTTGGCAAATTTACCAATTTTTTTCCTCTTTTCATTTACACGCTCCGTCTTCGTCTCCTAGGAAATTTCCCATTTGTTTTTATCCTTTTGACCATCGCTGTTAGGTTTCGAGCTCCTGCAAACCCTACTGGTTTTCCCTATTTTCTCAGCCTCCGACATAAGCGCTACCTCCGTCTCTTGCTTGATATTATGTGAATCACATTCTCCTTAGTGGTCAGGTCGATGATATAACAATTCAAAAATATGAGAAGGAAGCTAAGGACAAAAATCGAGAATGTTGGTAACTGTTTCCTCTAGATTATTCAAGAATGATAATAGTATTATAAGCGATTGATGTTTTCATATTCCTTGTGCTATTGTACCACATGTTGTAATTTCAGTTCTATGATGTTTTCTTTTACTTCCTTGAGTAGAAGCGTATGATTTTCCTAGTAAAACTACTTTATTGCTAACTTGTATTTCAACCGGGGTACAAGTTGGTGATACAGTAATCTCAACCAATAGATTTTCAACCCTATTAAACTGCATATATATGTTAGGACAGCAGATGTTTGCCGTTTAAAGTGCATATATGCAACAAAATTGCACTATTCAACTTGAAAGAAGCACGCCCTGGTCAATTACGACATAGTGATCTAGTTAAGGATTCTTTTAACTTCATGTATTGCAATCATCTCAACCCAATCAGGATATAGCAGTTTTAATTACTATTGTTTAAATGGTTGTTTTAGTTGAAGGATATGCATATTTTGGGGTGGGTGTGTGTGTGTTCTAACATGGCTAGTGTTTAACAGTCACCGCAATAAGAAAACTTTGATTCTTTTACCTTTTTTGTTTTGTTTGTTTATGTGCAGATTCAAGTAAAGCATCAGCCTCTATGCCCTCTACAACACCAGATATCTCTACAACATTGCATCTATCAGCGACCATTGGATCCGGCATTTAAAGGTGATAGTGCACCTGACAAAATCAAGGCTAGGTCGTACAAGGCATCATTTACCACTAATGGTTATGAATAGGAGTCATAAATCAGAGTTTTCTAACTCTTCACCTTCTAGAAACTCTACTCTGCATAATGCTTCTGAACTGAAGAAAACTCAAATCAGCGTTAAGAAAATGATATCTTCTTTCGAAAGCAATAACTACCTGGTATACAACCTTTGGAGTGAAAGCAAGTACTCAGGTTAGCATATGCAACTGTAGTACCTCAGAATGACGGTGTTCCTTTTTTATACTGATAGTTAGGGTGTCTAGTAAAAATATAAATAATATTCAGGAGAAGAAGCAACATAATATTGTCGTCTCTATTTTCTGTTTGAAAAATTGGTGATTCGATCTTCAGACCTTTAGAATTATAGTGCCTTGTCATTTTTCTAATGGTCCTTAACTTGACATGATAACATAATATTATAATTACTAGTTATTTGATTAAATATACTATGATATTCAATTTAGTATTCACTCAAATGCATCATCAACAATTCTAATTAATGTGACAGCAAATTTTCTTTCCTGTGAAACACATTGATTTTGCAGCAGGTTGATGTATGTTGTTCACAGGCTTTTTTCTTCTAAAGAATATCACAACTGTAATCTTATTTTGCATTCTAGTACAGTCACTGAAATTTATATGTCCATCGGATGATACCTCCTAATCCTGCTAGGAGCAAAAATAGTAATCACGGCGGTAGTTTTAGCTACCCTTTTCTTCAGTACAAGGCCTCAAAAGCAAAAAAAGAAAAGAAAAAGGTAGAAATCTTTGATTTTTATGTGTTTTACTCAGTTCATATGCCGAGTTTTTTTCTTCTTCTTTGGAATTGAAACTCTACTGCTTTCATTAGGCATCTGGAAATGTGCTTTACCCAAGTTACTGAGAAAACCTGAAAGGCTGAAATGTTAATTTGTGTGCATGGTTGATACATTAAGAAATACAATGTTAATATTTTTATATTCAACTGCAACATGAATACGAGTAATCAATACAAGAAAAAATCTTTTTTTTGGCCATGAGAAACAGCATTTCAACTTGGATGTCGTCACTTTGGGTAGTCAAAAACAAATACAGCATTTCACCACCGTTGAAAACATATGATAGGAGGGAATAGTCCAAAGGCAACATTCTTTTTCATGTTCCCTCTTACTGTACATTTCTTATCTTCACACTGCCGCACTTAATGAAGTGCTCCCCCATGTTCATAGAGGACATGAAGGTGGGATGCAAGGAATCGTAATTGACATACCTGCCCCTTTGTTGTTTAAATATATATATGTACGTTTATCCAATCAGTACATATGTAATGCCCTGTTATATGTTAGCGCAAACGATATACAAAACAACGGGATTTTGACAATCTGAAGGATGCACTAACCGCAACAGCAACAAGTAAACCGATAAACATTGAAAGAGGAATATAGAAGTTTTCTGTGATGGTGTTAACTTCATCAATACAACTGCTAGATAAGCTTCTACTTATTCACCTTAGCATAGTTCCACCATGTCAGTTTATTTATAGTTTGTTTAACTTAATTTAGGTCATGTTTTCGTATTCAACTTGTGCCTGATTTTAATGATTGTACACAAGTAAATTTATGATTATTTATGAATAAAACTACCATTCTAGCCCCTTTCTTTAAGTAGTTTAAGATTTAACCTGGCTATCTTACCAACAATTGGCCTACATATCAGTGATGCATGATTATTGATTTCGGAACCATTACAACTGTTTAATGTAGTATATACATGGCGTAGAACATATAGTTGTTGGTCTAAAACAACTTATATATAATATATACTATCTTCATGCATTAGTATGCCAATCATGCCATTGTCACAGTAGGGTTATTTATTGTTTACATAACTCATTTAATTTTTATAGTTTTTATGTATCTTATTTCAAACAGAGGATTTAAAATAAAAATCCAAAAAAACTGAAATAGAGAATTAATGTATCTAATTAAATGAAATAACACTCGTCATAAGTTTTGCCATTAACTTTTTGATGTTGTAATGACCATAATTGTTTTTAATATTTTCTCATCCAATGAAAAAAAAAACATGTTTTCTCATTTAATGAAATAAAAATCCCAAAACCATTTTTAATGAAATAAAAAGCTTGTATCATGATTTTGTTTCATTAAAATCTTCATAAGTTTTGGCATTTACTGTTTTTATCTAATTTAATGAAATAAAAATCCAAAAAAAGTTAAAAAAACTGAAATATAGAATTAATGTATCTCATTTAATGATATAAAAAACTAAGAATTTTTCAGTTTTGCCATCAACTGCTTTTATTTATCTTATTTCAAACAAAGGATTTAAAATAAAAATTTGTTTTCCTCCCCAAGAAGTTGGAAAACAAAGGGTTTAATTTTTATAGTTTTTATGTATCTCATTTAATGTAGTATTTAAAACTCATTGTCCTCATATTGGAGCAATGGATGCACTTATTTCTATAGTTTTTCATTTTTTATTGTTTTTCTGTTGAATACTTTATCCATATTGAAACAACATTAAAAATCGCCAACACTTCATCCTGACTGTTTACGACATCCATCATTTACGAGTAATTGAATCTTAGGGCACATCCTTGGATTTTGTTCTAGGATATCATGTTGGTCTTAGTACTATCCAAGGATTCAATGCGCATCATGTAATATCTTACAATACGACTCACTAAAATACAGTCATTATAAGTATAGTTCCTTAACAGCTTTTTTCAGCCAAAGGAAATATGTTTTTTTGGGTCCATGAATTCATTTTTTGTCTAGAGAATGTGAGTTTTCATCTGTTATGGTCTTCAGATGTCCTTACAGCAGACTCTTCCGTTTTAACGAAAGTTTTAGCAATGCGAAAGATGAGCATATAATCTGGATTCATTTGCTACTGCAAATTTCCCAAGAACATCCATCATGCAAATTATTGCTTAAATGATCCGGGGTCAACTTAACAATGCAGCGAATGTTTGCGATGGTGGATTTTTTTCAAAGATTAATACTGGTACGTTGAGGATGCTTTAATTAGCCTTTTTCGCAAAATAATAATAATAATAGTAATAGAAGTAGCAGCCGCAGTAGTAGTACTATTATGACGAAGAGAACAATGTTTATCCACAATGCAATGATCCTTGGAAAAGTTATGACTGTTTTACAAATGCAACAAAGGCATCCACGTATTTGTGGTTCATCATTTCATTTAAAAATGTAATAAAAATAAAAATAGAAATACAGCTATACAAAAATGAAATGAAGGATTTATATGTTGAAATGTAGGTATAGTAGAGGCGATTGTAGCTTGAAGGTAATAATAATGAAATGTTGGTATAATGATTTAATGAAATAAAATCATGATTCTCATTTAATGAAAAACATGTTTTTAATGTTTTTAATGATAATAACATGTTTTCTCATTTAATGAAATTAAACAGAATTTTAATGTTGTTTTCTAACTTCTTAGTATATAGTTTTTATTGTTTAGGAAATCCTAACTTCGCGAGGAGAAAAACGGATTTTTGGAGAGTAATGACCATGCAGAAGATGAAATTTCTGAACACCCACTAAACAAGCAATCTGAAATAGAGAAAACATAAGTTGTTTTCTTGCAGGATGATACTTAAATGTTAATGGCAAAACTGCAGAAAAGAGGCAAACTGTTTTAGAATCTAAAAAAAACTGGCAACAGGAAACAAAATGTAGAATCTAAAACTGAGTTTGCCATTGTTTCAGCAACAATTAAAGATTACATGAATATAAGGACCTGGTTTACAGGAAAACTGTGATCAACTCTTCTGTCTCTATTGGTGGTAGTTTTGACTTGTTGCAATTAGAGGAGATTGAAGTTACTAAGGATGCAGATAATGCTTTTTCAGAGATGGAGAATCAAAGTTTTATTGGTTTTAATGCTCTGAATGACAAAGAGGTTGGTGTTATTGAGAAAACTAAACAAGTTAATAGTGGGGATGGAAAGGATAGTAAAACAATCGGAGTTAACAATACTGCTAAACTTATTTCTCTAGTTGCAGATTTTATCCCGCATAACAAAGAGGATGTGAATATACAGTTGAAAGTCAGCCAATAAATGATTTAGCAGTCTTGCACAATTGGGTTTTGGGTGAAACACTGAAGCTCGGTAGGTTCTGTCTTTAAACTCGGACTTAAATGCATTAAGTATTGAACATTAAATTACTCCCTTTGTTAAACCATTATGTTTAAACCCTTGTGTCTTTAAACCCTTGCATTTGGTATGCCTTTAACCCCTTATTTTACTGCTACCCATCCTGTTACTCCTAGCGTTTAATCACTCAAAATTATCGCTATTTATGAAATCAAAGGAAAATTAAAATGTAAACATACATAAGTTTATAACAAGCGATTAATCTATTTCGTGATTAAAAATGATTCAAATATTAGTTACTTAACCCATTTGAATTCACATTATCCTAGAAAATAGTTATTTATATATATAAATATATTTATAGGCAAGACTGAATATATATACATATAAACATTTTCAGTTTTAAACAAATGAATTAGATTGTATTAATTGATAGAATTAATTGTTTAGAATTATATCAATTTACATTGCCTGTATAAGTTCAATGATTAAGTCTGTATGCTATGTACAATAAAAATTATTGTTTACATGGACCTCAGTGAATTTTTCTTCCTGGTATTCACAATACACATGTCACTGTTGAGCTTTTGAGAATTTGCTCCAATTTTCAGGCTGCGTCGTATAAGGTTTGCGGCAAACAGAATAATGGTATGAATATTACATTGAATATCTGATTGATTCAAAATTTTGCGGAAGTAGGATCATGACCAGTAGAATCGAAGGTATGTATTTTTTTCCTTATGTTTTTTAGTATAACTGCAAAAAAATGATATACCACATTACTTTAATTGTTATCAACATTTAGATAGCAGTTATCATTATTGAATCAAACCATCCATTATATCTTGGTTTATTACCTGCTAAAGTTGAGAGGTGAGTTTGGAATTTGCTTGCATATGGTGTATTTGGTTTATTTATATATTAATGGTAATCCTTCGAAGATATTTATTCATTTTCTTTGGTTCACTTTTCCTTCCTATTCTATTATGTTTGGTATAAAGTAGTTAAAATACAAATTTTAATTAGGATCCTATAATCACATTACATACTGCAACTTACTATCATTTTTGAGAAATAAGTGACCCAATGCTGTTTTGAACTTTCTTTTATGGATGTGTAGTTAAGATGCTATTTATTAATTTGTATTATGCTTCATTTTCACAAACGACCGTCCGTGTACAAATTCTTAATCATTCAAACCATGTTTTATTATGATTGAATCCAGGATGTAAAGCAAGTGGAGGGATGTTTTTTTTTTTACTTGATTAGCATCATACTTTGACATTCTATTTTGCATTACAACTATTCGTAATGAGCAGGCAACAACAATTCGGTTGAAGCAACAACAATTCGGTTGAAAAGCTTTTGATCAATGTTGTGAGCTGTATTTTTCGTGTGTACATTAGTACATTTAAATACTTGGTAATGATACATTTACATATTTGGCAACGATCAATGCTGTGAGTAAATTGTATTCAATATGAGCAGAACAATTTTGTTTAGACTGTCTATATGTATTGGTCAAGAATCATGTGTAATATATATTGTTTGAATTTGCAGTCTATCATACTCTCTGCTTTGTTGTAATGAATTTGCTGTATAAAGCAGCTAATTGTATTTTTTTTTTTCAAATTTGATATGGCTTGTAACCGTATCTAATTTTCAAATAGATACGACCATGAGCCGTATATCATTATCAATTAGGTACGACCATGAGCCGTATCAATTTGAAAATTAGATACAGCTCAAAGCCGTATCAATCCATGAATTTGATACGGCTTTGAGCCGTATCAAATCATGAATTTGATATGGTTTTAAGCCGTATCAATCTATGAATTTGATACGGGTTAAGCCCGTATCTAAGTAACAAAGACGCCATATTTTGATATGGCTCAGAGCACTGCCAAATCGATTTAGATACGGCCATGAGCACTGCCTAATTGGCATTTCTGGTGTAGTGCTGATGATATAAATCATTATGCGGATTCCTTGAAAGAAGCTAATATAGAAGAAAAAATAAGGATGTTTCAGATGGCGTTGACAAGAATGATAGTTATCTTTCACATCTTAAAGGAAAAAAAAACCCATTAATTCCACTGCTCCACCTAAAAGGCAGACAAGGAGCTCAGTTACAATTAAATGATAATAATGAGCTGGAACGTCAGGGAGATGAATTCTTCTTTTTGGATGAAATAGATTTTGTCCCTTTTGACGAAAATCAAATCAACTTTGGTTGGTTTGGTGGAGAATAAAATTAATACAGAAAATATTCTTGTATTCAAAAAACTTGTACCTCGTAACTGGGATCTTCTTCCATTTTATTCTACTGAATTCTTTGGTTGGATCATCATTATTTGGAACATGGATATATGGTCATTGAATATAATTTCATCTTCTAAGTAGCACGTAACTGTTGAAGCAATAAACAAAGGGGGTCTGAATATTTTTCTATCCATCATATATGCTAGTAATTCCTTTACTGGGAGATAGGATTTATGGCAACATCTTATACGTGAAGCATCAATGATTTCTAGTGAATGGCTTTTAATGGGAGACTTTAATAATGCTACCTCTCCTACTGATAAAAAAGGTGGTCTTCTAGTTCCTTTCCAGAAGCTAAGAGCTCTGAATAATTGTTTGGCAAAATCAGGTCTTATTGAAATTAAAGCAATGGACTTCAATTATACATGGAGAAGGCGAGGTATAGAAAATCATATTGATAAAAAAATTATGAATCATTCTCTTTTGCATAAGTTTAATGACATGAAGGCTTTAACCTTGTCACAATTATGCAGCGATCAAAATCCTTTATTATTAGATTTAATTCCAACTTCTACTAATAAGGGATTTCCTTTTCGATATTCGAATGAATGGAGTTTTAAAACAGGGTATATCGATTGTTTCGTGAAAGGATGGAATGTTAGTGATTGGGGATCTACAAGTTATAACTTTATGTTGAAATTGCAAGCTTGTAAGAGGAAGTTGAAACTGTGGAATAAAATAAGGGTTAAGGATAATGTTATGCTTTTAGAAGCTGAAAACAAATTTAAGGAGAAAGAAAATGCTTCAGAACTGGATCCTGAGAACTTAGTTTTATATGAAGAAATGCTGGAGGCTAAACATCATCTAATGGTCCAGAAACAAATCATATTTTGGAGCTATAAACAGAAAGCTAAAGTGTCGTGGCTTCAAGATGGAGATACAGATTCAAATAAAATTCATGCAAAAATGTCTTCTCGAAGACATTGTAATAATTTGAAAACTCTAATTAAATCCGATGGGGATTTATTGTATAAGCAAGAAGATGTAGCAGAGGAAGCAATCAAATATTTTCATAATATGTTTAATGGTTCAAATTGCAGAAAATTTCCTCTTTTTCGGTCCTAGTTTGTTATTAATCAGCAAGGTCAATCTGATTTACTTCGTCCAATTTCTTTAGAGGAAGTCAAGAAAGCTGTATTCTCTATTCATGAAGACACTTGTCCAGGCCCTGATGGTTTTAAATAGAAGTTCTTCAAATTGCATTGGGAGGATATTAAGATGGATTTATTGAGAGTAGTTCATGGTATGTTTATTTCAGCAAAGATTCCTAAAGGTTATAATCTTTCTTTCATTACTTTAATCCCTAAAAATGATAGACCATGTGATATATCCCATTACCGTCCTATTGCATGCTGTAATCTTTATTACAAAGTGTTTAGCAAAGTACTCTGTAATCAAATTAAATGGTTTCTGCCTCATCTCATTTCACAAAATCAATGTGCATTTATACCATCACGTCATATAGGGGATAATATTTTACTGGCACATGAGTTGATTAGAGATTTTAAAAAAGCGGGGGTGAAGAAATTCTGCGTAAAAGTGGATCTCCATAAGGCTTATGATAGGATCAATCAAGAATTTATATGCCATATTATGATGAATATGGGTTTTCCTATACATTTCATAAATGTTATTTATGAATGTATTTCTATACCCACTTTTTCGATTATGATACAAGGAGTACCTATGGGTTTCATATCTTCAAATAGGGGGATTCGACAAGGTGACCCTCTTTCACCATATTTGTTTTCTATAGCAATGGAGTTCTTTTCCTTTTCTATGGCTGAGGTAGTTGCACAAAAAAGATTATTGCTTGTTCATTCTTTTGATCCTGTTGTTTCTCATCTATTATACGCGGATGATTTAATGGTGTTTGGTAAATGTTCTATTTCAAGTGCTTCCTCCTTGAAATCAGTTTTTGATAAGTTGGAATTATACAGCGGTTTGGCTGTGAGTGTTTTAAAGACTAAGATTTACTTCAATTTGTCTGCTTCTTTGACAAGTGAAATTGTTGATATTCTTGGTTTCAATGTTGGATCTCTTCCTATTAAATACTTTGGCGTGCCATTATCAACCAATTATTTTCATTATCAAGATTGTCAAGAGCTTATTCATAGAATTCAGCAGAAAATTCAAGCTTGGGATGTCAACTATCTTAGTTTTGCAGGAAGGGCTGAGTTAATTCAATCAGTTATAATTCCAACAGTGCTATATTGGTTGTTTATATATCAATTACCTGAGTTCACAATTGAAAAACTGAGTATGCTATGCGCAGATTTTCTTTGGGGTGGAGCAAAACATAAAGTTAAGTGGGATACTCTGTGTACTCCAAAGAAGGAAGGAGGTATTGGTTTGAAATCCTTCAAAGATCTGAAGAAAGCAGCGTGTATCAAACTAATGTGGAAATATTTGACTGATTCTTCAATGTAGAGTAAATGGATGGCAATGAAGTATTGTAGAGGGAAATTCTTTTGGCAGATTAGTATGGATAATAATCCCTCGTGTACATGGAAAGAAATAATGAGATTACGATCAAAGGGTAAACCGTTGTTTAATAAGGTCATTACCAATGGATCTTTGACTTTTTTGTGGTTTGAACCTTGGTTAAACAGTAAATGTTTAGTTGATATTCTTGGCATTTCCAGATTTCAAGCCTTAGGGGGACAAAATGAGTATGTGAATTGTATTATTCAAGATGGCAGAATTCATTCTAATATACATCTTTCTATTAGGGAGGCTAAACATTATGTGGATAAAGTTGAGTTGAAAATGGATATGCAAAATGATTATTTTGAATGGTGTGAGGAAGGAAGTTTCTTATTTAATAAGGCATGACAATTGATAAGAGAAAAGCATCGAACAATATATGTATTCAAAGTTATTTGGCATTCAAAAAATGCGAGAAGATTTTCATTAATAACATATCTAGCGATGTTGGATAGACTTAGCACAAAAGATAGATTATTAAAGCATGAGTTATTCAGGAAGACAAATGTTCTTTATGTGGTAGTGAGGAGGAATCAATTAAGCACTTATTTTTAGCTATTCTTATTCAAAGTATATCTGGAATTCTTTGAAAATGAAGCTGGGGTTGAATTCTTATATGAATTGTTCGATTGAAGATGAAGCTAATTTGATTATGTAGAGCTTTCATGAGAAAGATCAGAAGCAAGATGTTAGTTATGCAACTATTACTTGTGCAGTGTATCATATATGGTTTCAAAGAAATAAGAGGTAATTTTCTAATCTTGCTTTGCCAAAGGAGATTAAACTTAAAATCTTTGAAAAGGAGATTAGTTATTTGATCAATGGAAATGGAAATAAAACTATCAGATCGGATTTTAACATAGCTTTCTTGAGGAGATGAGGGGTGGAGTTGTTTGATACTGGTTAAATGGTTGATGATGATTATTCTTGGTGATGGAGACGTGGAGTTTTAGAGAGTTATATTTTAATATAACATTTTTACTTTACAGATTTATGTTTTTTCTCGTTTGCATGTAATCATGGATTTTATAGCCGTAGTGGAGTGTACTGTGAATATATGGATTATGTATGTGCTATTTTTCCTTGTTGTTGCACCCATTTAGGTTAAGGGGACACAAGGTTTTGATGAGGCATATATATGAAGTATATGATTGGTTTTTTTACGCAATATAGTGAACCAATTTTCAAGAAAAAAGTATTTAAATGATAATGACTTTATAAATGTTCTTATATGTAAAATAAGAAGTGAAAAGCTACATTCGAAATATTAAAAGATTTAAGAGTTTAATTTGTTTTAATTAAAAGTGCCAAGTAATGCTGAGTACTAAATCTGTGAGCTCGTTTTTATTTTTATGTTTGAATGACTGTTTATTTGATAGTTACATAGCCGACTATCAAACCTAACCTATACGATTGTTAGTACAGAAAGACCGGGATCGAATTTATATTCGAAAACCATTTCGACCAGCAAATACGTAAATATTAAAGATACAAGATGTTGATTAAGATGGAGCAATTGAAAATTGTGTATTTTCATGAAACAAAAGAATTACTTAAAATCTATGAATTCGTGTCTGGAGAGATATTGTGATTTATCGTGGTTGGAATCTACGGATTGCAAGGACTACACATTACTGATCTATAGGGTGATACCTAGAATGTAGTAGGAGGGTGGCTTCGGTTCATCCTGTTCTTGGGTGACTTTTATGGATGAATGTCTGGCAGAGTATTTTCTATGAATCACGTACGTTGACTTTTACAAACGTAATTCTGTTAGTGGCGGAGAGGGGCACTTCTCTTAGCTTAATGACCAAAGTATTTTTGTGGACGTCAATTAGTGATTGGAGGATCTGATGATGCGGCATTCAAAATGAATGGTGATATGAGGTCCTAAAGGTAGTATTAAAGCTCAAGCCCCTTCAACCGGGAAATGACAAAAATCGGGCAGGCAACATGGCTAAGTGGATCGCTCCGAAGTAGGGTGTATAATCACCTATCTAAAGAAAATTCGTTTTCTTCTTTAATCTATTTCGATGCTATCCCTTTTCGGGAAACGGTGGGTAGCTCCCAACTGTTGGTGATATACATTTGATACAGTCAAGCAAAATGAGTGGTCAGTCATGTATGGCCAGGTTGCAATATGTTCATGTTGAACCCAGTGTATTCACCTCTGGAGATACACTATCATAAGGTGGTTACATACCTTGTCATAGTTGGAAGTCCAATCTTCAATAAGAGCCCACGGTTTTGATTGTATACTATATACGTGGGGTGTGAGATGCAAGCATACCACTGGATTGATATTTATTTGTGCTTAGACACTATTATAATATCAGAATAAGATATGATTCAAAATGGTTTGGGTTATCGTAACATAAAAACCGTCCGTGTTTATGTGCGGACTGGTCTTACGATTCTCTTTTTCTTTCGAAAAGAAATGATTTTACTTTAAAATCAAGTTGGATGTTGTTTATAAACTTAGCGAGTTTTCTCACTCTGGTTCACCAGACCGATCCAGCATTTGTAATGCTCGGGTTAGACCGGATTTTACAGGTTCAGGTTAAGATAGTATGTATTTCAGAAGACATGCTGGAGGAGTTCAGGCGTATGATATCTAGTTTATTTCGCTGTGTGTTGTATATGAGGACAAATTATTATAAATGTCCAGATGTGTTGATGTACTATGATGATTGTAAGTTCTATTGCAAAGCTCTCGATAAAGTTTTATTTCTATATAATATTTTGTTCCGCTGCGATGTGAAACTCTGATGTTGTTGTGTTCTTTTTCTTATTCTATTCTAATATTTCTTTCTTTCTTATCTCGCCCTCTATTTTCTTTCATTAACTATCTGGTGTTTTCCATACTTGAGTTCTAGCAAATAATACAGGTTTATGTATAATTGTTGGAATTTAGGCATCGAATCCTCGGGTCGTCACATTTGATAAACGTTATAATTTTAAAAATGGAGCATTTATTTTAAATGTTTTGTAAGAAAGTTGTTAAGTTTATTATTGAAATGTACACAAACCTTGAGTAATGCGTCAAAAGTGTTATTGTGTGAAGTAATGACGCATTTTGAAAATTTTAGTATTAAATGTCATTAGATATTTTGGGAAACTTGTTTACCGCGTAGTTCAATCTTGGATATTAGTTAAGATTCTACTTTATAGAATAGAATGAATAATTGTTTTATTAGCTATTAAAAAGTTTTATCGGCCTCTTTGGAAGAGTGAATGGTTGGCGTTCCTGTAGTTAATAAAGTTAAGTGTTTAAAAAGAAAAAAAAGTATTCCTACTCCTATTTTGAACTTTTAGTTAACATTGAGAAGAAGCATCTGAATCCTTATTGTAACATTTTGGAATAATTTTTATATAAATGATGTTTTGTTAAAAACAAAACGTGTATTGACACCGTGAGTAAGTATAAAAGTCTTCATAAAAATTTAACATTTCAGGTTTTAATAAGATAATAATTGCCTGTTTCCGAATTTGTGCAAGTTTGAAAATTAATAACAATATTCAAAAGAACATATTTTGTGTAATCACTAGAAATATCACCTTATAAAAAGAGATAACTCCGGTGTAATAAGAGTAGATGATTAGGTAAAATAGAATTAGGTTTTAGGTAAGGATATATTGCACAACCTAATCTGGAAATTTAAGGAGTCAGTCCAAGAAGTTTCTATTTGAAAGGCGTTGAGGTATAATATTTCCATAGTCAAGGGTTGGTTGTGAATTAGATTGCTCTAAATAGTTTAGTCTAGGAATTAGTACGTTTATATTCGTATCTAGTGATTAGTATATATATAAGCGAAAACATAACCTACCGTAAGTCGCGATTTCAAAGAAAAATTCATAGGTATTAATTGCAACGTTGGTCAGCAATAAATTTGTAGTTAATTAGATCAAAAAACAATTTCGGGAATTGATTTAGAAAATAAATTAATTTATAGAAAATGAATATATTTTCAAGTTTAAAGGGAACTTAAAAGAGTTAAGTAAGTATCCATCCATGGAACGGTCCAGTTATGAGAATGGGATAGACCGTAATTATGAGAAAGGAAAATGTTGGAAAATTTTAAAGAATGGATTAGCATCTTAAAGAATTGGAGTAAAAGCATTATGACCTCAACACCATTTAGACCACGTGATTGTAGGATATAACTTCCAAAAGAGTATTTTTAGGTTGTGATCACCAATGGTCCCCCGTATTGATTGGATAAAGGTATAAAGTGATATAAGTTATGAATCCCTATTTATGACTATGATTTTGGGATTTAAAACCCTTATTTAAATTTTGAAGTGAGGATTGCATGAGGATATTCTGCTTAGTGATCGACCATCTGTGGTGTTTGGAGGTTAATAACGAAATTAGATTTGCATCCTACAAATAGGAAATATGTGGTCTTGAGATTTTTGGAACATTTCGTAAAGAAGAAGTTTAGCTTTAGAGAATGTCATCCTTAATAATAAGGACTTAAAGCATGGCAATGAGGGATAAGCTTAAATATTGGATTAGCCATCTTGGTTTGGATATGATAGTGTTTTAGTTCGCTTAAGGGTATTTGTTAAATTTTTATAAATTAGCCCTTTTGTCGTTTTTCACAAAAAATGACTATATTTGAAATTATAAGGAATATATATATATATATATATATAAGTGAAAAAAGGTGTGATGTGTAATTTAATGAATTAACACGTAGATCACACTCTCCATGCAAAATAAGACAATACCCAATCCTTGTAATTTTAAATATATCAATTTCATTATTTGGGAAAATTTATGAAAATTATAACAAAAGAACTTTTGTTGGAATCTAAATTCCAGCAAACTGGAACATATAAAGTATTCTAGTTATTAGTATCGGCTAAAACATTAATTTTAGGCTATTTGGTTTAAAGAATTACAAGAAGGCCATCTAAAATACCAAAATGTGTATGGAACAACCATTGACAAATTTCTACTCGAACCAAATTTGTGGTTAGACTATGGAAAAAGTCGACATTTTATTTTTGGCTTTCCCAAAGCTAGGGAGATATATGATATTATTGGTGATAGAATCCCATAACAATTTTCTGTTTGATAAGATACTTTCACAATACAACAATTTTTTTATAGGACCTAATCAAGAAGTGGGGACAAAGATGGAATATGGAAATCTTGTGCCACCATAGATATTTTGAAGCATGGGATTTTGAGGCTCCACGTTAGTTAATTAGATTGGTTCGAGTATAGTAAGGATAAAATTCGAGAATAGGCATGAAAATTTAAAAGTTTTGTAGTCTTTCTTGAAAATTTAGGATTATATGGTTGCTAGATTGGATGGTAGGAGATGTTTGCAACACAAATGCACCGAGTACTCATGTAGAAATTAAATGGATGTCAAAGAGTTTTGCATACACTCAACTCACTTACTACACATACACGCTAGAACTGAGATCACTATAGCAAGTCTGCACTACATAATCACGTTGAGTTATGGATGTTTATCGGATGTTAATAAATAACTTAGGTGTATGACATGTTTGTTAGAGCAAGTTGTGTTTTCCCCTTTAGAAAGATTTTGGGACGAAATCTCTTTTAAGGGGGAAGAACGTAACACCCCGTAAAATATGCCCTAAAAAGATATAGATTATTAAACTGAATATAAACCATAATAAAAATATTAATGTGCTGAAAATAAGAATTCCGTAAAACTGAGAATTAGGCCATGAAAGTATTACTATTCGTTCGTGGCGAGATTCTGATCCGTTGACATATTTTATTTGCTGAAAATGAAGCTCGTATGAAGGAGTTATGATTAAAACAAGTCATACATGAATTGTTTAAACACAATATTGGATATTCGAATTGGATTAATAAATATATGAGATATAAATATATATTAATTGGACTAAAATAATATTCCATGAGAATTTGAATTGTTTGTGTATATATATACATATAGAAGGGGACTTGAATAATCAACTTAAGGAAGGTAATCAAATTATTATTATAATTAATATAAAAAACGTTTAAAGAAGAAAATTTTCTAGCTTGACCTGAGAAGGGGGTCGACCACCCCTATAGAAGGGGTCGATCTGGGGGTTGACTAGAATTCTATAGAAGGGGTCGATCACCCTTAACGGAAATAGGCAGTGAAGGCTTGTTTTTGAGGGTTTTTATATAGTTTGCAAACACGGACAACCAGGATTAAATCTTATGAATACTACAGTCCTTATTAACACTTGCAACTATATGCACCACCTATCTAGCCCCTTCCAAACTGTAACAATCCAGAAAATCAGAAGCAATTTAAAATTTTTATTTTGGCTATTTTAGTCAATTTTGGAATATTTAAAATTAATATTTTAAATAATAACGGCTAAAAATTTATTTTAAATGAAGTTAGAATGAATAAATTTATTTTAGTTATAAAACGAGCCTGAAATGGCGCGGTAGTTTTAAAATTCGATTTCTAATTTCAATTGAATATAAAGAATTCAATATAAGTCGAAGTTGGATGAAACAAGAAATGTTAGAATCTATTTAACTATATCTTTCTATCGAATGTGAAAATTTTAGTTTTCACTTTAGGAATTGAAAGTTATGTCCAGTTAAAAATTCAAAATAGTCGCTATGGAATTTATATATATTGTATATATTGAAAATATATATAAGGCCCTTAAAAATAGCCATTTTGCAAATGACCTCCGTTTTCGACGAAACTACTTTTGTTGGATCCGGAATGTCAAATTATTGCTAGATTCCAAAATTCAAAATTTTTGTAATTAATATGTGAGAGTGGTAAAGGAAAACGTGTTTGGCAATTTCAGTTTGAATTTAATCGAATGAAAAATGACCATTTTTCAAATGGTCTCCAAATTCGACAAAATCAGTTTTGTTAGGACCGTATCGTAAATACAAAGCTAGAAATAATTTTTCTAGAATTTTCGGAGTTAGTATGTGGCCCCGGTAAATTAAAATATACCTTAAAATCAAGTTTGACTATTATATTAATTTATATTGAAATTTTAAAGAAAACTGATTGAAACGATGAAATTGGCTTATGGGACATATCCCATTGTGTCCGGAATGGGGGTTATTAGTTGGGCGCGACAGTTGGTGAGTTTGATTTGGATTTCAAAATAAAAAGTAACTTTTTGGGAATTTAAAATTTAAATTAAATAAAAAAGCCAGCCTTCCCTTTAATCCTCCCTCTCTCCTCAAACATCCCCCACCCCGTCAGTTTTCTTAAACGATAAAAATTAAAAAAAAAAGAAACAAAATCGCGCCCCATCGTCCAGCCACAGTAGACGATCGACGGCCCCCCTTCTTCACGACGGCGGCCTCATCTCCTTCCCATCGCTCCTCTCTCCCCTCCGCAGTTCAATCCCCCCCAACGCCCACGAGCCCTAAATCCGACCAAAACCCGACGCCCCACGCCAAAACTCGACGCCGCCACCACCATTAACCCTCCGCCGGCAGCCTCTGACCTGCTGCGCCCCCCTAACGTTGGCCGTGTGACGACAAGGAATCTCGCTCGGTCCGAACCAGTCGCTAAACCGATCCAGGCCGTTCGAAACGCCCTATCGTTTGTTAAGACCCGCAACTTCCCCGTAAAGGAAAGCGTCGGATAGTTCGAGAACAAGCCACAACAGAACGCATACAGAAGAACATTTCACTGTATATTACAACAATGCATCAGATTACAAGAATATACAGAGTATGAATAAATATTACACAGAAATAACAGAGATTTAAATTACATTTAAATACATAGCAGCGGAAAATAATACAATACACAACTAGAAGAGATATACGGATACAAAGCTTTCCGGATATCGTTCCAGCTGTAAACCAGAATCCTGTGAATATAAATCTGCAAAACCAAAACTACTAGCTGCCCGTGCCAAAATAAGGGCACCCAGAGTTTAGGTTAAAACAATAAACTCCAGGTCAGTCATGTGACTGGTGTGAGAACTAAAACAGTTAATCTTTATTTTAAATCATTAGGTAAAACAAGGGACCACGCCGTATAACACGGAACGGGTTTCCTCCCAAGAATACCAGTGCATAAGACAAACAACGCAATGCTAAATAAAGAAAAATGAAGCTGTTATAAGACCCAGGTCCCATCACACAATGCAACGCAGTCGAGGATAGGGTTTTCCCTTATAACAGCCAAAGAATGCTTGATACGTTTAAAACAAATCATTTGATACTATTATAAGTGCATAGTGTATAAAACACTTCAAATCATAAGTATCAATCATAGGCGGCATAAGCGCCCCATCCCACTATGTCGCCATATATAGGATTACAACTAAAACCGCAAATGTCACGTATTTGGAAATTGGATTTCCATCTATGAACCGAGGCAAAAGATAGTCCTCAACCGATTCGAGACAATCTAGCCCATGTCTCCGGAGCAGCCGCAACTGCCCCTTGGATCCTCAGGGCCGGTCCACCGATGTGGATTATAGTGCCTGAGCAATACGTTTCTCCGCCCTTTGGGGCGTAAGTCTGGTCCGTCAGCCGACCAGAATGCATTCGGCCGAAACCGATATAACCGAGGCGCCTCGCAACAGCAACAACCACATAAGTCAAACTCGTCAGGGCGTGTAAAACCACTGACGCCACTTCTAGCTAGAAAGAAACGCATGCCCTCCCTGACGTCCGTCTCCCGTTTTTGGTTCATACCTGGTGTGAAACACGCGAGGTAAACGTTACACAAAGCTACGCCACAAAGGCCGTGCTTTGATCATCACCACAAGACTTTGCTTTTCAACAGAAGCCTTGATCATTTGCATCTTAGCATGCCACACAGGCAAACCATCCTATGCAACCGATATCAGTCACACAGAATGAAATCCGATGTCAGACACACAGTCCATTTACAAGTCCGTCCTGGGTCTGAACGAAACCGGAGGCACCTAGTACCCCGCATACCCATCGATCTCCAAGTACGTCTGGACGATCACTAACTGTTTCCATCTTCTTGGGTGTACAGCCCAATCAAGATCATCAGTAATTACCCAAACGACGTGAAGACCTCCGGTCTTCGACCATCGTCTTCATCTTCGACTTATCGTCGTATCAGTTATTCAGAATGGGATGAACCCGGTCTTTCCGAATAACTCGCGTATATTTTAAATAAGTGTTACACAAACACAACATACGCCTCATTCCAATTCATTAGTCACTAACCGTAAATTAATCAAGAGAATAATTCCCCAAATATTAACCCCGAAGGCCGAAACCAACATCAGATCAATATCCAGAAAACCCTTCTGCTTGGCTAACCGACAGTTAGTTTCTAAATTTCACGTTCAAATCTAATTAAAGATTTAACTATCGACTGGAGCAAAACTGGTGATACTCCATTCTCGATCTTTTCAATCTAATTAAAGATTCATTAAAACTCCACTTAGTTTTAATCTTCGACTGGGTTAAAGAATCAGTGTCATTTAAAACACGGTTCACGATAAACCCAAATCACATTCCATTAATTATCGGGTTAAAGAACAAGTGTTATTTAAAACACTGTTCACGATAAACCCAAAAATCAATATCGATTCAATTCCAATTAAATATTATTTAATTGGTACACTTCATTAAATCTAAATAAAAAGATTTAATCTTTTCTCAACTGGGTTCAAGAACAGTGTTAGTGAAGACACCATTCACGACAAACCCAAATCACATTCGATATTCAATACAAGGCTCTGAATAGAAAATATATCGGCTTATATTCAATATCGAATTCTACGACTAACAAATGTCGTATTGGAAATAACGATACAAATATATATCTTTCAAATTTCCATAACAACACCTGTAATATCACGAATTCCAACATCGAAATATTCCGAAGACAATTTCGATTCAAATCCACTCCAATGCAATCATTGGAAATTTTGGTTATTTTTAAAACCCTTTTCGAATTCAATTTATTTATTTAAAAATAAATAGAATTATAATTCTAGTTCAAAACTAGTTCATTTCGATAAAAATCTATTTTTATCTTTTCAAATATGGAGTTTTTCATCCCAATTCTTTCTAAATCATTTCTTATGATTTTACACAAATTATTACTATTTTTAATAATTTTATCAAGGCCCGTACAGTCGATTTCCATCAATGGCCATCGAACTGCACTTACAGCGACCTTTTTCGAATTTGAACGTAACTCCAAATCCAACCGTTAGATTTCTAATTTATCACATTCGTTAGAAAGCTCTTTTCGATACGAACCCAACGGTTCCGGTTTTAGGAGAATCCGACGGTCGGATCTCCCGTAATGCCCGTTTGAAATAAATGGTCGAAATTCGCGAACTGCCGCGGCGCGGCGCGTTCTATTCAGGCCATTATATTATATATAATATATATATAATATATATATCGTCGATTTCTATTTAAAACGAATTATATAAATAGTTTTGAATTCGTTTCAAAAACATTTTCAACTTCCATTTCAATTCAAATCAAAATTGAATTCTTCTTTATAAATTCGTTTTAAAATCCATTTCTATTCAATTCAAATTTCAATTCAATTTGAATTTATTTCACTTCGCTTTCAATTCAATTCGAATTCGTTTTCAATTCAATTCATTTCGAAATCGTTTTCAATTCAATTCATTTCGAAATCGTTTTCAATTCAATTCGAATTCGTTTTCAATTCAATTCATTTCGAAATCGTTTTCAATTCAATTCATTTCGAAATCGTTTTCAATTCAATTTGAATTCGTTTTCAATTCAATTCATTTCAAAATATTCGATTTCGAAATCACTTTTCAATATTCATTTTAAAATGAATAAAATCGATATAAATATCGTTCACGTCAAAATGGCGTCAATCTAATCCTCACGGCTTCACATATTTCTATTTTCAAATATTCTATTTCAAATATTTCTATTTCAAATATTTCTATTTCAAATATTTCTTTTTTTTTCGAAACTGGAATGAGGCCCAATCAATTACCATATAATGTTAATTATATGGATTTTCTACAACACATGTATATATCAACAACGATGAATAATCAACCATCAACCAAAGTGCACTACACTGTATAAGCATCAAATATAGACATTTAACGCTTATAGCAGCTTGTCAATCAATCGATCGACATATTTAATCAATCAGGATGAGTGAACTTCAAATTTCATCCTAACACCCGTGTGGGGTTTCAAACAATCAAACACATGTTTTATTTGTGCAGCTAGGCGATGTGTAAAATTTATCGACCCAATCAACGTCATTCAAATAGGTGTACATAAACAAACCATCTGGTTTGTAAATGAATATTTATTTATTCACATTCACGTTAAAAATTATATTTTTAACGATAACACATTTTATTTTAACATATGAATTTCTATTCAGTTCATTCGTTAAATAAAATGCTATTTTTATTTTTCTAACTTATTTTAGAAAATTTCGGCGGCATAACGGCACGATACTAGAAACGGGACAAGGCCTAGCCTTATCCCCGGTCTAGTGAAGGCCCACGCCATTCACTCATCAATCAAATCAATTTCGTTATGCAAACCACAAAATTTGGAGTAAGAGTCTAACCTAGCCTTACTCCTTCGCCTTATAACGGCGCACGTCTAATCCTAACCAATTTATCGATTCGATTTTTCACACCTCAAACCACATTCAAACCAATATCGCAATCAATCACCAAACAGTCAAACAAACAAGTCCATGGTCTGTGGACGATTGTGTCGGGTGCTACTAAGCACCGTCTGCATCCTAGTATATATATAACTAGAAAAGAAATAGAAAGGTGAGAAATTCTCACGTATAGCTATCCTAGCTCCACGGCTCTTCATTTGCAGAAGTCTTCGTCGTTTCGCCTTTTTTTGTCACCTTCGTTATCCGCTTTCACTACATATGTAAAAATCGAATTTTTACTTCGCTTTTCAATATATAAAAATCACATTTTTAATACGAAGTTCAATATATAAAAAATCTATTTTTCTATCGAAGTTCAATATATAAAAAATCTATTTTTCTATCGAAGTTCAATATGTAAAAATCATATTTTTCTATCGAAGTTCAATATATAAAAATCATATTTTTATTTCGAAGTTCAATATATAAAAATCATATTTCATATCTTCAAAACAACGTATATTTTTTTCCTTTATCAAAATCCTATCATTGTATTTATATTTTCAAATCCTCTCTTTATATTTTCTAAAAACATATATTTATACTTTAAAAACTAATGTTATTTATATTTTAAAAACTAATGTTATTTATATTTTAAAAACATACTTCTACTTATATATTTTAAACAAAGTCTATATATTTTTAAAACAAATTTAAACTGATTTTCAAAACAATTTTAAACTGAATTTAAACTGAATTTTAAACTATTGAAAACTGATTTAAAAAAAAAAACTTAAGAGGAATAAATAAAAATAAAACCTTCCTGTAATTAAACTCCTCCACCGATTTACCTGATCCTGACAAAACCCTATCGCCGATCCAAGAACCTGCCTGCGCTACCGTACCCAGTTCCTCCTTGCCGCACTCAAACCGAGGCACTTGAGGTCGATCTGCTCCTTCCACGACGAAGCCCTGCCCTTGCTCCACCTGCGCCTCCCCATCTCGTCCAACTCGGTGGTGGTTTCCGCCCTGGAAATGGGTTCAGACGGGCCACCTTCTTCACGTCAGGAGGGGGGGAAAGAAGAAGAGGGGGTGTGGCGCTGGGGCGCCGCCGCTTGAGGGGGGGGCGTCGATCGCCTGGCGCGATCCCCCTTTTGTTTTTTTTTTTTTTTTTTATCTGTTGAAATAATTTAGATCGGGGGGGGGGGGGGGGCAGAGGGTAATGAAGGTATGGGGGGGAGAGAGAATTCTTTTCTTTTATTATTTAATTAATTTTTTTTTTTTATTTTCTCCTAAGTGTTGACTTTTCGTCCGAGCTCGGAATCACACCCAACGACTGTCGCCACTAGCGTATTACCCCCATTTCGGACACAATGGGAAATGTATCGCAAGCCAATTCGCCTGTTTGAATCAGTTTCCGTTGAATTTTCATTTAAATCACAATATTGAATTTTAAACGTACATTTCAAATTACCGGGGTCGCATACGAACTCTAAAAATTCCAGAAAAATATTTTCTAGCTTCGTATTGACGATACGGTCCTAACAAAACTAATTTTGTCGAATTCTGAGATCGTTGGAAAAATGGCCAATTTCCAGTCGATTAAAATCAACTGAAATGGTCAAAACACGTTTTCTTTTGCCACGCTCACATATTAATTCGAAAAATTATAAAATTTGGAATTTAGCAATAACTTGACATCACGGACCCAACAAAACTGGTTTCGTCGAAATCCGAGGTCGTTTGCAAAATGTCCATTTTTAAGGGCCTGAATTCCATAGCGACTATTCAGAATTTTCAACTGGACATATCTCTCAATTTTTAAAGTGAAATCTCAGTTTCTTACATCCGTTAGAAAGATATTATCAACTAGATCCTATCATTTTTGGTTTCACTAAAATCCGGATTATTTTGCACCCGGTACATTCAATTGAAGTTTGAAATCGAATTATCGAACTACCGCGCCATTTTCAATTCTATTTATAATTATATATAATTATTTATATTCCAACGACGACGTATATAATATATACGTTCGAATTATATTCAAAATAAATTTCTCGTCGATATTATTTAAAATAATTCATTTTAAATAATCAAAATTCGCTAAAATTGCCAAAATAAAAATTTTAAACTGGCCCAGATTTTCGGGTTGTTACAATCTCCCCCACTTAAAACTTTTCGTCCCCGAAAAGGAACAAAGTCGAAAGTGGTTTGATCAATTCAACTCTACGATCGATCAGGCTTCCATTCTCCAACTCTTTAGTTTCTGAGAATTTTCAAAATTTCAAAAATTTGGCTAACACCCAAAATTTTTGGAAAATTTCGCCATAACCTCCCCTGCACCGGGAGCATCGGGGAATTTCAAATAGCTTCCCCGGTCCTTCAGATCTCAAAAAGAAAAAGAAAAAGCCAAGCGGCTAGCCAATAGGCTCACAAAATCATCATCACCCAAACAAAACAGGAAATTATGTAGTAAACATGTACCTATTTGTCGGGCAAACAAATTTTATTCTCTGCTCTAGCCTCCTTGCTATGACCTGTTCAATGATATATATGTATATGCAAACAAATGCGACCAATTTTCAATACAGTTCAATATTCGATCAAATTAGGCATATTGGTTCAAAATTATCAAACAACTAAACAAACAACACAAACATCAATCAATTAGTGAATTAGAGTTTCAAATTCATAATTTTGATATATATACAAAAATCATGTTTTTGATACCAAATCACAACAATAGGCCCTATCTAATTTTGGTTCTCACACCAGTCTAATGGAAATATATAGAAAATCACACCTTCGAACACGAACATAAGTTCGGATGATGATCGATCAATCATCAGAACCATCTCCGGGCGTCTAGAATGTGATTCTATATCAATCTAATATATTAAAACTTTGAATACACGCGGATCAGACGTATACGCAAAATCTACATATACTGGATTGTCCACATCAATATAAATAGATAATCAGATACGAATAATCGATTTAAATTTTCAAAACAAAAATTGTTTTCACTTTAAAAACATACTCTTCACACTCGTTCTAGGATACTACTGATCCCATCTCTAACGAGTCATTCTAATTGGATATTACTAATCCAATATCTGATGAATTCTTTCGTATGGTTCTAATGTGTCTTGTTCTCTAGCTTTGTAAACCAAAGCTCTGATACCAACTGTGACGACAAGGAATCTCGCTCGGTCCGAACCAGTCGCTAAACCGATCCAGGCCGTTCGAAACGCCCTATCGTTTGTTAAGACCCGCAACTTCCCCGTAAAGGAAAGCGTCGGATAGTTCGAGAACAAGCCACAACAGAACGCATACAGAAGAACATTTCACTGTATATTACAACAATGCATCAGATTACAAGAATATACAGAGTATGAATAAATATTACACAGAAATAACAGAGATTTAAATTACATTTAAATACATAGCAGCGGAAAATAATACAATACACAACTAGAAGAGATATACGGATACAAAGCTTTCCGGATATCGTTCCAGCTGTAAACCAGAATCCTGTGAATATAAATCTGCAAAACCAAAACTACTAGCTGCCCGTGCCAAAATAAGGGCACCCAGAGTTTAGGTTAAAACAATAAACTCCAGGTCAGTCATGTGACTGGTGTGAGAACTAAAATAGTTAATCTTTATTTTAAATCATTAGGTAAAACAAGGGACCACGCCGTATAACACGGAACGGGTTTCCTCCCAAGAATACCAGTGCATAAGACAAACAACGCAATGCTAAATAAAGAAAAATGAAGCTGTTATAAGACCCAGGTCCCATCACACAATGCAACGCAGTCGAGGATAGGGTTTTCCCTTATAACAGCCAAAGAATGCTTGATACGTTTAAAACAAATCATTTGATACTATTATAAGTGCATAGTGTATAAAACACTTCAAATCATAAGTATCAATCATAGGCGGCATAAGCGCCCCATCCCACTATGTCGCCATATATAGGATTACAACTAAAACCGCAAATGTCACGTATTTGGAAATTGGATTTCCATCTATGAACCGAGGCAAAAGATAGTCCTCAACCGATTCGAGACAATCTAGCCCATGTCTCCGGAGCAGCCGCAACTGCCCCTTGGATCCTCAGGGCCGGTCCACCGATGTGGATTATAGTGCCTGAGCAATACGTTTCTCCGCCCTTTGGGGCGTAAGTCTGGTCCGTCAGCCGACCAGAATGCATTCGGCCGAAACCGATATAACCGAGGCGCCTCGCAACAGCAACAACCACATAAGTCAAACTCGTCAGGGCGTGTAAAACCACTGACGCCACTTCTAGCTAGAAAGAAACGCATGCCCTCCCTGACGTCCGTCTCCCGTTTTTGGTTCATACCTGGTGTGAAACACGCGAGGTAAACGTTACACAAAGCTACGCCACAAAGGCCGTGCTTTGATCATCACCACAAGACTTTGCTTTTCAACAGAAGCCTTGATCATTTGCATCTTAGCATGCCACACAGGCAAACCATCCTATGCAACCGATATCAGTCACACAGAATGAAATCCGATGTCAGACACACAGTCCATTTACAAGTCCGTCCTGGGTCTGAACGAAACCGGAGGCACCTAGTACCCCGCATACCCATCGATCTCCAAGTACGTCTGGACGATCACTAACTGTTTCCATCTTCTTGGGTGTACAGCCCAATCAAGATCATCAGTAATTACCCAAACGACGTGAAGACCTCCGGTCTTCGACCATCGTCTTCATCTTCGACTTATCGTCGTATCAGTTATTCAGAATGGGATGAACCCGGTCTTTCCGAATAACTCGCGTATATTTTAAATAAGTGTTACACAAACACAACATACGCCTCATTCCAATTCATTAGTCACTAACCGTAAATTAATCAAGAGAATAATTCCCCAAATATTAACCCCGAAGGCCGAAACCAACATCAGATCAATATCCAGAAAACCCTTCTGCTTGGCTAACCGACAGTTAGTTTCTAAATTTCACGTTCAAATCTAATTAAAGATTTAACTATCGACTGGAGCAAAACTGGTGATACTCCATTCTCGATCTTTTCAATCTAATTAAAGATTCATTAAAACTCCACTTAGTTTTAATCTTCGACTGGGTTAAAGAATCAGTGTCATTTAAAACACGGTTCACGATAAACCCAAATCACATTCCATTAATTATCGGGTTAAAGAACAAGTGTTATTTAAAACACTGTTCACGATAAACCCAAAAATCAATATCGATTCAATTCCAATTAAATATTATTTAATTGGTACACTTCATTAAATCTAAATAAAAAGATTTAATCTTTTCTCAACTGGGTTCAAGAACAGTGTTAGTGAAGACACCATTCACGACAAACCCAAATCACATTCGATATTCAATACAAGGCTCTGAATAGAAAATATATCGGCTTATATTCAATATCGAATTCTACGACTAACAAATGTCGTATTGGAAATAACGATACAAATATATATCTTTCAAATTTCCATAACAACACCTGTAATATCACGAATTCCAACATCGAAATATTCCGAAGACAATTTCGATTCAAATCCACTCCAATGCAATCATTGGAAATTTTGGTTATTTTTAAAACCCTTTTCGAATTCAATTTATTTATTTAAAAATAAATAGAATTATAATTCTAGTTCAAAACTAGTTCATTTCGATAAAAATCTATTTTTATCTTTTCAAATATGGAGTTTTTCATCCCAATTCTTTCTAAATCATTTCTTATGATTTTACACAAATTATTACTATTTTTAATAATTTTATCAAGGCCCGTACAGTCGATTTCCATCAATGGCCATCGAACTGCACTTACAGCGACCTTTTTCGAATTTGATTTGGACGTAACTCCAAATCCAACCGTTAGATTTCTAATTTATCACATTCGTTAGAAAGCTCTTTTCGATACGAACCCAACGGTTCCGGTTTTAGGAGAATCCGACGGTCGGATCTCCCGTAATGCCCGTTTGAAATAAATGGTCGAAATTCGCGAACTGCCGCGGCGCGGCGCGTTCTATTCAGGCCATTATATTATATATAATATATATATAATATATATATCGTCGATTTCTATTTAAAACGAATTATATAAATAGTTTTGAATTCGTTTCAAAAACATTTTCAACTTCCATTTCAATTCAAATCAAAATTGAATTCTTCTTTATAAATTCGTTTTAAAATCCATTTCTATTCAATTCAAATTTCAATTCAATTTGAATTTATTTCACTTCGCTTTCAATTCAATTCGAATTCGTTTTCAATTCAATTCATTTCGAAATCGTTTTCAATTCAATTCATTTCGAAATCGTTTTCAATTCAATTCGAATTCGTTTTCAATTCAATTCATTTCGAAATAGTTTTCAATTCAATTCATTTCGAAATCGTTTTCAATTCAATTTGAATTCGTTTTCAATTCAATTCATTTCAAAATATTCGATTTTGAAATCACTTTTCAATATTCATTTTAAAATGAATAAAATCGATATAAATATCGTTCACGTCAAAATGGCGTCAATCTAATCCTCACGGCTTCACATATTTCTATTTTCAAATATTCTATTTCAAATATTTCTATTTCAAATATTTCTATTTCAAATATTTCTTTTTTTTTCGAAACTGGAATGAGGCCCAATCAATTACCATATAATGTTAATTATATGGATTTTCTACAACACATGTATATATCAACAACGATGAATAATCAACCATCAACCAAAGTGCACTACACTGTATAAGCATCAAATATAGACATTTAACGCTTATAGCAGCTTGTCAATCAATCGATCGACATATTTAATCAATCAGGATGAGTGAACTTCAAATTTCATCCTAACACCCGTGTGGGGTTTCAAACAATCAAACACATGTTTTATTTGTGCAGCTAGGCGATGTGTAAAATTTATCGACCCAATCAACGTCATTCAAATAGGTGTACATAAACAAACCATCTGGTTTGTAAATGAATATTTATTTATTCACATTCACGTTAAAAATTATATTTTTAACGATAACACATTTTATTTTAACATATGAATTTCTATTCAGTTCATTCGTTAAATAAAATGCTATTTTTATTTTTCTAACTTATTTTAGAAAATTTCGGCGGCATAACGGCACGATACTAGAAACGGGACAAGGCCTAGCCTTATCCCCGGTCTAGTGAAGGCCCACGCCATTCACTCATCAATCAAATCAATTTCGTTATGCAAACCACAAAATTTGGAGTAAGAGTCTAACCTAGCCTTACTCCTTCGCCTTATAACGGCGCACGTCTAATCCTAACCAATTTATCGATTCGATTTTTCACACCTCAAACCACATTCAAACCAATATCGCAATCAATCACCAAACAGTCAAACAAACAAGTCCATGGTCTGTGGACGATTGTGTCGGGTGCTACTAAGCACCGTCTGCATCCTAGTATATATATATAACTAGAAAAGAAATAGAAAGGTGAGAAATTCTCACGTATAGCTATCCTAGCTCCACGGCTCTTCATTTGCAGAAGTCTTCGTCGTTTCGCCTTTTTTTGTCACCTTCGTTATCCGCTTTCACTACATATGTAAAAATCGAATTTTTACTTCGCTTTTCAATATATAAAAATCACATTTTTAATACGAAGTTCAATATATAAAAAATCTATTTTTCTATCGAAGTTCAATATATAAAAAATCTATTTTTCTATCGAAGTTCAATATGTAAAAATCATATTTTTCTATCGAAGTTCAATATATAAAAATCATATTTTTATTTCGAAGTTCAATATATAAAAATCATATTTCATATCTTCAAAACAACGTATATTTTTTTCCTTTATCAAAATCCTATCATTGTATTTATATTTTCAAATCCTCTCTTTATATTTTCTAAAAACATATATTTATACTTTAAAAACTAATGTTATTTATATTTTAAAAACTAATGTTATTTATATTTTAAAAACTAATGTTATTTATATTTTAAAAACATACTTCTACTTATATATTTTAAACAAAGTCTATATATTTTTAAAACAAATTTAAACTGATTTTCAAAACAATTTTAAACTGAATTTAAACTGAATTTTAAACTATTGAAAACTGATTTAAAAAAAAAAACTTAAGAGGAATAAATAAAAATAAAACCTTCCTGTAATTAAACTCCTCCACCGATTTACCTGATCCTGACAAAACCCTATCGCCGATCCAAGAACCTGCCTGCGCTACCGTACCCAGTTCCTCCTTGCCGCACTCAAACCGAGGCACTTGAGGTCGATCTGCTCCTTCCACGACGAAGCCCTGCCCTTGCTCCACCTGCGCCTCCCCATCTCGTCCAACTCGGTGGTGGTTTCCGCCCTGGAAATGGGTTCAGACGGGCCACCTTCTTCACGTCAGGAGGGGGGGAAAGAAGAAGAGGGGGTGTGGCGCTGGGGCGCCGCCGCTTGAGGGGGGGCGTCGATCGCCTGGCGCGATCCCCCTTTTTTTTTTTTTTTTTTTTTATCTGTTGAAATAATTTAGATCGGGGGGGGGGGGGGGGGGCAGAGGGTAATGAAGGTATGGGGGGGAGAGAGAATTCTTTTCTTTTATTATTTAATTAATTTTTTTTTTTTATTTTCTCCTAAGTGTTGACTTTTCGTCCGAGCTCGGAATCACACCCAACGACTGTCGCCACTAGCGTATTACCCCCATTTCGGACACAATGGGAAATGTATCGCAAGCCAATTCGCCTGTTTGAATCAGTTTCCGTTGAATTTTCATTTAAATCACAATATTGAATTTTAAACGTACATTTCAAATTACCGGGGTCGCATACGAACTCTAAAAATTCCAGAAAAATATTTTCTAGCTTCGTATTGACGATACGGTCCTAACAAAACTAATTTTGTCGAATTCTGAGATCGTTGGAAAAATGGCCAATTTCCAGTCGATTAAAATCAACTGAAATGGTCAAAACACGTTTTCTTTTGCCACGCTCACATATTAATTCGAAAAATTATAAAATTTGGAATTTAGCAATAACTTGACATCACGGACCCAACAAAACTGGTTTCGTCGAAATCCGAGGTCGTTTGCAAAATGTCCATTTTTAAGGGCCTGAATTCCATAGCGACTATTCAGAATTTTCAACTGGACATATCTCTCAATTTTTAAAGTGAAATCTCAGTTTCTTACATCCGTTAGAAAGATATTATCAACTAGATCCTATCATTTTTGGTTTCACTAAAATCCGGATTATTTTGCACCCGGTACATTCAATTGAAGTTTGAAATCGAATTATCGAACTACCGCGCCATTTTCAATTCTATTTATAATTATATATAATTATTTATATTCCAACGACGACGTATATAATATATACGTTCGAATTATATTCAAAATAAATTTCTCGTCGATATTATTTAAAATAATTCATTTTAAATAATCAAAATTCGCTAAAATTGCCAAAATAAAAATTTTAAACTGGCCCAGATTTTCGGGTTGTTACAGGCCGCTACCTCCAGCGACCCCATTCCCCCTCCGACCGAAAATTTGAAAGTTTTACTAATTTTAATTTATAGTTAGATCTTTTTTTATGCTATATAATGATCTGATTTATATTTAGATAAAAACCGAATATTTTTTTAGTTATATAAAATACAATTTTTAGTTATATAAAATGATTAGATTTTTGTAGTTAAAAAGCTTTAATTTTTTATATGAGAAAAGCTTTGATTTTTAAATGAGAAAATATTTGATTTTGATATGAGAAAAGTTATGATTTTTTACTTGGGAAAAGATACGATTTTTAACTTATATAACTTATGATTTTTCATGAGTACAAAAATGTGATTTTTATAAAATAGTTAGCGAAATAAAAATACGATTTTTATGATATGGGTAACATTATAAAGACTCGATTTTTATCATATGAATGGATTCATATGTGATTTTTATCTACATGAAGCGATATAAAAATACGAACTTTATTTTATGTGAAGCGATATAAAAATATGAACTTTAATTTATATGAAGCGATATAAAAATATGAACTTTATTTTATTTGTAGCAACTTAAAAATATTATCTTTATAGAGAAAACTAATTTATAAAAATATGATTTTTATAAATATAGTAGCGATATAAAAATATGAACTTTATTTTATTTGTAGCAACCTAAAAATATGATCTTTATAGAGAAAACTAATTTATAAAAATGTGATTTTTATAAATATAGTAGCGGTATAAAAATATGATTTTTATATATGCAGAGGATTAAAAATAAGATTTTTAATATAAACTGTGTGAAAACAGATTACGTTGAAAACAGAGCGAAGATTTTCTACGTATGAAGAGTCGCGGTGTTTGGTTAAGCTTATGGGTGAGAACTTCTCACTAAAATTTCTTATGTACAGTTATTTAGTTTATAACTGCATATATGAACTGTTCCCCATCGTCCATAGACCATGGACGACTTGTGTGATTGTTTGGTTTGATTGGATTATTTGTTTGAATTTGGTTGTTTGGCTGAAATGGAATTGATTAGAATTGGTATGTGTATGGCGTAGGCCATTATTAGACTGGGGATAAGGCTAGGCCTTATCCCGGATCTAGTATCGTGCTGTTATGCTGCCGAAATTTTCTAAAAAGTGTTAGAAAAATTTAGTTAAATAAAAATATTATTTTTAGCTTATAACTGAGATAAATAAAATAATTATTGAATAGTTAAAAATAAGTTAACACATTCATATACAAGTCGGACGACTTGTATATGCTCGCCTGTTTTTATGATATCGATTGGGTCGGTAATTTTACACATCACTCGACTGCACAAATAATAATCAGTATTTGTTGTTTGAAACCCCACACGAGTATTGGAATGATATTTGACGTACACTAATCCCAATTATTTAGTGGTATGCCAATCGATTGGTTGACAGGCTGTATAAGCGTTATTAATTTATTTTAATGCTTATACAGTGGTAGAAGGCACACTGGATGATGGTTGATTATTTACTATGGTAGTTATGTACATGAGTTGTATGAAATCCATATAACTAACGTTATATGGTAATTGATTGGGTCTCTTTCCAATTTGGAAAATAACGAATATTTTAAAATAATATTCAGGAAAAGGAATAAAAATATTCATGTGTTGAATAAAAGCCGTATTGATTAGATATGCGCCATTTTGATGCGAACGATATTTATATCAATTTTATTCGTTTTTATAATGAATATCGAAAAGGAAAGGACTTCAAAATCCAAAATATTATCATTAAAATACTTTAATGGTAAACACTATTCAGTTTTGATTTAAAATTGAAGTAAAAGTGGAAATCGTTTTAAAACAAATTTATAAAATACGTTTTGAACAAAATATATATATTAATGGTTTGAATAGAACGCGCCGCGCCGCGGCCGTTCGCGAATTTCGAACATCGACTTCGAATGGATATTACGGGAGGTCCGAC
This sequence comes from Allium sativum, assembly GCA_030737875.1. Classification (NCBI taxonomy): domain Eukaryota; kingdom Viridiplantae; phylum Streptophyta; class Magnoliopsida; order Asparagales; family Amaryllidaceae; genus Allium; species Allium sativum. The sequence goes on along the minus strand of CM060919.1, from coordinate 118,031,384 downwards.
CGTCGGATTCTCCTAAAACCGGAACCGTTGGGTTCGTATCGAAAAGAGCTTTCCATAAGAAATTTAAAATCTAACGGCTGGATTTGGAATTATGTCCAAATCAAATTTGGAAAAGGTCGTTGTAGGTGTAGTTCGACGACCATTTATGGAAATCCACTGTAAGGGCCTTAATAAAAATATTAAAAATATTAATAATTTGTGTAAAATCATAATAAATGATTTGGGAAGAATTGGGACGAAATTTTTTTCGTATTTAAAGAGATAAAAATAGATTTTTATCGAAATGAACTAGTTCTGAACTAGAATTATAATCCAATTATTTTTACATAAATAAATTGGATTGAGAAATGGTTTTAAAAATAACCGGAATTTTTAATATATGAATTGGAATGGATTTGAATCGAGATTATCTTCGGAATACTTTGACATTGGATTTCTTGATTATACGGATATTGTTATGGAAATTTGGAAGATATATTTATATCGTTATTTCCAATATGATATTTGTTGGTTTCAGAATTCGATATTGAATATAAGCCGATATAATTTCTATTTAGATCCTTATATTTAATATCGAATTGGATTTTGAATTTGTCGTGAATGGTATCTTTAATAATACTGTTCTTAAACCCAATGGAGTTAATAAAATTAGAAACTAACTGGAGATTAGCTAAGTCGAATGGTTTCCTAGGTATTGATCTGATGTTGGTTTCGGCCTTCGGGATTAATAGTTAGGGAATTGTTCCTCTTATTAATTTACGGTTAGAGACTAAAGAAACGTGAATTGGGTTTATCGCGAACTGTGTTTTAAACAACACTTGTTCTTTAACCTGATTTACAGTGAAATGGGATTTGGAATATATAAATATTTTCTTAAGTTTTAATGGATGTTTTTCCAAGGTAAAGTTTTCCAATTTAATAAAATAAATTGGAATGGAATGGAGTTCTATTTGGTAATAATCGAAATGAGCTTCTGCGGAGGAAGACCGTTACTACAAACGGAATTTTAAAGGCTTTGCCGTTATTCCATTTATATTATTGGCTGGATACGGAAGTTTATATTGATTATGTATATTGATCTATTTTCCGTGAAGATTCCATAATTAATGGAATGGGGTTTTGGGTTTATCGTGGACTGTGTTTTTAAACGACATTAGTTCTTTAACCCAGTTAAAGATAAGATTAATTTCTTAACTTTGAAAAGTCATTAAGTAATGATTTTTGAGATTAAAACTGAATTAGAGTTTTAATGAATCTTTAATTAGGTTGAAATATGAATATGATAATTTAAATTATCAAATTCGGGTAATGATCGAGAATAGAGTACTACCAGTTTTACTACAGGCGATAGTTAAATCTTTAATTAGATTTGAACATGAAATGGTAATTAAATTTACCGATAACAATGTGGTGTTAGATATGGAGTATTACCAGTTTTTCTCCATGGGATGAATAGGTTGGGATTGGGAAATATAATAAATGATTACTTCGGTAAAGTTCGCTAATCCCGACTAGTTTGGATAAACCTTAATATGGTTTAAAATTGTGAAAAGAATATTTGAATAAAAGAATATTCTGGATTGGAATGTAGCGTATGTTGTGTTTGTGTAACACTTGTTTATTATATACGCGAGTTATTCGGAAAGGCCTGCTTTATACCCATTCTAAATAACTAATTGGACGATTAGTTGACGATGAAGAAGGTGCCTCCGGTTTCGTTCAGACCCAGGACAAACTTGTAAATGGACTGCGTGTCTGACATCGGATTTCATTATGTGTGATTGATAAACGTCTGTTGCATGGCATGAAATGCCTGTGTGGCATGCAGAGATGCATATGATCAAGACTTTTGTCGAAAAGCAAAGTTTTGTGGTTGAAGATCAAAGCGCGGCTTTGATATAGCATGGCTTTGTATATGGCATTAATTCGCGAGCCTCACACCCTGGTGCGAATCAGAAACGGGAGAGGATATCAGGGAGGACATGCGTTTCCTTCTAGCTAGGAGTGGTGTCAGGGTTTTGCACGCACTGGCATTTTACTTATGTGGATAATTGATAGCGAGGCGCCTTGGTTATATTGGTCGTTCCAGGGCCGATGGTTTGTTTGGGATATGACCAGTTTACGCCCTATAGGACGGGGAAACGCATTGTTCAGGCATTTTAATCCACTCCGTGTGTACCAGCCCAGACGATCCAAAGGCTTGACTGAGTACTTGCCTAAGACTTGGGCTAGAGCGTCTCGAAGTGGGCTAGGACGATCCCTTGCCTTGGTTCACAGATGGAAATCCAGCTTCCAATACGACATTTTGCGGTTTTGATTGTAGAGCCTAGTATGCGACAAAGTGGGATGGGACAGTCATGCCGTCTATGATTGATACATTTATATTTGAAATTGTTTTGACACTATACAATTATAGTAACAGTAAAATATGAAATTTGACGTACCAAGCATTTTTGGCTATTATAAGGTAAAAACTCTATCCTCCAGCTTGCGTTGCATTGTGTGATGGACCTGAGTCTTATGATAGCTTCATTGTTCTTTATTTAGCATTGCGCTATTTGTTTTATGCACTGGTATTCTTGGGGGAAAACCCGTTTTGTGTTATACAGCGTGGTCCCTTGATTTACCTAATTTTAAAAATAAAGATTAATAACTGTTTTAGTTCTCACACTAGTCACATGACTGACCTGGAGTTTATTGTTTTAACCTAAACTTTGGGTGCCCCTATTTTCCATATGGGCAGCTAGTAGTTTTGGTTTTGCAGATTTATATTCATAGGATCCTGCTTTACAGCTGGAATGATATTCGGAAAGCTCTGTATCTGTGTATCTCTTTCGGTTGTGTTTTGTATTTATTTTCCGCTGCTATGTAAATTATTAAATCTCTGATATTGATCAAATGTATAATATTTATTCATACTCTATATGTTCTTGTACTCTAGTGTAAATTGTTGTAATAAGCAATGAAATGTTCTTCTGTTTTTATTACGATTAGTTGTGTTTTCAACTCAATCCGGGCTGTCCTTTACGGGGAAGTTTGGGTTGTTTCATTTTGGTATCAGAGCTTTGGTTTACAAAGCTCGAGAACAAGACACATTAGAACCGAACGAAACATGTAACACCCCATATTTTGAGTTATTGAATTAACGAAAATTAAGAACATTTAATTTTTAAATGAAAAAGGAATGAAGGGAACTGGGTTGCGCCACTGCGTTCGTCTTGGAATTCTGCTTGGGAAAGAGTCCAAGTTTTCGAAAATCGGAGTCCGGACGAAGAAGACACGACCTTCAGAAGAATTAGAAAAAATATATATAAAAGGGGCCAGGTCGACCAGAAGGTCGACCTCCCCCTATAGGTCGACCTGGGGGTCGACCTCCCTTGGGGGTAGGTCGACCTATTTTCAGGCCTGCGACGTGTTGGACGATGCTGAAGGGTTCTTGGGTGATCTAAGGCCCAAGATAATTCACTACACCTATAAATATGTGATTAACCCTAAACCTAATTAATAAAATATTAACTATGATGCCGTTATGCTGCCAAGCTCCCTCCTAAAACCTAGCTGCCGCCTCTAAAGCAAATCTCAAGTGTTCATACACAACTCAAATTAACGTTTAGAGCTTCAACAACAATCTAAGAAGATAAATCAACATCACCGCAATGTTTCTGCATCAATTTCATTTCATAATTCTTTTCTTTAGCCACTAAAGGTGAGTACAGTTATTTTCACAATATAATGGGTTTTAAAGTAACATGAAAAGGTTGTAAAAAGGATTCATATATGTTTTTGTAATCGGAATCTCACCAAGTCTTCACCTTTTTGATTCATGTCATCATATGCCTATGTTTCTATGTAAAGTTCATGCCTTTTGCTTGTTTATTCATGTTAAATCTTTTACTATGCCTCTATGCCAGTTTATATGCCTTTTTATTTCATGATGCAGTTTTATTCCAATTTTCTGTGATTTGACTACCTCTTTTTTTTATCTAGGCTACTTTCGAGCCTATGCTAAACATACGTACGAATACGAATACGTGGGAACGATGGGGAATATTGAAAATATATTGAATATGGAAAATTGGATATTATGGGATTATTGGGTTATATGTGAAATTGGCATATTTGGGTATGAATCACATGAAATTGATGAATTGGCCTATTATTGAATAATATGTGAAATTGACTAATTAATATGTAATTAGTGTAATTAATGACAAGTTGAAATAGGCAAAAGTTGTGCATGATTATATGTTGAATTTGAAACTCATGACATGAAAATTGGGGTTTGAGTGAAATACGATGTCAATGAACCTTTGACACGAGGTTAGGCGCAATTGTGGTGTAAGACTGCCCAGAACCGCCCGGCAAATCCAGCTGCCAGAATTGGATGTCTAATGTGAGAGGTCAAAGGCGTGAATTGTAGGCATAACGGTTGGTGACACGAGGTTAGACTCGGTTTGTGGTGTAAGACTGCCAGGGGCCACCCGGCAAATCCAGCAGCCACAAAGTGTTCGGTCTAATGTGGGAGGTCATACACCGTCCGTCATAATGAATGAATTAAGGAATTCTAACCATAATAAGATATGGGTATGGTTAGAGGGTTAAGTGGGGTGACATGTAAAATATGACATGTAAAATATGACATGTAAATATGGACTTAACCAGAATGAGATAAGACATGTAAAACATGTAAATGTGAGCTTAACCGTAGCATGTGTAAGACATGGACATTTTAATTAAAATGGTTAAGTGAGGAAAACCTAGTGGGGACCAAGCATAGGTGGGAGGCTTGTGTAAGATGGGGACCTGTTTCAACTAGTAAACCGTTTGAGTATCTAATTGGGCTCGGTACTAGGCCGAGGTTGGGGCACGCTTACTGGGCTTGATTGTAAGTGGTCAAAACGTTAATAGCGGTGGCAACGCGAGTCCAACGGCGTCATGTGCGTGCATGGGTCCGGGCTGGTAGGTAAGACGTTGTTGCATCGTGTAGGTGTAACCATGCATTTTTATATTGGTATCAGGTTTGCCACTTTAGGGAGTGATACACCCTATTGTGCAGCCAGCACGGGGGCCTACGAGGTTTAGGGAGCCGATCAAATGGGTAGGGTAAGGATACCTTAGCGGTGGTGGGAGCAAGTCGGCACCTACGATAGCAGCTAGGTACAAGTAACTACCAAGTTTGTCATGTGGGTACAGTTAGTGGGAAGGGATCAACCTTTAGTAAAAGAGACTAGTAGTAGTGCGGTGTAAATAAGTAATGTGGTGTAACTTAGTAAGAGTACGGTGTAACGAAATACATGTTGGTTGAGTCGGATAATTCTTTGGGTGCTAGTCTGATGTTGACTTCAGTCTTCAGGGTTAGTACTTGGAGAGTTGTTCTCTTAACCAAGGTGTAGGATTGTCTTAGTACTTAGGAATGAAATCATCTTGTCCACACTTTTATCTTACCTTATCTTGATTACAGCCATATCATGATGCCTGTTTATGTCTTGTTCTATTACTTCACCTATTGTTTGTTAAAATCACTGGACTCGCCAGACTTTATGTCTGACCCATTTTGTTTCCACCTCTTTTCTTTCCTTTCCCCCCTAGGTTTGACAGGAAGGAATACTACAACTTAGTGACGATTTCTTTCAGTAGCTTGAAGAGAGTAGATGTACTACTTTAGTCTCTCTCATCTTTATGGCTTTGCTTATGCTCAGTGGGGATTACTATATTTATGTTTTTCATGTATTTGCTTCTTTATGTATTATGGAGTTTTTGGAAAAGACTATTGATCCTGTTGTAATGGTTTTGAGTTATGATGCTATGAAATAACTTTTATCTTCCGCTGTGTTGTTTTTATTTATCTACTCATGTAATTTATCTGTTCTATACTCTTATAACGCTTCATGGACATTAGTGCATTCCCTTTGCGAGTGACATTAATGGACATGGGGAGTTACACAACAATTCATCAGAGATCGGATTAGTAATATCCAATAGGAATGACTCACTAGAAATGGGATCAGTGGTATCCTAGAACGAGTCAAAAGAGTGTTATTTTTAAAATAGAAATGAAAACAAACTTTGTTTTGAAAATTAAAATCTTATTATACGTATTTGAATATTTTATTTTGTTTTATTTTGGACCATCGAGTATATAAAGATTTGCATATACGTTTAATCCACGTGTATACGAAGTCTCAAACATACTGGATACATATGGAATCACACTCTAGTCGCCCGGAGATGGTTCTGATGATAGTCTAGACATCATCAGAGTTTTATGTTCGAATTTCGAAAGTGGGATATCTATATATTTCCAATTGACTGGTGTGAGAACCAAAACTATATAGGGCTTATCGTTGTGACTTGGCATTAAAACATGATTTTTGAGTATATAAAAATTATGAGTTTGAAACGTTAACCAACTAATTGATTGCTGGTTGTGTTGTTTGATTATTTGTTAACTAATTTAACCAATATGTGCATGTAAGGTAGATTTATCCAAATCAAGTTAAATATTGAAAAAAATTGAAAATTTCTTGAAATTTGCATATATGTAAATGTATATACATCGAACAGGTCATAGCGGAGACGCTAAAAAGAGGAATAAAATTGTATGCCCAATAAACAGGTACATGTTTATTGTATTTCTTGGGGTTTTGATGATTTTATGAGCCGATTGGCTAGCCGCTTGGCCGTTTCCTTTTCTTTTTGAGATGAGAGGGCCTGTGTGGCGGTTTATGGATTTTCCCGATGCTCCCGGTGCAAAGGAGGTTATGGCGAAAGTTTTCGAAAATTTATGGTTTTAGCCAAAAATTTTGATAAATTTGAAAAGTTCTTAGAAACTGAAAAGTTGAAGAATTTAAGCCATAATGTAACGACCCAGAAAATCTGAACCAATTTAAAATTTTTAAATTGGCTAAAATAATGGATTTTAAATATTTAAAATAAATATTTTAAATAATGGCGATGAAAACTGAGTTGAAATCGACATTTGAAAACGAATATAATTAATTATAATTATATATAGATTTGAAAATGGCGCGGTAGTTCGATAATTCGATTTCAAACTTCAATTGAATATACCGGGTGCAAAATAATCCGGATCTTAGTGAAACCAAAAACATTAGGATCTAATAGATGATATCTTTCTAACGAATCCGACCAATAGGAATTTGATAGCGGGAATCAAAAGATATGTCCAGTTGAAAATTCTGAATAGTCGCTATGGAATTCAGGCCCTTAAAAATGGACATTTTGCAGATGACCTCGGATTTCGACGAAACCACTTTTGTTGGGTCCGCAGTGTCAAGTTATTGCTAGATTTCAAATTTCATAATTTTTCGAATCAGTATGTGAGCGTGGCAAAAGAAAACGCGTTTGACCAGTTTTTGTTGAATTTAATCGACTGGAAATTGGCCATTTTTCAAACGGTCTTAGAATTCGACGAAACTAGTTTTGTTAGGACCGTATCGTCAATACGAAGCTAGAAAATATTTTTCTGGAATTTTTCTAGTTAGTATGTGGCCCCGGTAATTTGAAAAGTGCGTTTAAAATTCAATATAATGATTTAAAAGAAAATTCAAAAGGAAACTGGCTGTAACGATCAAATCAGTTTGCGATACATATCCCATTGTGTTCGGAATGGGGGTAAAACGCTATGGGCGACAGGCGGTGGGCCTCGTTTAGAGGTCGTATGTGAAAGTCAACTTTTTGAATAATTAAATAATAAAAAATATATATATATATTTTTATTCCCTCCCTCCCTCTTATCTTCTGCTTGGCCCCCCCGTTCGTTATAAAACATAACAGAAAGAAGAAAAAAAAAACCCAAACCCTAAACCTAAATCGCCAGCCCCCCCTAACCTCGAACGCCGACGAAGAGCCCCCCCTTGAAGCCATCGCCTCCCTCCATCGCGTTCGAGACTCGAAGTCGCCCACCGCCTTTCCTCCGTCGAAGCTCGAAGCCGCCGCCTGCTCCTCCTGCCGCCGACGAAGACGAGCATCGCCCCCCCCTTCGCAGCTACATCGGTAAACTTTTTTATTTATTTATTTATTTTCTTTTTTATTTTATTCTTTAAAAACTGATTTGTTTTTAGGAAAAAAAAAACAGATTATTAAAAATATTTAAAAAACCGATTTGTTTAAAAAGAATTGAATACTGGTTTTAATTAAAATTAAAAACTGATTTTTTTTTTTAAAAGTTAGAACAGAAATTTTTTTAAAGTATAAAAACTGAAATATTTTTATAGGTATAAAACTGATATTTTTAAAAGTATAAAACTGTTTTGTTTTAAAAAGTTAAAAACTGATCTATAAAAAAATAAATAATAAAAACTGCATTTTTTATTAAAATAAAAACTGCATTTTTTATACAGTTAAAAACTGAATTTTAAAAGATTCAAAAACTGCATTTTTATAAAAGAGAAAAACTGATTTTATTTTGAACTTTAAAATAGAAAAAAGGTTTAATCTTTTAGTAGAAAAAGATTTGAACTTGCAGAAGTAAAAATCATATTTTTATATTTGAAAGCAAAAGTAAAAATCATATTTTTATATGTGAAAGCAAAAATAAAAATCATGTTTTTATATGTGAAAGCAAAAGAAAAAAATCATATTTTTTATATTTGAAAGCAAAAATAAAAATCATATTTTTATATATTGAATAGCGTAGTAAAAATTCTATTTTTACATATGCAGAGAATACGGGTGAAAGCGACAAATAGGCGAAGATTTCTATTAAGAAGAGTCGTGAAGTTGGATAGCTATTGGTGAGATTTCTGATTTAAAATTTATATATATATGTGTGAAGTAAAAGTGAATTGCTATATATATATATATATATATATATATATATATATATATATATATATATATATATATATATACGCCCCCTCGTCCACAAACCATGGACGATATTTATTGGTTGAAATTGTTGTGGAAATTTGATTGATAGCGAATGATTGTTTGGGATTGTTTGTGATTGTTATTGGTTGATTGTGGTTGAAAAATACCCATTTGTGGTTGTGAAATATTTGGTTGAAACCACTTAGGATTAGTTTGTGGAAATGAATAAAAATATATACATGCCGCCTGCGTGCGAACTAGATGCATGTTTCCCATTGTCAAAAACCGCGAGGTTTTAAGGTAGAGCGAGGAGCCGTACTAGGGACGGTGCCGGTGTAACTACCCTGCCGTTATGCTGCCGAAATTTTGAATAATATTTGTGTGTTTGAATTATTTTCATATGCTTAAACTATTGAAAACATTCATGTGTTGAATTGATATTCATTCGTTGTTTAGAAATTCATGTGTTGAATGGTATTCATATTTTGAAATAAACAGTTCGATAATAAAAATCACATTTTTATCGATATCTATAAACTATAGAAAACATTCATGTGTTGAATTGATATTCATTCGTTGTTTAGAAATTCATGTGTTGAATGGTATTCATATTTTGAAATAAATAGTTCGATAATAAAAATCACATTTTTATCTATATATAAAAACTATAGAAAACATTCATGTGTTGAATTGATATTCATTCGTTGTTCAGAAATTCATGTGTTGAATGGTATTCATAATTTGAAATAAATTGTTTGATAATAAAAATCACCTTTTATCGACTATATGAACTATATAGAAAAATAGTGTTTTGAAATAAATCGTTTTACAATAAAAATCACATTTTTATTGTATGCATAAATCGTTGAAATGTGAAGGGTTAAAAAAATAGCCACTTGTTCAAATAAACATATACGAGTTGAAATATTCATTAATTAGCTAATGAGATGATTTGCACCTATTTATGTAACATTAGAATGAATGGGGTTTTTAAACCAAATAGAAATCAAATATGAAGTTGAATAGAAAATGAAAAATGATATGGACTGTATATATATGTACATGCATATTCATTGAACAGGTTATAGCAAAGGGGCTAGAGAAGAGGAATAAAATTTGTGCCCGACAAATAGGTACACATTTACTGATTTGTTTGGGTGATGATTTTGAGCCTGTTGGCTAGCCGCTTGGCTTTTTCTTTTTCTTTTTGAGATTAGAAGGACCGGGACGCTATTTGCGATTTCCCGACGCTCCCGGTGCAGGGGAGGTTATGGCGAAATTTTTCCAAAATTTAAGGTGTTAGAAAATTTTTTGAAGTAAAAACGATATTGAAATTGTTGAATGAACTATATTTATATAAATATATAAATATAAATAAAATTAAAACGAAACGAAGCCGTGCAGTTCGTATTTTGAAACCGTGATTTCAAACGACTAGTATGGGAAATCCAACCATTGGATTTTCCCGAAATCTCAACCGTCGGGTTCGCCTTGGAATAATCTTTCCAACGGCACCAACCTTGTAAAAATCCAACGGTTGGATTGTCTGGAATGTTTAATTCAAATCTAAAGAAAAACAGCGCCAGAAGCGATTATATTTATATATATATAAATATAATTATATATTTAATCGAATAACGACGATGCAGTTCGTATTTTGAAATCGAAAATTCAAACGATTGTACCGGGAGATCCGACCGTCGGATTCTCCCGAAACTGGAACCGTTGGATTCGTTTTGAAAAGACCTTTCTAATGATGTAAATTTTGTGAAGATCCAACGGTTAGATTTTCAGATATGTGTAAATCAAATCTGAAGAAAAACAGCGCCACGGCCGCCTTATGGCCCGAAGCGTCGTTTTAAATAAAATGGCTATTTTAAAATAAATAAAAATAGCGATAAATAGTTATAAAATATCGTAAGCGATATGGAATGGAAATAAACTGAATTTGCTTGATTTATGTGATGTTTGATGGTTGAATGTGTTTGGTGTGAAAACTATATAAAGAACACAATTGGTGTTGTCGAATAATTTAACCATTGAAATAAATCGATTTGAAATTCTAAATATACGTGAATTATTTGAAAAGGCCGAGTTAATTCTCATTTCGAATAATCGACCGACGATTGAAATTCGAAGATGAAGACGATGGTCGAAGACCGGAGATCTTCACCTCGTTTGGATGGTAACCGAGGTCCTGATTGGGAGGCATCCCGAAATATGGATAATGAGTGGTGATCGTTCAGACGTACGTGTTGATCGAAGGGTTTGCGAGGTATTTAGTGCCTCCGGTTTCGTTCAGACCCAGAACGGACTTGTAAATGGACTGTGTGTCTGACATAGGATTTATTCTGTGTGGCATGCTAAGATGCAGAGATCAGGACTTCTGTTGAAAAGCAAAGTCTTGTGGTGATGATCAAAGCACCGCCTGTGTGGCGTAGCTTTGTGTATAACGTGAATTCGCGAGCCTCACACCCCGGTATGAACCTAAAACGGGAGAGGACATCAGGGAGGGCCTGCGTTTCTTTCTAGCTAGGGTGGTGTCAGTGACCTATCAGCCCTGACATTTATATACTTTTCACCTATGTGGTTGTTGCTGTTGCGAGGCGCCTCGGTTTGATCGGACGATCCGGGTCCGATGGAGTCATTCGTTGGCTCGTTTACGCCCCAAAGGGCGGGGAGACGTAGTGTTCAGGTATAATAATCCACATCGGTGGACCGGCCCTGACGATCTAAAGGGTTGATGCGTTCTGATCCTGTGGCTCGGGCTAGAGAGTCACGAATTCGGTAAGGACTATCTTTTGCCTTGGTTCATGACGGAAATTCAATTTCCAAATACGTGATCGTGCGGTTTTGATTGTATATATATATATGGCGACATGATATATGGTACCCATGCCGTCTATGATTGATAGTTATGATTTGAAATTGTTTTCAAAACATATAAACACTAGCAATAATATCAAATGCCTTTGTTTTATTCGTATCAAGCATATTTTGGCCGTTATAAGGTAAAAAACTCTATCCTCCGGTTTGCGTTGCATTGTGTGATGGGAACTGAGTCTTATAACGGCTTCATTCTTATAAGAAGCATAGCGATGTTTAAAAGAAAGATTTGTTTTAAAGCACTGGCAATCCAATGGAGTAAACCCGTTCCACGAAAGTGGCGTGGTCCTGTGATTAGCCAATTATATATGTGTTGAGTAGATTTCTCATACCAGTCCCATGACTGACTCGTAGTTTGTTTCACTCTCAAACTCGGGTGCCCCTTTTTCTACACGGGCAGCCTTGTATTCAGGTTTAGCTGGTTCTTTCTGGATAGCTGGAGCTGAAGATGGATTCTATCATTTATTTCTTTTTATGCTGTTCAGCTCCTATTGTACATATTTTGTTTATTTCCGCTGTAGACATTTATGTATAGCTGAACTGTATTTGTACTAAGTAAGATCCTGTATACTGTGTAACTCTGATGATTTATTTTATCCAGTATATTTTGTTGTTCACATCTGGTGTATTTATTTAATTCTGTTCTGCTATTATCTGTTTCTGTGTTATATTCCAAAGATAACCTTGTTTCCGTGAGAACGGGAATTCGGGTCGTCTCACATAATTAAAATAATGAATGTTGAGTTGACTAGTTAAACAACTTTCAGCTCCGTTCCTTTTCGAGGACGAAAAGATTTTAAGTAGGGGAGATTGTAACAACCCGGAAAATCAGAACCAATTTAAATTTTTTATTTTGGCTATTTTAGTGAATTTTGGAATATTTAAAATGATAATGGCTAAAAATTTATTTTAACCGAAGTTAGAGCGAATAAATTTATTTTAATTATAAAACGAGCCTGAAATGGCGCGGTAGTTTTAAAATTCGATTTCTAATTTCAAATGAATATACAGAATTCAATATAAGTCAGAATTGGACAAAACAAGAAACATTATAATCTATTTAACTATATCTTTCCAACGAATGTTAAAATTTTAGTTTTCACTTTAGAAATTGAAAGTTATGTCCAGTTAAAAATTCAAAATAGTCGCTATGGAATTTATATATATTATAAATGTTTATAATATTTATAAGGCCCTTAAAAATAGCCATTTTGCAAACGACCTCCGTTTTCAACGAAACCACTTTTGTTGGATCCAGAATGTCAAATTATTGCTAGATTCCAAAATTCAGAACTTTTGGAATTAATATGTGAGCGTGGCGAAGGAAAACGTGTTTGGCAATTTCAGTTTGAATTTAATCGACTGAAAAATGACCGTTTTTCAAATGGACTCCAAATTCGACGAAATCTATTTTGTTAGGACCGTATCGCCAATACGAAGCTAGAAATAATTTTTCTAAAATTTTCGAAGTCAGTATGTGGCCCTGGTAAATTAAAATATACGTTAAAATCAAGTTTGACTATTATATTAATTTATATTGAAATTTTAACGAAAACTGATCGAAACGATGAAATTAGCTTACGGGACATATCCCATTGTGTCCAGAATGGGGGTGATTAGTTAGGGGTGACAGTTGGCGAGTTTGATTTGGAGTTCAAAATAAAAAGTAACTTTTTGGGAATTTAAAATTTAAATTAAATAAAAAAAGTCAACCCTCCCTTTAATCCTCCCTCTCTCCTCAAACTACCCCCACCCCAACAGTTTTCTTAAACGATAATAATAAAAAGAAACAAAACCGCGCCCCCTCGTCCAGCCACAGCAAGCGATCGACGACCCCCTACCTCCTCGTGACGGCGGCCCCCACTCCTTCCCGTCGCTTCTCTCTCCCCTCCCCAGTTCAATCCCCCCAACGCCCACGAGCCCTAAATCCGACCAAAACCCGATGCCTCACGCCAAAACTAGACGCCGCCACCACCATTAACCCACCGTCGGCAGCCTCCGACCTGCTGCGCCCCCTGACTTGGCCGCCACCTCCAGCAACCTCATTCCCCATCCGACCGAAAATTTGCAAGTTTTATTGATTTTAATTTATAGTTAGATCTTTTTTTATGCTATATAATGATCTGATTTTTATTTAGATAAAAACCGAATTTTTTTTAGTTATATAAAATATAATTTTTACTTATATAAAAAGATGAGATATTTATAGTTAAAAAGCTTTGATTTTTATATGAGAAAAGCTTTAATTTTTATATGAGAAAAGCTTTTATTTTTACATGGGAAAAGATACGATTTTTAATTTATATAATTTATGATTTTTCATGAGTATAAAATTGTGATTTTTATAAAATAGTTAGCGAAATAAAAATACGATTTTTATGATATGGGTAACATTGAAAAGACTTGATTTTTATCGTATGAACAGATTCGTAAAGATGTGATTTTTATCTATAAGAAGCGATATAAAAATATGAACTTTATTTTATATGAAGCGATATAAAAATATGAATTTTATTTTATATGAAGCGATATAAAAATATGAACATTATTTTATTTGTAGCAACTTAAAAATATGATCTTTATAGAGAAAACTAATTTATAAAAATGTGATTTTTACAAATATAGTAGCGATATAAAGATATGAACTTTATTTTATTTGTAGCAACTTAACAATATTATCTTTATATAGAAAACTAATTTATAAAAATGTGATTTTTATAAATATAGTAGCGACATAAAAATATGATTTTTATATATGTAGAGGATTAAAAATAAGATTTTTAATATAAACTGTGTGAAAACAGATTACGGTGAAAACACAACGAAGATTTTCTACATATGAAGAGTCGCGGTGTTTGGTTAAGCTTATGGGTGAGAACTTCTCACAATATTTTTTTATGTACAGTTACTTATTTTATAATTGCATATATGAACTGTTCCCCGTTGTCCACAGACCATGGACGACTTGTGTGATTGTTTGGTTTGATTGGATTAATTGTTTGAATTTGGTTGTTTGGCTGAAATGGAATTGATTATAATTGGTATGTGTGTGGCGTGGGCCATTATTAGACTGGGGAAAAGGCTAGGCCTTATCCCGGATCTAGTATCGTGCCGTTATGCTGCCGAAATTTTCTAAAAAGCGTTAGAAAAAATTAGTTAAGTAAAAATATTATTTTTATCTTATAACTGAGATAAATAAAATAATTATTGAATAGCTAAAAATAAGTTAACACATCCATATACAAGTCGGACGAGTTGTATATGCTCGCCTATTTTTACGATATCGATTGGGTCGATAATTTTACACATCGCCCGACTGCACAAATAATAATAAGTACTTGTTGTTTGAAACCCCACACGGGCATTAGGATGATATTTGACGTACACTAATCCCAATTATTTAGTGGTATGTCAATCGATTGGTTGACAGGCTGTATAAGCATTATTAATTTATTTTAATGCTTATACAGTGGTAGAAGGTACTCTGGATGATGGTCGATTATTTATGGTAGTTATATACATGAGTTTTATGAAATCCATATAACTAATGTTATATGGTAATTGATTGGGTCTCATTCCAATTTGGAAAATAACGAATATTTTAAAATAATATTCAAGAAAAGGGATAAAAATATTCATGTGTTGAATTAAACCCGTATTGACCAAATATGCGCCATTTTGACGCGAACGATATTTATATCGATTTTACTCGTTTTTATAACGAATATAAAAAAAGAATGGATTTCAAAATCCAAAATTTTGAAAATATTATCATTAATATACTTTAATGGTAAAGACTATTCAGTTTTGATTTAAAATTGAAGTAAAAGTGGGAATCATTTTAAAACAAATTTATAAAATACATTTTGAACGAATTATATATTATATATATTAATGGTTTGAATAGAACACGTCGCGGCCGTTCGAGAATTTCAACCATTGACTTTAAATGGATATTACGGGAGATCCGACCATCGGATTCTCTAGAAACGAAACCATTTGGGTTCGTATCGAAAAGAGCTTTCCACCAAATATAAGAAATTTGAAATTTAACGATTGGATTTGGAATTATATCCAAATCAAATTTGGAAAAGGTCGTTGTAAGTGCAGTTCGTTGACCATTTATGGAAATCGAATGTAAGGGACTTAATAAAATTATTAAAAATATTAATAATTTGTGTAAAATCATAATAAATGATTTGGGAAGAATTGGAATGAAAAAAATTCGTATCTGAAAAGATAAAAATAGATTTTTATCGAAATGAACTAGTTCTGAACTAGAATTATAATCCAATTATTTTTAAATAAATAAATTGGATTGAGAAATGGTTTTAAAAATAACCACAATTTCCAACATATGAATTGGAATGGATTTGAATCGAGATTATCTTCGGAATACTTCGATATTGGATTTCGTGATTATACGGATATTGTTATGGAAATTTGGAAGATATATTTATATCGTTTTTTCCAATATGATATTTGTTGGTTTCAGAATTCGATACTGAATATAAGCCGATATAATTTCTGTTCAGAGCCTTATATTTAATATCGAATTGGAATTTGGGTTTGTCATGAATGTTATCTTTAATAATACTGTTTTTAACCCAATGGAGTTAAGAAAATTAGAAACTAACTGGAGATTAGCTAAGTTGAATGGTTTCCTAGGTATTGATCTGATATTGGTTTCGACCTTCGAGATTAATACTTAAGGAATTGTTCTCTTATTAATTTACGGTTAGAGACTAATGAAACGTGAATTGGGTTTATCGCGAACTGTGTTTTAAATAACACTTATTCTTTAACCTGATTTACAATGAAATGGGATTTGGAATATATATATATCTTTTCTTAAGATATAATGGAAGTTTTTCCATGGTAAAGTTTTCCAATTTAATAAAATAAATTGGAATGGAATGGAATTCGATTTTGTAATAATCGAAATGAGCTTCTATGGAGGAAGACTGTTACTACAAATGGAATTTAAAAGGCTTTGCCATTATTCCATTTACATTATTGGCTGGATACAGAAGTTTATATTGATTATGTATATTGATCTATTTTCCGTGAAGATTCCATAATTAATGGAATGAGGTTTTGGGTTTATCGTGAACTATGTTTTTAAACGACATTAGTTCTTTAACCCAGTTAAAGATAAGATTAATTTCTTAACTTTGAAAAGACATTAAGTAATGATTTTTGAGATTAAAACTGAATTAGAGTTTTAATGAATCTTTAATTAGATTGAAATGTGAATATGATAATTTAAATTATCAAATTCGGGAAATGATCGAGAATGGAGTACCACCAGTTTTACTCCAGGCGATAGTTAAATCTTTAATTAGATTTGAATGTGAAATGGTAATTAAATTTACCGATAACACTATGGTGTTAGATATGGAGTATTACCAGTTTTTCTCCATGGGATGAATAGGTTGGAATTGGGAAATATAATAAATGATTACTTCGGTAAGGTTCGCTAATCCCGACTAGTTTGGATAAACCTTAATATGGTTTAAAAATGTGAAAAGAATATTTGAATAAAAGAATTACTGGATTGGAATGAGGTGTATGTTGTGTTTGTGTAACACTTATTTATTATATACGCGAGTTATTCGGAAAGGCCAGGTTTATACCCATTCTGAATAACTGATTGATGATTAGTCGTCGATGAAGAAGGTGTCTCCGGTTTCGTTCAGACCCAGGACGAACTTGTAAATGGACTGCGTATGACATCGGATTTCATTCTGTGTGATTGATAGACGTCAACTGCATGGCGTGAATTTCCTGTGTGGCATGCTGAGATGCAAATGATCAAGACTTTTGTTGAAAAGCAAAGTTTTGTGGTTGATGATCAAATCGCAGCTTTGATATAGCAAGGCTTTGTGCATGGCGTTAATTCGCGAGCCTCACACCTGGGTGTGAATCAGAAACGGGAGAGGACATCAGGGAGACCATGCGTTTCCTTCTACCTAGGAATGGTGTCAGGTTTTTGCATGCCCTGACATTTTACTTATGTGGATGATGGATAGTGAGGCACCTCGATTATATCGGTCGTTCCGGGGCCGATGGTTTGGTCGGGATATGACCAGTTTACGCCCCATAGGGCGGGGAAACGCATTTTTCAGACATTTTAATCCACTTCGTATAGACCGGCCCTGACGATCTAAAGGCTTAACTGAGTACTTGCCTGAGACACGGGCTAGAGCGTCTCAAAGTGGGCCAGCACGATTCCTTGCCTAGGTTCACAGATGGAAATCCAACTTCCAATACAACATTTTGCGGCTTTAATTGTAGAGCCTAGTATGGCGACATAATGGGATGGGGCACTCATGCTGCCTATGATTGATACATTTATATTTGAAATTGTTTTGACACTATACACTTATAGTAATTGTAAAATATGAAATTTGACGTACCAAGCATTTTTGGCTATTTTAAGGTAAAAACTCTATCCTTCGGCTTACGTTGCATTGTGTGATGGGACCTGAGTCTTATAATAGCTTCGTTTTTCTTTATTTAGCATTGCGCCTTTTGTTTTATGCACTGGTATTCATGGGGGTAAACCCGTTCCGTGTTATACAGCGTGGTCCCTTGATTTACCTAAATTTAAAAATAAAGATTAATAACTGTTTTAGTTCTAACACCAGTCACATGACTGACCTGGAGTTTATTGTTTTAACCTAAACTCTAGGTGCCCCTATTTTCCACACGGGCAGCAAGTAGTTTTGGTTTTGCAGATTTATATTCACAGGATCCTGATTTACGGCTGGAATGATATTCGGAAAGCTCAGTATCCGTGTATCTCTTTTAGTTGTGATTTTTATTTATTTTCCGCTGCTATGTAAATTATTAAATCTCTGATATTGATCAAATGTATAATATTTATTCATACTTTGTATATTCTTGTACTCTGGTGTAAATTGTTGTAATAAGCAATGAAATGTTCTTCTGTTTATGTTCCGATTAGTCGTGTTCTCAACTCAATCCGGGCTTTCCTTTACAGGGAAGTTCTGGTCGTTTCACAAAACTTAATCTATTTTCTTCATCACGCGTCCTGTAATGCTCCACCCCGAGACCCACATTAAGAAAGAGAAATACATGGTAATTCCGTTTGCTAATGAGGAGAATAAGACTGGTTAGGGGCCACCAACTATAACCTTGTCTCAACTATCTACTGAACATGCCGACAAATGCTATATTTTTTCTCTCTCAAGTGGATCGACATATTCAATAAATACTTGAGACAAAGCTATAGATGGCTATGGATCTATCTGAACGAAACACCGTAACTAAATGAATATATCATCTCAGAACAGTAACAAATACATATACATATATATGCATGCTTACATGTACAATGATACATCTCAATATAATACAAATAATACAGTAAAGTGATATGGCAACAACTCAATATACGGAAAGTAAAGATTAAACTCTCGACAATATTCCATAAGGATGTGAACAATCCTAAAGTGATGAACCCATGTAAATTTTTCAGGCATCGAACATCCCAGATCATTAATAGAAATAAGTTAGAGGTTGAGAAATAAATAAGATAGAAAATTAGAATAGAAGAAGAAGAAGACAACTACAACATCAGAGTAAATACAAATCTCACAACGGAACGAATAAATATATTATGTAGCATAACTTTGAAATAAAACCAGTATATGTATATGATAACATTATCAGAGTACAACACTTACAACACAGCGAAAATAAACAATAGTTATATAATCCTGAAGCCTCCTGCTCCAAGCTCTCCAAGTATATCTGTAAAATCCCGACTACTTGGTTGCCCATACAAAATTGGGCACCCAAGAGTTTAGGGAAAACAAAACAAAATAAACTCTGGGTCAGTCATGTGACTGGTGTGAGTAAACCCCAACTATTTGTTTAACTTTTAAAATCCTTTTAAAAGAAAGAATAATCATAAGACCAATCCATACATAAACACGGATGGTTTTTACCTTATGATAACCCAAAACATTCTTTTTAAAAATCCATACTCTTCTGATATTATAATAAATTCTAAATCAAATAAATAGCAATCTAGTGGAACGTTTTAATCTTACGTTCAACATATATAATATATAATCAAAGACCGCAGGAGCTTATTGGGTAATGGATTCTAACTAGCAAGGTATGGGACCACCATCCGAGAGTGTATCTCTAGAGAGGAATACACCGGATTCAACAAGAACATCTTGTAACCTAGGCTAAACATGACCGGTCACTTATTTCGCTTGAGTATACCGAATGTATTATCACCAATGGTTGGGATTAGCAACCATTTTTTGAAAGGGACAACATTGAAATAGATTATAGAAGTAAACGGAATTTCTCTAGATTAGGTGACAATACACCCTAATTGGCAGCTAACCACTTAGCCATGCGACCTACCCGATTTTATACCATTTCCTGGTTGTGAGGCTTGAGACCATAACGAATAAATCACACCTTTATTTACTTTGAATGTCACATCGTCATACTCGCCAAATCACAAATTGATTTCCCTAAAAATACCACGGGTATACAGCTAAGAGAAACGAATTCCTCCGCCACCAAAACGTAAATAAGTTTGAAGAGATCTACTTACGCGATCTATTAAATGTACTCTGTCAGACATTCTTCCATACAGGTTGTCCTAGGACTGGACAAACCTAAGGGAGTATTCTGTAAACCCATCTTAGGCAATTTCTACCTAGCATTTGCCATAACAACCCTTGCATAAACTCCATCTTCAATTATCTTCATCAGATTTGACTAGCAACGCTGATGCAGATATAGAGTGGTTTTCAGATAATAAATCTGATCTCGTCTCTCCAAATTGATGACAGAAAAATGGTCAAAACTTTGATAGTCGGTTATTTAACTATCAAAGGAAAACATCCATGCACACAACGATCTTATTTCCAAATGGAAATTTTATCGATCAATCATCAATCAACATTTTCCTCTTTAAATTAATTTATCATTAATTTATTCATTTCCCCAATTTCCATATGTTCGTGAATTCTTTTTTTGGAAAATTTAGAAAAAATATGTTATCAATATTGGAAAATATTTCCATTCCTTTTTTACGCGTCACTATCCTCCCACATCTATCAGTTTCTAACTGTAAACTAGTAAGAGAACAATTCCCAGAATATCAACCCCGAAGGCCGAAACCAACATCAGATCGATACTCATAAAGTCATTCAATTTAACTAATTTCCAGTAAGTTTCTAATTTCCTTAACTCTGTTTCTTAACTTCTTATCAAATCATTTCTTATGCAACTCTCGGATTCGATTTACGATTCCACTTCTTTTATAAAAACATTGGTTATAACGATAACGTTACAATCCCTACTTTCAAAATATCTAACTTCGAATATAACTTTTATTCATTGATTTGAATAAATAATAATTAATAAATTTATTAAATAAATAAATAATTCATGATTTAAATATCGGAAAGTAAATAGTACTTTCCCGAATTCTTATTCACGTTCCATTTTATTTATCAAATCTCGTATACATGTCAACCTCATAGTGGATTTAATTTAATAAGTCTATAATTCTCTATCGCCTTTATATTCGATTATAAAATATCGGTTTTGTAACAACCTGGAAAATCGGAACCAATTTAAAATTTTTATTTTAGCGATTTTAATGGATTTTGATTATTTAAAATGATTTATTTTAAATAATAACGACGATAAATTTAATTTTGACGAAGTTAAAACGAATAAATTTATTTTAATTATATAACGAGCCTGAAATGGCGCGGCAGTTCGAAAATTCGATTTCAAATTTCAAATGAATATACAGAATTCAATATAAGTCAGAATTGAACAAAACAAGAAATATTTGAATCTGTTTAATCATATCTTTCTAACGAAGCTAAGAAACTAAGATTTCACCTTAGAAATTGAAAGATATGTCCAGTTTAAAATTTAGAAAAGTCGCTATGGAATTTATATATATTTTAATATATATAAAGCCCTTAAAAATAGGCATTTTGCAAACGACCTCCATTTTCGACGAAACCACTTTTGTTGGATGTAGAATTATTGCTTGATTCAAAAATTTGTAATTTTTGGAATTAATATGTGAGCGTGGCAAAGGAAAACGTGTTTTGTTAGTTTCAGTCAATTTGGATCGACCAGAAAATGGCCATTTTTCAAACGGTCTCCAAATTTGACGAAATTAGTTTTGTTAGGACTGTATCGTCAATACGAATCTAGAAATAATTTTTCTAGAGTTTTCGGAGTCAGTATGTGTGCCCGGTAAATTAAAATGTACGTTAAAGTCAAGTTTGACTATTATATTAATTTATATTTTAATTTTAACGAAAACTGATCGAAACGATAGAATTGGCTTACGGGACATATCCGTTGTGTTCGAAATGGGGGTAATTAGCTAGGGACGACAGGCGGTGGGTCTCGTTTGGAGATCGAAATTTAAAGTTACTTTTTGGAGAAATGAATTAGATAAAAAAAATTAAACTATAAAGCCCCCCTTTTCTTCTGAAAAGTCAATGGTCATTAAATCAAAATAAAAAAAAGAGAAAGGAAGAAAACCCCATCGCCCAACGACGACGACGCCTCCCCACCCGCCACCGCCCCAGGCGGCGCCGCCCACGCCAGCACCCATCCGCCTCTCCTTCTCTCCCTAACCCCTAGAGCACCCAACCAGACTGCCAGCCCTCCTCGGGTCCCACTTCGACCATCAGCTCCCAACCGCCGCCATTCCCCCACCTCAGACCGACGTGGAACTCTCCCCCCCACCACCAACGTCGGAAAAAGTAAGTTTTATGTTTATATTTATTTTATTTTTCAAATCTGAGTCTTTTATATGTTAAAAACGATTTCTAAAATTAGTTTTTCTTATGAATTGGCATTTATAAAATTAGTTTTTATATAGTTAAGAAAGGAATGATTTTTTTATTATAGAAAGAAATGATTTTTATTAGTAAAAAGATTAGATTTTTAAAAAATATCTACTCTAGAAAGATTTGATTTTTCTACTTTAAAAAGATTTGATTTTTATACATTAAAATGATTCAATTTTTATATGTACAATAGTGAATTAAAAATAAGATCTTTATTATAAAGAGAGCGATATAAAAATATAATTTTATAGAAATGATTTTAGAATAAAAACAGGATTTTTATTATGTATGTAGCGAATTAAAAATATAATTTTTATTGTATGCATAGCGAATATAGAGGTTTGATCTTTATAATGACGTAGCGATGTTAAAAATATAATTTTAACGTATACCGCGTGAAACAGATCTCGTAGGAAACACGGCGTAGATTTTCTACATAAGAAGAGTCGCGACGTTTGGTTTAGCTTCTAGGTGAGAACTTCTCACCAAAATTTCTTGTTCAGTTATTTAGTATATAACTGCATATATGAACCGTTCCCTCATCGTCCACAGACCATGGACGACTTGTGTGTTTGTTTGGTTTATTTATTTGGATTGGTTTATTTGTTTGGATTGGTTTATTTATTTGGATTGGTTTGGTAAATGAAATGGAATTGATTTGATTGGTATGTGTATGGCACAGGCCATTGTGAGACTGGGGATAAGGCTAGACCTTATCCCGTTTCTAGTATTGTGCCGTTATGATACCGAAATTTTCTAAAAAGTGTTAGAAAAATTTAGCTAAGTAAAAATATTATTTTTAACTTATAACTGGGATAAATAAAATAATTCTTGGATAGTTAAAACTAAGTTTACACATCCATATACAAGTCGGACGACTTGTTTATGCTCGCCTATTTTTATGATACCGATTGGGTTGATAAATTTACACATCGCCTAACTGCACGAATAATAATCAATATTTGTTGTTTGAAACCCAACACGGGTATTGGGATGATATTTGACTTACACTAATCCCAATTGCGTTATGTTATGTCGATTGATTGGTCGACAAACTGTGATAAGTGTTAATTATTTATATTAAATGCTTATACAGTGTAGAAAGCACTTTGGATGATGGTCGATTATTTATTGTGCCTGTTATATACATGTGTTTATGAAATCCATATAACTAACCTTATATGGTAACTGATTGGGTCTGATTCCAATTCGAAAATAAAGAATATTTTAAATAAGGAATATTTTGAAATAATATTCAGTAAAGGATTAAAATATTGAAATACGTGAAGCATATTGATTAGAGTTGCGCCATTTAGACGCGAACGATATTTACATCGATTTTATTCGTTATTACCACGAATATCGAAAAGGAAAAGATTTCTAAATCCGAAATTTTGATAATATTATAATTAAAATACTTTAATGGTAGAGATTATTCAGTTTTGATTTAAAATTGAAGTAAAAGTGGGAATCGTTTTAAAACGAATTTATAAAATACGTTTTGAACAAAATATATATAATATACATATGTATATATATATATATTAATAGCTTGAATAGAACGCGCTGCGCCCCGGCCATTCGTGAATTTCGACCATTGACTTCGAATTGATATTACAGGAGATCCGACCGTCGGATTCTCCAAAAACCGGAACCGTTGGGTTCGTATCGAAAAGGGCTTTCCAAGAATATAAGAAATTTGAAATCTAACAGTTGGATTTGGAATTATGCCCAAATAAAATTTGGAAAAGGTTGATGTAAGTGCAGTTCGACGAATATTTATGGAAATCGACTAGAAGGGTCCTTAATAAAATTATTAAAAATATTAATAATTTGTGTAAAATTATAATAAATGATTTGGGAAGAATTGTGATGAAAAATTCCGTATTTGAAAAGATAAAAATATTTTTTTATCGAAATGAACTAGTTATGAACTAAAATTATAATACAATTATTTTAAAATAAATAAATTGGACTGAGAATGGGTTTTAAAATAACCAGAATTTCCTATATATAAATTGAAATGCATTTGAATGGAAATCATCTTCGCAATGTTTCGATATTGGATTTCGTGATTATACGGGTATTGTTATGGAAATTTGAAAGATATATTTTACATCATTATTTCGAATACGATATTTGTTGGTTTCAGAATTCGATATTGAATATAAGCCGATATAATTTCTATTCAGAGCCTTATATTGAATATCGAGTTGGATTTTGGGTTTGTCATGAATGATGTCTTCACTAACACTGTTCTCAAACCCGATGGAGTTAAGAAAATTAGAGACTAACTGGAGATTAGCTAAGTTGAATGGTTTCCTGGGTATTGATCTGATGTTGGTTTCGGCCTTCGGGATTAATACTTAGGGAATTATTCTCTTACTAATTTATGGTTAGAGATGAATGGAATATGAATTGGGCTTATCGTGAACTGTGTTTTAACCACATTCGTTCTTTAACCTGATTTACACTGAAATGAGATTTGGAATTTATAAATCATTTTATTAAGATTTAACGGGAATTCTCCAAAGTAAAGTTTTCCAATTTAATATATTAAATTGGAGTTGAATGGAATTCGGTTCGATAATAATCGAAGTGAGCTTCTGTGGAGGAAGACTGTTAATATATATGGAATTTAAAGGCTTTGTCGTTATTCCATTTATATTATTAGTCAGATACAAAAACTGATATTGATTATATATTGATTTGTTTTCCGTGAAAATTCCATAATTAATGGAATTTGATTTTGGGTTTATCGTGAGTTGTGTTTTAAATGACATTAGTTCTTTAACCCAGTTAAAGATAAGATTAATTTCTTAACTTTGAAAAGTCATTAAGTAATGATTTTTGGGATTAAAACTGAATTAGAGTTTTAATGAATCTTTATTAGATTGAAATGTGAATATGATAATTTAAATTATCAAATTCGGGAAATGATCGAGAATGGAGTATCACTAGTTTTGCTCCAGGGCGATAGTTAAATCTTTAATTAGATTTGAACGTGAAATGGTAATTAACTTTACCGATAACATCGTGGTGTTAGATATGAAGTATTACCAGTTTTGCTTCATGGGATGAATAGGTTAGGATTGGGAAATTCAATAAATTATTACTTCGGTAAGGTGCGCTAAATCCCGACTAGTTTGGAAAACCATAATATGGTTTGAAATGATACCCAAAGGAAGATCAAAGAATAAATTTAAAAGAATTTATCTTTGATAAAATTAATGGGAACCTTTCCCAAAGAATAAGAATATTTGAATAAAAGAATATTCTGGATTGGAATGAGGCGTACGTTGTGTTTGTGTAACACTTGTTTATTATATACGCGAGTTATTCGGAATGGCCGGGTTTATACCCATTCTAAATAACTGATTCGACGATAAGTCGACAATGAAGACGGTGTTTGAAGACCGGAGGTCTTCACATCATTTGGATAATTACTGATGATCTTGATTGGGTTATACACCCAAGAGGAGGTAATCAGTTGGTGATCGTCCAGACGTACTTGGAGATCAACAGATATGCGAGGAATAAGGTGCCTCCGGTTTCGTTCAGACCCAGAACGAACTTTTAAATGGACTGCGTTACTGACATTGGATTTCATTCTATGTAACTGATAGATATCCGTTGCATGGTGTGAATTGCCTGTGTCGCATGCTGAGATGCAAGTGATCAAGGCTTATGTTGAAAAGTATAGTCTTGTGGTTGATGATCGAAACACGATTTTAATGTAGCTTATCTTTGTGTATGGCGTTAATTCGCTAGCCTCACACCCAGGTGTGAACCAGAAATGGGAGAGGACTTCAGGGAGGACATGCGTTTCCTTTTAGCTAGGAATGGTGTTAGTGGTTTTACACGCCCTGGCATTTTACTTATGTGGATGATGGATAGCGAGGTGCCTCGGTTATATCGGTCGTTCTGGGGCCTATGGTTTGGTCGGGATATGACCAGTTTACGCCCCCATAAGGCGGGGAAACACAGTGTTCAGGCATATTAATCCACATCGAGTGGACCGACCCTAACGATCCAAGGGACCACCTAAGTCAGGGTCTAGAGACATGGGCTAGATTGCCTCGAAGCGGTTAGGATGATCCCTTGCCTAGGTCCACAGATGGAAATCCAACTTCCAATACGACATTACGGTTTTAACTATAGAGCCTAGTATGGAGACATAGTAACATGGGATGCTATGCCGTCTATGATTGATACATTTATATTTGAAGTTGATTTCTTCACTTATAGTAATAATAAAAGATAAATTTCACGTACCAAGCATATTTGGCTATTATAAGGTAAAACTCTATCCTCCGGTTTGCGTTGTATTGTGTAATGGGACCTGAGTCTTTTAATAGCTTCATTGTTCTTTATTTAGCATTGCGCTGTTTGTTTTATGCACTAGTATTCTTGGGAGGAAACCCGTTCTGTGTTATACGGCGTGGTCCCTTGATTTACCTAACTTTAAAAATAAAGATTAATAACTGTTTTAGTTCTCAAACCAGTCACATGACTGACCTGGAGTTTATTGTTTTAACCTAAACTCTGGGTGCCCCTATTTTCCGCACGGGCAGCTAGTAGTTTTGGTTTTGCAGATTTATTCTTATAGGATCATGATTTACAGCTGGAATGATATTCGGAAAGCTCTGTATCTGTGTATCTCTTTCAGTTATGTTTTGTATTATTTTTCCGCTGCATAGTAATTTGTAAATCTCCGATATTTATCAAATGTATAATATTCATTCATACTCTGTATATTCTTGTACTCTGAAGTAAATTGTTGTAATAAGCAAAGAAATGTCCTTCTGTTTGTGTTCTGATTTGTCGTGTTCTCATTACAATCCAGGCTTTCCTTTACGGGGAAGTTCGGGTCGTCACAGGTTTCAAACCGAATATTAATTATCTTGCCAAATCCCAATTTATTCAATATATATAATGTAATAACCCGAAAATCTGGGCCAGTTTAAAATTTTTATTTTGGCGATTTTAGCGAATTTTGATTATTTAAAATGAATTATTTTAAATAATATCGACGAGAAATTTATTTTGAATATAATTCGAACGTATATATTATACGCGTCGTCGTTAGAATATAAATATTTATATATAATTATAAATAGAATTGAAAATGGCGCGGTAGTTCGATAATTCGATTTCAAACTTCATATGAATGTACCGGGTGCAAAACAATCTGGATTTTAGTGAAACCGAAAATAAATAGGATTTGATTGTGAATATCTTTCTAACGAATCCGAAAAATCGGAATTTCATGACAAGAATCAAAAGATATGTCCAGTTGAAAATTCTGAATAGTCGCTATGGAATTCAGGCCCTTAAAAATGGAAATTTTGCAAATGACCTCGGATTTCGACGAAACCAGTTTTGTTGGGTCCGTAGTGTCAAATTATTGCTAGATTCCAAATTTCATAATTTTTCGAATCAATATGTGAGCGTGGCGAAGGAAAACGCGTTTGACCAGTTTCTGTTGAATTTAATCGACAGGAAATTGGCCATTTTTCAAACGGTCTCAGAATTCGACGAAACTAGTTTTGTTAGGACCGTATCGTCAATACGAAACTAGAAAATATTTTTCTAGAATTTTTCTAGTTAGTATGTGACCCCGGTAATTTGAAATGTACGTTTAAAATTCAATATAAGGATTTAAATGTAAATTCAATGGAAACTAATTGTAACGATCAAATCAGCTTACGATACATATCCCATTGTGTTCGGAATGGGGGTAAAACGCTATGGACGACAGGCAGTAGGCCTCGTTTCGAGGTCGTATGTAAAAGTCAACCTTTTTGCAAAAATAAATAATTAAATATTAAAAAGGAAAAAAAAATTAATATCTCCCTCCCCTTTATTTTTCTGGCCCCCCCCGTTCATTCTTCAGATCGGAAATAAAATAAAATAAAATAAAAAAAAGGGGAAAGTGATCGAAGACCGTCTCCACCCACCGCGTCGCCACTGCCCACCCCTCAGGCGACGCCGCGCCACCCCACACCCCCCTACGACCATCTTCTCTACCCCTTCCTCTATCCTCCATCGTCTCCCCTTCTAAAACCCCAGAGCCCCCTAAACAACGTCGCCTCCGGCCAATGGAGCCACCACCGCGGCATGTCACCGCGTCACCACCCCCCTTCGACCTCCTCCGGCCACGCTGGCCCCTTTGCAGCCCACTAAACCGATTAACCCCCCTCCCCCCAAGCCCCAAAAAACCGACTGCCTCGCCTGAATCGGGCCACCGACGGCCTCACCATCACCTGGCCGCCACCTCATTGGACTGCACCGCCCTTTGCCACCACCAACGACCCCTCCGACCCCCGGTCATCCCAATAAAACCCCTTTTCCCACCAACAAATCAATGTAAGTCTTTATTTATTTTATTTTATTTCTTATTCATATAGCCTATAGAAAGTTTAGATTTTTAGAACAGGAAAGATTTGATTTTGATTTTGATTTTTATTAATAGAAAGTTTAGGTTTTAAGAAAAAAATATACAAAGTCTATATTTTATTTATAAAAAGGTTATATTTTTATGAAAGTAAGGATTATATATATATTTTTTTATGTAAAGAGAGAAATGAGTAAATTGGATTTTTATCACAGGAATAACATGAGAAAGGAAAGATAGAATTTTTATAAAAGGGAAGGTCGGATTTTTAATAATAGAAAGGTCGGATTTTAATGTACAATTTTTATTAGAGAAGTAACAATAAAAATTCTATTTTTACATTATAGAAGTAGCGAAGAAAAATTAGATTTTTCCATATCGGTTTGTAAAGAAAAATATAATTTTTATAACCAAGTAGCGAATTAAATATATGATTTTCATATAATAGAGAATATAAAAACTTGATTTTTATATATGTAGTGAATACGGACGACGAAAAGGACAAATGGGAACACGATGAAGATTTTCTACATATGAAGAGTCGAGGCGATTGGTTTAGCTAATCGGTGAGAACTTCTCACTCAAATTCTCTTTTTCTAGTTATATATATATATACTAGGATGCAGACGGTGCTTAGTAGCACCCGACACCCGTCATCCACAGACCATGGATGGCTTGTTTGTAAAACTGTTTGGTTGTGTAGTTGGTTAGATTATTTGGTTTGAATTGAATTGTTTGGTGAAATGGAATGGATTGATTGATGTGTGAATGGCGTGGGCCTTCACTAGACCGGGGATAAGGCTAGGCCTCGTCCCGTTTCTAGTATCGTGCCGTTATGCCGCCGAAATTTTCTAAAATATGTTAGTAAAATAAAAATAATCATTTATTGAATAAATGAACTGAATAGAAATTCAAGTGTTAAAATAAAATATAATTTTTAACGTGAAAGTGAATAAATAAATATTTATAAACAAATCGGCCGATTTGTTTGTATACACTGATTTGACTGATATCGATTGGGTCGATAAATTTTACACATCGCCCAACTGCACAAATAAAATCTGTGTTTGATTGTTTGAAACCCCACACGGGTGTTGGGATGAAATTTGATGTTCACTCATCCTGATTGGTTAAATATGTCGATCGATTGATTGACAGGCTGTTATAAGCGTTAGATATCTATATTTGATGCTTATACAGTGTAGTGCACTTTGGTTGATGATCGATTATTTATCAATGCTATTATATACATGTGTTGTATGGAATCCATATAATTAACATTATATGGTGATTGACTGGGCCTCATTCCAATCGGGAAAATAATGAATATTAGAAAAGAAAATTCATGTGTTGAATATAAAAATAGTCATGTGTTGAAACTATTCATGTGTTGAGTAAAATATTCTAAATAAAATAAATTACATCTTTATCATATTTAAAATTAGAACTACTTCTCAGTAGGAGTCTAATTGAAAATCAAACGATAGATACCGTAGTTTTATAAAATATTTTACATAACAAAAATAGTGATGTGTTGACAGTACTCATGTGTTGAGATTAGTCGTGTGTTGAAAAAAAATAGATTCATGTGTTGAATGGGATGAATATTCATTTGTTGAATAAAATAAAGAAGTTGTGAAAAATATAAAGCCGTGTTGATTAGTTTTGCGCCATTTTGACGTGAACGAGATTTATATCGATCTTATTCGTTGTATAATGAATATTGAAAAGTGATTTCGAAATTAAATATTTTAAAACGATTTCAAAATGAATTGAATTGAAAACGATTTCGAAATGAATTGAATTGAAAACGATTTCGAAATGAATTGAATTGAAAACGATTTCAAAATGAATTGAATTGAAAACGATTTCGAAATGAATTGAATTGAAAACGATTTCGAAATGAATTGAATTGAAAACGAATTCGAAATGAATTGAATTGAAAACGAATTCGAAATGAATTGAATTGAAAACGAATTCGAAATGAATTGAATTGAAAACGATTTCGAAATGAATTGAATTGAAAACGATTTCGAAATGAATTGAATTGAAAACGATTTCGAAATGAATTGAATTGAAAACGAATTCGAAATGAATTGAATTGAAAACGATTTCGAAATGAATTGAATTGAAAACGATTTCGAAATGAATTGAATTGAAAGTGAATTGAAATGAATTCAAATTGAATTAAAATTTGAATTGAATAGAAATGAATTTTAAAACGGATTTATAAAGAAGAATTCAATTTTGATTTGAATTGAATATAGAAGTTGAATTGTTTCAGAAACGAATTTAAAACAATTTATAAAATTCGTTTTAAAAGGAAATCGACGAAATATATATTATATATATTATATATATAATATAATGGCCTGAATAGAACGCGCCGCGCCGCGGCAGTTCGTGTATTTCGACCATTTATTTCAAACGGACATTGCGGGAGATCCGACCGTCGGATTCTCCTAAAACCGGAACTGTTGGGTTCGTATCGAAAAGATCTTTCCAATGAATATTAGAAATTTGAAATTTAACGGTTGGATTTGGAATTATGTCCAAATCAAATTCGAAAAAGGTCGCTGTAAGTGCAGTTTGATGGCCGTTGATGGAAATCGACTGTACGGGCCTTGATAAATTTATTAAAAATATCTATAATTTGTGTAAAATTATAATATGTGAATTGGAAAGAATTGGGCCGGAAAATTTCACATTAGAAGGTAAAAATAGATTTTCATCGAAATGAACTAGTTTTGAACTAGAATTAAAATCAATTTATTTTTGAAATAAATAAATTGAATTTGAAAGTGATTTTGAAAATAATCGATAATTTCCAATACGTGGATTGGACTGGAGCTGAATCAAAATTATCTTCGGGATATTTCGATGTTGGATTTCGTGACTATACAGATATTGTTATGGGAATTTGAAAGATATATTTTATATCGATATTTCCAATACGATATTTGTTGGTTTCAGAATTTGATATTGAATATAAGCCGATATATTTTCTATTCAGAGCCTTGTATTTAATATCAAATGTGATTTGGGTTTGTCGTGAATCGTGTTTTAGAAGACATTGGTTCTTTAACCCAGTTAAAGACAAAATATTGATTTTTGAGAAGATTAAAACTAAGTGGAGTTTTAATGAATCTTTAATTAGATTAAAAATGTGAATTGATAATTTTAATTATCAAATTTGAAAAGTGATCGAGAGTGGAGTACCACCAGTTTTGCTCCAAAGCGATAGTTAAATCTTTAATTAGATTTGAACGTGAAATGGTAATTAATTTTACCGATAACACCGTGGTGTTAGATGTGGAGTATTACCAGTTTTCTCCCTGGGATATATAGGTTGGGATTGGGAAATAAAATAAATAATTACTTCGGTGTGGTTCGTTAATCCCGACTAGTTTGAAATGATATCCAAAGGAGGATTAAAGAATAAATTTAGAAGAATTTATCTTGGATAAAATTAATGGGAACATTTCCCTAAGAATGTGATTTTGTGAATAAAAGAATATTCTGAAATGGAATGAGGCGTTTGTTGTGTTTGTGTAACATTTGTTTACTATATACGTGGGTTATTCAGAAAGGCCGGGTTTATACCCATTCTGAATAACCGATTCGATGAGATGTCGAAGATGAAGACGGTGGTTGAAGACCGGAAGTCTTCATATCGTTTGGGTGATTACTGATGATATTGATTGGGCTGTACACCCAGGATGAGGGAAACAGTTGGTGATCGTCCAGACGTACTTGGAGATGGATGGATATGCGAGGAAAGTGCCTCCGGTTTCGTTCAGACCCAGAACGAACTTGTAAATGGATTGTGTGTCTGACATTGGATTTTATTCTGTGTTGATTGATCTCTATTAAATATACATCTGTTTGGCGGCAGAGAATTTATTCTCTTGCTTAACGCCCTTCTCTGAGACGTACGAGCTCAGAGGTTGTATATCGATGGACATCAGTCGCATGGAGTGAATTGCCAGTGTGGCATGCGTAAGTGGCAATTGATCAGGGCTTCTGTTGAAAAGCAAAGTCTTGTGGTTGATGATCAAAGCACGGCCTGTGTGGCATAGCTTTGTGTATAACGTGAATTCGCGAGCCTCACACCTCGGTATGAGTCAAAAACGGGATACGGACCCAAGGAGTGCACGACGTTTCTTTCTAGCTAGGGTGGTGTCAGTGACCTACCAGCCCTGACATTTATATACTTTTCACCTGTGTGGTTGTTGGATATGAGGCGCCTCGGATATAGGTCTGTAAGGACCGGGAAACGTGTGTTCAGGAATAATTAATCCTCAAAAGTAAGAGAGGACCGGCCTTGGAGGTTCCAAAGGATCAGAGTGGGGTCCTGAGGCATTGCTAGAGTGTCTCGAACGCGGAGAGGAGCTTGCCCCTTGCCTCGGCTCATGACGGAATCCAATTTCCAATACGTGTATT
Organism: Allium sativum; assembly: GCA_030737875.1. NCBI lineage: Eukaryota > Viridiplantae > Streptophyta > Magnoliopsida > Asparagales > Amaryllidaceae > Allium > Allium sativum. The sequence continues at coordinate 117,997,943 of CM060919.1, read as the reverse complement.
GCGGTTTTAATTGTAGAACTAGTATGGCGACATGATAGATGGTACCCATGCCGCCTATGATTGATATTTATGATTGAAATTGTTTTGACACTATACACTTATAATAGTATCAAATAATGTGATTTAAACGTATCAAGCATGCTTTGGCTATTATAAGGGAAAACCCTATCCTCCGGCTTGCGTTGCATTGTGTGATGGGACCTGGGTCTTATAACAGCTTCATTTTTCTTTATTTAGCATTGCGCTGTTTGTTTTATGCACTGGTATTCTTGGGAGGAAACCCGTTCCGTGTTATACGGCGTGGTCCCTTGATTTACCGAACTTTAAAATAAAGAATTATAACTATTTTAGTTCTCACACCAGTCACATGACTGACCTGGAGTTTATTGTTTTAACCTAAACTCTGGGTGCCCCTATTTTCCGCACGGGCAGCTAGTAGTTTTGGTTTTGCAGATTTATATTCATAGGGTCCTGATTTACAGCTGGAACGATGCTCGGAAAGCTCTGTATCCGTATATCACTTCTAGTTGTGTTTTTGTATATTTTTCCGCTGCTATGTAATTTATTTAAATCTCTGATATTTATCGAATGTAATTTATTCATTTATACTCTATATATTCTTGTATCTGATGGAATTGTTGTAATAACAATGAAATGTTCTTCCGTCTGCGTCCTATTTTGTCTTGTCCTCACAGTAATTCGTTCTTTCTCATCTCTTCGGAGATCGGGGAAGTTCGGGTCGCTTCATTTGGTATCAGAGCTTTGGTTTACAGAGCTCGAGAACAAGACACATTAGAACCATACGAAAGAATTCATCAGATATTGGGTTAGCAACATCCAATTAGAATGACTCGTTAGAGATAGGATCAGTAGTATCCTAGAACGAGTGTGAAGAGTATATTTTTTCAAATGAAAACAATTTTGTTTTGAAAATTTAAACCATTTTATACGTATTTGATTATTTATTTATTTTGAATATGGACAATCGAGTATATATAGATTTTGCGTATACCCGTCATGAACGTATAGTCGAAGTTTTAATATACTGGATAGATATAGAATCATACTCTAGTGGCCCGAAGATGATTCTGATGATTGACTAGTCGTCATTAGTATTCATGTTCGTGTTTCGAAGGTGTGATATCTATATATTTCCATTAGGCTGGTGTGAGAACCAAAACCAATATAGCTAGAATACATTGTTGTGATTTGGCATCAAAACATGATTTTTGTATATATGTAGTAAAATTATGAATTTGAAACTCTAATTCACTAATTGATTGATGTTTGTGTTGTTTGTTTAATTGTTTGCTAATTTTTAACCATTTATGCCTAATATAATCAAATATTGAATTGTATTGAAAATTGGTCGCATATGCATGCATATACATATACTTACATTGAACAGGTCATAGCAAGGAGGCTAGAGCAGAGAATAAAATTTGTTTGCCCGACAAATAGGTACATGTTTATAGCATAATTTCCTGTTTTGTTTGGATGATGATGATTTTGTGAGCCTATTGGCTAGCCGCTTGGCTTTTTCTTTTTCTTTTTGAGATCTGAAGGACCGGGGAAGCTATTTGAAATTCCCCGATGCTCCCATTGCAGGGGAGGTTATGGCGAAATTTTTCAAAAATTTAGGGTGATAGCCAAATTTTTGAAATTTTGAAAATTCTCAGAAACTGAAAAGTTGGAGAATGGAAGCCAGATCGAACGCAGAGTTGATTAATCAAACCACTTTCGACTTTGTTCCTTTTCGGGGACGAAAAGTTTTAAGTGGGGGAGATTGTAATAACCCGAAAATCTGGGCCAGTTTAAATTTTTTATTTTGGCGATTTTAGCGAATTTTGATTATTTAAAATGAATTATTTTAAATAATATCGACGATAAATTTATTTTGAATATAATTCGAACGTATATATTATACGCGTCGTCGTTAGAATATAAATATTTATATATAATTATAAATAGAATTGAAAATGGCGCGGTAGTTCGATAATTCGATTTCAAACTTCATATGAATGTACCGAGTGCAAAACAATCTGGATTTTAGTGAAACCGAAAATAAATAGGATCTGATTGTGAATATCTTTCTAACGAATCCGAAAAATCGGAATTTCATGACAAGAATCAAAAGATATGTCCAGTTGAAAATTCTGAATAGTCGCTATGGAATTCAGGCCCTTAAAAATGGAAATTTTGCAAATGACCTCGGATTTCGACGAAACCAGTTTTGTTGGGTCCGTAGTGTCAAATTATTGCTAGATTCCAAATTTCATAATTTTTCGAATCAATATGTGAGCGTGGCGAAGGAAAACGCGTTTGACCAGTTTCTGTTGAATTTAATCGACAGGAAATTGGCCATTTTTTAAATGGTCTCAGAATTCGACGAAACTAGTTTTGTTAGGACCGTATCGTCAATACGAAACTAGAAAATATTTTTCTAGAATTTTTCTAGTTAGTATGTGACCCCGGTAATTTGAAATGTACGTTTAAAATTCAATATAAGGATTTAAATGTAAATTCAACGGAAACTAATTGTAACGATCAAATCAGCTTACGATACATATCCCATTGTGTTCGGAATGGGGGTAAAACGCTATGGACGACAGGCGGTAGGCCTCGTTTCGAGGTCGTATGTAAAAGTCAACCTTTTTGCAAAAATAAATAATTAAATATTAAAAAGGAAAAAAAAAATAATATCTCCCTCCCCTTTATTTTTCTGCCCCCCCCCCCCCCCGTTCATTCTTCAGATCGGAAATAAAAAAAATAAAATAAAAAAAAGGGGAAAGTGATCGAAGACCGTCTCCACCCACCGCGTCGCCACTGCCCACCCCTCAGGCGACGCCGCGCCACCCCACACCCCCCTACGACCATCTTCTCTACCCCTTCCTCTATCCTCCATCGTCTCCCCTTCTAAAACCCCAGAGCCCCCTAAACAACGTCGCCTCCGGCCAATGGAGCCACCACCGCGGCATGTCACCGCGTCACCACCCCCCTTCGACCTCCTCCGGCCACACTGGCCCCTTTGCAGCCCACTAAACCGATTAACCCCCCTCCCCCCCAAGCCCCAAAAAACCGACTGCCTCACCTGAATTGGGCCACCGACGGCCTCACCATCACCTGGCCGCCACCGCCCTTTGCCACCACCAACGACCCCTCCGACCCCCGGTCATCCCAATAAAACCCCTTTTCCCACCAACAAATCAATGTAAGTCTTTATTTATTTTATTTTATTTCTTATTCATATAGCCTATAGAAAGTTTAGATTTTTAGAACAGGAAAGATTTGATTTTGATTTTGATTTTTATTAATAGAAAGTTTAGGTTTTAAGAAAAAAATATACAAAGTCTATATTTTATTTATAAAAAGGTTATATTTTTATGAAAGTAAGGATTATATATATATTTTTTTATGTAAAGAGAGAAATGAGTAAATTGGATTTTTATCACAGGAATAACATGAGAAAGGAAAGATAGAATTTTTATAAAAGGGAAGGTCGGATTTTTAATAATAGAAAGGTCGGATTTTAATGTACAATTTTTATTAGAGAAGTAACAATAAAAATTCTATTTTTACATTATAGAAGTAGCGAAGAAAAATTAGATTTTTCCATATCGGTTTGTAAAGAAAAATATAATTTTTATAACCAAGTAGCGAATTAAATATATGATTTTCATATAATAGAGAATATAAAAACTTGATTTTTATATATGTAGTGAATACGGACGACGAAAAGGACAAATGGGAACACGATGAAGATTTTCTACATATGAAGAGTCGAGGCGATTGGTTTAGCTAATCGGTGAGAACTTCTCACTCAAATTCTCTTTTTCTAGTTATATATATATACTAGGATGCAGACGGTGCTTAGTAGCACCCGACACCCGTCATCCACAGACCATGGATGGCTTGTTTGTAAAACTGTTTGGTTGTGTAGTTGGTTAGATTATTTGGTTTGAATTGAATTGTTTGGTGAAATGGAATGGATTGATTGATGTGTGAATGGCGTGGGCCTTCACTAGACCGGGGATAAGGCTAGGCCTCGTCCCGTTTCTAGTATCGTGCCGTTATGCCGCCGAAATTTTCTAAAATATGTTAGTAAAATAAAAATAATCATTTATTGAATAAATGAACTGAATATAAATTCAAGTGTTAAAATAAAATATAATTTTTAACGTGAAAGTGAATAAATAAATATTTATAAACAAATCGGCCGATTTGTTTGTATACACTGATTTGACTGATATCGATTGGGTCGATAAATTTTACACATCGCCCAACTGCACAAATAAAATCTGTGTTTGATTGTTTGAAACCCCACACGGGTGTTGGGATGAAATTTGATGTTCACTCATCCTGATTGGTTAAATATGTCGATCGATTGATTGACAGGCTGTTATAAGCGTTAGATATCTATATTTGATGCTTATACAGTGTAGTGCACTTTGGTTGATGATTGATTATTTATCAATGCTATTATATACATGTGTTGTATGGAATCCATATAATTAACATTATATGGTGATTGATTGGGCCTCATTCCAATCGGGAAAATAATGAATATTAGAAAAGAAAATTCATGTGTTGAATATAAAAATAGTCATGTGTTGAAACTATTCATGTGTTGAGTAAAATATTCAAAATAAAATAAATTACATCTTTATCATATTTAAAATTAGAACTACTTCTCAGTAGGAGTCTAATTGAAAATCAAACGATAGATACCATAGTTTTATAAAATATTTTACATAACAAAAATAGTGATGTGTTGACAGTACTCATGTGTTGAGATTAGTCGTGTGTTGAAAAAAAAATAGATTCATGTGTTGAATGGGATGAATATTCATTTGTTGAATAAAATAAAGAAGTTGTGAAAAATATAAAGCCGTGTTGATTAGTTTTGCGCCATTTTGACGTGAACGAGATTTATATCGATTTTATTCGTTGTATAATGAATATTGAAAAGTGATTTCGAAATTAAATATTTTAAAACGATTTCGAAATGAATTGAATTGAAAACGATTTCGAAATGAATTGAATTGAAAACGATTTCGAAATGAATTGAATTGAAAATGATTTCGAAATGAATTGAATTGAAAACGATTTCGAAATGAATTGAATTGAAAACGAATTCGAAATGAATTGAATTGAAAACGAATTCGAAATGAATTGAATTGAAAACGAATTCGAAATGAATTGAATTGAAAACGATTTCGAAATGAATTGAAAACGATTTCGAAATGAATTGAATTGAAAACGATTTCGAAATGAATTGAATTGAAAACGAATTCGAAATGAATTGAATTGAAAACGATTTCGAAATGAATTGAATTGAAAACGATTTCGAAATGAATTGAATTGAAAGTGAATTGAAATGAATTCAAATTGAATTAAAATTTGAATTGAATAGAAATGAATTTTAAAACGGATTTATAAAGAAGAATTCAATTTTGATTTGAATTGAATATAGAAGTTGAATTGTTTCAGAAACGAATTTAAAACGATTTATAAAATTCGTTTTAAAAGGAAATCGACGAAATATATATTATATATTATATATATATATAATATAATGGCCTGAATAGAACGCGCCGCGCTGCGGCAGTTCGTGAATTTCGACCATTTATTTCAAACGGACATTGCGGGAGATCCGACCGTCGGATTCTCCTAAAACCGGAACCGTTGGGTTCGTATCGAAAAGAGCTTTCCAATGAGTATTAGAAATTTGAAATCTAACGGTTGGATTTGGAATTATGTCCAAATCAAATTCGAAAAAGGTCGCTGTAAGTGCAGTTCGATGGCCGTTGATGGAAATCGACTGTACGGGCCTTGATAAATTTATTAAAAATATCTATAATTTGTGTAAAATTATAATATGTGAATTGGAAAGAATTGGGCCGGAAAATTTCACATTAGAAGGTAAAAATAGATTTTTATCGAAATGAACTAGTTTTGAACTAGAATTAAAATCAATTTATTTTTGAAATAAATAAATTGAATTTGAAAGTGATTTTGAAAATAATCGATAATTTCCAATACGTGGATTGGACTGGAGCTGAATCAAAATTATCTTCGGGATATTTCGATGTTGGATTTCGTGACTATACAGATATTGTTATGGGAATTTGAAAGATATATTTTATATCGATATTTCCAATACGATATTTGTTGGTTTCAGAATTTGATATTGAATATAAGCCGATATATTTTCTATTCAGAGCCTTGTATTTAATATCAAATGTGATTTGGGTTTGTCGTGAATCGTGTTTTAGAAGACATTGGTTCTTTAACCCAGTTAAAGACAGAATATTGATTTTTGAGAAGATTAAAACTAAGTGGAGTTTTAATGAATCTTTAATTAGATTAAAAATGTGAATTGATAATTTTAATTATCAAATTTGAAAAGTGATCGAGAGTGGAGTACCACCAGTTTTGCTCCAAAGCGATAGTTAAATCTTTAATTAGATTTGAACGTGAAATGGTAATTAATTTTACCGATAACACCGTGGTGTTAGATGTGGAGTATTACCAGTTTTCTCCCTGGGATATATAGGTTGGGATTGGGAAATAAAATAAATAATTACTTCGGTGTGGTTCGTTAATCCCGACTAGTTTGAAATGATATCCAAAGGAGGATTAAAGAATAAATTTAGAAGAATTTATCTTGGATAAAATTAATGGGAACATTTCCCTAAGAATGTGATTTTGTGAATAAAAGAATATTCTGAAATGGAATGAGGCGTTTGTGTAACATTTGTTTACTATATACGTGGGTTATTCAGAAAGGCCGGGTTTATACCCATTCTGAATAACCGATTCGACGAGATGTCGAAGATGAAGATGGTGGTTGAAGACCGGAAGTCTTCACATCGTTTGGGTGATTACTGATGATCTTGATTGGGCTGTACACCCAGGATGAGGGAAACAGTTGGTGATCGTCCAGACGTACTTGGAGATGGATGGATATGCTAGGAAAGTGCCTCCGGTTTCGTTCAGACCCAGAACGAACTTGTAAATGGATTGTGTGTCTGACATTGGATTTTATTCTGTGTTGATTGATCTCTATTAAATATACATCTGTTTGGCGGCGGAGAATTTATTCTCTTGCTTAACGCCCTTCTCTGAGACGTACGAGCTCAGAGGTTGTATATCGATGGACATCAGTCGCATGGAGTGAATTGCCAGTGTGGCATGCGTAAGTGGCAATTGATCAGGGCTTCTGTTGAAAAGCAAAGTCTTGTGGTTGATGATCAAAGCACGGCCTGTGTGGCATAGCTTTGTGTATAACGTGAATTCGCGAGCCTCACACCTCGGTATGAGTCAAAAACGGGATACGGACCCAAGGAGTGCACGACGTTTCTTTCTAGCTAGGGTGGTGTCAGTGACCTACCAGCCCTGACATTTATATACTTTTCACCTGTGTGGTTGTTGGATATGAGGCGCCTCGGATATAGGTCTGTAAGGACCGGGAAACGTGTGTTCAGGAATAATTAATCCTCAAAAGTAAGAGAGGACCGGCCTTGGAGGTTCCAAAGGATCAGAGTGGGGTCCTGAGGCATTGCTAGAGTGTCTCGAACGCGGAGAGGAGCTTGCCCCTTGCCTCGGCTCATGACGGAATCCAATTTCCAATACGTGTATTGCGGTTTTAATTGTAGAACTAGTATGGCGACATGATAGATGGTACCCATGCCGCCTATGATTGATATTTATGATTGAAATTGTTTTGACACTATACACTTATAATAGTATCAAATAATGTGATTTAAACGTATCAAGCATGCTTTGGCTGTTATAAGGGAAAACCCTATCCTCCGGCTTGCGTTGCATTGTGTGATGGGACCTGGGTCTTATAACAGCTTCATTTTTCTTTATTTAGCATTGCACTGTTTGTTTTATGCACTGGTATTCTTGGGAGGAAACCCGTTCCGTGTTATACGGCGTGGTCCCTTGATTTACCGAACTTTAAAATAAAGAATTATAACTGTTTTAGTTCTCACACCAGTCACATGACTGACCTGGAGTTTATTGTTTTAACCTAAACTCTGGGTGCCCCTATTTTCCGCACGGGCAGCTAGTAGTTTTGGTTTTGCAGATTTATATTCACAGGGTCCTGATTTACAGCTTGAACGATGCTCGGAAAGCTCTGTATCCGTGTATCACTTCTAGTTGTGTTTTTGTATATTTTTCCGCTGCTATGTAATTTATTTAAATCTCTGATATTTATCGAATGTAATTTATTCATTTATACTCTGTATATTCTTGTATCTGATGGAATTGTTGTAATAACAATGAAATGTTCTTCCGTCTACGTCCTATTTTGTCTTGTCCTCACAGTAATTCGTTCTTTCTCATCTCTTCGGAGACCGGGGAAGTTCGGGTCGCTTCATATAATTTCTTAAAATAAATTATTTATAACATTGGTCTAGTCAAATACTAATTACAAATCTTTTTGAATTTTATTTAAATCCTATTCACATTTCGAACATCGAAATAAATTCCATCGACTCCTTTTTAAAACAACTCCCAATTTCCCGTTTCAAATTCACTACTGACTTTAGAATCCAAATTATCCACTGATAAATATTTTTATTTCCTGTATAAAAACTGTTTATAAATCACACTACTTGTTTTTATTATTAAACAAGTTATTTGTTCCTAGCCCATTCGAAATTCCATTTCTATTACACATTCCCTTTAATCAATATCATGTTACACCCATGTGCGAAGCACGGGTCTAAACCTAGCCTTATGTATAATTCTCTTTTAATAATTCTATAAATTTCCCAAATATTATATTTACTCCATATACTCATTTATTTACCTCTTATTACCTTCATTCAGTATTTATACCAAAACGTCCTTTTTAAAACTTCCATATAGCTGTTAATAATTTCCATACAGAAGTTCTAATTTGATTTCCCAAATAATTCCTTTTTATAAAATCCATTGATTTTATATAAATATTTTATTTTCAATATATACTTTGAAAATTCCATTTTTACATTCCAGTATTTCTTTTGGTATTTAAAAATACCAAATAACAGGACCAGTGTCCTCATAATCAATCACATATTATATATCACATCATATATCATAATATATGAAAACAAATAGTATTATAAATATTGAGGAATCCTGTTGGATCCCTCCAGCCAGTTTCCCTGCATCACAGATGTTAACCAATATAAATAACATTAGTTTATTCCAATGTGAAATATTCTGATAGACAGAATCAATATTTGATTAACGATATATTTATATATATATATTACTAGATCTATAATTTCAACCAATCAATTAGCAGTTCATCCAAACAATCAACACACAGCAATCAACCATCATTTATCAATTCTAAAAATACATTACAAAAATATAAACTGAGCAGAGTTAGTGAGTTTTACTCACGTTGGACGTTTATCGTTAAATAACGATAACCGTTGTTGATTCAGATCAGGCAATTTATTTCGCTATAAATTGTAATGAGCTCCAATTCACTCCAAACCAGTTCCATTGTGTAGCTCTCGTCTACACGATCCAAACGGATCTTGTTTCGCGGAATTCTGATCATGTACAAAAAAGTTATTGATATTGCAAGCTATAACTGGATTTCAATGGCATTAACTATTAATTTTAAATTTATAAACCTTAATCACTTTTAAATTAAACCTAGTCCCACCTAAACACCTTTCTTCTCCCCTTCTGAACACAACACAAGTTCGAACCCGAACCAAGCTGAAGCATCAAAACTCAAGACCATATATTTTTAACAGAATTCAAACTCCAACTTCCCTGTATTATATAATTAGCTTGATCCTTCCTTAATCTCCTTTTAATAATCTTCCCTCTCTAATACATCTTCTAGTGAACATCGAAATACTCCCAGTTCATCTTCCTCATAACAGACAATTCACCTCATTCGCTCTCCCTCTACATACTTCTACTCTTCACTTAATTTAAATTAAAAAACATCAACACTTCACATTTCAAATTCTCTTACACCATATCCTACTTTTGTTCAACTCGGATCCTCATTTCTTCATGTTCAAACTATCTACAATAAACCAACACAATGGCCAGATTTTTATATCCCCTTATCCACTTCCCCGACCCACTACTTCCAAAACGGAAACCACCTTAGGCCTCTTCTTCCCGAGCTCTCCTTCATGGACCCTAACATCACCAACTCGCACGTCTGGTACGAATTCTAACCAACCCTTCTTGCATGCTGCTACAGCAACATATCGACATCAACATGCGTCGATTCCCACAAAAATAATTCTATAAGTGCCAAATCATTTCATGAACCCAAATCCAACAATCGAAATTCGAATCGCAGCTTATAATACCTGAAATAATGAACCCTAACTGGCCAAGGACCACGCTGGCCTAATTTCTAGCGATGAAAAACTGCTGGCATACCCTCGAAACTGATATGACTATGAAGAGAATCATGTGGTGATCACAATGAAAGTTGTTTTGCAATTTTTCGATTTTTATTTGATTCGATTTTATTTTCTAAAGTTTGCAAATGTATTTTCTGTGAAACGAAGAACAGCGCCACAAAACATTGCCAAAGAAAATGAATGTTAGGGTTATAAGGATAAGGGTATATTTATAGGATAATCTTGGCTTCCGTTAGAAGCTTCACTCAATTTTTATATTAATTTATAGTCAACGCTACTCGTATTTGTCTTTTAAAAATCCATATGATCACATACGATACCCAAATCCGATGAAAATGGAAATGCAGCTACAGTTCGACATTACGGACCCAACGAAACTTGTTTCGTTGAACTCTGAGTCCGTTTTCTCACACAGCATAATTTTAAAGCCAAATTATCGACTGTTTTTCACACTAAAATCTCGTATGGCCACATATTGACTCCAAAAATCACGAAAATTGAAATCTAACAATAATTTGATATTCCGGATCCAACAAAATTGATTTCGTCGAAAGCGGAGATCTTTTACAAAAATGGTTATTTTCTAAGTTCTAAATAAACCCATTTAAATATTAATATATTTAAAAACAATTTAATTAATATCAATAAATTAATATCATCCTCTATATCCTAATAAAATATCATACAGCTCCAAAATATACATATCTGGGTTTATAACTCGATATTTCAAATCCGGGTTAAATCGATATTCAATTTATATTAAAATCTAAATTATAAACGAATTCCATAGCGACTTTCTGCAAATTTGATTTGGACATAATTACAATCTACAAGACGAAATCTCGATTTTTCTCTTCCATTAGAAAAATATAGTTCACCAGATCTGAACATTTCTTGCTTCATAGAAATCCGACTTAAAACAGATTCTGTATATTCAATTAAAGTTCGAATTGCCAAATTACGAACAACCGCGCAATTTCGAGCTTGATTATAATTATAATATAATTAATATGTTCAACTGTCGTTTATTATATATATTCGTTATTATAATTCAATTCTAAACTGAATTAAATCTTATAAATAATCCAATTCACACAATATTGTGAATTCCACTGTTTTCGACTATTTCGGAAACAAATATATTATTCCATTATTTATATTAATTAAATATTCAATATTATTTAATTAAACAACCAAAATCTCTAAATCATTATTTAAATAATTAAATAAATGATTTATTATACAGTAAAAATACGGGACGTTACATTCTTCACCCCTTAAAATAATTTCGTCCTCGAAATTGCTAACGTAGAAAATGAACCCTATTAAATAGGTTAAAAATTGCTTGTTTACTTCTTAATTTCAGTTTCAACTGAACGATCAATTCCAATTAAAATATTAATTTATTCTGAATAACAAAAAATTTCAATAATTCTGAAAAATTTTCTACCACCTTAAATTTTTGGAAAATTTCGCCAGCGTCTCCTTTGTACGGCTCAATTGGTACAACTACAACTCGCCTCCCTGGGCCTTCTCCAATCCAAAATAAAATCAAACAGCCAAGCGGTTTGCCCAAACATCTCATAAAATCCCCAAACTCAAATAAAAATAAACTTGTACCTTGTGTCGGGCATATCATTATATCCTTTTCGTCTACTACCACTTCAGCATATTAACGTCATCCCGACCAAACCCCAATCAGATTTTAACCTCAAACCTAATCATTCGCTTGTACCCAAGCAAAATTCCAGTTCAAGCTCAAGTTCCATCCTTGATTCCAAAATCTTAACTCATCGATTCAACTTACTTAACCTCGTTAAGTTCCATCCACATATTTCATTAGCTAATTAATTTCCCTATTCAGTTATCATCATCTCAGAACTCTAATTTTATTTTCATTTCAAGAATCAATCCATTTCAATTCACATGGGTCCAATCATATTCCAAAGTTAAATTTTGCTCGATATCATTATATTTCAATTCATTTGCCACTTAACTAGTCTTCAGTTCAATTCCTATTTGCTTTCACAAATTTTTACTTAAATTTGTTTTTAATTCAAACAGTCTCTTCCTGGGAGTTTTAAACAGCTCTGCTTTTCTCAAAAATCAATTATTCTCTTTCGAGATTCAAAACAACTTGTTATTCTCAAAAAAATTCAAAATCAAAACCTTTGGCAGTATTCCGTCACTTAGAAACTCGAAAATGAACACCGATGAAGTCCATATCATCATCGGAATTATTTTCCAGCGACCCAAGTGAGTTCAATACTATATCATTTTCAAAACCATTTCTAAACACTTCCATTTTGAATTACATTTCAAATGCCATTCACGATGTTTGTGAAACAATATAAAATCTCCCAGGATTTTAAAATTCCCATATATTTAATCCAGCTCCATTTACAAACACCTTTCCGAATTTCTAGGGTTTTAATTTCAATTCTGATTTAAATTCAGATTTAATTCATTTCGTGACACTTATACGAATTTTGTTTGGTTATATATGCATAACCAACTCAAATTAAATCTTATTCGATTAATATAACAACCAACACATCTAATTCACTATAATACTTCAAATATTAATCATTATTTTATATCAAAATATAATTTGGGTAAAGTTATATTTACCCATGTGAATTTGGGTTGGCGTCAGAATTTTGTATCCTTCTGGTTTTATTTTATATATGTGTGCTCTCTTCTTTATTGAAGATCACACATTTTTGTTTTTCAAAAAAAATAATTTGGGTAAAATTAATTCACTTACCCTCTTTTCAAAACATACCGTGTCAGTTCATCGTATTCGAGTGTTTAGAAACCCCTACCGATATAGTGGATCAAACTGATCGACCAGAACTTATAAACAACTCAACCAATAAATCTCCACAATACAAAACAATTTTTATAAAATCTACAATTATGTTCACTCAAATCTATACACTCAAACTCAATCTAGGTCATTACTAACCCTATCTCTCTATCGAGTTATGCCACAGAGCTAAGGTAACCACTTAACCTTCATCTCTGATACCACTGTAACGAACCGGAATTTTCGACCCAGAAAATCAACTTAAAAACCATGTAAATTTTTCAAGCATCGTACATTCCAGATCATTAATAGAAATAAGTTAGAGGGTGAGAAATAGATAAGATAGAAAATTAGAATAGAAGAAGAAGAAGACAACTACAACATAAGAGTAGACACAAATCTCACAGTGGAACGAATGAATATATTATGTTGCATAACTTTGAAATAAAACCAGTATATGTATACGATAACATTATTAGAGTACAACACTTACAACACAGCGAAAATAAACAATAGTTATATAATCCTGAAGCCTCCTGCTTTAAACTCTCCTAGTATATCTGTAAAATCCCGACTACTTGACTGCCCGTACAAAATTGGGCACCCAACAATTTAGGGAAAACAAAACAAAAAAACTCTTGGTCAGTCATATGACTGGTGTGAGTAAACTCCAACCATTTGTTTAACTTTTAAAATCCTTTTAAAAGAAAGAATAATCATAAGGCCAATCCACATATAAACACAGATGGTTTTTACCTTATGATAACCCAAAACATTCTTTTTAAAAATCCACACTCTTCTGATATATAATAATGTCTAAATCCAATAAATATCAATCTAGTGGAACGTTTTCATCTCACGTTCCACACATATAATATATAATCAAAAACGCATGTGCTTATTGGGTAATGGATTCCAAATGGCAAGGTATGTGACCACTTTCCGACAGTGTATCTCTAGAGTGGAATACATCGGGTTCAACAAGAACATCTTGTAACCCAGACTAAACATGACCGGTCACTCATTTCTCGTGAGTGCACCGAATGTATTATCACCAATGGTTGGTATCACTAACCGTTTCCCGAAAGGGACAACATCGATATAGATTATAGTAGTAAATTGAATTTCTCTAGATCAGGTGACAATACACCCTAATTGGCAGCTAACCACTTAGTCATGCGACCTACTGATTTTATACCATTTCCTGGTTGTGAGGCTAGAAACCATAACGTATAGATCACACCTTTATTTACTTTGAATGTCACATTGTAATACCCGTCAAATCACAAATTGATTTCCCCAAAAATACCACGGGTATACAACTAAGAGAAACAAATTCCTCCGCCACCAAACGTAAATACGTTTGAAGAGATCAACTTACACGATCTATTAAATATACTCTACCAGACATTCTTCCATACAGGTTGTCCTAGGACTGGACAAACCTAAGGCATTTTTCTGTAAACCCATCTTAGGAAATTTCTACCTAGGATTTGCTAGAATAACCCTTGCATAAACTCCGTCCTCAACTATCTTCATCAGATTTGATTTGTAACGCTAATGCCGATACAGAGTGGTTTTCAGATAATAAATCTGATCCCGGTCACTCCGTATTGACGACAGAAAAATGGTCAAAACTTCGATAGTCGGTTATTTAACTATCAAAGGAAAACATCCATACACACAACGATCTTATTTCCAAATGGAAATTTTATCGATCAATCATCAATCAACATTTTGCTCTTTAAATTAATTTATCATTAATTTATTCATTTCCCCAATTTCCATATATACGTGAATTCTTATTTTATAAATTTAGAAAATATATGTTATCAATATTGGAAAATATTTCCATTCCTTTTTCACGCGTCACTATCCTCCCACATCTATCAGTTTCTAACTGTAAACTAGTAAGAGAACAATTCCCTGAATATCAACCCCGAAGGCCGAAACCAACATCAGATCAATACTCAGAAAGTCATTCAAATAAACTAATTTCTAGCCAGTTTCTAATTTCCCTAACTCTGTTTCTTAACTCCTTATCAAATCATTGCTTACGCAAATCTCGGATTTGATTTTCAATTCCACTTCTTTTATAAAAACATTGGTTTTAACGATAACATTATAATCCCTACTTTCAAAATATCTAACTTCGAATATAACTTTTATTCATTTATTTGAATAAATAATAATTAATAAATTTATCAAATAAATAAATAATTCTTGATTTAAAAATCGGAAAGTAAATAGTACTTTCCCGAATTCTATATAATCGAATTTCGACGCACAACTCTCTTTCGAATAAACTATATTCGATAACTCTCCTTCAAATAAACTATGTTCGATAACTCTTCTTTGAATAAACTATATTCGATAACTCTTTTTCGAATAAACTATATTCGATTTACATTACGAACCCCAGCTTATTATACCCTTTCAGGTCAATTCAATTTCTAAATTCATTTTTGAATTTAGTACTTCCCAACAATTACCAATTTCCTTTTACAACTGTTTTAATTTTCCAAAACCTTTTCTTTTAAATCGTTATTCACTTTAAAATGTGAATATTATCCCTTTACAGAAAACTGGACTTGCTTTATCAAATCAAAACTTGATTTCATAATTTAAATACTAACACAAGTTCAAATTCCAATTATCGAGCATTTTATAACTTCTTATTCACGTTCCATTTTATTTATCAAATCTCGTTTACATTTGAACATCATAGTTGGTTTTATTTAATAAGTCTATAATTCTTTACCGCCTTTATATTCGATTATAAAATATCGTTTTTAAACTGAATATTAATTATCTTTCCAAATCCCGATTTATTCAATATATATAATTACTTAAAATAAATTATTTATAACATTGGCCTAGTCGAATTCTAATTACAAATCATTATGGATTTTATTTAAATCCTATTCACATTTCGAACATTGAAATAAATTCCATCGACTCCTTTTTAAAACAACTCCCAATTTCAGGTTTCAAATTCACTGCTGACTTTACAATCCAAATTATCCACTGATAAATATTCTTATTTCCTTTATAAACATTGTTTATAAATCACACAACTTATTTTTATTATCAAACAAGTTATTTATTCCTAGCCCATTCGAAAATCAATTTCTATTACATATTCCCCTTAATCAATATCATGTTATGAAAAGTCCATGCGTACGACTTAAAGAATCTATAAGGATAGAGTGGAAATGTATATCATATACTAACTAATTTATACGCAATAGTTACACAGGTAAAACCTAAGTTATAATAGTATATCACAATCAAAGTAAATGATAAATAAGATAAAGTGACACCAGGAGTTTTTATACTGGTTCAGACATCCCGCCCTACTTCCAGTCCCGAAGCTCCTCTTCGGAATTCACTAACAACGCCCTCTCTTAACCCGGAGGAATAGATCAATACACCCGAGCCCCAACAAGGATGCCTCTCACCTGAGCAACTACAAAGGTCTTCAACAATTACAAGTGTTTGACTTCTGAATTGTGTTCTTGAATCAACAAGGATAGCCAACAATTTAAGTACAACCTTCCTATAATCTAATCCTCGAGTATATGATTTGAATGCGGAGATTTTAGGGAGAAAATAGCTTGTTGAATCCAAGTGATATTAAATCAATTCAAGGAGTCAGCAAGTATTTGAATTGGAGAGCTTTTATTTGCAAAGAGTATAAATTCAAAGAAAGGAGAGCATAAAATAACAATCAGTACATTCAGGGATTGTAAAACATGATTGAAGTTGTTTATATAATAGTATAAGAGTAGAAGTCTCTCACGAAGAGATTCAATAAAGAGTTGTGTCCATTTCCATTGATTAATGAAGAGGAATCTCTTCATGAAAGATGGCGACTCTTCATAAAATAGTTTCTGGGTCGAATCAGTCGACTGGTTAAAAATCATCAGTTGACTGGTAGAATTAAATTATATAAATAGGATTTTCGAAACTAGCTGTTGTGTACAAAAACTGGTTGACCAGTCGACTGGTTGATTTCTTACCAGTCGACTGGTAAGCAAGTTTCTTGTGCATTTCTGGCATTTTTAAAAGGTATATATGTATATATAAGTTTGTTTTCACATTCGTGTATACTTGAGGATAGATTTGAACATAAATCTAACACGACTTATTGAATATATATATAACCTTATGATATGATTCCCCTTGCAACTTCATTTGTTGGCATCGATCAAAATCTTGTTATCAACATTCTCCCCCGTTTTGATTGATGACAACACCTTGGATTTTCTCCCACTGAATGTTAAGCTCCCCCTGAATTTCTGCATCAATTTGTTAGTTCATAATATTATAACCTTACCATTTGATATCTGCATAAATATTGTTAGCACATATATAGCACATATATCATAGTGCACATATATCATAATATTTCAATAGCATGGAATCATAGAATGAAAAGAAATTGATGCAGAAATATATGTAAATATAACGTATAAGAGATATTTCTCCCCCTTTGTCATCGATTAAAAAGAAATAAAAATATTGTAAGCACATAATAATCGAATATTTTTGAGATCCTTGAAGGATACAATACAGTGTCTCGTCGAAGTCTAATAAAAGAATTCTCTAAAAGGGGTTTAGTAAAAATATAAGCAATTTGATTTTCTAAATTTAAAAGCTCTAAATTAATTGTTTGTTTTTCAATATTATCTCTCAAGAAATGATGTCTGATATCATTATGTTTAGTTCTGGAATGGTTTATCGGATTCTTGGATAAATTTATTGCACTTGTGTTGTCACAATAAATTATAGAATTAGACAAGTTTACATTGAAGTTCTTTAGTGTTTGCTGCATATATAACACCTGAGCACAAGCTAGTGCAGTAGATAGTATTCAACCTCGCATGTTGATGATGATACGCAATTTTGTTTCTTGCTGAACCACGATATAAGCGATTTACCGATAAAATGACACTTCCACTTGTACTCTTACGATCTGTCGATGATCCTCTAAAATCAACATTACTATGTGAAACTAATTCAAAGGAACATTCTTTCGGATAGAATATTCCAAAGTCTTTAGTACTACTAAGGTATCGTATTGTAATAACCCGGAAAATACGAGCCCATTTAAAATTTTTAAATTGGTGATTTCAAAGGAATTTGAACAATTGAAATTGAATATTTCAATAAAATAGTGAATTAGAAATAGTGAGTCAGTTTGAAAATTTGAATTCAAACTTTGACTGACTGTGCAGGGTGGAAAATATAACGGATTTTAGTGAAACAAAAAATATCTAAATCTGTTTATCAATACCTTTCTAACGAATCTGAAAAATCGAAGTTTCATAACGGGAATCAAAAGTTATGGCCGAATGAATTTTCAGAATGGTCGCCATATAGAATATATAGCCCTGGAAATTTGATATTTTGCATACGACCTCGGAATTCGACGAAACCACTTTTGTTGGGTCCGGGATGTCAAACTATTGCTAGGTTTCAAATTTCATAATTTTTGAAGCTAGTACGTGAGCGTGGCAAAAGAAAATGTGTTTAGTCAATTTCTGTTAAATTGGATCGACCAGAAAATGGCCATTTTTCAAACGACCTCAGAATTCGACGAAACTAGTTTTGTTGGGGCCGTAGCGTCTAAACATAGCTAGATTTATTTTTCTGGAATTTTTCGAATCAGTTTGTGGCCCTGGCAAATTGAAATGTACGTTCAGAGTTAAAAATTAAATGTTTTATACTTTAATTTGAAAAATAACTGACTGTAACAGTCGAATTGGCCAACGAAACATATCCCATTGTGTCCGGGATGGGGGTAATTAGCTATAGGCGACAGTCATTGGGTT
This sequence comes from Allium sativum, assembly GCA_030737875.1. Classification (NCBI taxonomy): domain Eukaryota; kingdom Viridiplantae; phylum Streptophyta; class Magnoliopsida; order Asparagales; family Amaryllidaceae; genus Allium; species Allium sativum. Next base: position 117,978,891 of record CM060919.1, on the reverse strand, counting down.
TAAAAAGGAGTTCATTTGAGAAAACACTATTTAAAAATTTAATGAAGTCCTCGACCAATCAGAATTCTCCATTCATAATTTTTTTTTTAAAAAAAAGAAAACCCTCGAACGAACGGCGACCCGTGCTCCAAACCTTCCAGCCCCGATCGCCGCCGCTACCGCTACCTATAGCCTTCGCCACCGCCACCCCTCGACGCGCCTCCGTCCCCTCTTCAAATCCGACCAACTTCCTCCACCCCTCGTCGCCTGTGCCGCCCGAATCGAAGCTCCAAAGTTCCGACCTTCCCAGCGCCGCCGCCGCCGATTCTGACCACCGAACGCCACCAAACCACCACCGCCAGAAAGCCCTCTCCTCCCTCTTCCACGTCCAACTCGCCGATCATCCACTCGTGCCCCGATTGTCGCAAAAACCGTAAACCTAGTTTAGAACCTTCGTGAAAGGTGAGTTTTTTTATCTTTACACTTTGAAAAATCATATCTTTTTGGTGTGTTGATGAAATTCGATGAAACAGGAAACATCGGGATCGTAAGGAAGCTCTCTACCCAATAGAAGAAGCCGCGGATTTTTCTGACATCGTATCGATTTTTAGCACTCCGAAAACCAATGTGAGAAATCTAAATTAACATGAATTTGAATGGAAAATGTCGTGTATAATTTATATTAGCGAAATATAAATTACATACGTGTTGTATACCTCATGTACATGCGTAGTGTAAGCTATATAAGCGAAATATGAATTTTACATGCATAGAATAATTGATATATGTGTTGAAATGCAAGTGAAATATAACTATTATATATATATATGTACTCCCCTCGTCCACAAACCATGGACGATATTTATTGTGGTGAATTGGTGTGAAATATTGGATGAAAAATACGAATGGTTGAATAATTGTTTGTGGTTGACATTGTTTGGTTGTGGTTGAAAAATACCCATTGATGATTGAAAAGAATTGGAAATATTTTTGGAAATAAAAATAAACATGCCGCCTGCGTGCGAACTAGATGCATGAATCCCCATTGTCAAAAACCGCGAGGTTTTAAGGTAGAGCGAGGAGCCGTACTAGGGACGGTGCCGGTTTTAACTACCCTGCCGTTATGCTGCCGAAATTTTGAATAATCTTTGTGTGTTAGAATTATTTTCATATGTTGAAGTTATTTTCATGTGTTGAAATTAAAGTCATATGTTGAAACTATATCCATGTGTGGAAATGTTCATGTGTTGAAAAGTGTTGTGTGAAAATTAAATTCATTTGTGAATGAATGAAGTGTTCTAACAATAAAAATCACATTTTTATATATATATGAAGTATGAAAAATATCCGCCTTATATAAATAGTTTCAACAATAAAAATTCCATCTTTCTAATATGAACAACATAAATAAAATGTCCATGTGTGGAAATGCTCATTTGTTGAGAAGTGTGTGTAGTGGAAAAGTTCATGTGTTGAATAAGAAGATCAAACAATAAAAATTACATTTTTATTGAAACTACGAAGTGTTGAAATTATCCATTTGTCGAATAAATATTTTAAATGATAAAAATATCATTTTTATCATATATGTGATATGCTAATGATATGCAGACATTGAAATAAATATTGGTGAAGAAATATTATTTTTAACATGCATAGGAACCAAATAAAATAGTCATGTGTTGAAATCTATTTTAGTTCGCCAAAATTATCATCTTTGAAATGTGAAGTGTTAAAAATAGCCACTTGTTCAAATAAATGTGCATGACTTGAAATATACATTAATTAGCTAATGATATGATTTTAGCCTATGCATGCAACATTAGAATGAATGGTGTTTTTAAACCAAAGTAAATCAAATATGAAATTGAATGGAAAATGATAAGTGATAGAAATTGTATATATGTACATACATATCTATTGAACATGTTATAGAAAAAGGGGCTAGAGAAGAGGAATAAAATTTTGTGCCCGACAAATAGGTACACATTTACTGCTTTGTTTGGGTGATGATTTTATGAGCCTGTTGGCTAGCCGCTTGGCTTTTTCTTTTTCTTTTTGATATGAGACGCCCGTGTGGCTATTTGGGAATTTTCCCAGACCCTCCCATACAAAGGAGGTTATGGCGAAATTTTCCGAAATTTAAAGGCGTTAATGAAATAATTGAAGGGAAAACGATATAGGAACTTTTGAATGAACTATATTTATATAAATATATAAATATAAATAGAATTAAAATGAAACGTGGCCGTGCAGTTCGTGTTTTGAAACCGTGATTTCAAACGACGAGTGCGGGAAATCCGACCATTGGATTTTCCCGAAACCGCAATCGTTGGGTTCGCCTTGGAAATATCTTTCCAACGGCACCAACTTTGTGAAGATCCGACGGTTGGATTGTCTGGAATGTTTAATTCAAATTTGAAGAAAAACAGCGCCAGAAACGATTATATTTTTATATATATAAAAATATAATTAAAATTAAATCGAATAACGACGTTGCAGTTCGTAAATTGAAATCGTAACTTCAAATGGCTAGTGTGGAAGATCCGACCGTCGGATTTTCCCAAAACTGAAACCGTTGGATTCGTTTTGAAATGACCTTCCTAATGATATAAAATTTGTGAAGATCCAACGGTTAGATTTCCAGATATGTGTAAAACAAAATTAGTGAAAAGCAGCGCCAGTGCATCGACACGACCTGAAATGTCGTTTAATTAAGTATGGCCGTTTAAATTAAATAAAAATGGCGATATATCGTTATAAAATACTATAGACGATATAGAGTGGAAATAAACCAATTTTGTTGTGTTTGCTTGATATGTGATGGTTGAATGTATTTGACATGAAAATTATAACTAAATAACTGAAATGTGAATGTTGAATAGTCCAACCATGTGATTAATTGATTTGAAAATCTAAATATACGTGGGTTATTTGAAAAGGCCGAGTTTATCTCATTTCAAATAATCGATCGACGTTGAGAAGTCGAAGAGTCGAAAACGGCTGAAGACCGACGATCTCCACATTGGATGGATGGGCGCTACTGATGCTCGTGATTGGAGTAGCTACCATAAAGGAATTGAAGTAGTAGCCGTCCAAACATACTGTTGATTGTACGGATATGCGAGGAATTGGTGCCTCCGGTTTCGTTCAGACCCAGAACGGACTTGTAAATGGACTGTGTGTCTGACATTGGATTTTGTTCTGTGTTGATTGATCTCTGTTAAATATATATCTGTTTGGCGGCAGAGAATTTATTCTCTTGCTTAACGCCCTTCTCTGAGACGTACGAGCTCAGAGGTTATATATTGACAAAAATCAGTCGCATGGAGTGGATTGCCTGTGTGGCACGCCTAAGTGGCATATGATCAAGGCTTCTGTTGCAAAGCAAAGTCTTGTGGTTGATGATCAAAGCATGGTCTGTGTGATGTAGCTTTGTGTATAACGTGAATTCGCGAGCCTCACACCTCGGTATGAGTCAAAAACGGGAGAGTGACTACGGGGAGAGCACGACGTTTCTTTCTAGCTAAGGTGGTGTCAGTGACCTACCAGCCCTGACATTATATATACTTTTCACCTGTGTGGTTGTTGGAATGCGAGGCGCCTCGATATAGGTCTGTAAGGACCAGGAAACGTGTGTTCAGGAATAATTAATCCTCAAAAGTAAGAGAGGACCGGCCCTGAAGATCCAAGGATCATAGTGGGGTCCTGGGACATTTGCTAGAGTGTCTTGAATCGGAGAGGAGCTTGCCCCTTGCCTCGACTCATGAAGGAATCCAATTCCCAATACGAAATATGCGAATGTGAATGTATTACTAGTATGGCGACATGATATATGGTACCCATGCCGTCTAGGATTGATATTTATGATTGAATTTGCTTTTGAAACATATATGCACTAGTAATAATATCAAACACTTCTGTTTTATTCGTATGAAGCATCTTTGGCCATTATAAGGGAAAATTCTATCCTCCGGCTTGCGTTGCATTGTGTGATGGGACCTGAGTCTTATAATGGCTTCATTTTATAAAAAGCATTGCGTTGATTTAATCGTTTACTTTATATCATGCACTAGCACTCATTGGAGTAAACCCGTTCCGCGAAAGTGGCGTGGTCCTTTGATTTGCCTTATTATTGTTGTTAATAAGTTGAGTAGATTTCTCATACCAGTCCCATGACTGACTCGTAGTTTGTTTCACCTTGCAAACTCGGGTGCCCTCATTTTCACACGGGCAGCCTAGTTACAGGTTTCTGACATACCTTTTGGCTCATGGCGAGGCTTGACTACACCGTGCTGACTTGGATTTTCTCCGCCATTATTGTATCTATATTATGATTCCGCCATTGGCGATGTAGACTGATATTTCTTTTGAGTACTCTTTATGTATGATTCCGCCTCAAGCGATGGTGACTGATTATGTATCATTTTGCACTAAGTTATATCATGTATTGTGCTTCTCTGATGTGATGATATCTATATGATTCCGCTGTCATATGTGTGTAAATTATTCTATTTTCTATTTTATGCTATTATCTGTGATCTGCTAATGATGATTAATGTGTTATATTCCAATGATTATCCTTAACACCGTGTAACGGGGTTTTGGGATCGTCACAGCTGGTATCAGAGCTTTGGTTAACCTTAGTTCTGGAGTTTAACACATTAAACACTTTGTCAAAATAGAATCAGTAGTATTCTAAGGCGAGTCGCTCATTAGAGATAGGACTAGTAAAGTCCTAGAATGAGCCGAGCAGAATAGCAAAACAATTTGATCAATCCATCGTTATCTTTCCGTAAAATTTTCTACTTAACTATGCAATAAACTATCATTTCTGTTAGCTGACCTTTTCTTGCTTATACAGAATTTGACAAATGGCTACCAGAGCAGCCGCCGCTAGAGGAGGCCGTGCCGGCCGAGGCCGAGGAAGGGGAGAAGTCCCAGCCCAAGAAGGACCTTTGATACAACCTCCGGCAGCTCAATACTTCGAGCTAGACCGTGTAGCTAAGAGATATAAGAACTTAGGAGGCAAGACCTTCTCGGGAACTGGCACCGTAATAGAGGCACTTGCGTGGCTCAAAACATGCGAGAAAATTCTTGAAGGCCTAAGGCTAGGAGATGAAGATAAAGCTATAATGGGCGCCTGGCTTATGCAGGAACAAGCTGAACTATGGTGGGAATCTCTTACCGCCGGGAATAGAGAAGCTGGAAGAACATGGGATGGATTTAAAGAACTCTTCAAGGAGAAATATGTCCCCGAACAAGCTCTAGAAAGAATGCACGATGACTTCGCCAATCTCCAGCAGGGGGATCTTTCCGTGCAAGATTATCTGAATAAATTTACACTGTTGTCGCCTTATGCTCCGGAGCTCGTCGCTACTTCGAAGTCCAAAAATAAGAGGTTTATCCTTGGGCTAAGACGACAATATCATGATAGAGCCATGGCCCATGTCAAGTTGGAATTCAACGAGCTGGTGGAAATGACATGCAACTATGAAGACCTTGATCAAAGGCATCTGGATCAGGATCGCGCTAGAAGCCAAGCCGGAAACAAGAGCAAGCCTGCTGTAAATCAAGGCGAGTCAAGCCAAGCAGCATCTTAAAAACCTCAGACTGGCAAGCCGCCAAGAGGAAATTGCTTTAACTGTGGTAAGCCGGGGCACTACTCAAACGTCTGCACAGCTCCGAAGAGGCAGAAAACAAATTCTCAAGGCTCGAGCCAAGGCTCCCAGAACCCTCGCTCGTGCTTCAATTGCCGCAAGACCGATCATCTTGTCAAAGACCGTCCTTTGCTGAAGAAAGCTACAGTAGCTCACGTCTATGACGGGTCGAGCCCGCCAGCTGCTTCCGATGGAGCAGGTAAACCTGATGTTTTGGGAGGTACCCTTACCATTTAAAAATATTCCTATTTCTGTATTGTTTGACACAGGTGCGTCGCGTAGTTTTATTGCTAATAACACTGTCCACAAATTAAAGTTAAAACAGCGAAAGCTCAAAGAATCGGTGGAAGTACATAACCCGATAGGGGGTCCTGTTACTCTCAGTTCATATTGTAGAGTGCCAATCTCTTACTCTTCCTACAAATTTCCCATTAATTTAATCGTTATGGATTTTCCCGAATTCGACGTTATCCTTGGGTTAGAATGGTTAACGAAATACGAAGCTGAGGTAAAGTGTGCGGAAAGAATCGTAAAAATTCGAACGAAGCTTGGATATATTACGGTACCCTGTCACGGTTCGAATCTGAATAGAGGAGAATTTTGGTCAGCATTAGAACTTATCCCCACTTCCATAGAAAAGATTCCGATTGTTAGAAACTATGCGGATGTGTTTGAATAAGTTGACAACTTACCTCCGCAAAGAGAAATAGAATTCCGAATCGATCTAATTCCCAATGCCAGACCAGTGGTGCATCCAATTCGCAGAATGACTCCGAAAGAAAAAGAAGAATTAGGAGATCAAACTCGTCAACTGTTGTGGAAGGGTCTAATCAGACCTAGTTTTTCTAATTGGGGTGCAGCTGTTGTGTTTGTCCCAAAGTCAGACGGTACTCTTAGATTATGTGTTGATTACTGAGACCTCAACAAACAGACGCTTAAAAATAAATATCCATTACCCCGCATTGATGATTTGCTAGACCAATTGAATGGGGCGAAAGTATTTTCCCGAATGGACCAAGCTACAGGTTTTCATCAACTGAGAATAGCAGAAGAGTGTGTTCCTTTGACAGCTTTCAGAGGTCCAGATATATTTTATGAATGGTTAGTAATGCCTTTGGCCTGTGTAACGCTCCAACATACTTTGTCGATCTAATGAATAGAGTGTTCAGGGGAGTTCTGAATAAATTTGTCCTTGTATTCATCGATGATATTTTAATCTACTCCAAATCAAAACCCGAGCATGAAAAACACTAAGAACAATTATTGGAGATTCTAAGGAAGAACGTCTTCAAAGCCAAATTCTCTAAATGTGTCTTCTGGCAAGAAGAAGTCAAATTTCTTGGCCATGTCATGTCAGAGAAAGGAATTTCTGTTGACCCAAGCAAAATAACAGCGATTCAAGACTGGAAACAACCCACTACTCCCACGGAAGTTAGAAGTTTTATGGGGTTGGCTAGTTATTATCGAAAGTTCGTTAAGGATTTTTCGAAGATATCCGGTCCGTTAACGAAGCTCACAAAGAAACATGAGAAGTTTAAGTGGACTTCCGACTGTGAAGAAGCTTTCCAGGAATTGAAATCGAAACTAACCACCGCTCCAGTGTTAACCATTATTGATGGCAATCAGGATTTAACGGTTTGGACAGATGCTTCTATTAGAGGTCTTGGTGCAGTGTTAATGCAAAGAGGCCAAGTAGTCGCTTATGCAAGCCGCCAACTGAAACCGCATGAGAAGAATTATGTAACTCATGATCTTGAGTTGCTAGCCATCGTTTTTGCCTTGAAAATCTGGAGGCATTATTTATTGGGTGAGAAATTTATACTGTACACAGATCATCAATCGTTGAAGTATTTGTATACCCAGAAAGATCTGAATCTGAGACAACAGCGTTGGCTAGAATTTCTTGCAGCATATGATCTTGATATCCTGTATACGCCGGGGAAGGCTTACGTTGTAGCGGATGCGCTTAGTAGAAAAACCGCAATCGTTGCCCAACTTATAATTACACCTAGCTTGATTGATAAGATATGTGCTCTCCAGAAGAATGATTATTTCATTCAAAAGATCAAAGGAAGAATCCAGAAGGGAGAGCCCTCCAGCTTTCAAGTAGATAAAGAAGAAGTTTTGAGGCTGAATGGGAGAATTTGTGTTCCCAACCTTCCTGAGCTCAAAAGAGAAGTGCTGGATGAATGCCATAAATCCAAATTTTGCATCCATCCTGGGGTGAGTAAAATGTACAATGATATCAAACGCACTTTCTGGTGGAAGGCAATGAAAAGGGATATTTCTTTGTATGTTAGTAGATGTCCTACTTGTCAATTGGTCACGAGCGACCAACAGAAGCTAGCTGGACTGTTGCAACCATTGGAAGTCCCAAGTTGGAAATGGGAACAGATTTCCATGGATTTCATAGATGGTTTGCCGCGAACCAGGAAAGGTAATGACATCATTTGGGTAATCGTAGATCGCTTCACGAAGACTGCCCATTTTATACCTGTCAGATCCAATAGAACTGCTCAAAGTCTAGCGCAGATATACTTCAAAGAAATTGTTAAGCTGCATGGAATTCCCATCAGCATAGTCAGTGATAGAGATCCCCTATTTACTAGCAAATTCTGGGAGGCTTTCCAGACAGAATTGGGAACGAAACTGAATATGATCACCGCTTATCACCCTCAAACAGATGGCCAAACTGAGCGGGTGAATAGAATTCTAGAAGATTTATTGCGGGCTTGTATAATTGATTTTGGTGGGTCATGGGAAGATCACTTACATTTGGCAGAATTCTCATATAACAATAGCTATCAAGCAAGTTTGGGAATGTCGCCATTTGAAGCATTATATGGCAGACCCTGCAGATCTCCAGCATGTTGGGTAGAACCTGGCAACAGACTTGTGTTAGGACCCGATACGATTAGAGAAGCATCTGATAAAGTCGACTTCATCAAAAAGCGTTTGAGAACCGCCCAAGCCGACAGAAAAGTTATGCTGATGCGAGAAGAAGAGATTTATCATTTGTCGTTGGCGATTATGTTTTTTTGAAGGTTTCTCCGATGAGAGGAGTAATCAGATTTGGCAAAACTGGGAAGTTGGCACCGAGATTTATTGGTCCCTTTCCTATACTTGAACGAATTGGAACTCTTGCTTATAGGGTTCAATTACCAGATTGGTTTCCTGGAGTGCACAATGTATTTCATGTATCTCAACTTAGAATACATGTGCATGATCCGAATCTTGTTGTGGAAGAAGCAGCGCAACAGGATATAGACATAACTCCAGAATTATCACTCAGAAGAGAGCCATTAAAGATTGTTGGTAAAGAAACTAGAGAACTCAGAAGCAAAAAGGTTCATTTAGTTAAAGTGTAGTGGAGCAGTGATCCTAGAGACTGTACTTAGGAGACTGAGGAAAGCATTAATCTAGCTTACCCCAAATGCAGAGTGGATGTCTTTGACTAACTCCGGTGCAAGGTACCTTTACAATACTTTGCATTTACATTTTGTTTCCTACTTTACTGTTGTTTCCTTTTCGAGGACGAAAAGTTTTAAGTGGGGGAGATTGTAATAACCCGGAAAATACAAGCCAATTTAAAATTTTTAAATTGGTGATTTCAAAGGAATTTGAACAATTGAAATTGAATATTTCAATAAAATAGTGAATTAGAAATAGTGAGTCAGTTTGAAAATTTGAATTCAAATTTTGACTGACTGTGCAGGGTGGAAAATATAACGGATTTTAGAGAAACCAAAAGTATCTAAATCTGTTTATCAATATCTTTCTAACGAATCTGAAAAATCGAAGTTTCATAACGGGAATCAAAAGTTATGGCCGAATGAATTTTCAGAATGGTTGCCATATAGAATATATAGCCCTGGAAAATTGATATTTTGCATACGACCTCGAAATTCGACGAAACCACTTTTGTTGGGTCCGGGATGTCAAACTATTGCTAGGTTTCAAATTTCAAAATTTTTGAAGCTAGTATGTGAGCGTGGCAAAAGAAAATGTGTTTAGTCAATTTCTGTTAAATTGGATCGACCAGAAAATGGCCATTTTTCAAACGACCTCAGAATTCGACGAAACTAGTTTTGTTGGGACCGTAGCGTCAAAACATAGCTAGATTTATTTTTCTGGAATTTTTCGAATCAGTTTGTGGCCCTGGCAAATTGAAATGTACGTTCAGAGTTAAAAATTAAATGTTTTATACTTTAATTTGAAAAATAATTGACTGTAACAGTCGAATTGGCCAACGAAACATATCCCATTGTGTCCGGAATGGGGGTATTTAGCTAGGGGCGACAGTCGTTGGGTTGAACAAGGAGTTCTTTTGAGAAAACACTATTTTAAAATTTAATAAAGTCCTCGGCCAATCAGAATTCTCCATTCATAATTTAAAAAAAAAAAAACCCTCGAACGAACGGCGACCCGTGCTCCAAACCTTCCAGCCCCGATCGCCGCCGCTACCGCCACCTACAGCCTTCGCCACCGCCACCCCTCGACGCGCCTCCGACCCCTCTTCAAATCCGATCAACTTCCTCCACCCCTCGTCGCCTGTGCCGCCCGAATCGAAGCTCCAAAGTTCCGACCTTCCCAGCGCCGCCGCCGCCGATTCTGACCACCGAACGCCACCAAAACACCACCGCCAGAAAGCCCTCTCCTCCCTCTTCCATGTCCAACTCGCCGATCATCCCCTCGTGCCCCGATTGTCGCGAAAACCGTAAACCTAGTTTAGAACCTTCGTGAAAGGTGAGTTTTATTTATCTTTACACTTTGAAAAATCATATCTTTTTGGTGTGTTGATGAAATTCGATGAAACAGGAAACATCGGGACCATAAAGAAGCTCTCTACCCAATAGAAGAAGCCGCGGATTTTTCTGACATCGTATCGATTTTTAGCACTCCGAAAACCAATGTGAGAAATCTAAATTAACATGAATTTGAATGGAAAATGTCGTGTATAATTTATGTTAGCGAAATATATGTTACATACGTGTTGTATACCTCATGTACATGCGTAGTGTAAGCTATATAAGCGAAGTATGGATTTTACATGCATAGAATAATTGGTATATGTGTTGAAATGCAAGTGAAATATAGCAATTATATATATATATACACATATATATGTATATATATATATATATATATATATATATATATATATGTACTCCCCTCGTCCACAAACCATGGACGATATTTATTGTGGTGAATTGGTGTGAAATATTGGATGAAAAATACGAATGGTTGAATAATTGTTTGTGGTTGACATTGTTTGGTTGTGGTTGAAAAATACCCATTGGCGATTGAAATGAATTGGAAATATTTGTGGAAATAAAAATAAACATGCCGCCTGCATGCGAACTAGATGCATGAATCCCCATTGTCAAAAACTGCGAGGTTTTAAGGTAGAGCGAGGAGCCATACTAGGGACGGTGCCGGTTTTAACTACCCTGCCGTTATGCTGCCGAAATTTTGAATAATCTTTGTGTGTTAGAATTATTTTCTTATGTTGAAGTTATTTTCATGTGTTGAAATTAAAGTCATATGTTGAAACTATATCCATGTATGGAAATGTTCATGTGTTGAAAAGTGTTGTGTGAAAATTAATTCATTTGTGAATGAATGAAGTGTTCTAACAATAAAAATCACATTTTTATATATATATGAAGTATGAAAAATATCCGCCTTATATAAATAGTTTCAACAATAAAAATTCCATCTTTCTAATATGAACAACATAAATAAAATGTCCACGTGTGGAAATGCTCATTTGTTGAGAAGTGTGTGTAGTGGAAAAGTTCATGTGTTGAATAAGAAGATCGAACAATAAAAATTACATTTTTATTGAAACTACGAAGTGTTGAAATTATCCATTTGTCGAATAAATATTTTAAATGATAAAAATATCATTTTTATCATATATGTGATATGCTAAAGATATGCAGACGTTGAAATAAATATTGGTGAAGAAATATTATTTTTAACATGTATAGGAACCAAATAAAATAGTCATGTGTTGAAATCTATTTTAGTTCGCCAAAATTATCATCTTTGAAATGTGAAGTGTTAAAAATCGCCACTTGTTCAAATAAATGTGCACGAGTTGAAATATACATTAATTAGCTAATGATATGATTTTAGCCTATGCATGCAACATTAGAATGAATGGTGTTTTTAAACCAAAGTAAATCAAATATGAAATTGAATGGAAAATGATAAGTGATAGAAATTGTATATATGTACATACATATCTATTGAACATGTTATAGCAAAAGGGGCTAGAGAAGAGGAATAAAATTTTGTGCCCGACAAATAGGTACACATTTACTGCTTTGTTTGGGTGATGATTTTATGAGCCTGTTGGCTAGCCGCTTGGCTTTTTCTTTTTCTTTTTGATATGAGATGCCCGTGTGGCTATTTGGGAATTTTCCCAGACCCTCCCGTACAAAGGAGGTTATGGCGAACTTTCCGAAATTTAAAGGCGTTAGTGAAATAATTGAAGGGAAAACGATATAGGAACTTTTGAATGAACTATATTTATATAAATATATAAATATAAATAGAATTAAAACGAAACGTGGCCGTGCAGTTCGTGTTTTGAAACCGTGATTTCAAACGACGAGTGCGGGAAATCCGACCATTGGATTTTCCCGAAACCGCAACCGTTGGGTTCGCCTTGGAAATATCTTTCCAACGGCACCAACTTTGTGAAGATCCGACGGTTGGATTGTCTGGAATGTTTAATTCAAATTTGAAGAAAAACAGCGCCAGAAACGATTATATATATATATATATATATAATTAAAATTAAATCGAATAACGACGCTACAGTTCGTAAATTGAAATCATAACTTCAAATGGCTAGTGTTGAAGATCCGACCGTCGGATTTTCCCAAAACTGAAACCGTTGGATTCGTTTTGAAATGACCTTCCTAATGATATAAAATTTGTGAAGATCCAACGGTTAGATTTCCAGATATGTGTAAAACAAAATTAGTGAAAAGCAGCGCCAGTGCATCGACACGACCTGAAACGTCGTTTAATTAAATATGGCCATTTTAAATTAAATAAAATGGCGATATATCGTTATAAAATACTATAGACGATATAGAGTGGAAATAAACCAATTTTGTTGTGTTTGCTTGATATGTGATGGTTGAATATATTTGACATGAAAATTATAACTAAATAACTGAAATGTGAATGTTGAATAGTCCAACCGTGTGATTAATTGATTTGAAAATCTAAATATACGTGGGTTATTTGAAAAGGCCGAGTTTATCTCATTTCAAATAATCGATCGACGTTGCGAAGTCGAAGAGTCGAAGACGGCTGAAGACCGACGATCTCCACATTGGATGGATGGGCGCTACTGGTGCTCGTGATTAGAGTTGCTACCATGAAGGAATTGAAGTAGTAGCCATCCAAACATACTGTTGATTGTACGGATATGCGAGGAATTGGTGCCTCCGGTTTCGTTCAGACCCAGAATGGACTTGTAAATGAACTGTGTGTCTGACATTGGATTTTGTTCTGTGTTGATTGATCTCTGTTAAATATATATCTGTTTGGCGACGGAGAATTTATTCTCTTGCTTAACGCTCTTCTCTGAGACGCACGAGCTCAGAGGTTATATATTGACAGAAATCAGTCGCATGGAGTGGATTGCCTATGTGGCACGCCTAAGTGGCATATGATCAAGGCTTTTGTTGCAAAGCAAAGTCTTGTGGTTGATGATCAAAGCATGGTCTGTGTGACGTAGCTTTGTGTATAACGTGAATTCGCGAGCCTCACACCTCGGTATGAGTCAAAAACGGGAGAGTGACTGCAGGGAGAGCACGACGTTTCTTTCTAGCTAAGGTGGTGTCAGTGACCTAACAGCCCTGACATTATATATACTTTTCACCTGTGTGGTTGTTGGAATGCGAGGCGCCTCGATATATGTCTGTAAGGACCGGGAAACGTGTGTTTAGGAATAATTAATCCTAAAAAGTAAGAGAGGACCGACCCTGAAGATCCAAGGATCATAGTGGGGTCCTGGGACATTTGCTAGAGTGTCTTGAATCGGAGAGGAGCTTGCCCCTTGCCTCGACTCATGAAGGAATCCAATTCCCAATACGAAATATGCGAATGTGATTGTATTACTAGTATAGCGACATGATATTTGGTACCCATGCCGTCTAGGATTGATATTTATGATTGAATTTGCTTTTGAAACATATATGCACTAGTAATAATGTCAAACACTTCTATTTTATTCGTATGAAGCATCTTTGGCCATTATAAGGGAAAACTCTATCCTCCGGCTTGCGTTGCATTGTGTGATGGGACCTGAGTCTTATAATGGCTTCATTTTATAAAAAGCATTGCGTTGATTTAATCGTTTACTTTATATCATGCACTAGCACTCATTGGAGTAAACCCGTTCCGCGAAAGTGGCGTGGTCCTTTGATTTGCCTTATTATTGTTGTTAATAAGTTGAGTAGATTTCTCATACCAGTCCCATGACTGACTCGTAGTTTGTTTCACCTTGCAAACTCGGGTGCCCTCATTTTCACACGGGCAGCCTAGTTACAGGTTTCTGACGTAACTTTTGGCTCATGGCAAGGCTTGACTACACCGTGCTGACTTGGATTTTCTCCGCCATTATTGTATCTATATCATGATTCCGCCATTGGCGATGTAGACTGATATTTCTTTTGAGTACTCTTTATGTATGATTCCGCCTCAGGCGATGGTGACTGATTATGTATCATTTTGCACTAAGTTGTATCCTGTACTGTGCTTCTATGATGTGATGATATCTATATGATTCCGCTGTCATATGTGTGTAAATTATTCTATTTTTAGTTTTTTGCTATTATCTGTGATCTGCTAATGATGATTAATGTGTTATATTCCAATGATTATCCTTAACACCGTGTAACGGGGTTTTGGGATCGTCACACGTAATATTCGTTTAACTGCTCTCGAATGTGATTGATTCTTTTGGATTAGCTTGAAAGTGAGCGCATAAGAAAACACTCATCATAATATCCGGCCTACTTGTAGTTAAATTCAAAAGTGAACCTATCATGCTTCGATATAACTTTTGATCGACACTTTTACCATTTTCATCTTTGTCTAAATGTGTTGTCGTGCTCATTGGTATAGGTTTACTTGACGTGTTCTCTATTCCAAAATGTTTTATTAAATTATTACAATATTTTTCTTTATTGATGAAAACTCCATTAGTCAGTTGTTTAATTTGCAATCTTAGAAAGTAAGATAGCTCTCCCTTGTGCGACATTTCAAATTCATTGGTCATTATTTTTGAAAATTATTAACATAATCGATCATTTGTTGACCCAAAGATAATGCCGTCTACATAAATTTGTACTATTAGAATATCTTTATTGTCTTTCTTGATAAAAAAGTGTTTGATCAACCTTTCCAATTTGAAATCCTGAATCTAATAAGTTTTTAGACGTTCATACCAAGCACGAGGTGCTTGTTTTAAACCATATAGTGCCTTTTTTGGTTTATAAACATGATCAAGATATTTTTCATAAGCAAATGGTGGAGGTTGTTCAACATATACTCGCTCTTTAATGTAGCCATTTAAGAAAGCGCTTTTAACATCCATCTGATATAGTTTAAAGTTATGATAACAAGCGTATGCTAATAATATTTGAATTGCTTCTAGTCGTGCGACTGGTGCAAACGTTTCTTCATAATCTATTCGTTCTTCTTGATTATAGCATTATGCAACAAGTCTAGCTTTATTTCTAGTGATGTTACCTAATTCATCTGCTTTATTTTTGTAAGCCTATTTAGGTCCAATAACAGTTTGATCGTTTGGTTTTGGAACTAGTTCCCATACTTCATTATGTTCAAATTGGTTTAATTCTTCTTGCATGGCAATTATCCAATTTTCATCTGTAAAAGCTTCTTTAGGATTTTGGGTTCGATATTTGACAGAAAAGTTACGTTACTTACTAAATTAAGTTGATTTCTTGTTCTAACATTAGAAGTTATTTCTCCAATAATATTTTGCATTGGATGATCTCTTAATATTCTAGGTGGAGATCTAACTTCGTTTATAGGAATATTTTGATTATTGACATTATTTTGAGTTTTTGTAGTAATATTTTCTATGTTTTTATGAATAATGTTTTCATCTTTTCTATATACTATAAAATCATCATCTTGGGAAGAATTGTTTGTTTAATATTTGTATTTAAAGAATTTCGAATAATATTTTCATTAAACGAAACATGAAGTGATTCTTCTATTTTATTGGTTATTTTATTGAAAATACGATAAGCCTTTCTACGCTCAGAATATCCTAAGAATATTCCTTCGTCAGACTTTGAATCAAATTTTCCTAGCTGGTCTTTTGTATTTAAAATGAAGCATTTTGAGCCAAAAACTTTAAAATAAGATATATTTGGTTTTCTACCAGTAAAAAGCTCGTATGGAGTATTTTTAGTTTGAGGTCGAATGGAAACACGATTCAAAACATAACACGCTGTCGCGACAGCTTCATCCCAAAAATGTTTTGGTAGTGTACTTGCATTTAGTAACGTTCTTGCACATTCTTGTAAAGTTATATTTTTACGTTCTACAACTCCATTTTGTTGTGGAGTTCTCGGAAAAGAGAAATTATGGAAAATTCCTTTCTTTTGACAAAACAAATCAAATTTCCCATTTTCGAATTCTCTTCCATGATCTCTTTGTATGTTCTTTATTCTTAGATCAGTTTAATTTTGAATTTGTTTGACAAAATTCTTAAAGACATTAAAAGTATCATTTTTATTCTTTAAAAACGTAGTCCAAGTATATCTTGAGAAATCATCAACTATTACAAACACATATCTACTATGATTTATGGACTGAACCTGAGTTGGTCCAAATAAATCCATATGTAGTAACTCAAGTGGTTGTAAGGTTGATATGACCATTTTAGATTTAAAAGAGGATTTTGTTAATTTTCCAAGTTGACAAGCATTGCATAAATTCTCAGTTTTAAACTTTATTTTGGGTAAACCTCTTACAATATCATTTTGGATATTTTGTTTATTGTTTTAAAATTGATATGACAAAAATGTTTGTGCCATAGCCAAGGATCATTGTCTCTGGCTAATAAACACATATTGGATTATTATTAAATGTCGTATTTAAAATATAAATATTTTTATCACGATTTTCTTCAAAAATAAGATTCTGATTTGAATCAAATATATTACATTTATTTTCCAAAAATGATATTTTAAATCCTTCGTCACATAATTGACTAATACTTAATAGATTGTGTTTTAATTCTTAACTAATAAAACATCAGAAATAAGAGGTGAATTAGATATACCGTAATTGCTCACATCGCCTTGGCCGATGATATATCCTTTTGAATCATCTCCAAATGTGACAGTTCCTCCTTTTGAGTAAATAATATTTGTTAGCATCTCTTTATCTCCTGTCATGTGTTTTGAGCAACCACTGTCTAGTATCCATTTTCCTCTGTTTTTACTGAGTAGGACAACGTTGCCTTAGCCATGAAGCACATGTTTGCTTGTTCACTATCACTATCGCTATCACTTTCAGAAGATGAGTCTGAGTTGTCCCAAGTGACTGAAAAAGCTCATTCCTTTGATTTTTCATTTTTGTGATTTCTTTTTAGCTTTGGACAGTTCTTTTGATAGTGTCCGGTCTTGTGACAGTTGAAGCGTTCTACTAGTGCAGTGTCTGGTTCTTTTGATGAATTCTTCTTTATATTTTTGCTTTGGCTTTTTCTGTATTTAAGAAATTTTCTAAAATTCTTAGCAACAAAAGCAATATCTTCTTCGTCTAAGTTGGAATCTTCTTTTTCAACAGGGAAAGCTAAATTTTTCTTATCTTGTACCTGTGCTTTCTTTGCCTGTAAATTCACTTCATAAGACATTAGATTACTGATCTATTCATCCAGTTTCATGGTAGAGAGATCATTAACTTCTTCGATTGCTAACACTTTTCTCTCCCATTCATCCGTTAAAGAATTTAATTTTTTTAATAATATGTCAAAGTCGGAATACTTTTCACCTAATCCTAGTAAAGAGTGATAAATATTTTGAACACATGAATACATATCATTTATGGATTCATTTTCATTCATTTTAAAATTTTGAAACTGATTTTTAAACATAGATATCTTACTTTATTTAACTTTATTAATACCTTCATGAGTAATTTTAAGTATTCTCCAGATTTCATATGCAGTGTTGCACATACAAATCTGACTGAACTCATTTCTATCTAAAGCACAATGCAACATGTTCATAGCCTTAGCGTTGGCAGTAGCCTCTGCTTTTTCAGATGCAGACCATTTAGTAAATAGTGTAGTAGGTTGTGTGTACTCTTTTTGTGTGATATTCCATGCATCAAACTATTTGCTTGTATATAAATTCTCATTCGTGTAGCCCAATAACTGTAGTTTATGCCATCAAAGAAGGGTGGTCTAACAGTTGATGGGCCTTCTATATATATGTATTATTGCTAGTACTAGTGTTATTATCCATATTATCTGAATATCAAATAATGGTTTTACGTTTAAATGATAGCCTTGCTCTGGTACCAAATGAAAAGTCGATGTGTACGACTTAAAGGATCTATATGGATATAGCATAAATGTATATAATATACTAACTAATTTAAATGCAATAGTTACGCAGGTAAAACCTTAGTTATAGAAATATATCACAATCAAAGTAAATGGTAAATAAGGTAAAAAGTGACACTAGGAGTTTTTATACTGGTTCGAACTTCCCACACTACTTCCAGTCCCGAAGCTCCTCTTCGGAATTAACTAACAACGCCCTCTCTTAACCCGGAGGAATAGGTCAGTACACCCGAGCCCAAACAAGGATGCCTCTTGCCTGAGCAACTACACAGGTCTTCAACAATTACAAGTGTTTGACTTCTGAATTGTGTTCTTGAATCAACACGGATAGCCGCCAGTTTAAGTACAACTGTAACGACCTAGAAAATCCGTACCAATTTAAAATTTTTATTTTAAATTATTTGGTGGAAAAATGTGGCAGAAATTAAAAAAAATTCCATTTTTTAAAATAATATTAAAGCCAGTGAAAATAGTCAATTTTCAAACGATCTCTGTTTTCGACGAAACCGCTTTCATCGGAACCGGAATGTCATATTATTACTAGGTTTCAATTTTTAGAATTTTTCGATTTAATATGTGAGCGTGGCGAAGGAAAATGTGTTTGGTCGATTACAGTCAAATTTAATCAACTGAAAAATAGCCATTTTTCAAACAGTGTCAGAATTCGACGAAACTAATTTTGTTAGGACCGTATCATAACATAGACAAATATATTTTTTTTGGGATTTTTCTGAATCCGTTTGTGGCCTCGGTGAATTTATTTATGTAGACAAATTAAATAAATAAAGGAATTAAATATTAAATTAAATAAAACAGGCCATAGACAGCCGTTTGGGCTGACGGGACCTGTCCCATCGGGTCCATAATATGGGTTATTGGCTATGGGCACCTTCTTCTGGGCTGAAATCGAAATAGTTTAGAAATTATGGATTTAATTATAAAATTACACATAAAATATTATAAAAATAGGACAAAACCCTAATTTACTATTCACTATCTTCGTTGCCGCCGCCCCCTAATTTCAATGGCCGATGTTGCTCGTTTCTTCTCCTCCTAATTTCTCCTCCATCACTAATTTTCAGACCTCAACACATATACCACGTCGAAGCTCTTCTCTCCCTCTTCATTTCTATACCACCTGATCATCTCCTCGTCGCCCGAAGCCAGAGCAGCAGCCCCACAAACCAGCGCCTGTTCGTGCTCCGCCCTAACCACCATATGCCGCCGAGTGGGCCCCCCTGCACCGTGCGTGCACCTCCCCTAGCACGCCAGCGTGCCACATCCTGATTGACGAACCCTGCAACTGATTTGAACAAAAATCGAACCCTAGGATTGAAGGAGGAACCAAAAACGTGCGGCCTGTTCTTGTCTGAGAGGAAGAAGGTGATTTACTTAATTAATCTATTATTTAATTAATTTAAATTATTTTAAAACTTCGATTAACCATATCTAACTCATTCCAATTCGAAATTCGATGATTTCAGCGACGTTGTAATCGTGTGACTGAGATCTACGCATCGAAACTGACTGGAGTTGATTCTGAATAGTTCGAAATTTGGCCAAAATCGTCAACGACTGTGAGATTTTGAATTTAAATAATTAAATAATTTATTTTAAATTCTATTCGATCGGTTGAATCATTGTATATTATTCTGATCTGTTATGTGGTGATTATTGTATTGTTGAATCTTATTCGTTGTGATGTCATGTTATAATTTGACTGTTTGGATCTGTAAAATTCTGATGTATCATAATAAAGTTCTCTCCTTTGTTTTTATTTTTATTTTTATTTTTATTCCTTTCTCTTGAAACTGATCTTTTGATTTGAAAATAAAATATAATAAAGTTGGGATCTTTGTTTAAAAGTTTTGATCTTTTGATTTGAAATAAAATATAATTAAGTTTTAATCCTTTGTTTTGAAAACAAAATTAAGTTTGGATCTTATGTTTTGAAAACAAAATAAAGTTCT
Source organism: Allium sativum (assembly GCA_030737875.1). NCBI lineage: Eukaryota > Viridiplantae > Streptophyta > Magnoliopsida > Asparagales > Amaryllidaceae > Allium > Allium sativum. The sequence goes on along the minus strand of CM060919.1, from coordinate 117,958,648 downwards.
AATCTTTTGTTTCACAAAAAAATTAAAGTTGAATCTTTTGTTTTTGATCTACGAGTAAAACAAAGTTTTAGTCTTTTCTTTTGATTAACAGAATTTTGTTTTTCAAAAACAAATAAAAAGGAAAGTTTGATCTTTTGTTTTGTTTTTTTGTTTTTTTTTTTGAAAACAAAATAAAATAAAGTTCAACCTTTTAGTTTCCTTTCATTTTGTTTAAAATAATAAATAAAGATTTGATCTTTTATTTTGGCATATAAAATAAAAGGAGTTGAATTTATATAATGAATAAAGATTTGATCTTTCATCCTATAAAATGATTAAAGTTCATATATTTTGTTTTATTTCACAAAATAAAGGTGGGGTCTATTATTTTTGATTCATAGGAATTTTACAACCAATCATATATTGCCATTTGTTGTAATGCACAAAAATTCATCGTATGTTAAATTAGTTGTAATGACACCCAAATTTCTTCGTCATGTTAGTATAGTTGAAATGACACCAAAATTTCATCGTCATGTTTATATGGTTGAAATGAACAAAACTTCATAGTTATGTTAATATAGTTGGAATGAGTCGAATCTTGACATTAGAAAATATATTTATTTTAGGAATATTGACGCTAGAAAAGACATTTACATTGGAAATAAAGTCCACCTTTTTAATTGCATTTTTCAATGCAAATATTACATAGAAAGATGAATTTACTTTTTAAGTGAGTTCTCTTAGTAATAAAAGAATAAAAAGACATTTTTATTTTCAATGTTATATAAAAGAATAAAAAGACATTTTTATTTTCAATGTTATATAATAGAATAAAAAGACATTTTTATTTTCAATGTTATATAATAGAATAAAAAGACATTTTTATTTTCAATGTTATATAATAGAATAAAAAGACATTTTTATTTTCAATGTTATATAATAGAATAAAAAGACATTTTTATTTTCAATGTAATAGAATAGAATAAAAAGACATTTTTATTTTCAATGTAGTAGAAGTATAAAAAGACATTTTTATTTTCAATGTTATAGGAAAGATTAAAAAGACATTTTCATTTTTAATGTAATTGGAAAGAATAAAAATTTTACATTTTATATGTAAATAAAAGAATAAGGGACTTTTACATGTTTATTTATTATACATCGTTAAATTATCATTTTTGGTCGCACTAGAATTGGCGAACAAAAATGTCATTTTTGTTGAATATAGAAATATACATCGTTAAAATATCATTTTTGGCCGCACTAGAATTGGCGAACAAAAATGTCATTTTGTTGAATATAAAAATATACATTTAAAATATCATTTTTGGTCGCATTAGTATTGGCGAACAAAAATGTCATTTTGTTGAATATAAAAATATACATTTAAAATAACATTTTTAGTCGCATTAGAATTGGCGAACAAAAATATCATTTTTGTTGAATACAAAAATATCGTTAAATTACCATTTTTAGGCGCATTAGAGTTGGCGAATAAAAATGTCGTTAAAATATCATTTTTAGTCGCATTAGAATTGGCGAACAAAAATGTCATTTTTGTTGAATACAAAAATATCGTTAAATTACCATTTTTGGGCGCATTAGAGTTGGCGAATAAAAATGTCATTTTTATTTGATTTATAATGATACATTGTTGAAATTCTCATTTATAATAAAGGAAATTGCCCAAATAGTTTATATATATATATATATATATATAAATATAATTAAACGAAACGAGCGCTGCAGTTCGTGTATCGACAATCGTAACTTCAAACGAATATATAGAAAGATCCAACCGTTGGATTTTCCCAAAACTGGAACCGTTAGGACCGCTTTGGGAAGAGCTTTCCAATGATATAAATTTCATCAAAATCCGACGGTTAGATTTTAAGATATGTGTAAACCAAATTTTGGTAAAAACAGCGCCAGCGCCTTCCATTGACCCGAAACGTCGTTTATATATTTCGAGCTATTTTTAATAAATAAAAATAGCGATAAATAGTTATAAATATATATGAAAAGTTTTAAACTATAATTATGCGACAATTATTTGAAAAGGCCGAGTTTAACTCATTTCAAATAATTGAACGACGATTTAATCAAAGATGTAAGAAGACGATGGTTGAAGACCGGCGATCTTCACATCGAATGGGCGATGACTTCTGATACCTTGGACTGACTTGCTCCCAGGACTAAGTTGAAGCAGTAATTGTACGGACGTGTGTGTTGATCGTGCGGATAAGCGAGCGTCTTTTTGGTGTCTCCGGTTTCGTTCAGACCCAGAACGGACTTGTAAATGGATGTGTGTCTGACGTTGAAATCCACTTCATGTAATTAAATCGATTTCTGTTAATATATGCCTGTTTGGTGGTAGAGAATTTATTCTCTACTTAACACCCGGATACGTAGTAGTAGTTATCGATAGCATGGCGTTGAATTGTCAACGTGGCATGCCAAGATGCAATGATCAAGGCTTTGTTGAAAAGCAGGCCTTGTGGCTGATGATCAAAGCATAGCCTGTTTGGGCATAGCTTTGTGTATAACGTAACTTCGGCGAGCCTCACACCCCGGTATGAGTCAAAAACGGGATTTTGACTGCAGGGAGTGCACACGTTTCTTTCTAGCTAGTGGTGTTTGGGTTTTAACACGGCCCGACATTCTACTTATGTGGATTTTGGATTGAGGTACCTCGGGTTTTTATAGGCCGGAAGTGGTCATACTATAGGTTCAAAAGAACCGAGAAGCGTGTGTTCAGGAATTGCCAATCCACTACCGTTAGGTGGGGACCGACCCTAAAGATCCAAGGGTTCACTGCGGGGGATCCTGAGGCATTTGCTAGAGTGTCTCGAATTGGAAGAGGACGATCCCTAGGCTCGACTTCATGACAGAAAACCAATTCCCAATACGACGACATTTCGGTTTTGATTGTAAACGTATATGCGTCGACATAGTATATAGTACCTATGCTGTCTAGGATTGATATATTTATTTTGAAGTATTTGATACTGTTTAAACACTAATGATAATATTAAAATATTACTTTTTGCGTATTAAGCATGTTTGATCATCATAAGGGAAAACTCTATCCTCCTGTGTGCGTTGCATTGTGTGATAGGACTTGAGTCTTATGATGATTTCATTTTTCGAAAGTCATTTCGCTGTTTCATATATATAAACTTTATAAAATATTGCACTGGCAATCCAATGGAGTAAACCCGTTCCGCGTTAGCGGCGTGGTCCTGAGATTCGCCATCTTGATAGTTAATTTAGTTGAGAATTCTCACACCAGTCCCATGACTGACTCATAGTTTGTTTCACTTTTGCAAACTCGGGTGCCCTCTTTCCACATGGGCAGCCAATTGACAGGTTTCTAGGTGATACTTTCTGGGAGGAGCTTGCTTTTGGAGGAAGAGGAAGAAGACCTTTTCTCCATCTTTTATTCTGCTTTTGAGACATTTTTCTATCTTTTGCTTTTGATGTATGTAATGGGATTTGAAACTTATTTCCTTTCATTTGAGACTTGTTTCTCTTTTTTTAAGACTTCTATTATGCTAAGTGGATCCTGTAAAACTGCATACTCTGATGATTCTGTTGTGATACTGGTGACATTTTATTTCCGCTGAAATGTTTATGTGTTATGATAATTATCTGAGATCTATTTTTGTTGTAAATATGTTGTATTCCAAAAATGATCATCCTTACTTTCGGTCTACAGAAGTTTGGGGTTATCACAGTTGGTATCAGAGCCTAAGATTTACCTTAGCTATGGAATATAACATATTTAGAACAATTCGTCTAGATAGAATCCACATTATTCTATGACGAGTAGCTCATTAGAGATAGGACTAGTAATGTCCTAGAGTGAGCACATCAGAATAGCACATATTTACCAGTCATTACATCATCATCTTTTCATCTCGTCCTTATCTTTCCTTGAAAATTCTCATTTTTGTTGGTCTGACTCTTTCCTTGATGGTACAGACTGATTTATATGGATACTAGATCAAGAACAGCCCGAGGCGGAGCCCGAGGTGGAGCTCGAGGCAGGGCTAGAGTAGGAGCTGGAGGGCAAGCTAGAGACGAGACACACATCACTCAAGACCAGCATAATTCAGAGGTCGTAGTCGAACCACCTCCACTTCCATAGCCTTTTGATTTGGAGAGAATGTCAAAGAAATTCAAGAACCTTGGAGGTGTACCTTTTACAGGGCGGAAGTCTGCAATTCAAGCAGAAGCATGGCTTAAAGATTGCGAAAAGATCCTAGAAGGCTTGGAACTGGAAGATCAGCGAAAACGTTATCTGGCAGTTGGCAACTAAAGGAGGAATCAGGGCATTGGTGGGATACAATTAAAATCTGCAATGACGTGGCCAATATGTCTTGGGCCAGATTCAAGGAGCTTTTCAATGAGAAGTATATACCCCCACAAGCTAGAGAGCGTCTGCGCGAGCAGTTCGTTAACCTGCAGCAAGGCAGTATGACCGTTTCTGAGTATGTGAGGAAGTTTGATGAGCTTTCACGATATGCCCCTAGTTTGATTCAAGATCCAGTAGAGAAGAATAAGAAATTTATCAAGGGGCTGTCCAAGAAATATTTGAATCGAGTCACTGCCCATATTAAGCTTCCTTTCAATGAAGTAGTGGAATTGGCGTGCCGCTATGAGGAGAATGATGAGTCTGGACCGCAGGATAGGGGGAAAGGTCAAATCAACAACCAGAAGGAACAGCCTAACAAGAAACAGGAGGCGAGCAATTCTTCTGCAGCTAAGCCCCAAGGGAAGAAGAGGGATAGGAGCAAGGTGACCTGCTATAACTGCGGCAAGATTGGGCATTTTGATTACGAGTGTAGAGCACCAAAAAGGGTCAAGAGAGATGATTCAGGCCCTAGTCAGAACCGAGGTCAGAGCTCCCAGAACCGTGGTCAGAATTCCCAAAACCATGGTCAAAATCCTCAGAATCGTGGCCAGAGTTCGCAGGACAAAAGGGAATGCTAAATTGCCATCAAAAGGGGCACATCAAGGCGAATTGTCCACTGCTAAGGAATGCCCAGGTGGCACATGTTTATGAGGGAGCAGATACACCAGCTTTGACTGAGGGGCCTAATAAACCCGATGTCTTAGAAGGTACGCTTAATATTAAGAACATCCCTATTGCTGTCTTATTTGATACTGGTTCTACTCGAAGCTTTATTTCTAATGATACAATTAAAAAGTTGGAATTGAAACCGAGAAAACTCAAAAAAATTGATTAGAGCTAACAGTCCGATAGGAGGTTCTCTTATTCTTGATCAATATTGTAGAGTACCTGTTTCTTACTCTTGCTACCAGTTCCCCTTTGACTTGATCGTTATGAATTTCTCTGGTTATGATGTCATACTGGGAATTGATTGGCTAACAAAGTATGAGGCTGAGTTAATTTGTGCGGAGAGGATCATTAAAGTTAAAACTAATCTTGGAAATATTACTATCCCCTGCCATGGCTTAGCCACCGACAGGAAAACATTCTGGTCTTCTCTAGAAGTTACCCCTACTTCTATCGAGGACACCCCTGTCGTCAAAGATTACGCTGATGTTTTCAAAGAAGTTGAGGGCCTACCTCCACATAGAGAAATCAGCTTCCGAATTGATTTAGCTCCGAATGCAAGGCCTGTTGTACATCCCATTCGGAGAATGTCGCCAAAAGAAAGAGAGGAGCTGAAAAATCAAACCAAGCAGCTTTTGTGGAAGGGTCTGATCAGGCCCAGCTTCTCGGAGTGGGGAGCAGCAGTGGTGTTCGTCCCAAAATCAGATGGTACTCTCAGGCTATGTGTAGACTACCGTGATCTCAACAAGCAAACTCTTAAGAACAAATACCCACTACCTCGTATTGATGACTTGCTTGACCGACTGCATGGGGCACGAGTATTCTCTAGGATGGACCTAGCTACAGGCTTCCATCAACTTTGCATTGCAGAGGAGTGTGTGCTTTAACTGCTTTCAGAGGCCCTGACATCTTTTATGAATGGCTAGTAATGCCTTTTGGTCTATGTAATGCTCTAGCATATTTTGTTGACTTGATGAATAGAGTATTCAGAGATGTTTTAAATGAATTTGTGCTCGTGTTCATCGATGACATCCTCATCTTTTCTAAATCCGCGGCTGAGCACGAACAACATCTGAGAGAAGTCTTAGAGATTTTGCGAAGAAATGTGCTGAAAGCAAAATTTTCTAAATGCATATTCTGGAAAGAGGAGGTGAAATTCCTCGGCCATGTTGTATCAAAGGAAGGCATCTCAGTAGATCCAGGAAAGATCTCTGCCATCCAAGAATGGAAGCAGCCTAGAACTCCCACGGAGGTCAGAAGTTTCTTGTGACTGGCGGGCTATTATCGGAAATTTGTTAAAGATTTTTCGAAGGTAGCTTGTCCATTGAAAAACCTGACCAAGAAGCATACGAAATTCAAGTGGACACCGGAATGCGAGGCAGCTTTCCAAGAGCTAAAGAAGAGGTTGACCAATGCTCCTGTGTTGACCATCATTGATGGCAATCAGGATTTGAAGGTCTGGACCGACGCCTCTAAGCAAGGTTGTTTCTTTTATAAACTAACATGTCTGAGATAACATTTTTCCTTTAATGACAAATCTCATTTTAACATGTTATCCCTTGTTTATTTAAGGTATTGGTGCGGTGCTGATGCAAAGAGGCAGGGTAGTCGCATATGCTAGCCGCCAACTAAAACTGCATGAGAAGAATTATGTCACTCATGACCTTGAACTAATGGCCATTGTGTTTGCTCTTAAAATATGGAGGCATTATCTTTTGGGTGAAAAGTTTGAAATTTACACCGATCACAAATCTTTGAAGCACCTTTTTACCCAAAAAGATTTGAATATGAGGCAGCAGCGCTGGGTCGAATTTCTTGCATCATATGACCTGGATATCCTATATACTCCGGGGAAAGAAAACGTTGTAGCCGATGCACTCAGTAGAAAGAATGCAGAATGCAACAATCTCATTATCGCCAGTCTCATTATCACTCCCTCTTTGATTGATAAAATCTCTGCTCTTTAGAAGGATGATAAATTTATTCAGAGGATTATTAAAAGAATTCAGGATGGTGAAACCACAAGTTTCCAGATTGATGACAAAGGGGTTCTGAGGCTATTGCGCCGAATCTGTGTCCCATACGACTCTAAGCTCAGAAGGGAGGTTATGGATGAATGTCATAAATCTAAGCTTAGTGTTCACCCTGGAGTGAGCAAGATGTATCACGACCTCAAGCGCAAATTTTGGTGGAGGTCGATGAAGAGAGACATTTCCATTTATGTTGCTAGATGTCCCACTTGTCAATAAGTTAAAACTGATCAACAGAAACTGGCAGGTTTGTTGCAACCGCTAGGAGTTCCTGGTTGGAAGTGGGAGGAAATTTCTATGGACTTTATAGATGGCTTGCCCCGAAGCAGAAAGGGCAACAATAGCATATGGGTGATTGTCGACCGCTTAACAAAATCTGCGCATTTCATCCCTGTTCGGTCCAATAGAACAACTCGAAGTTTAACACAGCTCTATCTCAAAGAGATAGTCAGACTGCATGGGGTTCCCAAAAGCATTGTCAGTGATCGGGATCCATTGTTTACCAGTAAATTCTGGGAAGCTTTTCAAGAGGAGCTTAGGACCAAGTTAAATCTGAGCTCTGCCTATCACCCTCAGACAGATGGCCAGTCTGAGAGGGTGAATCATGTTTTAGAAGATTTATTGCGCGCTTGCATTCTCGACTATGGAGGTTCATGGGAGGACCACTTGCACTTGGTGGAATTCTCCTATAATAATAGCTACCAAGCAAGCTTGGGGATGTCACCATTTGAATTACTTTAGGGCAGGCCGTGCAGATCCCCGGCATGTTGGGTGGAGTCAGGCAATCGACTAGTCTTGGGCCCCGATAAGGTTCGTGAAGCATCAGATAAGGTTGACTTGATTAAGAAGCGCTTATTGACTGCTCAGAGCCGACAAAAGAGCAATGCAGACCAGCGAAGAAGGAATTTAGAATTCTCTGTGGGTGATCGAGTATACTTGAAGGTTTCTCCTCTGAGAGGCGTGATTCGTTTCGGGAAGACGGGAAAGTTGGCACCGAGATTCATTGGTCCATTCCCTATTCTCGAAAGGGTTGGTACTCTCGCTTATAGAGTGCAGCTGCCCGACTGGTTGCCAGGGGTGCATGATGTATTTCATGTGTCTCAACTCCGCAAGCATGTGCACGATCCAGATCTGATTGAGGATGAACTAAACCAACAGGTCCTAGATATTGCTCCAAATCTGACAGTGAGAAAGGATCCGATTAAGATCATTGGCAAAGAAACTAAAATCTTGAGGAACAAGAAGATCAACCTAGTCAAGGTTCAATGGAGTGGGGATTCTAGAGACTGTACTTGGGAGACAGAGGATAGCATCAAAAATGCTTACCCCAAGTGCAGAGTGGATATCTCCGAATAACTCTTGTGTTAAGGTACATTTTCCTCAATTTACATTTTTCATCTTGGTTCCTACTTTACTTTGTTTCCTTTTCGAGGACGAAAATTCTTAAGTGGGGGAGATTGTAACGACCCGGAAAATCCGAACCAATTTAAAATTTATATTTTAAATTATTTGGTGGAAAAATGTGGCAGAAATTAAAAAATTCCATTTTTTTAAATAATATTAAAGCCAGTGAAAATAGTCAATTTTCAAACGATCTCTGTTTTCGACGAAACCGCTTTCATCGGAACCGGAATGTCATATTATTGCTAGGTTTCAATTTTTAGAATTTTTCGATTTAATATGTGAGCGTGGCGAAGGAAAATGTGTTTGGTCGATTACAGTCAAATTTAATCGACTGAAAAATAGCCATTTTTCAAACAGTGTCAGAATTCGACGAAACAAATTTTGTTAGGACCGTATCGTCATAACATAGACAAATATATATTTTTCGGGATTTTTCTGAGTCCGTTTGTAGCCTCGGTGAATTTATTTATGCAGACGAATTAAGTTAATAACGGAATTAAATATTAAATTAAAAAATAAAGGCCATAGACAACCGTTTGGGCTGACGGGACCTGTCCCATCGGGTCCAAAATATGGGTTATTGGCTAGGGGCACCTTCTTCTGGGCTGAAATCGAAATAGTTTAGAAATTATGGATTTAATTATAAAATTACACATAAAATATTATAAAAATAGGACAAAACCCTAATTTACTATTCACCATCTTCGTTGCCGCTGCCCCCTAATTTCAATGGCCGATGTTTCTCGTTTCTTCTCCTCCTAATTTCTCCTCCATCACTAATTTTCAGACCTCAACACATATACCACGTCGAAGCTCTTCTCTCCCTCTTCATTTCTATACCACCTGATCATCTCCTCGTCGCCCGAAGGCAGAGCAGCAGCCCCACAAACCCGCGCCCGTTCGTGCTCCGCCCTGACCACCAAATGCTGCCAAGTGGGCCCCCTGCACCGTGCGTGCGCCTCCCCTAGCACGCCAGCGTGCCACATCCTGATCGACGAACCCTGCAACTGATTTGAACAAAAATCGAACCCTAGGATTGAAGGAGGAACCAAAAATGTGCGGCCTGTTTTTGTCTGAGAGGAAGAAGGTGATTTACATAATTAATCTATTATTTAATTAATTTAAATTATTTTAAAACTTCGATTAACCATATCTAACTCATTCCAATTCGAAATTCGATGATTTCAGTGGCGTTGTAATCGTGTGATTGAGATCTACGTATCGAAACTGGCTGGAGTTGATTCTGAATAGTTCGAAATTTGGCCAAAATCGTCAACGACTATGAGATTCTGAATTTAAATAATTAAATAATTTATTTTAAATTCTATTCGATCGGTTGAATCATTGTATATTATTCTGAGCTGTTATGTGGTTATTGTTGTATTGTTGAATCTTATTCGTTGTGATGTCATGTTATAATTTGACTGTTTGGATCTGTAAAATTCTGATGTATCATAATAAAGTTCTCGCCTTTGTTTTTATTTTTATTTTTATTTTTATTTTTATTCCTTTCGCTTGAAACTGATCTTTTGATTTGAAAATAAAATATAATAAAGTTGGGATCTTTGTTTAAAAGTTTTGATCTTTTGATTTGAAATAAAATATAATTAAGTTTTAATCCTTTGTTTTGAAAACAAAATTAAGTTTGGATCTTATGTTTTGAAAACAACATAAAGTTCTAATCTTTTGTTTTCACAAATTGAATCTTTTGTTTTTGATCTACGAGTAAAACAAAGTTTTAGTCTTTTGTTTTGATTAATAGAATTTTGTTTTTAAAAAACAAATAAAAAGGAAAGTTTGATCTTTTTTTTTTGAAAACAAAATATAATAAATTTCAATCTTTTATTTTCCTTTCATTTTGTTTAAAATAATAAATAAAGATTTGATCTTTTATTTTGGCATATAAAATAAAAGAAGTTGAATTTATATAATGAATAAAGATTTGATCTTTCATCCTATAAAATGAATAAAGTTCATATATTTTGTTTTATTTCACAAAATAAAGGTGGGGTCTATTATTTTTGATTCATAGGAATTTTACAACCAATCATATGTTGCCATTTTTTGTAATGCACAAAAATTCAACGTATGTTAAATTAGTTGTAATGACACCCAAATTTCTTCGTCATGTTAGTATAGTTGAAATGACACCAAAATTTCATCGTCATGTTTATATGGTTGAAATGAACAAAACTTCATAGTTATGTTAATATAGTTGGAATGAGTCGAATCTTGACATTAGAAAATATATTTATTTTAGGAATATTGACGCTAGAAAAGACATTTACATTGGAAATAAAGTCCACCTTTTTAATTGCATTTTTCAATGCAAATATTACATAGAAAGATGAATTTACTTTTTAAGTGAGTTCTCATAGTAATAAAAGAATAAAAAGACATTTTTATTTTCAATGTTATATAAAAGAATAAAAAGACATTTTTATTTTCAATGTTATATAATAGAATAAAAAGACATTTTTATTTTCAATGTTATATAATAGAATAAAAAGACATTTTTATTTTCAATGTTATATAATAGAATAAAAAGACATTTTTATTTTCAATGTTATATAATAGAATAAAAAGACATTTTTATTTTCAATGTAATAGAATAGAATAAAAAGACATTTTTATTTTCAATGTAGTAGAAGTATAAAAAGACATTTTTATTTTCAATGTTATAGGATAGAATAAAAAGACATTTTCATTTTTAATGTAATTGGAAAGAATAAAAAGAGATTTACATTTTATATGTAAATAAAAGAATAAGGGACTTTTACATGTTTATTTATTATACATCGTTAAATTATCATTTTTGGTCGCACTAGAATTGGCGAACAAAAATGTCATTTTTGTTGAATATAGAAATATACATCGTTAAAATATCATTTTTGGTCGCACTATAATTGGCGAACAAAAATGTCATTTTGTTGAATATAAAAATATACATTTAAAATATCATTTTTGGTCGCATTAGAATTGGCGAACAAAAATGTCATTTTGTTGAATATAAAAATATACATTTAAAATATCATTTTTGGTGGCATTAGAATTAGCAAACAAAAATGTCATTTTGTTGAATATAAAAATATACATCGTTAAAATATCATTTTTGGTCGCATTAGAATTGGCGAACAAAAATGTCATTTTTGTTGAATACAAAAATATCGTTAAATTACCATTTTTGGGCGCATTAGAGTTGGCGAACAAAAATGTAATTTTTATTTGATTTAAAATGATACATTGAAATCCTCATTTTTAATAAAGGAAATCGCCCAAATAGTTTATATTATATATATATATATATATATATATATATAAAAAATTAAACGAAACGAGCGCTGAAGTTCGTGTATAGACAATCGTAACTTCAAACGAATATATAAAAAGATCCAACCGTTGGATTTTCCCAAAACTGGAACCGTTAGGACCGCTTTGGGAAGAGCTTTCCAATGATATAAATTTCATCAAAATCCGATGGTTAGATTTTAAGATATGTGTAAACCAAATTTTGGTAAAAACAGCGCCAGCGCCACCCATTGACCCGAAACGTCGTTTTTATATTTCGAGCAATTTTTAATAAATAAAAATAGCGATAAATAGTTATAAATATATATGAAAAGTTTTAAACTATAATTATGCGACAATTATTTGAAAAGGCCGAGTTTAACTCATTTCAAATAATTGAACGGCGATTTAATCAAAGATGTAAGAAGACGATGGTTGAAGACCGGCGATCTTCACATCGAATGGGCGATGACTTCTGATACCTTGGACTGACTTGCTCCCAGGACTGGGTTGAAGCAGTAATTGTCTGGACGTGTGTGTTGATCGTGCGGATAAGCGAGCGCCTTTTTGGTGTCTCCGTTTTCGTTCAGACCCAGAACGGACTTGTAAATGGTTGTGTGTCTGAAATTGAAACCCACTTCATGTAATTAAATCGATTTCTGTTAATATATGTCTGCTTGGTGGTAGAGAATTTATTCTCTACTTAACACCCGGATACGTAGTAGTAGTTATCGATAGCATGGCGTTGAATTATCAACGTGGCACGCCAAGATGCAATGATCAAGGCTTTGTTGAAAAGCAGGCCTTGTGGCTGATGATCAAAGCATAGCCTGTTTGGGCATAACTTTGTGTATAATGTAACTTCGCGAGCCTCACACCCCGGTATGAGTCAAAAACAGGATTAGGACTGCAGGGAGTGCACACGTTTCTTTCTAACTAGTGGTGTTTGGGTTTTAACATGGCCCAGCATTCTACTTATGTGGATTTTGGATTGTGGTACCTCGGGTTTTTATAGGCCGGAAGTGGTCATACTATAGGTTCAAAAGAACCGGGAAGCGTGTGTTCAGGAATTGCCAATCCACTACCGTTAGGTGGGGATCGGCCCTTTCACTACGGGGGATCCTGAGGCATTAGCTAGAGTGTCTCGAATCGGAAGAGGACGATCCCTAGCCTCGACTTCATGACAGAAAACCAATTCCCAATACGACGACATTTCGGTTTTGATTGTAAACGTATATACGTCGACATAGTATACGGTACCTATGCCGTCTAGGATTGATATATTTATTTTGAAGTATTTGATACTGTTTAAACACTAATGATAATATTAAAATATTACTTCTCGCTTATTAAGCATGTTTGATCATCATAAGGGAAAACTCTATCCTCCTGTGTGCGTTGCATTGTGTGATAGGACTTGAGTCTTATGATGATTTCATTTTTCAAAAGTCATTTCGCTGTTTCATATATAAAAACTTTATAAAATATTGCACTGGCAATCCAATGGAGTAAACCCGTTCCGTGTTAGAGGCGTGGTCCTGAGATTCGCCATCTTGATAGTTAATTTAGTTGAGAATTCTCACACCAATCCCATGACTGACTCGTAGTTTGTTTCACTTTTGCAAACTCGGGTGCCCTCTTTCCACATGGGCAGCCAATTGACAGGTTTCTAGGTGATACTTTCTGGGAGGAGCTTGCTTTGGGAAGAAGAGGAAGAAGACCTTTTCTCCATCTTTTATTCTTCTTTTGAGACATTTTTCTGTCTTTTGCTTTTGATGTATGTAATGGGATTTGAAACTTATTTCCTTTCATTTGAGACTTGTTTCTCTTTTGTTAAGACTTCTATTATGCTAAGTGGATCCTATAAAACTGCATACTCTGATGATTCTGTTGTGATACTGGTGACATTTTATTTCCGCTGAAATGTTTATGTGTTATGATAATTATCTGAGATCTGTTTTTGTTGTAAATATGTTGTATTCCAAAAATGATCATCCTTACTTTCGGTCTACGGAAGTTTGGGGTTATCACAACAACCTTCCTATAATTTAATCCTCGAGTATATGATTTGAATGCGGAGATTTTAGGAAGAAAATAGCTTGCTGAATCAAAGTGATATTAAATCAATTCAAGGATTCAACAAGAATTTGAATTGGAAAGCTTTTATTTGCAAAGAGTATAAATTCTGAGAAAGGAGAGTATAGAATAATAATTAGTAATTTCGGTGATTGTAAAACATGTTTGAAGTTGTTTATATAATAGTATAAGAGTAGCAATCTTTCACGAAGAGTTTCTATAAAGAGTTGTGTCCATTTCCATTGATTATTGAAGAGGAATCTCTTCATGAAAGATGGTGACTCTTCATAAAATAGTTTCTAGGTCGAATCAGTCGACTGGTTAAAAATCATCAGTTGACTAGTAGAATTAAATTATATAAATAGAATTTTCAAAGCTAGCAGTTGTGTACAAAAGCGGGTTGACCAGTCGACTGGTTGATTTCTTACTGTAACGAAAAGGAATTTCGCTCGATCCGAATCAGTCGCTAAACCGACCAAGACCGTTCGAAACCCCTGATTGTTTTGAGAACACGATAAACCATAACGCAAACAGAAGAACATTCATTGTATATTACAACAATTTCATCAAAATACAAGAATATACAGAGTATATACAAATATAATACATCAGAGAAATATCAGAAATTTAAATACAATACAACAGCGGAAAAATAATACAATACACAGCTAGTAGTTTTGGTTTTGTAGATTTATTTTCCCAGGATCCTGATTTACAGCTCGAACGATAATCAGAAAGCTCTGTATCCGTGTATATTTCAACACATGAATATATATTTTATTTCAACACATGAATATATATTTTATTTCACTTACCTCAACTGGTAAGCGAGTTTTTGTGCATTTCCGGAATTTTTAAAAGGTGTATATATAACTTTGTTTGCACATTCGTGAATACTTGAGGATAGATTTTAACATAAATCTAACATGGCTTATTGAATATATATATATGTATATATAACCTTATGATACGATTCCCCTTGCAACTTCATTTATTGGCATCGATCAAAATCTTATTATCAACCTGTTACACCCGTGTGCGAAGCACGGGTCTAAATTTAGTCCGTATGTATAATTCTCTTTTTATAATTATATAAATTTCCCAAATATTATATTTACTCCATGTACTCATTTATTTACCTCTTATTACCTACATTCAGTATTTATACCAAAACGGCCTTTTTAAAACTTCCATATATCTATTAATAATTTCTATACAGAAGTTCTTATTTGATTTCCCAAATAATTCCTTTTTATAAAATCCATTAATTTTATATAAATATTTTATTTTCAATATATACTTTGAAAATTCTCGTTTTACATTCCAGTATTTCTTATGGTATTTAAAAATACCAAATAACAGGACCAGTGTCATCATAATCAATCACAGATTATATATCACATCATATATCACAATATATGAAAACAAACAGTATTATAAATGTTGAGAAATCCTGTTGGATCCCTCCTACCTGTTTCCCTGCATCACAGATGTTAAACAATGTAAATAACATCAATTTCATTTAAATATGAAATATTCGTATAAACAGAATAAATATTTGATTAACAATATATACATATATATTACTAGATCTATAATTTCAACCAATCAATTAGCAGTTCATCCAAACAATCAACACACAGCAATCAACCATCAGTTATCAATTCTAAAAATGCGTTATAAAAATAAAAATTAGGCATAGTGAGTTTTACTCACTTTGGACGTTTATCGTTAAATAACGATAACCGTCGTTGATTCAGGCAATTTATTTCTCTATAAATTGTAGCGAGCTCCAATTCACTCCAAACTAGTTCCATTGTGTAGCTCTCGTCTATACAATCCCAACGGATTTTGTTTCACTGAATTCTGATCATGTACGAAAAAGTTATTGATATTACAAGCTATAACTAGATTTGAATGTCATTAACTATTAATTTTAAATTTATAAACCTTAATCACTTTTAAATTAAACTTATTCCCACCTAATCACCTTTCTTCTCCCCTTCACAGCACAACACAAGTTCGAACCCGAACCAAGCTGAAGCATCAAAACTCAAGCCCGCAAATTTTTAATAGAATTCAAACTCTCACTTCCCTGTGTTATATAATTAGCTTGATCCTTCCTTAATCTCCTTTTAATAATCTTCCTCCTCTAATACATCTTCTAGGGAGCATTGAAATATTCCCAGTTCATCTTCCCCAGAGCAGACAATTCACCTCATTCCCTCTCCCACTACATACTTCTATTCTTCACTTAATTTAAATTAAAAATCACCAAAACTTCCCATTTCAAATTCTCTTAACCATATACTACTTTTGTTCAACTCGGATCCTCATTTCTTCATGTTCTATCCATCTACATTAAACCAACACCATAGCCGAATTTTCATATCCCTTTATCTCCTTCCCCGACCCACTACTTCCAAAACGGAAAACACCCCAGGCCTCATCTTCCCTAGCTCTCCCTCCTGGACCCTAACATCACCAATTCACACGCCTAGTACGAATTCCGACCAAGCCTTCTTGTGTATGGCTATAGCAACATATTGACGTCAACATGTGTCGTGAAACGACCCAAACTCGCCTTTACGGGAAAGCCCGGATTGAATTGAGAACATGAGAAATCAGAACACAAATAGAAGAACATTACATTGCTTATTACAACAATTTACATCAGAGTACAAGAATATAATAGAGTATGAATAATTATTACACAATAGAAATACAATATCAGATATTTAAATTACATTTAAATAGCAGCGGAAAAATATACAAAACACAACTGAAAGAAGTACACGGACACAGAACTTTACGAATATCGCTTCAGCTGTAAACCAGGATCCTGTGAATATAATATCTGCAAAACCAAAACTACTAGTTGCCCGTGTGGAAAATAGGGGCACTCGGAGTTTAGGTTAAAACAATAAACTTCAGGTTAGTCATCGGACTGGTGTGAGAACTCAAAACAGTAATTAACTTCATTTTAAAAGTTGGAAATAATGGGACCACGTCGTATAACACGGAACGAGTTTACTCCACATGAATCTTAGTTTAAAATGAAACAACGCAATGCTTTTTAGTAAAATGAAGCTATTATAAAACCAAGGTCCCATCACACAATGCAACGCAAGCCGGAGGATAGAGTTTTCCCTTATAATAGCCAAAATGTGCTTGATAAGTATAAAACAAATTATTTTGATATTATAAGTGCATAGTGGTTAAAAACAACTTTGAATATAAATGTATCAATCATAGATGGCATGGGTACCATATATCATGTCGCCATACTAGTTCTACAATCAAAACCGCATAATGTCATATTGGAAGTTGGATTTCCATCTATGAACCAAGGCAAGAGATCGTCCTTACCGAATTCGATACAATCTAGCCCATGTCTCAGGATCAGAGCTCGAGTGCACCTTAGGTAACTTGTCGGGCCGGTCCACACTAAGTGCAATGGTGGATTCGTAATTCTTGAGAAATGCATTTCCCCGCCCTATGGGCGTAAAATCTGGTCAGTAATGTCGACCATAACAATATCTGAGGTGCCTCTCTATCCATCAAGTAATAATAAGCAACATCCACATGAGTAAAATGTCCGTTCTTGCAAAACCATGATACCCCTCCAAGCTAGAAAGAAACGCAATGCCCTCCCTACTGTCCTCTCCCGTTTCTGGTTCATACCAGGGTGTGAAGCTCGCGAAGTAACGCTATAGACAAAGCTATGCTAATTAAAGATGTGCTTTGATCATCATCTACAAGACTCTGCTTTTCAACAAAAGTCTTGATCATTTGCATCTTGGCATTCCACATTGTCAATCCATACCATACCATTGATTTCTACCAATATATAACCTCTAAGTTCGTACGTCTCAGAGAAGGGCGTTAAGCAAGAGAATAAATTCTCCACTACCAAACAGATATATATTTAGCAGAGATCAACGAATACAACATAAAGGAATACAACGTCAGACATACTATCCATTTATAAGTCCGTTCTGGGTCTGAACGAAACCGGAGGCACCTTATTCCTCGTCCCATATGTCAAATACAGTTGATAGGTCCTCGCATATCCATCGATCTCCAAGTACGTCTGGACGATCACCACTTATTACCTAGTCTTGGGTGTACGACCCAATCAAGACATCAGTAATCTTACAAACGATGTGAAGAACTCCGGTCTTCAACCACCGTCTTCATCTTCGACTCTTAATCGTCGTTGTAATTATCCAGAATGGGTTAAACCCGATCTATCCGAATAACTCGCATATTTGATAATCAATTGCTATAAAACACTACAAACGCCTCATTCTAATTCAGAATATTCTTGTTAATAAAATATTCACATTATTAGGGAAAGGTGTGACGGCAAAGAATTTCGCTCGGTCTGAACCAGTCGCTAAACCGATCCAGGCCGCTCGAAACGCCCTATCGTTTGAGAATAGGACAAAACAGAATGCATACAGAAGAAGATTTCATTGTATATTACAATAATGCATCAGATTACATGAATATACAGAGTATAAATGAATAAATATTACACAGAAATATCAGAGATTTAAATTACATTTAAATACATAGCAGCGGAAAATAATACAATACACAACTAGAATGAGATATACGGATACAAAGCTTTCCGGATATCGTTCCAGCTGTAAACCAGGATCCTGTGAATATAAATCTGCAAAACCAAAACTACTAGCTGCCCGTGTCAAAATAAGGGCACCCAGAGTTTAGGTTAAAACAATAAACTCCAGGTCAGTCATGGGACTGGTGTGAGAACTAAAACAGTTATTAATCTTTATTTTAAATCATTAGGTAAATCAAGGGACCACGCCGTATAACACGGAACGGGTTTCCTCCCAAGAATACCAGTGCAAAAACAAACAGCGCAATGCTAAATAAAGAAAAATGAAGCTATTATAAGACCCAGGTCCTATCATACAATGCAACGCAAGCCGGGGGATAGGGTTTTCCCTTATAACAGCCAAAGAATGCTTGATACGTTTAAAGCAAATCATTTGATACTATCATAAGTGCATAGTGTATAAAACAACTTCAAATCATAAGTATCAATCATAGGCGGCATGGGTACCATATATCATGTCGCCATACTAGTTCTACAAATAAAACCGCAGGATCACGTATTTGGAAATTGGATTTCCGTCTATGAACCGAGGCAAAAGATAGTCCTCTACCGATTCGTGACTCTCTAGCCCGAGCCACAGGCAAGTACTCAGTCAAGCCTTGGAGCGACAGGGCCGGTCCACCGATGTGGATTAAAATGCCTGAACACTACGTTTCCCCGCCCTTTGGGGCGTAAATGAGCCAACTAAATGACTCCATCGGTTCGAGAACGACCGATCAATCCGAGGCGCCTCGCAACAGCAACAACCACATAAGTCAAACTCGTCAGGGCGTGTAAAACCACTGACGCCACTTCTAACTAGAAAGAAACGCAAGTCCTCCCTGAGGTCCGTCTCCCGTTTTTGGTTCATACCGGGTGTGAAACACGCGAGGTAAACGTTACACAAAGCTACGCCACAAAGGCCTTGCTTTGATCATCACCACGAGACTTTGCTTTTCAACAGAAGCCTCGATCAATTGCCACTTAGGCATGCCACACAGGCAATTCACTCCATGCGTTTGATATCCATCAATATATAACCCCTGAGCTCGTACGTCTCAGAGAAGGGCGTTAAGAAAGAGAATAAATCCTCCGCCGCCAAACAGATATATATTCAATAGAAATCAATCACACAGACTAAATTCCAATGTCAGACACACAGTCCATTTACAAGTCCGTTCTGGGTCTGAACGAAACCGGAGGCACCTAGTACCCCGCATATCCATCGATCTCCAAGTACGTCTGGACGATCACCAACTGTTTCCATCTTCTTGGGTGTACAGCCCAATCAAGATCATCAGTTATCACCCAAACGACGTGAAGACTTCCGGTCTTCGACCATCGTCTTCGTCTTTGACTTATCGTCGTATCAGTCATTCAGAATGGGATAAACCCGGTCTTTCCAAATAACTCGCGTATATTTTAAATAAGTGTTACACAAACACAACATATGCCTCATTCCAATCCATTAGTCACTAACCGTAAATTAATCAAGAGAATAATTCCCCAAATATTAACCCCGAAGGCCGAAACCAACATCAGATCAATATCCAGAAAACCATTCTGCTTGGCTAACCGACAGTTAGTTTCTAAATTTCACATTCATAGGGAAAGGTTCCCATTAATTTTATCCAAGATAAACTCCTGAATTTATTCTACTTTTGAATATCAATTCAAACTAGTCGGGATTAGCGAACATTACCGAAGTAATCATTTGTTTTAATTTCCCCATCCCAACCTATTCATCCCATGAAGTAAAAACTGGTAATACTTCATATCTAACACCACGGTGTTATCGGTAAATTCAATTACCATTCCACGTTCAAATCTAATTAAAGATTTAACTATCGCCTGGAGCAAAACTGGTGATACTCCATTTCGATTATTTCAATCTATTTAAAGATTCATTAAAACTCCACTTAGTTTTAATCTGTGACTGGGTTAAAGAATCAGTGTCATTTAAAACATGGTTCACGATAAACCCAAAATCACATCACATTTCAATCAGTCCCTAATTGTAAATTAGCATGTGAGCAATCCCCTAAGTATGAATCCCGAAGGCCGAAACCAACATCAGATCAATACCTCGGAAACTATTTAACTTAACTAATCTCCAATTAGTTTCTGATTTTCTTAACTCCTTTAGGTCTAAGAACTGTATTATTGAAGATACCGTTCACGACAACCCAAAATCACATTTCATTAATGATCGGGTTAAAGAACGAGTGTTATTTAAAACACTGTCCACGATAAACCCAAAAATCAATATCGATTCAATTCCAATTAAATATTATTTAATTGGTACACTTCATTAAATCTAAATAAAAGATTTAATCTTTTCTCAACTGGGTTCAAGAACAGTGTTAGTGAAGACACCATTCACGACAAACCCAAATCACATTTGATATTCAATATAAGGCTCTGAATAGAAAATATATCGGCTTATATTCAATATCAAATTCTACGATTAACAAATGTCGTATTGGAAGTAACGATATAAATATATCTTTCAAATTTCCATAACAACATCTGCATAATCACGAATTCCAATATCGAAATATTCCGAAGACAATTTCGATTCAAATCCACTCCAATGCAGTCATTGGATATTCTGGTTATTTTTAAAACCCTTTTCTAATTCAATTTATTTATTTAAAAATAAATAGAATTTTAATTTCTAGTTCAAAACTAGTTCATTTCGATAAAAATCTATTTTTATCTTTTCAAATATGGAGTTTTTCATCCCAATTCTTTCTAATAAATGATCGGGGGGGGGGGGCAATGAAGGAGAAAAAGGGGGGAAAGTATGTTTTTTTTTATTATTATTTAATTATTTAATTATGCACAAGGGTTGACTTTTATATCCGACCTCGAAACGAGGCCCACCGCCTGTCGCCCATAGCGTTTCACCCCCATTCCGAACCCAATGGGATATGTATCGCACTCTGATCTGATCGTTTTGATCAGTTTCCGTTGAATTTTCATTTAAATCACTATATTGAATTTTAAACGTACATTTCAAATTACCGGGGTCACATACTAACTAGAAAAATTCCCGAAATGAAATCTTGATTATTCGGATTCGTTGGAAAGATATTATCAATTAGATCCCATTATTTTTGGTTTCACTAAAATCCGGATTGTTTTGCACCCGGTACATTCAATTGAAGTTTGAAATCGAATTATCGAACTACCGCGCCATTTTCAATTCTATTTATAATTATATATAAATATTTATTTCCTAACGACGACACGTTTAAATATATACGTTCGAAATAAATTTCTCGTCGTTATTATTTAAAATAATTCATTTTAAATAATCTAAATTCACTAAAATTGCCAAAATAAAAATTTCAAACTGGCTCACATTTTACGGGTTGTTACAAAAGGTTCGCATTAATTTACCAATAATAAATTCTTTTAAAATTATCACTTTAATCTCCCTTTTGATATCGATTTCAAAAGATTTTGTTTTATCCTTTATCAATTCTAAACCAAATTAAGGTTTATCAACTAGTCGGGATTAACGAGCTTTACCGAAGTAATCATTTATTTATTAATCCCAAACCCAACCTATTCATCCCATGGAGCAAAACTGGTATTACTCCACATCTAACACCCACAGTGTTATCGGTAAATTTAATTACCATTTCACGTTCAAATCTAATTAAAAATTTAACTATCGCCTCGAGTAAAACTGGTGGTACTCCATTCTCAATCACTTCATGAATTCGATAAATTTAATTATCCCATTTCAATCTAATTAAAGATTAATTAAAACTCCAATTTCATTTTAATAACAAAAAAATCTTTACTTTATGATTATTCAACTTTAAGAAATTAATCTTAACTTTAACTAGGTTAAAGAACCAATGTCATTTAAAACACAGTTCACGATAAACCCAAAATCATCTTCCATTAAATATGGAATCTTCACAGAAATCAGATCAATATATAATTGATATAAATTTCTATATCAGACTAATAATATATATGGAATAACGACGAAGCCTTTTAAATTCCATATATAGTACATGTCTTCATTCATAGAAGCTCATTTAGATTATTATTAAATCGAATTCCATTCAATTCCAATTTAATATATTAAATTGGAAAAGTTTACTTTGAAAATTTTCCATTTAAATCTTAACAAAGATTTATAAATTCCAAATTATATTTTCACTGTTAATAGGGGTTAAAGAACAAATGTCGTTTAAAAAACCATTCACGATAAACCCACAATCAATTTTCATTTCAGTTCCGATTAAATATTAATTAATTGGTAAACTTCTCTAAATCTTAATAAAAAGATTTATTCTTTACTCAACTAGGTTTAAGAACAGTGTTATTCAAGACACCATCCACGACAACCCAAAATTCAATTCTTTTATTTTAAAAACATTGGATTATTATTCTAGTTAATAACTAGTTCATTTTTGATAAAAATATATTTTTATCTTTATAAAATTTGAATATTACATCCAAATTCTTTCCAAATCATTTATTATGATTTTACATAATTTTTCCGCATTTAAAATAAAGTTAATATCGCCCGTACAGTCGGTTTCCAATATCGGCCACCGAACTACATCCATAGCGACCTTTTCTGAAATTAATTTAGACATATTTCCAAATCTAACCGTTAGATTTCAAATCTCTTATGTTCATTGGAAAGCACTTTTCAATACGAACCCAACGGTTCCGGTTTTAAGAGAATCTGACAGTCGGATCTCCCGTTACATCAATTTGAAGTTAATGGTCGAAATTCACGAACGGTCGCTGCGTGGCGCGTTCTATTCTGGTCATTAAATATATACAATATATATTATATATATTTCGTCAATTTCCATTTAAATTGTAATTTATAAAATATTTATAATTTCATTTTAAAAACGATTCAAACTTCCGTTTTTCAACTTTAAATCAAAATTGAATATTATATATCTTTATTATATTAAAATGATAATATTTCAAAATATTAAATTATGAAATCGCTACTTTTCGATATTCATTATAAAATGTATAAAATAGATCGATAAACCCGTTTGGGTTGAAATTTCGTTTTAACCCGGCTTCATATTTTTATATTTTTGTGTCCATCTAAAAACGGACATCAAAATCATAATTTTATTCTTCACTGAATATTATTTTAAGATATTCGTTATTTGAAATATTCTTTATTTAAAAAGATTCTTTATTTTAAAATATTCTTTATATTAAAATGATCCTTTACATTGAAATGTTCTTTTACATATAAATGTTCATTTTCATATAAATGATTCATTTAGATATAAATGTTTTTATTACATAAAAATGTTCTTTTACATATAAATGATTCTTTTACGTAAAAATGATTCTTTTACATATAAATGACTCTTTTTTCATATAAATGATTCTTTTACATATATATGTTTTCTTTTACATATAAATGATTCTCTTTCATATAAATGTTCTTTTTCATTTCATATAAATGATTCTCTTACATATAAATGTTTTCTTTTACATATAAATGATTCTTTTTCATATAAATGTTCTTTTTCATATAAACGATTATTTTACATACAAATGTTTTCTTTTACATATAAATGATTCTTTTTCATATAAATGATTCTTTACATATAAATGATTCTTTTTCTTCTAAAAACGTTCTTTTACTCTAAAAACGTTCTTTTACTCTAAAAACGTTCTTTTACTCTAAAAAGGTTCTTTTATTCTAAAATGTTATTTTATTCTAAAAATGTTATTTTCATTCTGAAATGTTGTTTTATTCTAAAAATGTTATTTTTATTCTGAAATGTTATTTTATTCTAAAAATGTCCTTTTTATTCTAAAATGCAATGCGACTTAATCAATTACCATATAATTTCAGTTATATGGATTTCGTACATAGCATCTATACAACAATAATGATAAATAATCATTGAACAGTCCATTCATATCCAAAGTAAAATTTATAACTGTGTGAGCATTAAAATAAATAAATAACGCTCATCACAGACTGTCAATCCATCGATTGACATATAATTAAATACTGGGATTAGTGTACGTCAAATATCATCCCAATACCCGTGTGGGGTTTTCAAACAACAATAATTTATATAAATGAATCATTAGTTAATAAATTTAACCAATTCTATTTCCGCTAACATGACAAAACGTGTTATCATATTTCTACGGTCAAATAAAAATGTATTTTACTCGCATGATTTCTCTACATGTTGCTAATGTCGAATAAATATGTATTTTATTTGTATACATGTTCTATTCATCTAATGACAAAAATAAAAAGGCAATTTTGTCTACATACATGGTTTCAAACTCAAGTGACAAAATAAAAAGATATTTTTGTCAACATACATATGTTCTAATTCTAATGATAATATAAAAAGATAATTTAGTTACATGACATGTTCTAATAAAATGACATTTTCTAATAAAATGACATTTTTATTTCGACATGACATTATTCTAAATAAATGACATTTTTATTTGACAAAAACATATTCTAACTAAATGATATTTTTGTTTGACAAAACATATTCTAACTAAAGGACATGTTTATTTATAAAATATGTTTTCTACATAATTGACATATTTACTTATAAAATATGTTTTTCTACATGAATGACATATTTATTTATAAAATATGTTTTCTACATAAATGACATTTATATTTATAAAATATGTTTTCTACATGAATGACATATTTATTCTAATATAACATTTTCATTTAACATAACATGATTCTAAATAAAATGATATTTTTATCTAACATAACATGATTCTAAATAAAATGATATTTTATTGTAAACTTACTCCATTTTAAAACAATGAATATTTTTATTTTTATATATACTATAAAATATTACTTTAATTGAATAATCAATTCTAGATCTACACACTTCAATTCAATCCAATAAATTCATTTCAACCACAAACGACCAAATCTAATCTCCTACATCACACACATGAATTTTAGTAGTGAATACTTGTAAATTTCACATCGAAAACAACAATTGAATTTGATTTAAACTAGATATCTCACCGAAGGTTTTCCACTCTGCCAAAATTTAGACGAGCTCCAAATCAGCTTTCGTTACTTCCATCACGAAGATCTCGCTTTCACGATTCAAACACTTTCAGTTTCGCTGAATTCCGATTACATATGAGAAAGATATTCCTTTCAATTTAAAGAATTTCATTAAAGCCTAATTACAAAATTAATATATTAAATTACATTTATTAAGTGTTACCGCTCTAATCCCTTTCTTCTTCGACGTCCAATATTCACGAGAACCCAATTTGCTCCAGACAAAAATCGAATGATGCACCTCCCCTGGTCCACCTGACGTCAATTGCCTGCCACCAACGAGAAGAGCTTCGGCTCCTCCTTCCACGCCACCACCGGCGTCGAGCATGGTGGCTCCATCACCGCCAGGAAACGCCTCAAAATCGGCCACTTTGAGCACGAAATACCACCAATCCTTGAACCTATACATGATCATTTCCGTATAGGATTGAAGCTCAAGATTTTCTCTCCAATTTTTGCTTAAGAATCAGATGTTAATTCGTATTAGTTTGGGAGATTTTAAATATCAAAATTTGGATGAATTTGGCCATTGATTAAAATGTAGTGGCGGCTGTAGTTCGTAATTAGGGTTCAGCTTATGCCGTATATACTAGGGTATTTGTACTAATATACAATATTTATTTTATTTTATTTATTTAATCCCCAAAAATACATGCTTATTATTACGAACTCCAAATTGAACTCAACGACCGTCGCCCCTAGCCAAATACCCCCATTGTAACTCCCCACGTCCATTAATGTCACTCACAAAGGGAATGCATTAACTTTCATGTAGTATTATTAGTGTATAGAACAGAAAATAAACAAGACAGATACATATATTGGTACTTGGAAAATTAAAAACTACTTTTATTGCAGCGGAGAAATAATTTGGTTACATCACATCAAAAACCAACAACAAAACCAAATACACTTATTATCCATCTTGACAAATAAGTTTCTGAGTACATAAAATAAAAAGCATAACCCCAACATAAATAGCCATAAATAAGATAAGCTGAACTTTACTTCAGCAATTCAAGCACTTCCAAAAGAGAGATAAAGCGATCCAAATCAAGCTACACTAGTACTAGTCCCACCCTGAGAACCTGGGGGAGGGGGAGGGGAGAATAGGTGGAAACAAAGGGGGTCAGACATAAAGTCTGGTGAGTCTAATAACTTTAACAATATATTCATTAAAGTAATTAGGATAAGACATAAACTGGTAAATAAGGAAATGACTGTGAAACAAATGGGCATGACAAAGCAAACAAGATAAACAAAGATAACGTTAACTGCGCTCCTAAGCACTATAGGATAATTACTACACTGCACCACACCAGTAACCCTAAAAGTTGATCCCACCTACTAAACAAAGTAATCATAATAGTAGTTTCGTGTACCCCTAGATATCTACATAGGTGCCGCCTGCCCCTATCTTCGCTAGTTGTACCCACTACCCCCATTCGAAAGGCTCCCTAACTCATAGATACCCATGTTGGCCCTACAGTGGGGTGTATCACTCCCCAAAGTGGCAACCCGATACCACTAAAGATGCACGGCTTATACCTACACGATGCAACAACATCTTACCTACCAGCCCGGGCCCACGCACGCATATGACCCCGTTAGACTTGCGTTGCCACCGCTAACCCGTTTCGACCTCTTACAATCAAACCTAGTAAGCGTGTCCCGTCCTCGACCTAGCTCGAGCTCACAAAGATAGCTAATGGGTTACTGGTCTGAAAAGGGTCTCCCATACTTGACACAAGCTTTCCACCTATGCTTGGTCCCCACTAGGATTTTCCACTTAACCCATTCTTATTCATGTCCTCTGACATGTTTTAATTTGGTTAAGTGTTTCTAATCGTATTTCACATGTCACCCACATGCCACCCACTTAACCCCCATGTCCCACCACATGTTCATCTCTGTTAAGTGTTACTTAATTTATTATAACCGTAACCTTGTAGGACCTCTCGCATTAGGCTACCCTTTGTGGTTGCTGGATTTGTTGGGCGGGTCCGGGAAGTCTTACGCCACAAACGAGCCTAACCTCGCGTCCTTACAATTGTCACACATTTAATTTGGGCCTATGACATCTCACATTAGGTTACCGTTTGTCGTTGCTGGATTTGCCGAGCGGGTCCGTGCAGTCTTATACCACAAACGAGTCTAACCTCGTGTGGCGTTGATTATTAAACATAATCTTTTTACCCTAATTTGAATTAATATCCCTATTCAAATTTTTCAATAAATTTCAAATTTACTTATGTCCATAATTGTCACCTAAATTATGTCCATAAATTTCAGGTATACAAATTATACCAATTAATGTCTCAAATAAATTATATGCCTTTAAGTCCATTCTATGCCAATTCACAATATGTGTACTCAATATTATCCCATCATCCCCACGTCGTTCGTTTGCTTAACATGAAAGAAATATATATATTAGACTCACAAATAGTCTAACACATAAAAAGGGAAGAAACATCACAACTTGCATAACACATAAAAATAGATCTAACTTGCAAATATGGATTACAACATAAACTTGCATAAACTTTGTACTGTCATGGATCTAAACATAGACCTAAACATAAAGGTGTGAACTTGCATATATGAATATGGTTTGCACCCAAACTTGCATAGTAAAGGATCATATTTGCATAAACTATGTACTGCCATGGATCTAAATATAGATCTAAACATAAAGGTGTGAACTTGCATATATGAATCCAATTATTATCTAAACTTGCATATGAATATAATTCTCATACAAACTAACATATGATTCACATCCATACATGCATATAAACTGATATCATAATATGAATCAAGTTAAACATATGTGATTGGGCATATAAAAGGGATCTACTAACACAATTTAACAAAATTGGCATATGAACCAACATCATGAATCTATGTACATAAGACAATAACTAGCATATATCCACAAAAATACAAAATATCAAATCATCACTGATTCAACAGACATAATCTTAAATCCCAAATTATACTCATCACAATTAACTTGTTAATTATCTTGTTAATGAAATTGTACTCACAACTCAAAGAAGGTCTTGAGTTCTGGGATCTATGTTGTGAAACTGATTAGCGTTCCTTTGAAGTAGACCAGTTTGTTGTTAAGATTAGGCTTGAGTTGAATTGAATTGTTGCTCTAACTTGCTTCTAGTTGGTGGCGGCTACTCTAGGTTGAGAACTGATAGCATAACAGTCATGGATTTAATTTAGTTTAGGTTTAGGGGTTGAGTCTACATGTGTTTATATAGAGTTTTAGATTAATTTAAGCCGTCCGATCAACACAAGAGGAACCGGAACCATCCAAACAGCCGCCTCAGCACTAGTGACTCAACAGCAGGTAAGAACAGGGCCTTTTTCAAATCTGCCTAAGGGGGGTAGGTCGACCCCTGGGTCGACCCCTAGGTCGACCCCCAGGTCGACCTGTAGGGTAGGTCGACCCCTTGTCGACCTGGCCTAGGGGGGGGGGGAGTTTTCCTGCCCTGCCCGGTTCCAAGTTTAAATTCGAATTTGAATTTTCTGAAAACTTCCGTCAGCCATAACTTCTTCGTACAAAGCCCAATTCATGCAAACTCGGACTCTATCTCAACCAGAATTCCGAGACGAACGCAATGGCTTAACCCGTTGCCCTTAATTCTCACATTTAAAATTAAGTATTCTTCAATTCGTTACTTTAAGGTTACAGAAAATATGGGGTGTTACATTCTCCCCTCCTTAAAGGATTTCATCCCCGAAATCTCCAAGTCAAGAAGAATGTATATCCTACCATCCAACCGTCTGTCTACTCAAGCATTAAACACAGGCATCCATTGTCCTTAAAAGACTTCTAGTGCTTTCATGTTTATATGCACAGTGTGTGTACATGTCCTTATCTAATGCAAAATCAGGCGATCTACAGATTCAGTTGACCTCCTTAATGCGAACCATGATAGTGCCATGCATCCATTATTTACGCAAAAGATTCCTAATGATACATATTATTTTTACATGCGTGCACAACTATTCATCTTAATGCAGCATCCATATGATAACACAACCATTATACATCCATTAACCTAAATAAGCACACATATTCATATGCAATATGAAGGTGATTGAGCCGATCTAGTGCCTAATGTGTGTGTTCATGCATCCACGAGCAGTCACTAGCAAACACTTGCATCCACTAGCATCCATCAATCATAACATGTTTCAAATACATGTTTACATCCATTGGTTTCTACCTAAGGATAAAGAATGTGACCGAGAACATACACTAAAAAGGTAAATACAAGCTTGTATTAACTTAAGGAAAAAGAGATCAAAGATGTACCCTCAAAAAGAAAGGGGTAGGCTGCACGTATTTTGGCCTTAGTCTCCCAATTCGCATCTTCCTTGGCGTCGATCCATTGAACTTTAACGAGCTTGACTTCACGGTTGCGTAGCTTTTTGACTTCTGTCCCCAAGATACGAGTTGGAACTCTTCTCACAGTTGCTTCTCGTTCCACTTCGACTTCCTCTAGTATGCTTGGCTCCACAACTTCTGCAGACTCATGTAAGCACTTTCGTAGCTGAGAGACATGAAAAACGTTATGAACTCCAGCTAGTCTTTCGGGTAGCTCTATTCTGTAAGCCATCGTCCCAATCCTTTCAATGATTGGAAATGGTCCTACAAATCGTTGTGCCAATTTTCCTACGAACCTAAAGTGAATGACATTCCTCAAAGGAGATACTTTAAGGAACACCTTATCTCCAACCTCAAACTCAAGGTCAGTCCTTCTCTTGTCTGCGTAGGATTTCTCTCTATCTTGGGCAGTCTTCATTCTTCTTCGTATCAAGTCCACTTTCTCTGAAGTCCCTCTAATCATGTCTGGCCCAAGTATGAGTTTGTCTGTGGACTCCCACCAACAAGGTCGTGATCGACATGGTCTTCCATATAAAGCTTCGAAAGTTGCCATGCCTATGGTGGCTTGGTAGCTATCGTTGTAAGCGAATTCCACCAAAGGGAGATGACCCTCGCAAGTTCCTCCAAAGTCAAGAATGCACAGTCTCAAAAGATCTTCCAGTACTTTGTTCACCCTTTCCGTCTGACCATCGGTTTGAGGGTGATAGGCCATGCTTAAACATAGTTGTGTGCCTACAGCCTCTTGCAAACTCCTCCAAAACTCGCTCGTAAAGATAGGGTCTCGATCACTCACTATGCTGGAGGGCATCCCATGGAGTCGAACTATCTCTTTAAGATAAATGGAGGCTAAAGACGAGGCTGTCCTCCTACTCTTGACAGGTATAAAACGAGTGCTTTTTGTGAGCCTGTCCACTATTACCCAAATATCGGTATTGCCTCTTCTTGACCGAGGCAAACCATCAACAAAGTCCATCGAGATGCTATCCCATTTCCATTGCGGGACCTCTAGAGGATGAAGCAGACCACTAGGCTTCTTCTGCTCCGCCTTGACTTGCTGGCATATCATGCACTTAGAAACAAATTCAGCTACATCCCTCTTCATGCCATTCCAAAAGAAAACTCTTTTTATGTCTTTATACATCTTGTCTCCACCTGGGTGTATAGTCAACTTGGAATGATGTGCTTCTTCGAGAACCATCTTCACCAAATCCCTTGCTCGTGGGACGCATAGCCTTCCATCCCGTCTCAACCAACCCTTGTCATCGGTGGAGTATCTATCGAGGTGACTAGAAGTTTCTCCCCTAATTAGCTTATCTATCACATCAACTAGCTGAGGGTCTTCAAGTTGCGCGGTTCCTATGGAGTCCAACAAAGTAGGCCGCACCTCTAGCATTGCCATCAAGCCAATCACATAATCAACAGAGGGTCTAAAGTCAAAATTTGCTATGTACTCCAAGCTTTGCCTTTCTACAAAGAGAGGACTTAAGGTCAGCTTCTTTCTACTCAAGGCGTCCGCTACTACATTGCCCTTGCCAGGATTATAGGAGATCTCAAAATCATATGAGGCAAGAAACTCCATCCATCTTTGCTGTCTAAGGTTGAGATCTTTCTGCAAGAAAAGGTACTTCAACGATTTGTGGTCAGTATACAATTCAAACTTCTCACCTAAGAGAAAATGGTGCCAAGACTTAAGCACAAAAATGATGGCAGCTAATTCTAGATCGTGGGTTGGGTAGTTTTTCTCATGTACTTTCAACTGCCTTCCACCATAAGCTACTACTTTCCCTTCTTGCATCAAGACAGCGCCTAATCCCGTGCCGCATGCATCTGTGTATACTGTAAACATCTTGCTCCCATCAGGCAATGTCAGAACTGGGGCCGTTGTCAGAGCCCTCTTCAAATGTTGGAAAGCGATATCGCAATCCAAATCCCAAGTGAAAGTCAGGTTCTTCTTTGTTAACCTTTTAAGTGGAGCTGATATTTTCGCAAAGTCCTTGATGAACTTTCGATAAAAGCCTGATAGCCCAAGAAAGCTTCGGACTTCGGTTGCATTCCGCGGAACCTTCCAATCTTGTACCGCAACTACTTTTGCGGGGTCCATAGCTAACCCCTCTTTGGACACCACATGTCCAAGAAATCTTACTTCTTCTCTCCAGAAGTGGCATTTGGAGAATTTGGCTTTCAACTGATGTGCACGAAGAGTATCCATGACTTCCCTTAAATGCAAAGCATGCTCTTCCTCATTCTTCGAAAAGATCAAAATGTCATCTATGAAGACCTCCACAAACTTATTAAGGAATTCCCGGAACACCCTACTTATCAAATCAACGAAATAAGCAGGTGCGTTTGTCAAGCCGAAACGCATGACAAGCCATTCGAAGAAACCGTCCGGGGTTCTGAACACGGTCTCATCAATGCTCTCTTCAGCCATCCTTAGCTGATGTAACCCGGTAGCCAGATCTAATTGGGAGAAAACTAATGCACCTACAAGCTGATCGAACAAATCGTCTATTCTTGGAAGTGGGTGCCCATTCTTCTTAGTCAGCTTGTTTAGCTACCTATAATCGACGCATAGGCGAAGTGAACCGTCCGCTTTGGTTGCGAACACTACTGGAGCACCCCATTCAGAAATACTCCGCCTTATAAACCCCTTTTCTAGCAGCTCTTTAACTTGCTTGCTGGGCTGTTTTCTCTCCCGTGGAGCCCTGTTTCTATCGAGTAAAGCAATGGGTTTTGCGTTATCAATGAGGTATATGCGGAAGTCTATCTCCCATTTTGTAGGAAATCCCTTTACCTCTTCAAAGACATCCGAGTATTCACAGACTACTCTAACAGACTGCAAATTCTCAACAGACGCATCAAGCGGTTCTAGATAACTTAGCATAACAGAATTCATGGGATTACAAGAAATTTCTAGAGTGTTACCGAGGCGAGTCATGAGCCTAACCACTCTCCTTTCACAATTTAGGACGGCACCATTACTGGATAACCAATCCATGCCTAGAATCAACCCATAGCCCGTGAAGCCCAAAACATAAGCATCACATCTAAACCCAATGCTAAGTATAGAAATTTCCTAATCCAAACAAATCATCGAAAAATAAGCTGAGCCCCCAATTGGATTTGAAACAACCAAGGGATCCTCTACTATACTAGTGTTTAGGTGTAGTGATTCAACTAAAGCAGTAGATATAAAAGAGTGCGATGTGCCAGAATCAAAGAGTGTGCGAACGGGATGATCAAAAAGATAAACTAAACTTTCAACGCAAATTGTTCTACCTCGTTCTTGCAGAGGGGCCATAAGAGCCTGAACCTGCCCCCTTGCCTGCCCTGGTGCCATGAGAGCCTGAACCTTCCCTCTAGAAGTAGACCCTGCCCTCTGCACTTTCCTCGGGCAGTCCTTAATCAGATGTCCTGCCTCGCCACAGTGGAAACATCCAGTCTTCTTTTTCTTCCTACAGTCTTTGCTCAGATTGTAACAACCCGTATTTTCAATAACCTGTAATAACATGAATCGAGGCAGAATTTAATTCTAAAATGGGAATCAAGGGAAACGGGCTATGCCATTGCGTTCGTCTCGGAAAAATACGCGAAATAGAGTCCGAGTTTTCGAAAATCGGAGTCCGTATGACCCAGTTAAGGCCCATGGAAGTTTTCAGAAATTTCCATAATTAAAACAGATTTAAATTTAAAATTAGAACAAGGGTTTGGGCCAGCTGGGCCAAGGCGGGAAAAATCCCGCCTAGGACCCCATGTCGACAGGCCTGTCGACAGGGGTCTAGGCATGTCGACTGCCCTGTCGACAGCCCTGTCGACAGGGGGTGCCCAGGCAGTCTAG
Source organism: Allium sativum (assembly GCA_030737875.1). NCBI lineage: Eukaryota > Viridiplantae > Streptophyta > Magnoliopsida > Asparagales > Amaryllidaceae > Allium > Allium sativum. The sequence continues at coordinate 117,924,822 of CM060919.1, read as the reverse complement.
CCTGGTGCACCATTTTTTATTTGGGCTGGGTCTTGGGGCTTGGTTCTAGAGGATTCCGAGATCTGACGGGCCAAAACTAACCTAGGGTTAATCCTAGGGCTAAAAACTCCCTAATCTTCTATAAATACAACCCTAATCCTAACCTAAAACCCAATTATTCATCCTAGCAACTAAACTATGCCAAAATCAAAACTCTCATGGCCTCCACCCTCTTCATAAAATTCCTAATTTAATTCCTAAGTGATTTTCCATGCATACAAGCATATTTAGGCTTGTATGATCCTCCTTAGCTTGCATTAAAGGCTTGTTTCTCAATTGGTATCATAAAGGAGGAGTCTTGATCAAGTTTGCTTGCATTTGGGGGTTTTAATTAGTTGCATAAGGGGTTTCTTGCACTGGTTATACTCATTTGAGTCCGCATAAGCATTGTAAGCCCTCTTACCTTCACTTTAGAAACTCTAAAGTTAATGTGTGATGAAAATTGGGGTTTATGTATGTTTATTGAGTTATGCATGTTTATGCAAGTTTGCTAAGCCATGATTTGTATGTTTATTGAGTTATGCATGTTTATGCAAGTTTGCTAAGCCAAGATTTGTATGTTTATTGAGTTATGCATGTTTATGCAAGTGTACTAAGCCATGATTTACAAGTTAAATGAGTTATGCATGTTTATGCATGTTTGCTAAGCCATGATTTACAAGTTAAATGAGTTATGCATGTTTATGCATGTTTGCTAAGCCATGATTTACAAGTTAAATGAGTTATGCATGTTTATGCATGTTTGCTAAGCCATGATTTACAAGTTAAATGAGTTATGCATGTTTATGCATGTTTGCTAAGTCATGATTTACAAGATAATTGAGTTATGCATGTTTATGCATGTTTGCTAAGTCATGATTTACAAGTTAATTGAGTCATGCATGTTTATGCAAGTTTACTAGGCCATGATTTGCAAGTTTATTTAGTTATGCATGCTTATGCAAGTTTAAAAATGACAAGTTGTGCATATTTTACATGTTATGCATGTTTATGGTAATATGCAAGTTCACTTTGCTAAGTTATGCAAGTTTAACACGTTATGCATGTTTATGGCAATATGCAAGTTCACTATGCTAAGTTGTACAAGTCTAACATGTTATGCATGGTTGTTGTGCAAGTTTATCATGTATGTTGTGCCAAGTTCCCTCTCCCTATCCTTTATGCGTTATTACGAATATGTAAGCGATAGAATGACGTTGGGGGTTTTGGGTAAACTTAAAATACGTGAAAATATAAGATTGGGAATTTACCTATTAAGTTAGGTCTACCCCTTGGGAATTTACCTATTAAGTTAGGTCTACCCAAGTAATTGTTGACTTGTAATTATGTTTTGAAATAAAGTGGACATGACACTTAGAAAACATAAGTGTGGCCAACTCGAGGTTGGGTTGAGTTTGTAGCGTAATTCTACCCGGAACCGACCGGCTTAACTAGTGGCTACAAACAATAGGACCCAATGTGAGAAGTTGGTCATAGGGTGCCAAGACCCGAGGTTAGACCAAGTTGTGGTGTAAAGCTACCCGGACCCGCCCGGCCTAACTAGTAACCACAACAAGGTCTAATGTGAGAGGTTAAGGTGCATTAAATTAATTAATGCCTCATGATTAGGGTTAAGTCAGGGTCCACTAATACTTAACCAATTTGGGGATTCAAGGGATTAGAATGCGGTTAATTTGTGAACCGTTGGTTACACTTAACTAGTTTAATCCATTTGGGAGTTCAAGGGATTAGAATGCGGTTAAGTTGTGAACCGTTGGTTACACTTAACTAGTTTAATCCATTTGGGAGTTCAAGGGATTAGAATGGGGTTAAGCCACACTTAACCAGTTTAATCCAGGATTAGTGAAAGGTTAAATCACACTTAACCTTCTTAGAAAACCCTAGCAACGTGGTCTGTTCTAACAGTAATCCCAGTTTGGTATCATTCACAACCCTAGAGACTAGGCTAGGGCGGGGCACGATTACTGAAGTATGTAAGCGACCAAAGGGCGATGGCCGAGTGGTACAGCGGTGCGGGTCCGGCGGGCTACGGACGTGCACGTAGTTCGATGTTGGACAAACTCGAGGCACGGGTACCAGTAGTTTAGGGCTGTGCATTATTGCTTAAGTGTCCGGGGTTGACACCCGAGGGCTTGATACACCCAAAGGTGGACCCAGCACAGACTAACTACAACCATATGTGGGCCATATGGACACCAACACTTGACGTGTTAGGTTTATAGGGAGCCGATCGACTAGACCGTTGGGCTGGATCTTATATTAAGGTCACTTCATGTTATTGGGCCAAGGTTTGGGCTAAGGGATCAATACCTGTTATGTTGGTTTGCTAGTACACCGTGGTGCAAAACTTAACTCTGTTTATGCGATGACACCTCTATCTATCTTGTAGTTAATTTACCATGCCAGTATGTTGTTATCTATGATCATCTCAGTTTCTGTCATGATGTTAACTTTATTAGTTTATAGACTGATCGTAGCAGGGCTTACTCAGTCTTTTTGACTGACCTGTTTTCTTTCGCCTCTTTTCTTCCGTTTCCCCCCCCCCCCCCCCAGGTTCTCAGGGAGGGAATACTAGAGCCTAGCTTGGATTTTAGCTGCTTCCTTGGATAGCTCAAGTATGCTTTGGACTTGAGCCGCTATGGTTTATCACTCTTATTTGGGGATAGTACTTATGTATTTTCAGTTTATCAGATGATGTATTTATCTAGACTTGTAATTTTGGGAAAAGTGACATTTTGATGTACCAGACTTGAGTTTTTAAATGGTTTATAAATCTTCCGCTGTTTTATTTGCTTACTCTGTTTATTTACATATACATATATATGTCATGTCCTGCCTTGCTATATCATTATGCATGTTTACCAATAATGCCCCTCCAAAGCTAGTGCATTCCTTTGCGAGTGACCCTAGTGGAGGCGGGGTGTTACATTTGGTATCAGAGCCAGGTTTACGAGAAGGGATAAAAAGGTTTTTAAAACTTTTGAAAAGAAAAACTATTCTCAAAACCAAGTATTAAGTATTTTCCAAAGAAAAGTCTAGTTATTTTTAAAAGGCTATTCCCCAAAAAGCCATTAGCACTATCCTTTGATCCCTCGTTTGAACTCTTTTCTTTTCGTTTCCAGCATGTCTGATAATCTCATCTTGCCCGAAGAAGTAACGATACCCGATTGGTTTCGTCGGTACTTGGAAGTTACGGCACCGGTCCCGGATGTCCCTCATACTGTCTCCCCAGTTGAGGCCGCTGTTCCTCCTCCTCCTCCTTCCGTAGTTGATGTTCCTCTTCTCCCTCAGCCTTCACAAGCGGATTTTGCGGAAACTTGTAAGAACTTTAAGATGATGGGTTGCAAGAATTTCTTTGGAACCGAGACTTTAGTAGAGGCAAGGAATTGGTTGAAAGAGACCGAAGATCTTTTAGCCACCTTTGATATAGGTGACCGCAGGAAGGTTTTATTGGCAGTATGGTTGTTAAAGGAAGAAGCTGCACGTTGGTGGGTAGCCACCACCGCTACTAGGCCAATCGAGACTTGGGATGACTTTAGAGGAAGGTTCGGACTAAGGTTCTTATTACTGAAGCAAGGGGACATGACTATTAGGGAATACATAGATAAGTTCAATCAACTGACTCGTGTCGATTTAGACTTGGTTAATACAGCTCAGAAGAAGGCCCTACACTTTGCTCTAGGATTAAACGAGCCATTACATGGTTTGGCCATGTCTCATATACCCTTGGGGGCGACTTTCGAGAATTTGGTGAATATGGCCCTACTTCAAGAAGAAGATATCAATGACAAGAAAGAGGCCAAGACGAATGAGTCTCAAGGCAAGAAGGTAAATTCCGGGAAACAGGGCAATAATATGAAATGCAACTTCTGCGGTAAAGTTGGACATATGGCCAGGGAATGTAGGAAGAAGAAGAGAAAGCGGGGCGAATGCTTTCATTGTGGTGAGTTTGGACATTTCAGCAAAGATTGCCCGAGGAAACAAGGGCAAGGTCAGACTCAGTGTGCAGGACTATCTGGAGGGCGAGTTCATCCCCTCAACACCGTTCTTTCAGCTTATGATAGAGGTAGTGTTTCTGTTGAAAATCTGGTTTACATTTTCTAATTATCCCTGCTCGAACTTTGTTCGATTCTGGCATATCGCATAGTTTTATTTCATCTGATCTAGTTGAAAGTTTTGCACCTAAGTACTAGTCTAGTTGATGATCCCGTATGTGTTTCAAATCCAATTTGGGGGTTCTGCCCGCTTGTCTGTGGTCTGAGTGGATTTGAAAGTTTCTATCTTGAGTATAGAATTCTCGTGGGATGTTTATATTCTCGGTTTCGGGGGATATGGGTTGGTTTTGGGCATGGAATGGTTGGCCTGTTTTGGAGCCATTCTGGGTTTTTGTATATAGGGTGTGGGGCTCATGACTCGCCTCGGTAATACCCTAGAAATTTCTAGCAACCCTATGGGTCCCGTCATGTTATGTTATCTTGAAATCCCTCGACTCGTCTATCGATAGTTTGCAATCTGTGAGGGTGATCCGAGGATATCCTGATATCTGGGGATAGATTTCCGTATTATCTGGTTGGTAATGCCAAGCCAGTTACGTGGCCGGCTAGGCACATGACCTCACGAAACGAGAGTTAAGAAAGCAAGTCAAGGAGTTGCTTGAGAAGAACTTCCTGAGACGAAGCATTTTCGAGTAAGGTGCTCCAGTAGTATTCGTTACTGATGTGGACAGTTTGTTTCGCTTATATGATGATTTCGTGAGATAACCGTTACCAAGGATCGATGATCTGTTTGATCAGCTAGTAGGAGCATCCGTTTTCTTTTGACCTAGCTACCGGATTCCATCAGCTTAGGATGGCTGAGGGTGGAACTGACAAGACTGCGTTTAGAACTCTAGAAGGATTTTTAGAATGGCTAGTCATGCTATTTGGTTTGACCAATGCACCCGCATATTACGTAAACTGGGTGGGTAGGGTGTTTAGGGAGTCCTTGAACAAGTTTGTCATGGTCGTCATAAACGATATTTTGATCTCCTCAAAAGAACGAGGAAGAACATGCTATACATCTCAAGGAGGAGATGGATACGCTTAGGGCCACCAGTTGAAGGTCAAGTTCTCCAAATGTCACTTTGGAGGAAAGAAGTTGGATTTCTTGGGCACATAGTTCCTAAGTAAGGCTTAGCGGTGGATTCCGCTAAAGTGGTTGCGGTTTAAGACCGGAAAACTCTGAGGATGGCAATTGAAGTAAGAAGCCTCCTCTGTTTGGCTAGTTAGTTAGCGTTCCCAGAGCTTAGACTTACTCTTCTGGATCAAGAAGGGGTTTCGCAGGAAGAAGATCCGCAGTTGGTCAAGAACATGGACCAGTCGGTTCGAGGCGAGATGTTAAGTCACCTCACTAGATATATTATAGATGACAAGGGATGACTAAGGCACGATAAGAGATTATGTGTTCCTCGAGTGAAAGACTTGGTAAAGAAGGTTCTTGGAGATGCGCATCACTCGAGGAGGTGGCCGAGTTGGTCGCTGGATGCATGTTGTGCCACCAAATTAAGGCCAAGTCATAGAAGCCCAGTGGGCCATTACCTCCATTGGGAGTTCCGCAAGGGAAGTGTGAAAACATCTCGATAGATTATGTGGATAGATTACCTAGATCAAAGAAAGGGAATACGGGTAGGTGGGCCATAATAGGTAGACTCACGAAGAGTGCTCATTTCAGAGCGAGAGGACTACATCATGGTTAACAGCGGTTTACCCTCAAGAAGTTGGCCAGTTTTAAAATAGCCTACAGGAAGCCATGGGTAGGCAACTGAATCTAGGTATGGCCTGTCACTCATAGGCAGATGATTCATTTCGATTAAGCATGAGTTATAGAAAATCACGTTTATAGGGCAATTGGCAACGTGGATTGGTATTTTCAAGAGAAAGTTCTGCTGCATGGAATACTTTATATTAAGTAGACGAGATCCAGGATTCACTAGTGAATTTTGGAGAGCTGGCATGAGATCATGAGGTTATAGTATGTTTAAGCCAAGAATACAGAAGGAAGAATAAGTGGGAAAGAAAGACGAGAGACAATAATGGAATGAGTTCCAACTCGAATTTGGGAAATAGGAGTTAGGAAGCCAAGGAATCATGAAGTGAAAAGACAGTCAAAGCACAGTGGAGTTAAGCTCAAGGAAACGTGACTAAGAAGAATGAAGACTAGATACGCGCATCATATCTCTCTTTAAGAGTGCATCTTTGATCCTTATTTTCCCTGTGGAGCTTGCTTGCAAGTTATCTTTTGTATATATATATATCCTCTCGATCCCATTCTCGATCTTATTTCTGTTGTAAACTCCATAAGGGGGTTAAGACTCATCGGTTAGTACTATATGTCAAAGTTTGAATGGATTTCTTGTAATCCAAAAAGGAGTTCATCTAGTTTATCGTGTCGATCTTGTCATGAGAACCTTAGGTAGAAACCCTTTGGATGAAACATGTGTTTGAAACATGTTATGCTTGATGGTTGCAAGTGGTTGCAAGTGTTTGCAAGTGGTTGCTCGTGGATGCATTATACACGATTAGGCACTAGATCGGCTCACACACTCCTCATATTGCATGTGCATGAGTGTTTATGCTTATTCTTGGATGAAATTTGTATGCTATCACATGGATGTTGCATATGGATGTATGATTGAGCACGCATGTAGATATTATACATTATGTTAGGAATTTGCATACATATGGATTCATTTCACTGACATACATATGCATTGAGGAGGTTTACTGTATCAGTAACCGCCTGATTTTTGCATTAGGTAAGTACATATACACACACACTTTTGCATATGTTCATCCAGCATTTAGAATCTTGTAAGGACAATGATTGCTCGTGGATGATGCTTTGAGTAGATGGATGATTGGATGGTAGGATACGTTCTGCCTAACTTGAAGATTTCGGGGACGAAATCCTTTAAGGAGGGGAGAATGTAACAACCCGTATTTTCAATAACCTGTAATAACACGAATCGAGGCAGAATTTAATTCTAAAATGGGAATCAAGGGAAACGGGCTATGCCATTGCGTTCGTCTCGGAAAAATACGCGAAATAGAGTCCGAGTTTTCGAAAATCGGAGTCCGTATGACCCAGTTAAGGCCCATGGAAGTTTTCAGAAATTTCCATAATTAAAACAGATTTAAATTTAAAATTAGAACAAGGGTTTGGGCCAGCTGGGCCAAGGCGGGAAAAATCCCGCCTAGGACCCCATGTCGACAGGCCTGTCGACAGGGGTCTAGGCATGTCGACTGCCCTGTCGACAGCCCTGTCGACAGGGGGTGCCCAGGCAGTCTAGCCTGGTGCACCATTTTTTATTTGGGCTGGGTCTTGGGGCTTGGTTCTAGAGGATTCCGAGATCTGACGGGCCAAAACTAACCTAGGGTTAATCCTAGGGCTAAAAACTCCCTAATCTTCTATAAATACAACCCTAATCCTAACCTAAAACCCAATTATTCATCCTAGCAACTAAACTATGCCAAAATCAAAACTCTCATGGCCTCCACCCTCTTCATAAAATTCCTAATTTAATTCCTAAGTGATTTTCCATGCATACAAGCATATTTAGGCTTGTATGATCCTCCTTAGCTTGCATTAAAGGCATGTTTCTCAATTGGTATCATAAAGGAGGAGTCTTGATCAAGTTTGCTTGCATTTGGGGGTTTTAATTAGTTGCATAAGGGGTTTCTTGCACTTGTTATACTCATTTGAGTCCGCATAAGCATTGTAAGCCTTCTTACCTTCACTTTAGAAACTCTAAAGTTAATGTGTGATGAAAATTGGGGTTTATGTATGTTTATTGAGTTATGCATGTTTATGCAAGTTTGCTAAGCCATGATTTGTATGTTTATTGAGTTATGCATGTTTATGCAAGTTTGCTAAGCCAAGATTTGTATGTTTATTGAGTTATGCATGTTTATGCAAGTGTACTAAGCCATGATTTACAAGTTAAATGAGTTATGCATGTTTATGCATGTTTGCTAAGCCATGATTTACAAGTTAAATGAGTTATGCATGTTTATGCATGTTTGCTAAGCCATGATTTACAAGTTAAATGAGTTATGCATGTTTATGCATGTTTGCTAAGCCATGATTTACAAGTTAAATGAGTTATGCATGTTTATGCATGTTTGCTAAGTCATGATTTACAAGATAATTGAGTTATGCATGTTTATGCATGTTTGCTAAGTCATGATTTACAAGTTAATTGAGTCATGCATGTTTATGCAAGTTTACTAAGCCATGATTTGCAAGTTTATTTAGTTATGCATGCTTATGCAAGTTTAAAAATGACAAGTTGTGCATATTTTACATGTTATGCATGTTTATGGTAATATGCAAGTTCACTTTGCTAAGTTATGCAAGTTTAACACGTTATGCATGTTTATGGCAATATGCAAGTTCACTATGCTAAGTTGTACAAGTCTAACATGTTATGCATGGTTGTTGTGCAAGTTTATCATGTATGTTGTGCCAAGTTCCCTCTCCCTATCCTTTATGCGTTATTACGAATATGTAAGCGATAGAATGACGTTGGGGGTTTTGGGTAAACTTAAAATACATGAAAATATAAGATTGGGAATTTACCTATTAAGTTAGGTCTACCCCTTGGGAATTTACCTATTAAGTTAGGTCTACCCAAGTAATTGTTGACTTGTAATTATGTTTTGAAATAAAGTGGACATGACACTTAGAAAACATAAGTGTGGCCAACTCGAGGTTGGGTTGAGTTTGTAGCGTAATTCTACCCGGAACCGACCGGCTTAACTAGTGGCTACAAACAATAGGACCCAATGTGAGAAGTTGGTCATAGGGTGCCAAGACCCGAGGTTAGACCAAGTTGTGGTGTAAAGCTACCCGGACCCGCCCGGCCTAACTAGTAACCACAACAAGGTCTAATGTGAGAGGTTAAGGTGCATTAAATTAATTAATGCCTCATGATTAGGGTTAAGTCAGGGTCCACTAATACTTAACCAATTTGGGGATTCAAGGGATTAGAATGCGGTTAAGTTGTGAACCGTTGGTTACACTTAACTAGTTTAATCCATTTGGGAGTTCAAGGGATTAGAATGCGGTTAAGTTGTGAACCGTTGGTTACACTTAACTAGTTTAATCCATTTGGGAGTTCAAGGGATTAGAATGGGGTTAAGCCACACTTAACCAGTTTAATCCAGGATTAGTGAAAGGTTAAATCACACTTAACCTTCTTAGAAAACCCTAGCAACGTGGTCTGTTCTAACAGTAATCCCAGTTTGGTATCATTCACAACCCTAGAGACTAGGCTAGGGCGGGGCACGATTACTGAAGGATGTAAGCGACCAAAGGGCGATGGCCGAGTGGTACAGCGGTGCGGGTCCGGCGGGCTACGGACGTGCACGTAGTTCGATGTTGGACAAACTCGAGGCACGGGTACCAGTAGTTTAGGGCTGTGCATTATTGCTTAAGTGTCCGGGGTTGACACCCGAGGGCTTGATACACCCAAAGGTGGACCCAGCACAGACTAACTACAACCATATGTGGGCCATATGGACACCAACACTTGACGTGTTAGGTTTATAGGGAGCCGATCGACTAGACCGTTGGGCTGGATCTTATATTAAGGTCACTTCATGTTATTGGGCCAAGGTTTGGGCTAAGGGATCAATACCTGTTATGTTGGTTTGCTAGTACACCGTGGTGCAAAACTTAACTCTGTTTATGCGATGACACCTCTATCTATCTTGTAGTTAATTTACCATGCCAGTATGTTGTTATCTATGATCATCTCAGTTTCCGTCATGATGTTAACTTTATTAGTTTATAGACTGATCGTAGCAGGGCTTACTCAGTCTTTTTGACTGACCTGTTTTCTTTCGCCTCTTTTCTTCCGTTCCCCCCCCCCCAGGTTCTCAGGGAGGGAATACTAGAGCCTAGCTTGGATTTTAGCTGCTTCCTTGGATAGCTCAAGTATGCTTTGGACTTGAGCCGCTATGGTTTATCACTCTTATTTTGGGATAGTACTTATGTATTTTCAGTTTATCAGATGATGTATTTATCTAGACTTGTAATTTTGGGAAAAGTGACATTTTGATGTACCAGACTTGAGTTTTGAAATGGTTTATAAATCTTCCGCTGTTTTATTTGCTTACTCTGTTTATTTACATATACATATATATGTCATGTCCTGCCTTGCTATATCATTATGCATGTTTACCAATAATGCCCCTCCAAAGCTAGTGCATTCCTTTGCGAGTGACCCTAGTGGAGGCGGGGTGTTACACAGATGGCCTGGTGTCCCACAGTTAAAGCACCTTTTCTTTACCTTGCCATTGTTATCTTTACCACCCTTCTTGTTTTACTGTTGTTGTAGTTGTTTCTTTTGATCCCCTTTCTTCTCTGGTGCCTTATTAGCATTGGCGCCTTTCTCCTCTTCATGCATAAGCTCCATGTCAACCAGTCTCTCAAAGGTGGCCCCCATAGGAATGTGGGTCATAGCCAACCCATGTAGCGGCTCATTCAAACCCTTAACAAATCTCAGGGCCTTCTTTTCAGGTGTGTTCACCAAGTCTAAGCCCAACCTCGCCAAATAATTGAACTTGTTGACGTACTCTTTCACTGATAGATTTCCCTGCTTCAACGCCAAGAACCTTTCCATGTATAGATTCTCTTCTGCTCGTGAGAGAAATTTTGCTTCGAACCTAAGCCTGAAATCTGCCCAGGTCTCAATTGGACGCTCTCCATTAGTAACCTCCCACCAAAACGAGGTTTCGTCCTTCATTAACCAAGCAGCTAATTGGACCTTCCTACCATCTTCTACCTCAAAGATTCCAAGCAATTATTCCACCTCCTTAAGCCAATTTCGAGCTTCAACAAACGTCTCTGACCCATGAAAAGGTTTTCCGCCCCTGCCCGAAAGTTCTTGCATATCTTGGCAAAAGTATCAACGCGAGGAGGGAGAGGAGGAAGAGCGGGTGCAACTGGGGGAGGAGGAACGTCTTCTAGGACTATAGTATTAGCCCTAGCTTATAGGTACCTTCTGAACTAGCCACGTAACGGCACACCCTCAGGTAGGTTAAGATCCCCAGACTTACTGAAAAGAAAAAGGAAATATTCAAAACACGGAATCGAAGGAAATATATATGGCTCTTGGGGGTTATGTTTTTAAAATAAACTTTTCTATTGAAAATACTCTCCTTAAAACATATTCTTTATAAAATGCTTTTTTTTTGAAAAATAGGTTTTCAAAATCTCTTATCTGTTCTGGTAACCTTCAGCTCTGATACCATGTGTAACACCCCACGTCCATTAATGTCACTCACAAAGGGAATGCATTAACTTTCATGGAGTATTATTAGTGTATAGATCAGAAAATAAACAAGACATATACATATATTGGTACTTGGAAAATTAAAAACAACTTTTATTGTAGTGGAGAAATAGTTTGGTTACATCACATCGAAAACCAAATACACTTATTATCCATCCTGATAAATAAGTTTCTGAGTACATAAAATAAAAAGCATAACCCCAACATAAATAGCCATAAAAAAGATAAGCTGAACTTTACTTCAGCAATCAAAGCACTTCCAAAAGAGAGAGATAAAGCGATCCAAATCAAGCTCCACAAGTACTAGTCCTACCCTGAGAACCTGGGGGGGAAAGGAAGAAAAGAGGTGGAAACAAAGGGGGTCAGACATAAAGTCTGGCGAGTCCAGTAACTTTAACAATATAATTGTTAAAGTAATTAGGATAAGACATAAACTGGTAAATAAGGAAATGACTGTGAAACAAATGGGCATGACAAAGCAAATAAGATAAACAAAGAAAACGTTAACTGCGCTCCTAAACACTATAGGATAATTACTACACTGCACCACACCAGTCACCCTAAAATTTGATCCCACCTACTAAACAAAGTAATCATAATAGTAGTTTCGTGTACCTATAGCTGCCTACATAGGTGCCGCGTGCCCCTATCTTCGCTAGTTGTACCCACTACCGCCATGCGATCGGCTCCCTAACTCGTAGATACCTGTGCTGGCACCACAATGGGGTGTATCCCTACCCAAAGTGGAAATCCGATACCACTAAAGATGCACGGCTTATACCTACACGATGCAACGTCTTACCAACCAACCCGGGCCCACGCACGCATATGACCCCGTTGGACTTGCGTTGCCACCGCTAACCCGTTTTGACCTCTTACAATCAAACCCAGTAAGCGTGTCCCATCCTCGACCTAGCTCGAGCTCACAAAGATACTTAATGGGTTACTGGTCTGAAAAGGGTCCCCCGTACTTGACATAAGCTTTCCACCTATGCTTGGTCCCTACTAGGATTTCCCACTTAACCCCTTCTTATTCATGTCCTCTTACATGTTTAAATTTGGTTAAGTGTTTCTAATCGTATTTCACATGTCACCACATGCCACCCACTTAACCCCCATGTCCCACCACATGTTCATCTTGGTTAAGTGTTACTTAATTTATTATAACCGTAACCTTGTAGGACCTCTCACATTAGGCTACCCTTTGTGGTTGTTGGATGTGCCGGGCAGGTCCGGGCAGTCTTACACCACAAATGAGCCTAACCTCGTGTCCTTACAATTGTCATGCATTTAATTTGGGCCTATGACATCTCACATTAGATTACCGTTTGTGGTTGCTAGATTTGTCAGGTGGGTCCAGGCATTCTTATACCACAAACGAGTCTAACCTCTTGTCTTAGGCGTTGATTATTAAACATAAACTTTTTACCCTAATTTGAATTAATATCCCTATTCAAATTAGTCAATAAATTCCAAATTTACTTATGTCCATAATTGTCACCTAAATTATGTCCATAAATTTCAGGTATACAAATTATACCAATTAATGTCTCCAATTAATTATATGCCTTTAAGGCCATTCTATGCCAATTCACAATATGTGTATTCAATATTACCCTATCGTCCCCACGTCGTTCGTTCTCTTAACATGAAAGAAATATATATATTAGATTCGCAAATAGTCTAACACATAAAAAGGGAAGAAACATCACAACTTGCATAACACATAAAAATAGGTCTAACTTGCAAATATGGATTACAACATAAACTTGCATAAACTATGTACTGTCATGGATCTAAATATAGACCTAAACATAAAGGTGTGAACTTGCATATATGACTATGGTTTTCACCCAAACTTGCATAGGAAATGATCATATTTGCATAAACTATGTACTGCCATGGATCTAAATATAGATCTAAACATAGAGGTGTGAACTTGCAGATATGAATCCAATTATTATCTAAACTTGCAAATGAATATAATTCTCATACAAACTAACATATGATTCACATCCATACATGCGTATAAACTGATATCATGATATGAATCAAGTTAAACATATGTGATTGGGCATATGAAAGGGATTTACTAACACAAGTTAACAAAATTGGCATATGAACCAACATCATGAATCTATGTACATAAGACAACAACTAGCATATATCCACAAAAATATAAAAAATCACATTGTCACTGATTCAACAGACATAATCTTAAATCCCAAATTATAATCATCACAATTAACTTGTTAATTATCTTGTTAAAGAATTTGTACTCACAACTCAAAGAAGGTCTTGAGTTCTGGGATCTGTGTTCTGAAACTGATTAGCGTTCCTTTGAAGTAGACTAGTTTGTTGTTAAGATTAGGCTTGAGTTGAATTGAATTGTTGCTCTAACTTGCTTCTAGGGTATGGCGGCTACTCTAGGTTGAGAACTGACAGCATGACGACCATGGATTTAATTTAGTTAAGTTTAGCGGTTGATTATACATGTGTTTATGCAGAGTTTTAGATTAATATAAGCCGTCCGATCAACACAAGAGCAACCAGAACCATCCAAACAACCACTTCAGCCCTAGTGACTCAACAGCAGGTCAGAACAGGGCCTTTTTCAAATCTGCCCGAGGGGGGTAGGTCGACCCCCAGGTCGACCCCTAGGTCGACCCCAGGTCGACATGTAGCGTAGGTCGACACTAGGATCGACCCTTGGTCGACCTGGCCTGGGGCGGGAGTTTTCCTGCCCTGCCCGGTTCTGAGTTTAAATTCGAATTTGAATTTTCTGAAAACTTCCGACAGCCATAACTTCATACCAAGCCCAATTCACGCAAACTCGGACTTTACCTCAACCAGAATTCTGAGACGAACGCAATGATGTAACCCGTTTCCCTTAATTCTCGCATTTAAAATTAAGTATTCTTCAATTCGTTACTTTAAGGTTACAGAAAATATGAGGTGTTACACCCATTCCGGTAGGGGTGCGCGCGGTTCGGTATAAAGGTCCGCGGTTTAGTCCAATTCAATACTATTTGATCAACGGTTAAGCCGCAACCGAACCGTATCATTGCGAGTCGGATTAGTTTGGATACTTTTATTAGAGAGAGCATCCAAATCAGTTTTTCGCACCATTTTTGAGGTTCGGTTTGGGCGGTTTATGCCCTGCGGTTCAGTTAATGCCTACCCCTACATTCCGGACATAATGGGACATGTCCCGCAAGCCAATTCGACTGTTTTAATTAGTTTTTATTTAAATTAAAATATAAATTAATATACATTGAATTTGAACGCACATTTTAATTTACTGGGACCACATACTGACTCCAAAAATTCTAAGTAAATTGTATCTAGCTTTGTTTTGGCAATACAGTCCAAACAAAACTAATTTCATCGAATTTGGAGACCGTTTGAATAATGGTCAATTTCTGGTCGATCCAAATTGACTGAAATTGACAAAACACGTTTTCTTTTGCCATACTCACATATTAATTCCAAAAATTATGAAAATTGGAATCTAGCGATAATTTGACATTCCATATCCAACAAAAGGGGTTTCATCGAAAACGGAGGTCGTTTGCAAAATGACTATTTTTAAGGGCCATATATTATATTAAAATGTATATAATTCTGCAGCGACTTTTCTAAATTTTAAACTAGACATAACTTATAATTTATAAGGTGAAATCTCAGTTTCTTACATTCGTTAGAAAGATATTATTAAACAGATTCAAATATTTCTTCTTTCGTCCATTTCTGATTTAAAATGAATTCTGTATATTCATTTGAAATTTGAAATCGAATTTTCAAACTACCCGCCATTTCAGGCTCGTTTTATAATTAAAATAAATTTATTCGTTCTAACTTCGATTTAAATATATTTTTCATCATTATTGTTTAAAATAAAGTAATTTATATATAAAAATCCATTAAAATCGCTAAAATAAAATTTTTAAATTGGTTCCAAAATTCCGGGTTGTTACAGTCTCGCCTACTTAAAATCTTTTCTTCCTCGAAAAGGAACGGAGCTGAAAGTTGTTTTACTAATCAACTTAACTTTCAATTTTCCATTCAGTTCAATATTAAATTCAATTTAGCTAAATTTATCATTCTTTCTTATATTGGTTAAATTAATTATCATTCCACTATTTTAATTAGTTAAACTAACTATCAAACATCACAAGCAGAAATCAATTAGTTGATTAGCTTTTAAAATATATATAACTTTTATATATAGTCAAAAATCATATCTTTGATGCCAAGTCACAACAATAAACCCTACCTATATTCTGGTTCTCACACAAGTCAATGGAAATATATAGATATCGCACTTTCGAAACTCGAACATAAACTCTGATGTTGATGCATCAATCATTAGAATCATTTCTGGGCGACTAGAGTGTGATTCTATATCTACCCAGTATATTTGAGGCTTCATATACATGTGGATCACACGTATATTAGAAATCTCTACATACTTGATTGTCCAAATCAATTTAAAATATAATATTCAAATGCGTAGAATAAGGTTTAAATTTTCAAAACAAAATTTGTTTTCATTTTTATTTTTAAAACAACACCCCTTACACTCGTTCTAGGATACTACTGATCCCATCTCTAACGAGTTATTCTCATTGGACATTACTAATCTAATCTCTGATGATTTATTTCGCTCGTTTCTATCGTGTCTTGTTCTTGAGCTCTGTAAACCAAAGCTCTGGTACTAACTGAAACGACCCAAACACGCCCTTACGGGAAAGCTCGGATTGAATTGAGAACACGACAAATCAGAACACAAACAGAAGAACATTTCATTGCTTATTACAACAATTTACATCAGGGTACAAGAATGTAACAGAGTATGAACAATTATTACACAATAGAAATGCAATATCAGAGATTTAAATTACATTTAAATAGCAGCGGAAAAATAATACAAAACACAACTGAAAGAAGTACACAGATACAGAGCTTTCCGAATATCACTTCAGCTGTAAACCAGGATCCTGTGAATATAATATATGCAAAACCAAAACTACTAGCTGCCCGTGTGGAAAATAGGGGCACCCAGAGTTTAGATTAAAACAATAAACTCCAGGTCAGTCATGGGACTGGTGCGAGAACTCAAAACACTTATTAACTTCATTTTGAAAGTTGGAAATAATGGGACCACGTCGTATAACACGGAACGGGTTTACTCCACATGAATCTTAGTTTAAAATGATACAACGCAATGCTTTTTAGAAAAATGAAGCTATTATGAGACTCAGGTCCCATCACACAATGCAACACAAAGACGGAGGATAGAGTTTTCCCTTATAATACCCAAATATGCTTGATACGTATAAAACAAAATATTTTGATATTATAAGTGCATAGTGTTTAAGAACAACTTCAAATATAAATGTATCAATCATAGACGGCATGGGTACCATATATCATGTCGCTATACTAGTTCTACAATCAAAACTACATGATGTCGTATTAGAAGTTGGATTTCCATTTATGAACCAAGGCAAGGGATCGTCCTTACCGGATTCGAGACAATCTAGCCCATGTCTCAGGCTCAGAGCTCGAGTGCGCCTTAGGTAACATGCAGGGCCGGTCCACACTTAGTGCGATGGTGGATACATAATTCCTGAGCAATGTGTTTCCCCTCCCTTTGGGGCATAAAATCTGGTCAGTAATGTCGACCATAACAATATCTGAGGCGCCACTCTATCCATCAAGTAATAATAAGCAACATCGACATGAGTAAAACGTCCGGGCTTGCAAAACCCGGACACCCCTCCTAGCTAGAAAGAAACGCAATGCCCTCAATGCTGTCCTCTCCCGTTTCTGATTCATATCGAGGTGTGAAGCTCGCGAAGTAACGCTATACACAGAGTTGTGCTAATTAAAGTTGTGCTTTGATCATCATCCAAAAGACTCTGCTTTTCAACAAAATCCTTGATCATTTGCATCTTGGCATACCACATTGTCAATCCATACCGTAACATTGATTTCTACAATTATATAACCTCTAAGCTCGTACGTCTCAGAGAAGGGTGTTAAGCAAGAGAATAAATTCCCCGCTACCAAACAGATACATATTTAGCAGAGATCAACGGAAACAACATAAAGGAATACAATGTCAGACATACTATCCATTTACAAGTCCGTTCTGGGTTTAAAAGAAACTGGATGTAAAGGCCCGCAAATCCGTACTATCTGAGTTGACTAATAACACCATACGTCCAACCCAAATTGCACAGAAATACGAATCATTATTAGAAAGAAGTTAGAGGATGAGAAATAGAAAGAAAGAAATATTAGAATAGAAGAAAACGAAGATCACAAACTCACAGCGGATCGAATAAAAATATATTTTATAACATAACTTTTGAAATACAAATCAGTAACTTTACATACATACCATCATCAGAGCACAACAGCCATTCTGGAACAGTTATAAACACCTGTTTCTAGATACAACCATAGTACACAGCGGAAATACGATAATCTACAGCTAACTGGTGAAGCCTCCTGCTTCCAGCTCTTCCAAGTGAATCTGAAAAATCCCAACTACTTGATTGCTCGTACAAATTTGGGCACCCAAGAGTTTAGGGAAACAAACAAAATAAACTCTGGGTCAGTCTTGGGACCGGTGTGAGTAAATTCCAACCACTTGTTTAACTTTCAAAACCCTTTTCGAAAGAAAAGATAATAGTAAGACCAGCCCACACATAAACATGGACAGTTTTTACCTTACTATAACCCAAAACACTTTGATACGAAAATCCAGTGATATTATAATAATGTCTACATCAAGTAAATAACCAAATAGCAGAACGCTTGCATCTCACGCTCCACATATATATTATAAAATCAAAAACCGCATGGCGCTTATTGGAGATTGGATTTCCAACATGACAAGGTATGGAACCACCTTCCGCTAGTGTATCTCTAGAGAGGAATACACTGGGTTCAACAAGAACATCTTGCAACCCGGCCCACACATGACCGACCACTCATTTCGCTTGAGTGTATCGAATGTATATCACCAACGGTTGGGATCAGCAACCGTCTCCCGACTGGGACAGCATCGAATAGAATAAGAAATTAAATGAACCTCTAGATAGGTGATAATACATCCTAATGGGAGCGACCCACATAACCATGCTGCCTGCCCGATTTTTGTCATTTCCCGGTTGTTGAGGCCTGAGGCTACGATTACTTACCATTCGTTGATAACACCATCACTTTGAATGCCACATTGTCAGATCCGTTAATCACTAATTGATTTGCACAAATATTCTGGATGTTATGCTAAGGAAATAAATCCGTCGCAACCATATATATTCATACAGACCAACTCATTAGATCATTGGAAATACATTGTCAGACATTCGTCCATATACGTTCGTTCTAGGACTGAACGAAACCGAAGGCACAATTTCTATTAATATAAAAAGCCCTTGCACTCTACTCTGTCTTCGATTATCTTCATATAATCTGATTCGCAACGCTACTGCCAATACGGAGTGGTTCTCGGATAATAATCCAACCGGTCTCTCCATATCGACAACGATGGTCAAAACTTCGATAGTCTGTGATTTAACTATCGAATAAAACAAGTGTTCAATCAGCATATCAAACAAATCACTGGGCTCTTTAATTAATATTTCATTAATTAAATCTCTTCTCCATTTCCTTATCAATATTTGTTAACCAAATATTTACAAGTATCGCCTCCTTTTATTTTCTATAGTTAGAAAATATTTTCGATTTTAATTGGAAAACATTCCAATCACTTATCTCTTCCACGAACTCATTTAGTTCTATACTTAGAAAACATTTGTTATTTTATTTCCAAGTTTACATTTATTTGGGTTAAAACGGATGTTGTGTAAAACATCGTTAAGACAACCCAAATATATACATTCAACTAAATCTCTTTAAACGTTGATCTTCGAGACTGAGTTTTGCTATTTATCGGTTGTTAATGAAACCAATCAAGTTGGGGTATAATTACCTCTCAGACCTTGACTGAATAACATTCATAACGTCAAAACAGACAAGACTACTTACTCGAATAATCAATACTATACAAACCAATTATCTATTTTTAAAACACGTATACATTTCCCTTGTTATTTTTAACAAATCTAAGTTATAGTTTTCCTTCTTGTTTCAAATATCCTATTTAAATTTGTTTCATTATCTAATTCTCTCTATATATCAATATGTGGATTTCTATTTATCAAATTTTCTTAAAAATATTCTAACTCCTTAAATTTTCGGAAAAATTCGCCATAACCTCCCCTGTATCGGGAGCATCGGGAAATTTCAAATAGCTTCCAGGTAACTTCTCATCTCAAAAAGAAAAAGAAAAAGCCAAGCGGCTTGCCGATACGGCACATAAAATCTCATATATGAATTAAACAAGTACCTTATTGTCGAGCACACTAATTATATACCTTCATCACTTTATCCCATAACTGTCTCCGGTATATCTATACATGTACAATTCATTTCAACTTCATACACTCGTTTTGACTCAATTCGTTAAAGTAACTCTTTAACTAACTCTTTGCCCATTTCGCTTGTATATATGAATATAACACGTTTCAAATATATTTCAACTTACTTATTAACTAATTGAATTCAAATTTTAATTTAAGTTCTATATTTGATTTCAAATATATGTTTACAATTCAAAAATTCAATTTTCAAAGTTCGACTTCAATTCACCACTCGATTACTAATTCTTCTTTGATTTAGTTAATTCCATTCAATAATCAAAAATATGATTTTTGTTTCAAAAATCACCTTTCTTACTTCACTTGAGTTCACCTTTATGTTCTAACTCAAGACCAGGGTTTTAAATGGAAATTCGGATTTTTATTTGCTTAAAAATCCCTATATTTATTGTATAAAATCCATTATGGTTTTAATGGTTTCTGGCGCTGCACTTTTAAAATTTTGATTTTGACATAACTCAAAATCTAATCGTTGAAATCCAGATTTTTTTTCTTCCATTAGAAAACTATTATTCAACCGGTCCTGACGATTCTTGTTTCAAAGAATTCCGACTTCAATTGAGTCCTGTATACTTAATTGAAGTTCGAGTCGCCAATTTACGAACTGCAGCGCTGCGGCGAGTTCGTTCTAATAATATTTATATATATAAACTTTTAAACTTCGTTAAAATGAATCCAACTCCATTTTAACTCTATTTGAATTTCTTGATTCAAATCCCAATCTTGCTTTTATTTGAATTCTATATTCAAATTCCAATTCCTTTTCTATTTGAATTCTATGTTCAAATTCTATTTCCTTTTCTATTTGAATTCTAAATTCAAATTTCCATTTCCTTTTCTATTATTCAAATTCTATATTTAAATTTCCTTTATTCAACTCCCATTTAAATTCCTATATTCAAATTCTATAGTTGAATTTCCTTTTCTATTTTATATTCAAATTCAATACTTGAATTTCTATTTCAATTCCATATTCAAATTCAATACTTGAATTTCTATTTCAATTTCATACTCAAATTCAATACTTGAAATTCCATTTGAATTCTATTATTCAATTTCTATACTCGAAATTCCATTGGAATTCTATTATTCAATTTCTATTTCAATTCTTCTTTGAAATTCTATATTTCAAATTCAATTCAATTCTTCTTTGAAATTCAATATTTCAAATTCAATTCAATTCTTCTTTGAAATTCAATATTTCAAATTCAATTATTCAAATTCCTTTATTCCTCTATTCACATTCCTTTATTCACATTCCTTTATGAATTTCTATATTCAAAATTCTATTTCAAATTCTGTTTGAATTCTCGATTCAAATTATATATTCAATTCTATTTGAATTCTCTATATTCAAATTTCTATATTCAATTCTGTTTGAATTCTCGATTCAAATTATATATTCAATTCTGTTTGAATTCTCTATATTCAAATTCCTTTATTAAGTTTCCATTTGAATTTCTATATTCAAAATTTCTATTCCAAATTCTTTTATTCAAATCCCTTTCGAATTCCTCTTTGAATTTTCTTTATTCAAATTCTATATTTGAATTTCATTATTCAATTTCATTTTCAATTCTATTTGGATCTATTTGAATTTTCTATATTCAAATTTCAAATTCAATTCTATTTGAATCTTCTATATTCAAATTTCAAATTTCAATTCTATTTTAGAAAAATAGAATTTCCTTTCTAATTCTGAAATATCCTTTTCCATGATATTTTTAAATATCATTACTTAAGCCCAGTGATATTTAAACACACAAAGCAACCAATTATTTATTTTTCTAACACATCATATATAACAATATATATGCAAACAAATAAACAAACAGATAATCTATTTTTGAGGAATCCAGTTGGATTCCTCCAACCTGTTTTCCCGCATCCACAGATGTTAGCACATAAATAATACCCATTCTGCTTCGTGGCAGAATATCGTGGTATAGAAGGTCATCCACTAATCATAGCGTGGGGCGTATAGGGTAATCATCCGCTATGAAACTGCGGGCATCCGCTAATGAGACTGCGGGAATCCAACCAATCAATCAATCCAATATATATATAATAGCCTAAATAACTAATATATATAAAACAAGCAGAAAAATCCAAACAGGCAACAACAATTATTTTTACGAAGTAAAAATAATTATAAATAAAAGGTGAGTGAGATTTACTCACCGTGATTTTATTCCTTTGCACTGAATACCCGATGGAGCCTACTATGTAGATTTTACAGTGGTTCCTCCATACGTCTGTTTTCCAATGTAAACTAATATTAACACAATTTCAATTATCAAATTATGCTAATTTCATTTAATTAATCACAAATTCCAATTTACCTTATTTCACGATTTTCCAACCTTGTATATTTTTAATATACCGCATATAAGTATTTTGATTATATAAAATGAAATGATTGAATTTAAGTAAGTTTATAAATTTATACCTTGATGCAAGTTTCAACTCTTCCTTTGTCGAGTCACCACCCACTGCCTGCTACACTACTACAAATCCTAGTTACTATTGTCATGCCATGTTTCGTGATCCCTTACTATTGTCCGAACAAAACCCTCATTGATCATTTCCAAACCTTGCCTCAAACCACTTACTGCACCATCAGTGTTTCCCCCTTTACCTATGTCCTGCTCCCTCGAGAACCTACTTCCGACTTTCCCTGACATCACAGTAACCTCATCATTCACTGCCGATCAAATCAGTGACCTCCCGTCCATCCATCGAACAACACATCAACTGTCGCACCTTTCAGATTCAGCTCCAACTCCCCCAAATCGAGCGCCAGCGAACAAAACAACCCATCGCACCCATGCTTTTCCGCCAACAATCGAACTCCAAACCGCTGTCTTCCCTAAAACTAAAACTCCGACATTCAACCGCCACTCTGTCCTCCTCCCAGATATCGTGCTGCCTTACGAACAGCTAGTAACCCCGAAAATGGAATTTGGTTTCGCTTGCCTAAAATCGATGACAGAAATGATGCGCCCCCTCTTTAAAACCTCAGAGCAACTCACGATGAAACCCCTCTTCTGCTAGCGTCTTAGCTTGAGTCGATTTTAGGAATCGAGCTCAGGAACTCGCGGTACTATGCTTGCGATGTCTGATTTCCTTTTTTTTTATAATCGGTGGAACAACTTCTGAAAGAAAGAAAGGAGAGAGAAACTTGAATGGGATTTCTAAGTGGAAGGAATACGAAGGCGATAAGTTGATTTTATAGGAGAGAACTGGGGAACATTGGTACGAGAGGACATTAAAATCATGTTTGCCTTAGTGATGAAGCTAGGAGACAGAATATACTGCTAGAGAGAGATAGGTTTGCGTTGGTACAAAATTTAGGTCGGCCCTGGTATAGTCTTAGGGTGGCTCGAACTGATGCGAATTAATTTTTGATTTGATTTTGATTTTAAATATATAAAATATCTTGCGGTCCTTTAATTTAAAACCACGAACCACTATTTCAGCAAAACAACTGATGTTCCCAACATTATTCACAATTCTGAATTCAACGAAACAGTTTTTTTCTGGATTTTAATTCGACTGTAAAAAGGGAATAACAAACTAAATAAATGATTTAATTTAATTTTGATTTAAAATACAAATCGATTTTAAACAAATAAACCGATCGATAATAAATTGTTATCATCATTATAATTCAAATAGGGTTTATATTAGCCGTTAGAATTGTTTTGATTCAGATTTAAATTTTGAATTCAATTATATATTATTTTCGTATTTAGATAATTCCATATATTCAAAATTAAATCATATATTATTTCGATAAATTCAATAGAAATCCATTTACTATTCCAAATCAGTATTTAAAGTAAATTTAAATACTCAATATTAAACGGCTAAAAATCTGGGACGTTACATTCCTTCCCCCTTAAAAGAATTTCGTCCCCGAAATTACTAAGGCAGAAGGGATGTTATAAACCCGTTAACTTTTCAAAATCCACTTTGCATTTATTCATTTCAATCTATTTAACTTAGCCTAATTTAATTTAGATTCTAGAATTCAAATTCCTAGTCTTTATCTCAAACTCCCTTTGAAATCCCATAATATATACATATATTTATAACCATTTCAAATCCAAAATATTTGAATTTTCATACCAGACATGTTTTCTTTCAAACAAATCTCCATCAAAACTTTTCTAAGGCAGCAATTTGTCACTTAGAAACTCGAAAACTAATACTGATGATGTCGCGACCATCATCAGAATTATTTCCCAGCCACCGAAGTGGGTTCAGTGCTTAACAATTTCAAAATCCATTTAAAATCCTTTTAAAACAAAGCTATATTGTTCTAATATACTTCCAAAAATATTTCAAACTTCCCAGGATTTAATTTTCAAATTCTAGTTTGAATTCAATTTCAATTCATTTCATTTGTAGATGTTATTCATATACAAGTTTTATTTTGGTTATATATAACCATTCCAATTTTATAATCAAATTTGATTATAACGATAACAATCAACACATCCAATAATTTCAGAAAATTATTAGTTATATATCAAAATAGAATTTTGGGTAAAATTATTTCATCTACCCATTTTAAAACTATATCGTGTTCAATCTTTTGTTCAAGTATTTAGAAACTCCTATCGACGTCGTGGCGTCCCACGATTCGACCAGAATTCATAAATTACCCAACAGACAAGCCAACACAATATAAAACAAATTTTTTTTTTCAACTTACAAATACGTTCTCTCATATATATACACTCAACTCATTCTAGGGTGCTACTGACCCTATCTCTAATGAGCACATCCCACCAAAGCCTAGGTGTTCGCTCAACCTAAGCTCTGATACCAACTGTAAAGGCCCGCAAATCCGTACTATCTGAGTTGACTAATAACACCATACGTCCAACCCAAATTGCACAGAAATACGAATCATTATTAGAAAGAAGTTAGATGATGAGAAATAGAAAGAAAGAAATATTAGAATAGAAGAAAACGAAGATCACAAACTCACAGCGGATCGAATAAAAATATATTTTATAACATAACTTTTGAAATACAAATCAGTAACTTTACATACATACCATCATCAGAGCACAACAGCCATTCTGGAACAGTTATAAACACCTGTTTCCAGATACAACCATAGTACACAGCGGAAATACGATAATCTACAGCTAACTGGTGAAGCCTCCTGCTTCCAGCTCTTCCAAGTGAATCTGAAAAATCCCAACTACTTGACTGCCCATACAAATTTGGGCACCCAAGAGTTTAGGGAAACAAACAAAATAAACTCTGGGTCAGTCATGGGACTGGTGTGAGTAAACTCCAACCACTTGTTTAACTTTCAAAACCCTTTTCGAAAGAAAAGATAATAGTAAGACCAGCCTACACATAAACATGGACGGTTTTTACCTTACTATAACCCAAAACACTTTGATACAAAAATCCAGTGATATTATAATAATGTCTACATCAAGTAAATAACCAAATAGCAGAACGCTTGCATCTCACGCTCCACATATATATTATAAAATCAAAAACCGCATGGCGCTTATTGGAGATTGGATTTCCAACATGACAAGGTATGGAACCACCTTCCGCTAGTGTATCTCTAGAGAGGAATACACTGGGTTCAACAAGAACATCTTGCAACCCGGCCCATACATGACCGACCACTCATTTCGCTTGAGTGTATCGAATGTATATCACCAACGGTTGGGATCAGCAACCGTCTCCCGACTGGGACAACATCGAATAGAATAAGAAATTAAATGAACCACTAGATAGGTGATTATACATCCTAATGGGAGCGACCCACATAGCCATGCTGCCTGCCCGATTTTTGTCATTTCCCGGTTGTTGAGGCCTGAGGCTACGATTACTTACCATTCGTTGATAACACCATCACTTTGAATGCCACATTGTCAGATCCGTTAATCACTAATTGATTTGCACAAATATTCTGGATGTTATGCTAAGGAAATAAATCCGTTGCAACCATATATATTCATACAGACCAACTCATTAGATCATTGGAAATACTTTGTCAGACATTCGTCCATATACGTTCGTTCCGGGACTGAACGAAACCGAAGGCACAATTTCTATTAATAGAAAAAGCCCTTGCACTCTACTCCGTCTTCGATTATCTTCATATAATCTGATTCGCAACGCTACTGCCAATACGGAGTGGTTCTCGGATAATAATCCAACCGGTCTCTCCATATCGACAACGATGGTCAAAACTTCGATAGTCTGTGATTTAACTATCGAATAAAACAAGTGTTTAATCAGCATATCAAACAAATCACTGGGCTCTTTAATTAATATTTCATTAATTAAATCTCTTCTCCATTTCCCTATCAATATTTGTTAACCAAATATTTACAAGTATCACCTCCTTTTATTTTCTATAGTTCGAAAATATTTTCGATTTTAATTGGAAAACATTCCAATCACTTATCTCTTCCACGAACTCATTTAGTTCTATACTTAGAAAACATTTGTTATTTTATTTCCAAGTTTACATTTATTTGGGTTAAAACGGATGTTGTGTAAAACATCGTTACGACAACCCAAATATATACATTCAACTAAATCTCTTTAAACGTTGATCTTCGAGACTGAGTTTTGCTATTTATCGGTTGTTAATGAAACCAATCAAGTTGGGGTATAATTACCTCTCAGACCTTGACTGAATAACATTCATAACGTCAAAACAGACAAGACTACTTACTCGAATAATCAATACTATACAAACCAATTATCTATTTTTAAAACACGTATACATTTCCCTTGTTATTTTTAACAAATCTAAGTTATAGTTTTCCTTCTTGTTTCAAATATCCTATTTAAATTTGTTTCATTATCTAATTCTCTATATATATCAATATGTGGATTTCTAGTTATCAAATTTTCTTAAAAATATTCTAACTCCTAAAATTTTCGGAAAAATTCGCCATAACCTCCCCTGTATCGGGAGCATCGAGAAATTTCAAATAGCTTCCCGGTAATTTCGCATCTCAAAAAGAAAAAGAAAAAGCCAAGCGGCTTGCCGATACGGCGCATAAAATCTCATATATGAATTAAACAAGTACCTTATTGTCGAGCACACTAATTATATACCTTCATCACTTTATCCCATAACTGTCTCCGGTATATCTATACATGTACAATTCATTTCAACTTCATACACTCGTTTTGACTCAATTCGTTAAAGTAACTCTTTAACTAACTCTTTGCCCATTTCGCTTGTATATATGAATATAACACGTTTCAAATATATTTCAACTTACTTATCAACTAATTGAATTCAAATTTTAATTTAAGTTCTATATTTGATTTCAAATATATGTTTACAATTCAAAAATTCAATTTTCAAAGTTCGACTTCAATTCACCACTCGATTAACTAATTCTTCTTTGATTTAGTTAATTCCATTCAATAATCAAAAATATGATTTTTGTTTCAAAAATCACCTTTCTTACTTCACTTGAGTTCACCTTTATGTTCTAACTCAAGACCAGGTTTTTAAATGGAAATTCGGATTTTTATTTGCTTAAAAATCCCTATATTTATTGTATAAAATCCATTATGGTTTTAATGGTTTCTATCGCTGCACTTTTAAAATTTTGATTTTGACATAACTCAAAATCTATTCGACGAAATCCATATTTTTTTCTTCCATTAGAAAACTATTATTCAACCGGTCCTGACGATTCTTGTTTCAAAGAATTCCGACTTCAATTGAGTCCTGTATACTCAATTGAAGTTCGAGTCGCCAATTTACAAACTGCAGCGCTGCGGCGAGTTCGTTTTAATTATATTTATATATATAAACTTTTAAACTTCGTTAAAATGAATCCAACTCCATTTTAACTCTATTTGAATTTCTTGATTCAAATCCCAATCTCGCTTTTATTTGAATTCTATATTCAAATTCCAATTCCTTTTCTATTTGAATTCTATGTTCAAATTCTATTTCCTTTTCTATTTGAATTCTAAATTCAAATTTCCATTTCCTTTTCTATTATTCAAATTCTATATTTAAATTTCCTTTATTCAACTCCCATTTAAATTCCTATATTCAAATTCTATAGTTGAATTTCCTTTTCTATTTTATATTCAAATTCAATACTTGAATTTCTATTTCAATTCCATATTCAAATTCAATACTTGAATTTCTATTTCAATTTCATACTCAAATTCAATACTTGAAATTCCATTTGAATTCTATTATTCAATTTCTATACTTGAAATTCCATTGGAATTCTATTATTCAATTTCTATTTCAATTCTTCTTTGAAATTCTATATTTCAAATTCAATTCAATTCTTCTTTGAAATTCAATATTTCAAATTCAATTCAATTCTTCTTTGAAATTCAATATTTCAAAATCAATTATTCAAATTCCTTTATTCCTCTATTAACATTCCTTTATTCACATTCCTTTATGAATTTCTATATTCAAAATTCTATTTCGAATTCTGTTTGAATTCTCGATTCAAATTATATATTCAATTCTGTTTGAATTCTCTATATTCAAATTTCTATATTCAATTCTGTTTGAATTCTCGATTCAAATTATATATTCAATTCTGTTTGAATTCTCTATATTCAAATTCCTTTATTAAATTTCCATTTGAATTTCTATACTCAAAATTTCTATTCCAAATTTCTTTTATTCAAATCCCTTTCGAATTCCTCTTTAAATTTTCTTTATTCAAATTCTGTATTTGAATTTCATTATTCAATTTCATTTTCAATTCTATTTGGATCTATTTGAATTTTCTATATTTAAATTTCAAATTCAATTCTATTTGAATTTTCTATATTCAAATTTCAAATTTCAATTCTATTTTAGAAAAATAGAATTTCCTTTCTAATTCTGAAATATCCTTTTCCATGATATTTTTAAATATCATTACTTAAGCCCAGTGATATTTAAACACACAAAGCAACCAATTATTTATTTTTCTAACACATCATATATAACAATATATATGCAAACAAATAAACAAACAGATAATCTATTTTTGAGGAATCCAGTTGGATTCCTCCAACCCGTTTTCCTGCATCCACAGATGTTAGCACATAAATAATACCCATTCTGCTTCGTGGTAGAATATCGTGGTATAGAAGGTCATCCACTAATCATAGCGTGGGGCGTATAGGGTAATCATCCACTATGAAACTGCGGGCATCCGCTAATGAGACTGCGGGAATCCAACCAATCAATCAACCCAATATATATATATATATAATAGCCTAAATAACTAATATATATAAAACAAGCAGAAAAATCCAAACAAGCAACAACAATTATTTTTACGAAGTAAAAATAATTATAAATAAAAGGTGAGTGAGATTTACTCACCGTGATTTTATTCCTTTGCACTGAATACCCGATGGAGCCTACTATGTAGATTTTACAGTGGTTCCTCCATATGTCTGTTTTCCAATGTAAACTAATATTAACACAATTTCAATTATCAAATTATGCTAATTTCATTTAATTAATCACAAATTCCAATTTACCTTATTTCACGATTTTCCAACCTTGTATATTTTAATTATACCGCATATAAGTATTTTGATTATATAAAATGAAATGAGTTAATTTAAGTAAGTTTATAAATTTATACCTTGATGCAAGTTTCAACTCTTCCTTTGTCGAGTCACCACCCACTGCCTGCTACACTACTACAAATCCTAGTTACTATTGTCATGCCATGTTTCGTGATCCCTTACTATTGTCCGAACAAAACCCTCATTGATCATTTCCAAACCATGCTTCAAACCACTTACTGCACCATCAGTGTTTCCCCCCTTTACCTATGTCATGCTCCCTCAAGAACCTACTGCCGACTTTCCCTGACATCAAAGTAACCTCATCATTCACTGCCGATCAAATCAGTGACCTCCCGTCCATCCATCGAACAACACATCAACTATCGCACCTTTCAGATTCAGCTCCAACTCCCCCAAATCGAGCGCCAACGTACAAAACAACCCATCGCACCCATGCTTTTCCCCCAACAATCGAACTCCAGACCGCTGTCTTCCCTAAAACCAAAACTCCGACATTCAACCGCCACTCTGTCCTCCTCCCAGATATCGTGCTGCCTTACGAACAGCTAGTAACCCCGAAAATGGAATTTGGTTTCGCTTGCCTAAAATCGATGACAGAAATGATGCGCACCCTCTTTAAAACCTCAGAGCAACTCACGATGAAACCCCTCTTCTGCTAGCGTCTTAGCTTGAGTCGATTTTAGGAATCGAGCTCAGTAACTCGCGGTACTATGCTTGCGATGTCTGATTTCCTTTTTTTTATAATCGGTGGAACAACTTCTGAAAGAAAGAAAGGAGAGAGAAACTTGAATGGGATTTCTAAGTGGAAGGAATACGAAGGCGATAGGTTGATTTTATAGGAGAGAACTGGGGAACATTGGTACGAGATGACATTAAAATCATGTTTGCCTTAGTGATGAAGCTAGGAGACAGAATATACAGCTCGAGAGAGATAGGTTTGCGTTGGTACAAAATTTAGGTCGGCCCTGGTATAGTCTTAGGGTGGCTCGAACTGATGCGAATTAATTTTTGATTTGATTTTGATTTTAAATATATAAAATATCTTGCGGTCCTTTAATTTAAAACCACGAACAACTATTTCAGCAAAACAACTGATGTTCCCAACATTATTCACTATTCTGAATTCAATGAAACAGTTTTTTTTCTGGATTTTAATTCGACTGTAGAAAGGGAATAACAAACTAAATAAGTGATTTAATTTAATTTTGATTTAAAATACAAATCGATTTTAAACAAATAAACCGATCGATAATAAATTGTTATCATCATTATAATTCAAATAGGGTTTATATTAGCCGTTAGAATTGTTTTGATTCAGATTTAAATTTTGAATTCAATTATATATTATTTTCGTATTAAGATAATTCCATATATTCAAAATTAAATCATATATTATTTCGATAAATTCAATAAAAATCCATTTACTATTCCAAATCAGTATTTAAAGTAAATTTAAATACTCAATATTAAACGGCTAAAAATCTGGGACGTTACACTGGAGGAACCTTATTCCTCGTCCCATATGTCCAATACATGAGAGAGGTCCTCGCATATCCGTCGATCTCCAAGTATGTCTGGACGATCACCACTTATTACCTTGTCTTGGGTGTACGGCCCAATCAAGACATCAGTAATCATCCAAACGATGTGAAGAACTCCGGTCTTCAACCACCGTCTTCATCTTCGACTCTTAATCGTTGTAGTAATTATCCAGAATGGGTTAAACCCGGCCTTTTCGAATAGCTCGTGTATTTTAAAATCAAGTGCTATAAAACACAACATACGCCTCAGTCCAATTCATAGTATTCTTTTTAATAAAATGTTCACATTATTAGGGAAAGGTTCCCATTAAATTTACCAAAAATAAATTATTTTAAAATTATCACTTTAATCTCCCTTTTGATATCGATTTCAAAAGATTTTGTTTTATCCTTTATCAATTCTAAACCAAATTAAGGTTTACCAACTAGTCGGGATTAGCGAGCCTTACCGAAGTAATAATTTATTTAATCCCAATCTCAACCTATTCATCCCATGGAGCAAAACAGGTAGTACTCCACGTATTACACCTACGGTGTTATCGGCAAATTTCATTACCATTTCATGTTCAAATCTAATTAAAGATTTAACTATAGCCTGAAGTAAAATTGGTGGTACTCCATTCTCGAGCATTTTATGAATTCGATAAATTTAATTATCTCATTTCCATTTCAATCTAATTAAAGATTTATTCAAACTCCAATTTGGTTTTAATATCAAAAAATCTTTACTTTATGATTATTCAATTTTAAGAAATTAATCTTAACTTTAACTAGGTTAAAGAACCAATGTCATTTAAAACACAGTTCACGGCAGACCCGAAATCATCTTCCATTAAATATGGAATCTTCACAGAAATAAAATAAATATATAATCGATATAAATTTTTGTATCAGACTAATAATACAAATGGAATAACGGCAAAGCCTTTTAAATTCCATATATAGTACCTGTCTTCATTCACAAAAGCTCATCTCGATTATTAATAAATCGAATTGCATTCAATTCCAATTTAATATATTAAATTAGAAAAATTTACTTTGGAAAATTTCCATTTAAATCTTAATAAAGATTTATAAATTCCAAATTATATTTTCACTGTTAATTGGGGTTAAAGAACAAATGTCGTTTAAAACACCATTCACGATAAATCCACAGTCAACTTTCATTTCAATTCTAATTAAATATTAATTAATTGGTAAATTATCTAAATCTTAATTAAAAGATTTATTCTTTACTCAACTGGGTTTAAGAATAGTGTTATTCAAGACACCATCCACGATAACCCAAAATTCAATTCTTTTATTTTAAAAACATCGGATTATTATTTTAGTTAATAACTAGTTCAATTTTGATAAAAATATATTTTTATCTTTATAAAATTGGAATTTTTCATTCAAATTCTTTCCAAATCATTTATTATGATTTTAAATAATTTTTTCACATTTTAAATAAATTTAATATCCCCCGTACAGTCGGTTTCCAATATCGGCCACCGAACTACATCTATAGCGACCTTTTCTGAAATTGATTAAACATATTTCCAAATATAACCGTTAGATTTCAAATCTCTTATATTCGTTGGAAAACTCTTTTCTATACGAACCCAATGGTTCTGGTTTTAGGAGAATCCGACGGTCGGATCTCCCGCTACATCAATTTGAAGTTAATGGTCGAAATTCGCGAACGGTCGCTGCGCGGCGCGTTCTATTCAGGCCATTAAATATGTACAATATATATATTATATATATTTCGTCGATTTTAATTTAAATCGTATTTCATCAAATATTTATAATTTCATTTTAAAAACGATTCAAACTTCTTTTTTTCAGTTTTAAATCAAAATTGAATATTTTATATCTTTATTATATTAAAATGACAATATTTCAAAATATTAAATTTTGAAATAACTACTTTTCGATATTCATTATAAAATGAATAAAATCGATCGATAAACCCGTTTGGGTTGAAAATGGCGCTTCTATATTTAACCCAACTTCATATTTTTATATTTTTGTGTCCATCTAAAAACGGACATTAAAATCATAATTTTATTCTTCACTGAATATTATATTAAAATATTCGTTATTCTAAAATATTCTTTATTTAATAGGATTCTTTATTTGAAAATATTCTTTATATTAAAATGAATTTTTACATTGAAATGTTCTTTTACATATAAATGTTCTTTTTCATATAAATCATTCTTTTACATATAAATGTTTTTATTACATAAAAATGTTCTTTTTCATATAAATGATTCTTTTACATAAAAATGATTCTTTTACATATAAATGACTCTTTCTCATATAAATGATTCTTTTACATATAAATGTTTTCTTTTACATATAAATGATTCTTTACATATAAATGATTCTTTTATATAAATGTTTTCTTATACATATAAATGATTCTTTTTCATATAAATGTTCTTTTTCATATAAATGATTCTTTTACATATGAATATTTTTATTACATAAAAATGTTCTTTTTCATATAAATGATTCCTTTACATTAAAATGTTTCTTTTACATATAAATGATTCTTTTTCATATAAATGTTCTTTTTCATATAAATGATTCTTTACATATAAATGATTATTTTACATATAAATGTTTCCTTTTACATATAAATGATTCTTTTTCATATAAATCTCCTTTTTCATATAAATGATTCTTTACATATAAATGATTCTTTTTCTTCTAGAAATGTTCTTTTATTCTAAAAATATCCTTTTATTCTAGAAACGTTCTTTTATTCTAAAAACGTTCTTTTATCCTAAAAACGTTCTTTTACTCTAAAAACATTCTTTTATTCCAAAAACGTTCTTTTATCCTAGAAACGTTCTTTTACTCTAAAAACGTTCTTTTATTATAAAATGTTATTTTATTCTAAAAATGTTATTTTTATTCTGAAATGTTATTTTATTCTAAAAATGTTATTTTTATTCTGAAATGTTATTTTATTTTAAAATGTCCTTTTTATTCTGAAATGGAATGCGACTTAATCAAATTACCATATAATTTCAATTATATGGATTTCATACATAGCATGTATACAACAATAACGATAAATAATCATTAAACAATCCATTCACACCCAAAGTGAAATTTATAACTATGTGAGCATTAAAATAAATAAATAACGCTCATCACAGAATGTCAATCCATCGATTGATATATAACTAAATATTGGGATTAGTGTACGTCAAATATCATCCCAATACCCATGTGGGGTTTTCAAACAACAATAGTTTATATAAATGAATCATTAGTTAATAAATTTAACAAATTCTAATTCCGCTAACATGTTGATGATAATCAACAAAACATGTTATCATATTTCTAAGGTCAAATAAAAATGTATCTTACTCGCATAATTTCTCTACATGTTGCTAACGTCGAATAAATATGTATTTTATTTGTATACAAGTTCTATTCTTCTAATGACAAACATAAAAAGGCAATTTTATCCACATACATGGTTTCAGACTCAAGTGACAAAATAAAAAGATAATATTTTCAATATACATAGTTCCAATTATAATGACAATATAAAAAGATAATTTATTTACATGACATGTTCTAATAAAATGACATTTTTATTTTAACACGACATTTTCTTATAAAATGACATTTTTATTTCTACATGACATTATTCTAAATAATTGACATTTTTATTTGACAAAAACATATTCTAACTAAATGATATTTTTGTTTGACAAAACATATTCTAACTAATGGACATATTTATTTATAAAATATATTTTGTACATAATTGACATATTTACTTATAAAATATGTTTTTCTACATGAATGACATATCTATTTTTAAAATATGTTGTCTACATAAAAGACATTTATATTTATAAAATATGTTTTCTACATGAATGACATATTTATTCTAATATAACATTTTTATGTAACATAACATGATTCTAAACAAAATGATATTTTTATCTAACATAACATGATTCTAAATGAAATAATATTTTATTGTAAACTTATTCCATTTTAAAACAATGAATATTTCTATTTTTATATATATAATAAAATATTATTTTAATTGAATAAGAGAATTCTAGATCTATACAATTCAATTCAATCCAACAAATTCATTTCAAGCACAAACAACCAAATCTAATCTCCTACATCACACACATGAATTTTAATAGCGAATACATGTAAATTTCACATCGAAAACAACAATTAAATTTGATTTAAACTAGAGATCTCACCGAAGGTTTTCCACTGTACCAAAATTTAGATGGGCTCCAAATCAGCTTCCGTTAGTTCCATCACGAAGATCTCGCTTTCACTATTCAAACGCTTTCATTTTCGCTGAATTCCGATTACATATGAGAAAGATATTCGAGTTTCAATTTAAAGAATTTCATTAAAGCCTAATTACAAAATTAATATATTAAATTACATTTACTAAGTGTTGCCGCTCTAATCCCTTTCTTCTTCGATGTCCAGCATTCACGAGAACCCAATTTGCTCTAGACAAATATCGAACGACGCGCCTCCCCTGGTCCACCTGACGTCAATCGCCTACCACCACCGAGAAGAGCTTCGGCTCTTCCTTTCACGCCACCACCGGTGTCGAGCTCGTTGGCTCCATCACAACCAGGAAACGCCTCAAAGTCGGCCACTTTGAGCATGAAATCCCACCAATCCGTGAACCCATACATGATCATTTCCGTGTAGGATTGAAGCTCAAGATTTTCTCTCCAATTTTTGCTTAAGAATCAAATGTTAATTCGTATTAGTTTGGGAGATTTTAAAGATCAAAATTTGGATGAATTTGGCTATTGATTAAAATGCAGTGGCGGCTATAGTTTGTAATTAGGGTTTAGATTAGGCCGTATATACTAGGGTATTTATACTAATATATAATATTTATTTTATTTATTTAATCACCAAAAATACATGCTTATTATTACGAACTCCAAATCGAACTCAACGACCATCGCCCCTAGCCAAATACCTCCAATCGACACAATGGGACATGTCCCGCAAGTCAATTCGACTATTTTGATACGTTTTTATTTGAGACGACCCAAAATCCCGTTCTCACGGAAACAAGGGTTATCTTTTGGAATATAACACAGAAACAGATAATAGCAGAACAAAATTAAATAAATACACCAGATAATGAACAATAGAATATACTGGATAAAGTAATCATCAGAGTTACACAGTATACAGGATCTTACTTAGTACAAATACAGTTCAGCTATACATAAATGTCTATAGCGGAAATAAACAAAATATGTACAATAGGAGTTGAACAGCATAAAAAGAAATAAATGATAGAATCCATCTTCAGCTCCAGCTATCCAGAAAAAGAACCAGCTAAACCTGAATACAAGGCTGCCCGTGTAGAAAAAGAGGCACCCGAGTTTGAAAGTGAAACAAACTACGAGTCAGTCATGGGACTGGTATGAGAAATCCACTCAACACATATATAATTGGCCAATCACAGGACCACGCCACTTTCGTGGAACCGGTTTACTCCATTGGATTGCCAGTGCTTTTAAAACAAATCTTTCTTTTAAACATCGCTATGCTTTTTATAAAAATGAAGCCATTATAAGACTCAGTTCCCATCACACAATGCAACGCAAACCGGAGGATAGAGTTTTACCTTATAACGGCCAAAATATGCTTGATACGAATAAAACAAAGGCATTTGATATTATTGCTAGTGTCTATATGTTTTGAAAACAATTTCAAATCATAACTATCAATCATAGACGACATGGGTACCATATATCATGTCGCCATATGTATATACAATCAAAACCGCACGATGTCGTATTTGGAAATTGGATTTCCGTCATGAACCAAGGCAAAAGATAGTCCTTACCGAATTTGAGACAATCTAGCCTACCATGTCTCAGGATCAGAGCTCGAGTGACCCTAGGAGCGACAGGGCCGGTCCACCGATGTGGATTAATATGCCTGAGCAATACGTTTCCCCGCCCTTTGGGGAGCAAACGAGCCAACGAATGACTCCATCGGACCCGGATCGTCCGATCAAACCGAGGCGCCTCGCAACAGCAACAACCACATAGGTGAAAAGTATATAAATGTCAGGGCTGGTAGGTCACTGACACCACCCTAGCTAGAAAGAAACGCATGCCCTCCCTGAGGTCCTTCCTCCCGTTTTAGGTTCATACCGGGGTGTGAGGCCCGCGAATTCACGTTATACACAAAGCTACGCCACATAGGCGGTGCTTTAATCATCACCACAAGACTTTGCTTTTCAACGGAAGTCCTGATCACTGCATCTTAGCATGCCACACAGGCAATTCATGCCATGCGACTGATGTCCATCGATATACAACCTCTGAGCTCGTGCGTCTCAGAGATGGGCGTTAAGCGAAAGAATAAATTCTCCGCCGCCAAACAGATGTATATTTAATAGAGATCAATCAACATATAATAAAATCCAATGTCAGACACACGGTCCATTTACAAGTCCGTTCTGGGTCTGAACGAAACCGGAGGCACTAAATACCTCGCAAACCCTTCGATCACCACGTACGTCTGGACGATCACCACTCATTATCCATATTTCGGGATGCCTCCCAATCAGGACCTCGGTTACCATCCAAACGAGGTGAAGATCTCCGGTCTTCGACCATCGTCTTCATTTTCGAATTTCAATCGTCGATCAATTATTCGAAATGAGAATTAACTCGGTCTTTTCAAATAATCCACGTATATTTAGAATTCCAAATCAATTTATTTCAATGGTTAAATTATTCGACAACACCAATATTGTTCTTTAATGTAATTTTCACACCAAACACATTCAACCATCAAAAGCCACATAAATCAAGCAAATTCAGTTTATTTCCATTCCATATCGTTGATGGTACTTTATAATTATTTATCACTATTTTTATTTATTTTAAAATAGCTATTTTATTCAAAGCGACGCTTCGGGCCATAAGGCGGCCGTGGCGCTGTTTTTCTTCAGATTTGATTTACACATATCTGAAAATCTAAACGTTGGATCTCCACAAAATTTACATCATTAGAAAGGTCTTTTCAAAACGAATCCAACGGTTAGTTTCGGGAAATTCCGACGGTCGGATCTCCCGGTACAATCGTTTGAAATTTCGATTTCAAAATACGAACTGCAGCGTCGTTATTCGATTAAATATAATTATATTTATATATATAAATAAATATAATCGTTTCTGGCGCTGTTTTTCTTCAGATTTGAATTAAACATTCCAGACAATCCAACCGTTGGATTTTTACAATGTTGGTGCCGTTGGAAAGATATTTCCAAGGCGAACCCGACGGTTGAGGTTTCGGGAAAATCCAATGGTCGGATTTCCCGCACTAGTCGTTTGAAATCACGGTTTCAAAATACGAACTGCACGGCCTCGTTTCATTTTAATTTTATTTATGTTTATATATTTATATAAATATAGT
Organism: Allium sativum; assembly: GCA_030737875.1. NCBI lineage: Eukaryota > Viridiplantae > Streptophyta > Magnoliopsida > Asparagales > Amaryllidaceae > Allium > Allium sativum. The sequence goes on along the minus strand of CM060919.1, from coordinate 117,886,360 downwards.
TCATTTAATGATTTCCATATCGTTTTCACTTCAAATATATTTCTAACACCTTAAAATTTTGGAAAATTTCGCCATAACCTCCCCTGCACCGGGAGCATCGGGAAATCGAAAATAGCTTTCCCGGTCCTTCTAATCCCAAAAAGAAAAAGAAAAATCCAAGCGGCTAGCCAACAGGCTCATAAAATCATCACCCAAACAAAACAGCAAATGTGTACCTATTTGTCGGGCACAAAATTTTATTCCTCTTCTCTAGCCCCTTTGCTATAACCTGTTCAATGAATATGCATATACATATATATATATATACAGTTCTTATCATTTATCATTTTCTATTCGACTTCATATTTGATTTCTATTTGGTTTAAAAACACCATTCACTCTAATGTTACATAAATAGGTGCAAATCATTTCATTAGCTAATTAATGAATATTTCAACTCATATATGTTATTTTGAACAAGTGGCTATTTTTAACACTTCACATTTCAACGATTTATGCATACAATAAAAATGTGATTTTTATTGTAAAACAATTCATTTTAAAATATGAATACCATTCAACACATGAATTTCTAATCAACGGATGAATATCAATTCAACACATGAATGTTTTCTATAGTTTCTGTATATAGATAAAAATGTGATTTTTATTATCAAACAATTTATTTCAAAATATGAATACCATTCAACACATGAATTTCTAATCAACGAATGAATATCAATTCAACACATGAATGTTTTCTATAGTTTCTGTATATAGATAAAAATGTGATTTTTATTATCAAACAATTTATTTCAAAATATGAATACCATTCAACACATGAATTTCTAATCAACGGATGAATATCAATTCAACACATGAATGTTTTCTATAGTTTCTGTATATAGATAAAAATGTGATTTTTATTATCAAACAATTTATTTCAAAATATGAATACCATTCAACACATGAATTTCTAATCAACGAATGAATATCAATTCAACACATGAATGTTTTCTATAGTTTCTATATATAGATAAAAATGTGATTTTTATTATCAAACGATTTATTTCAAAATATGAATACCATTCAACACATGAATTTCTAATCAACGAATGAATATCAATTCAACACATGAATGTTTTCTATAGTTTCTATATATAGATAAAAATGTGATTTTTATTATCAAACGATTTATTTCAAAATATGAATACCATTCAACACATGAATTTCTAATCAACGAATGAATATCAATTCAACACATGAATGTTTTCTATTCAATGAATAAATATAGTTTAAGCAGATGAAAATAATTCAAACACACGAATATTATTCAAAATTTCGGCAGCATAACGGCAGGGTAGTTAAAACCGGGACCGTCCCTAGTACGGCTCCTCGCTCTACCTTAAAACCTCGCGGTTTTTGACAATGGGGATCATGCATCTAGTTCGCACGCAGGCGGCATGTATATATTTGTTTCATTTCCACAAACTAATCCTATGTGGTTTCAACCAAATATTTCTCAACCACAAATGGGTATTTTTCAACCAATATCAATCACAAACAATCCCAAACAATCATTCGCTATCAATCAATTTCCATAACAATTTCAATCAATAAATATCGTCCATGGTTTGTGGACGAGGGGCGTATATATATATATTATATATAGCAATTCACTTTTATTTCAACACATATATATATAAATAGAAAAAGAAATTGAAGAGCGAGAAATTCTCACCAATAGCTATCCAATACCACTACTCTTCCTTTATAGAAATCTTCGCCAATCTCGCCTTTTGTCGCTTCGTTGCCCGTATTCTCTACATATGTAAAAATCGAATTTTTACTATGTTATTCAATATATATAAAAATCGAATTTTGACTTCGCTATTCAATATATAAAAATCTGATTTTTTCTTCGATGTTCAATATATAAAAATCATATCTTACACCTTAACAAAAATTCCGTCTTTTCCATTTTAAAGATCAAATCTTTTCTTTTTAAAGTTTAAATCTTTTCCTTTTTTAAAAAAAAAAATCAGTTTTTAAATCCTTTAAAAATCAGTATTCTTTTTTTCCAAAAATCAGAATTTTTCCTTTTTAAAAAAAATCAGTTTTATAACCTTTTAAAATCAGTTTTTTTATAACCTAATTAAAAATCAGTTTTTATAACCTAATTAAAATCAGTTTTTATAACCTAATTAAAAATCAGTTTTTATAACCTAATTAAAATCAGTTTTTATATAACCTAATTAAAATCAGTTTTAAATTCTTTTTCAAATTCAGTTTTAAATTCTTTTTAAAATTCAGTTTTAAACCTAAAAAATAAAACAGTATTTAAACCTAAAAAAAGAAAACAGTATTTTCAGAATTTAAAAATAAAGATAAAAATAAAATAAAATACTTACTGTACGCGAGGGGGGGCGTTGTTAGGCTCGGCGGCAGGAGGTCGTCGGAGCTGGCTTCGAGGGGTCTCGGACTGGGGGGGGGGGCGCTAATCGGGTGTCGCGATGGCTTCGAGGGGGAGGCTCGTAGGTCCTGCGAAGCGGAGGAGGGAGAGTGAAGCGGAGGAGAGAGTGGCGCAGGTCGGAGGTGGCGATCGCTTTAGGGTTTTTTTTTCTTTTTTTTTCTTGCCGATTTGATTTTGAAAGGGGGGGGGGGGGGCAGAACGACAGATAAAGGGAGGGAGATATTATTTTATATATATATTTTTTTATTAATTAAATTAATTGCATAAAGTTGACTTTTACCCACTACCTCGAAACGAGGCCCACCGCCTGTCGTCCATAGCGTTTAACCCCCATTCCGAACACAATGGGATATGTATCGCAAGCTGATTTGATCGTTACAATCAGTTTCCATTGAATTTACATTTAAATCACTATACTGAATTTTAAACGTACATTTCAAATTACCGGGGTCACATACTAACACTAAAAATTCCAGAAAAATATTTTCTAGCTTCGTATTGACGATACGGTCCTAACAAAACTAGTTTCGTCGAATTCTGAGACCGTTTGAAAAATGGCCAATTTCCAGTCGATTAAAATCAACTGAAACCGGTCAAATGCGTTTTCTTTTGCCACGCTCACATATTGATTCGAAAAATTATGAAATTTGAAACCTAGCAATAACTTGACATCACGGATCCAACAAAAGTGGTTTCGTCGAAATCCGAGGTCGTTTGCAAAATGTCCATTTTTAAGGGCCTGAATTCCATAGCGACTGTTCAAAATTTTCAACTGGACATATCTTTTGATTCCCGTTATCAAATTTCGATTCGTCGGATTCGTTAGAAAGATATTCACTAACAAATTTAAATATTTTTGGTTTCACTAAATTCCGGATTGTTTTGCACCCGGTACAGCCCGACAAAGTTTGAATTCAATTTTTGAAACTGCCACGCCATTTCAGGCCTTGTTTATAATTATAATTAATTATATTCGTTTTCAAATGTCGATTCAAACTCAGTTTTCATTGCCATTATTTAAAATATTTATTTTAAATATTTAAAATCCATTATTTTAGCCAATTTAAAAATTTTAAATTGGTTCAGATTTTTTGGGTCGTTACAATCTCCCCCACTTAAAACTTTTCGTCCCCGAAAAGGAATAAAGTCGAAAGTGGTTTGATAAATCTACAATCATACAATACAACAACCAATTTGTTTTTAACCTTTTTAACTTTTCAAATATATATCTTTTATATATTCAAAAATTATATTTCTAAAACCAGACTATATATATAATCACAAATACGTTTTTTAAAAACATATTACTCTCGACTCGTTCTGAGGCACTTCTGACCCCATCTCTAACGAGTTGTTCTGATTCTACTATACTCATACTAGGGTATTACTGATCCTATCTGTATAGAGTTGCCCATCCTAGAACACTACTGGTTCTATTTCTGACGAGTTCGTTCAAATGTTATATTCCAGAACTAAGCTTAACCAAAGCTCTGATACCACGTTGAGACGACCCAAAATCCCGTTCTCACGGAAACAAGGGTTATCTTTTGGAATATAACACAGAAACCGATAATAGCAGAACAAAATTAAATAAATACACCAGATAATGAACAATAGAATATACTGGATAAAGTAATCATCAGAGTTACACAGTATACAGGATCTTACTTAGTACAAATACAGTTCAGCTATACATAAATGTCTACAGCGGAAATAAACAAAATATGTACAATAGGAGCTGAACAGCATAAAAAGAAATAAATGATAGAATCCATCTTCAGCTCCAGCTATCCAGAAAAAGAACCAGCTAAAACTGAATACAAGGCTGCCCGTGTAGAAAAAGGGGCACCCGAGTTTGAAAGTGAAACAAACTACGAGTCAGTCATGGGACTGGTATGAGAAATCCACTCAACACATATATAATTGGCCAATCACAGGACCACGCCACTTTCGTGGAACGGGTTTACTCCATTGGATTGCCAGTGCTTTTAAAACAAATCTTTCTTTTAAACATCGCTATGCTTTTTATAAAAATGAAGCCATTATAAGACTCAGTTTCCATCACACAATGCAACGCAAACCGGAGGATAGAGTTTTACCTCATAACGGCCAAAATATGCTTGATACGAATAAAACAAAGGCATTTGATATTATTGCTAGTGTCTATATGTTTTGAAAACAATTTCAAATCATAACTATCAATCATAGACGACATGGGTACCATATATCATGTCGCCATATGTATATACAATCAAAACCGCACGATGTCGTATTTGGAAATTGGATTTCCTTCATGAACCAAGGCAAAAGATAGTCCTTACCGAATTTGAGACAATCTAGCCTACCATGTCTCAGGATCAGAGCTCGAGTGACCCTAGGAGCGACAGGGCCGGTCCACCGATGTGGATTAAAATGCCTGAGCAATACGTTTCCCCGCCCTTTGGGGCGCAAACGAGCCAACGAATGACTCCATCGGAAGCGGATCGTCCGATCAAACCGAGGCGCCTCGCAACAGCAACAACCACATAGGTGAAAAGTATATAAATGTCAGGGCTGGTAGGTCACTGACACCACCCTAGCTAGAAAGAAACGCATGCCCTCCCTGAGGTCCCTCCTCCCGTTTTAGGTTCATACCGGGGTGTGAGGCCCGCAAATTCACGTTATACACAAAGCTACGCCACATCGGCGGTGCTTTGATCATCACCACAAGACTTTGCTTTTCAACAGAAGTCCTGATCACTGCATCTTAGCATGCCACACAGGCAATTCATGCCATGCGACTGATGTCCATCGATATACAACCTCTGAGCTCGTGCGTCTCAGAGAAGGGCGTTAAGCGAAAGAATAAATTCTCCGCCGCAAAACAGATGTATATTTAATAGAGATCAATCAACATAGAATAAAATCCAATGTCAGACACACAGTCCATTTACAAGTCCGTTCTGGGTCTGAACGAAACCGGAGGCACTAAATACCTCGCAAACCCTTCGATCACCACGTACGTCTGGACGATCACCACTCATTATCCATATTTTGGGATGCCTCCCAATCAGGACCTCGGTTACCATCCAAACGAGGTGAAGATCTCCGGTCTTCGACCATCGTCTTCATCTTCGAATTTCAATCGTCGATCAATTATTCGAAATGAGAATTAACTCGGTCTTTTCAAATAATCCACGTATATTTAGAATTTCAAATCAATTTATTTCAATGGTTAAATTATTCGACAACACCAATATTGTTCTTTAATGTAATTTTCACACCAAACACATTCAACCATCAAAAGCCACATAAATCAAGCAAATTCAGTTTATTTCCATTCCATATCGTTGATGGTACTTTATAATGATTTATCGCTATTTTTATTTATTTTAAAATAGCTATTTTATTCAAAGCGACGCTTCGGGCCATAAGGCGGCCGTGGCGCTGTTTTTCTTCAGATTTGATTTACACATATCTGAAAATCTAACCGTTGGATCTCCACAAAATTTACATCATTAGAAAGGTCTTTTCAAAACGAATCCAACGGTTCCAGTTCCGGGAAATTCCGACGGTCGGATCTCCCGGTACAATCGTTTGAAATTTCGATTTCAAAATACGAACTGCAACATCGTTATTCGATTAAATATAATTATATTTATATATATAAATAAATATAATCGTTTCTGGCGCTGCTTTTCTTCAGATTTGAATTAAACATTCCAGACAATCCAACCGTTGGATTTTTACAAGGTTGGTGCCGTTGGAAAGATATTTCCAAGGCGAACCCGACGGTTGAGGTTTCGGGAAAATCCAATGGTCGGAATTCCCGCACTAGTCGTTTGAAATCACGGTTTCAAAATACGAACTGCACGGCCTCGTTTCGTTTTAATTTTATTTATATTTATATATTTATATAAATATAGTTCATTTAATGATTTCCATATCGTTTTCACTTCAAATATTTTTCTAACACCTTAAAATTTTGGAAAATTTCGCCATAACCTCCCCTGCACCGGGAGCATCGGGAAATCGCAAATAGCTTTCCCGGTCCTTCTAATGTCAAAAAGAAAAAGAAAAAGCCAAGCGGCTAGCCAACAGGCTCATAAAATCATCACCCAAACAAAACAGTAAATGTGTACCTATTTGTCGGGCACAAAATTTTATTCCTCTTCTCTAGCCCCTTTGCTATAACCTGTTCAATGAATATGCATATACATATATATACAGTTCTTATCATTTATCATTTTCTATTCGACTTCATATTTGATTTCTATTTGGTTTAAAAACACCATTCTCTCTAATGTTACATAAATAGGTGCAAATCATTTCATTAGCTAATTAATGAATATTTCAACTCATATATGTTATTTTGAACAAGTGGCTATTTTTAACACTTCACATTTCAACGATTTATGCATACAATAAAAATGTGATTTTTATTGTAAAACAATTCATTTTAAAATATGAATACCATTCAACACATGAATTTCTAATCAACGGATGAATATCAATTCAACACATGAATGTTTTCTATAGTTTCTGTATATAGATAAAAATGTGATTTTTATTATCAAACAATTTATTTCAAAATATGAATACCATTCAACACATGAATTTCTAATCAACGAATGAATATCAATTCAACACATGAATGTTTTCTATAGTTTCTGTATATAGATAAAAATGTGATTTTTATTATCAAACAATTTATTTCAAAATATGAATACCATTCAACACATGAATTTCTAATCAACGGATGAATATCAATTCAACACATGAATGTTTTCTATAGTTTCTGTATATAGATAAAAATGTGATTTTTATTATCAAACAATTTATTTCAAAATATGAATACCATTCAACACATGAATTTCTAATCAACGAATGAATATCAATTCAACACATGAATGTTTTCTATAGTTTCTATATATAGATAAAAATGTGATTTTTATTATCAAACGATTTATTTCAAAATATGAATACCATTCAACACATGAATTTCTAATCAACGAATGAATATCAATTCAACACACGAATGTTTTCTATAGTTTCTATATATAGATAAAAATGTGATTTTTATTATCAAACGATTTATTTCAAAATATGAATACCATTCAACACATGAATTTCTAATCAACGAATGAATATCAATTCAACACATGAATGTTTTCTATTCAATGAATAAATATAGTTTAAGCAGATGAAAATAATTCAAACACACGAATATTATTCAAAATTTCGGCAGCATAACGACAGGGTAGTTAAAACCGGGACTGTCCCTAGTACAGCTCCTCGCTCTACCTTAAAACCTTGCGGTTTTTGACAATGGGGATCATGCATCTAGTTCGCACGCAGGCGGCATGTATATATTTATTTCATTTCCACAAACTAATCCTATGTGGTTTCAACCAAATATTTCTCAACCACAAATGGGTATTTTTCAACCGCAATCAACCAATATCAATCACAAACAATCCCAAACAATCATTCGCTATCAATCAATTTCCATAACAATTTCAATCAATAAATATCGTCCATGGTTTGTGGACGAGGGGCGTATATATATATATATTATATATAGCAATTCACTTTTATTTCAACACACACACACACATATATATATATATATATAGAAAAAGAAATTGAAGAGCGAGAAATTCTCACCAATAGCTATCCAATACCTGTAATAACCCGCAAAATCTGGGCCAGTTTAAAATTTTTATTTTGGCAATTTTGGCGAATTTTGATTATTTAAAGTGAATTATTTTAAATAATATCGACGAGAGATTTATTTTGAATATAATTCGAACGTATATATTATACGCGTCGTCGTTACAATATAAATATTTATATATAATTATAAATAGAATTGAAAATGGCGCGGTAGTTCGATAATTCGATTTCAAACTTCAATTGAATGTACCGGGTGCAAAACAATCCGGATTTTAGTGAAACCAAAAATAATGGGATCTAATTGGTAATATATTTCCAACGAATCCGAAAAATCGAAATTTCATAGCGGGAATCAAAAGATATGTCCAGTTGAAAATTCTGAATAGTCGCTATGGAATTCAGGCCCTTAAAAATGGAAATTTTGCAAATGACCTCGGATTTCGACGAAACCACTTTTGTTGGGTCCGTGATGTCGAATTATTGCTAGGTTTCAAATTTCATAATTTTTCGAATCAATATGTGAGCGTGGCGAATGAAAACGCGTTTGACCAGTTTCAGTTGATTTTAATCGACTGGAAAATGACCATTTTTCCAACGGTCTCAGAATTCGACGAAACTAGTTTTGTTAGGACCGTATCGTCAATACGAAGCTAGAAAATATTTTTCGGGAATTTTTCTAGTTAGTATGTGACCCCGGTAATTTGAAATGTACGTTTAAAATTCAATAAAGTGATTTAAATGTAAATTTAACGAAAACTGATTGTAACAGCCGAATCAGCTTGCGTGGCATATCCCATTGTGTTCGGAATGGGGGTGAAACGCTATGGGCGACAGGCGGTGGGCCTCGTTTCGAGTTCGGTAGTAAAAGTAAACTTTTTGCGATTAAATTAAATAAAAAAAAAATATATAGGCCCCCCCTTCTCGTTTTCATTCAACAGAAATAAATATATAAAAAAAAAGAGGCGAACGACGGGGGGCCAAAGCCGCCGCCGCCGCTGCCACCTGGGCCGCCGCGCCCTGGCGCCGACCCCCAGGGGTCCTCCGCCTCTCTTCCCCCTTCTCCTCCACCTCGAGACCCCCTTCCTCCTCAGTAATCGCGCCGCCACCACATCGCCCTCCCCTTCCGACTGCGACAGCGCCCGACCCCACGCCCCCCTCCTCTTCTTCTCTCCTGGCTCCCTCCCCCTTCTATGCGACGCCAAGAACCCAAACCCCCCCTGAAACCCGACGCAACCTTCCACCTCTCCTTCAGGGCCCCACCGACGCGCCAGTGAGCAACCGCAGCCCGTCCTCCTCCTGGAGCGCGAGCAAAACCCCCCCTTCATACGCAGTAAGTTTTTTTTTGTTTACTTTATTTCTTTTGTTTTAGTTTATAAGTAATCATCCTTCAAATAAAAATTCATTTTTAGTTGAGAATAAAAATCTAATTTTTATATGTATGATTTGAAAATAAAAATCTAATTTTTATATGTATGATTTGAAAATAAAAATCTAATTTTTATATGTATGAAAACTAGTTAAAGAACCGATTTTTATATGTAGGTAGCATATTAAAAATATGATCTTCGTTTGTTTAAAGATTCGATTTTTAAAACGTATAAAGATTCGATTTTTAAAACGTATAAAGATTCGATTTTTAAAACGTATAAAGATTCGATTTTAAAACATAGAAAGATTCGATTTTTAAAACATAGAAAGATTCGATTTTTAAAACGTAGAAAGATTCGATTTTTAAAACGTATAAAGATTCGATTTTTAAAACGTATAAAGATTCGATTTTTAAAACGTATAAAGATTCGATTTTTAAAACGTATAAAGATTCGATTTTTAAAACGTATAAAGATTCGATTTTTAAAACGTATAAAGATTCGATTTTTAAAACGTATAAAGATTCGATTTTAAAACATAGAAAGATTCGATTTTGATACATAAAAGATTTGATTTATATAACGTGAAAGGTTGGGTTTTTATAAAGGTAAGGATTTCATTTTTATTATATGAACATCACCATAAAAATATGATTTTTATATTGAACGTGAACAAATAAAGATGATATTTTTATGTAGTGAAAGACGACATCTTTAAAGTAGAAAAGGGAGAAATATTTGTATAGAAAATAGCAAAGTAAAAATTCGATTTTTATATATTGAACATCATAGTAAAAATTGGATTTTGAAATATATGAAGTGATTATAAAAATATGACTTTTAAATTGAAAGTGAATAAATAAAAATGTGATTTTTATTTTAAATACATCAATATATAAAAATGTGATTTTTATATATATAGTGTCTACGGGCAACGAAGATGACGAAGATGGGATAACGATGAAGATTTCTATCAATGAAGAGCCATGGAGCTAGGATAGCTATATGTGAGAATTTCTCACTCTTCAATTTATTTTCTAGTTATATATATATATATACTAGGATGCAGACGGTGCTTAGTAGCACCCGACACAATCGTCCACAAACCATGGACTTGTTTGTTTGGTTGCATAGATTAGTTTGATTATGTGATTGAATTGAATTGTTTGAGTGAAATTGAATGGTTTGATTGATGTGTGAATGGCGTGGGCCTTCACTAGACCGGGGATAAGGCTAGGCCTCGTCCCGTTTCTAGTATCGTGCCGTTATGCCGCCGAAATTTTCTAAAATAAGTTAGAAAATAAAAATATCATTTTATTGAAAGAATGAACTGAATAGAAATTCATATGTTAAAATAAAATGTTTTATCGTTAAAAATATAATTTTTAACGTGAATATGAATATAGTGAATGTGAATAAATAAATATTCATTTACAAACCGGACGGCTTGTTTATGTACACCTATTTGAAGGACATTGATTGGGTTGATAAATTTTACACATCGCCCAACTGCACGACTAAAATCTGTGTTTGATTGTTTGAAACCCCACACGGGTGTTAGGATGAAATTTGAAGTTCACTCATCCTGATTGATTAAATATGTCGATCGATTGATTGACAGGCTGTTATAAGCGTTAGATATCTACATTTGATGCTTATACAGTGTAGTGCATTTTGGCTGATGGTTGATTATTTTTCAATGCTATTATATACATGTGTTGTGTGAAAATCCATATAATTAACTTTATATGGTAATTGATTGGGCCTCATTCCAATTTGAAAAATAAAGAATATTATAAAATAAAAGTTCATGTGTTGACAGTTTCATCCATTGAGATTGGTCATGTGTTGAACGAAATATTTTAGTAATAAAATTTGCACCTTTATCGATATAAAATAAAAGTTCATGTGTTGACAGTACTCATTCATTGAGATTGGTCATGTGTTGAACGAAATATTTTAGTAATAAAATTTGCACCTTTATCGATATAAAATAAAAGTTCATGTGTTGACAGTACTCATTCATTGAGATTGGTCATGTGTTGAACGAAATATTTTCATAATAACAACTATTTTGAAAAAGAAATATTTGAAATAGAATATTTGAAAATAGAAATTTATGAAGCCGTGTTGATTAGATTGACGCCATTTTGACGTGAACGATATTTATATCGATTTTAAACGGTTTCGAAACGAAATGAATTGAAAACGGTTTCGAAACGAAATGAATCGAAATGATTTCGAAATGAATTGAATTGAAAACGATTTTGAAACGAAACGATTTCGAAACGAAATAAATTGAAAACGATTTCGAAATGAATTGAATTGAAAACGATTTCGAAATGAATTGAATAGAAAACGATTTCGAAATGAATTGAATTGAAATGGAAGTTGAAATTGCTTTTGAAACGATTTTAAAACTATTTATATAATTCGTTTTAAATAGAAATCGACGAAGTATATATTATATATATTATATATATAATATAATGGCCTGAATAGAACGCGCCGCGCCGCGGCAGTTCGTAAATTTCGACCATTTATTTCAAACGGACATTACGGGAGATCCGACCGTCGGATTCTCCTAAAACCGGAACCGTTGGGTTCGTATCGAAAAGAGCTTTCTAATGAATATTAGAAATTCAAAATCTGACGGTTGGATTTGGAATTATGTCCAAATCAAATTCGAAAAAGGTCGCTGTAAGTGCAGTTCGATGGCCATTGGTGGAAATCGACTGTACGGGCCTTGATAAAATTATTAAAAATAGCAATAATTTGTGTAAAATCATAAGAAATGATTTAGAAAGAATTGGGATGAAAAACTCCATATTTGAAAAGATAAAAATAGATTTTTATCGAAATGAACTAGTTTTGAACTAGAAATATAATTCTATTTATTTTTAAAGAAATAAATTGAATTTGAAAAGGGTTTTAAAAATAACCAAAATTTCCAATGATTGCATTGGAGTGGATTTGAATCGAAATTGTCTTCGGAATATTTCGATGTTGGAATTCGTGATTATACAGATGTTGTTATGGAAATTTGAAAGATATATTTATATCGTTATTTCCAATACGACATTTGTTAATCGTAGAATTTGATATTGAATATAAGCCGATATATTTTCTATTCAGAGCCTTATATTGAATAATCAAATGTGATTTGGGTTTGTCGTGAATGGTGTCTTCACTAACACTGTTCTTGAACCCAGTTGAGAAAAGATTAAATCTTTTATTTAGATTTAATGAAGTGTACCAATTAAATAATGTTTAATTGGAATTAAATCGATATTGATTTTTGGGTTTATCGTGGACAGTGTTTTAAATAACACTCGTTCTTTAACCCGATCATTAATGAAATGTGATTTTGGGTTGTCGTGAACGGTATCTTCAATAATACAGTTCTTAGACCTAAAGGAGTTAAGAAAATTAGAAACTAACTGGAGATTAGTTAAGTTGAATAGTTTCCGAGGCATTGATCTGATGTTGGTTTCGGCCTTCGGGATTAATACTTAGGGAATTGCTCACTTGCTAATTTACAATTAGGGACTGATTGAAATGTGATGTGATTTTGGGTTTATCGTGAACCGTGTTTTAAATGACACTGATTCTTTAACCCAGTCACAGATTAAAACTAAGTAGAGTTTTAATGAATCTTTAATTAGATTGAAATAATCGAAATGGAGTATCACCAGTTTTACTCCAGGCGATAGTTAAATCTTTAATTAGATTTGAACGTGAAATGGTAATTGAATTTACCGATAACACTGTGGTGTTAGATATGAAGTATTACCAGTTTTACTTCATGGGATTAATAGGTTGGGATTGGGAAATTAAAGCAAATGATTACTTCGGTAAGTTTCGTTAATCCCGACTAGTTGAATCGAAATTCAAAAGATAGAATAAAGAATAAATTCAAGGAATTTATCTTGGATAAAATTAATGGGAACCTTTCCCTATGAATGTGAAATTTAGAAACTAACTGTCGGTTAGCTAAGCAGAATGGTTTTCTGGATACTGATCTGATGTTGGTTTCGGCCTTCGGGGTTAATATTTGGGGAATTATTCTCTTGATTAATCTACGGTTAGTGACTGATGAATTGGAATGAGGCGTATGTTGTGTTTGTGTAACACTTATTTAAAATATACGCGAGTTATTCGGAAAGACCGGGTTTATCCCATTCTGAATAATTGATACGACGATAAGTCGAAGATGAAGACGATGGTCGAAGACCGGAGGTCTTCACGTTGTTTGGGTGATAACTGATGATCTTGATTGGGCTGTACACCCAAGAAGATGGAAACAGTTAGTGATCGTCCAGACGTACTTGGAGATCGATGGATATGCGGGGTACTAGGTGCCTCCGGTTTCGTTCAGACCCAGAACGGACTTGTAAATGGACTGTGTGTCTGACATTGGATTTTAGTCCGTGTGATTGATCTCTATTAAATATATATCTGTTTGGCGGCGGAGAATTTATTCTCTTGCTTAACGCCCTTCTCTGAGACGTACGAGCTCAGGGGTTATATATTGATGGATATCAAACGCATGGAGTGAATTGCTTGTGTGGCATGCCTAAGTGGCAATTGATCGAGGCTTCTGTTGAAAAGCAAAGTCTTGTGGTGATGATCAAAGCACGGCCTTTGTGGCGTAGCTTTGTGTAACGTTTCCTTCGCGTGTTTCACACCCGGTATGAACCAAAAACGGGAGAGGACATCAGGGAGGACTTGCGTTTCTTTCTAGCTAGAAGTGGCGTCAGTGGTTTTACACGCCCTGACGAGTTTGACTTATGTGGTTGTTGCTGTTGCGAGGCGCCTCGGTTATATCGGTTTCGGCCGATGCATTCTGGTCGGCTGACGGACCAGACTTACACCCCATAGGGTGGGGAAACGTAGTGTTCAGGCATAATAATCCACATCGGTGGACCGGCCCTGACGATCTAAAGGGTTGATGCGTTCTGATCCTGAGGGGCGGGCTAGAGCGTCTCGAATCGGTTGAGGACTATCTTTTGCCTTGGTTCATAGATGGAAATCCAATTTCCAAATACGTGACATTTGCGGTTATATTTGTAAACCTATATATGGCGACATGATATATGGTACCCATGCCGCCTATGATTGATACTTATGATTTGAAGTTGTTTTATACACTATGCACTTACTATAGTATCAAATGATTTGATTTAAAACGTATCAAGCATTCTTTGGCTGTTATAAGGGAAAACCCTATCCCCCGGCTTGCGTTGCATTGTGTGATAGGACCTGGGTCTTATAACAGCTTCATTTTTCTTTATTTAGCATTGCGCTGTTTGTTTTACGCACTGGTATTCTTGGGAGGAAACCCGTTCCGTGTTATACGGCGTGGTCCCTTGATTTACCTAACTTTAAAAATAAAGATTAACTGTTTTAGTTCTCACACCAGTCCCATGACTGACCTGGAGTTTATTGTTTTAACCTAAACTCTGGGTGCCCCTATTTTGACATGGGCAGCTAGTAGTTTTGGTTTTGCAGATTTATATTCACAGGATCCTGGTTTACAGCTGGAACGATATCCGGAAAGCTTTGTATCCGTGTATCTCTTCTAGTTGTGTATTGTATTATTTTCCGCTGCTAAGTATTTAAATGTAATTTAAATCTCTGATATTTCTGTGTAATATTTATTTCATTTTTACTCTGTATATTCTTGTAATCTGATGCATTGTTGTAATAAGCAATGAAACGTTCTTTTATATGAGTTCTGTTGTGGTTTGTTCTCGAACTATCCGACACTTTCCTTTACGGGGAAGTTGCGGGTCTTTACAGTTGGTATCAGAGCTTTGGTTTACAAAGCAGAGAACAAGACACATTAGAAACATACGAAAGAATTCATCAGATATTGGATTAGCAATATCCAATTAGAATGACTCGTTAGAGATAGGATCAGTAGTATCCTAGAACGAGTGGGAAGAGTAAAGTTTTAAAATAAAAATGAAAACAAATTTTGTTTTGCAAATCTAAATCACTTAATTGTATTTGATTATTTATTTATATTGATTAGGACAGTCCAATATATAAAGATTTTGCGTATGCGCCTGGCTAGCGTCTATTCGAAGTTTTAATATACTGGATAGATATAGAATCACACTCTAGTCGCCCGAAGATGATTCTGATGATAGTTCGAACATCATCAGAATTGGTATTCGTGTTTCGAAGGTGTGATATCTATATATTTTCTATTAACTGGTGTGAGAACCCAAAATTAGATAGGGCTTATTGTTGTGATTTGGCATCAAAAACATGATTTTTGTATATGTATCAAAATCTATGAATTTGAAAACTCTAATCCACTAATTGATTGATGTTTGTGTTGTTTGTCTATTTGTTTGCTAATTTTTAACCATTTTTGCCTAATAGCACCGAATATTGAATTGTATTGAGAATTAGTTGCATTTGCTTGCATATACAAGTATATCATTGAACAGGTCATAGCAAGGAGGCTAGAGCCAGAGAATAAAATTTGTTTGCCCGACAAATAGGTACATGTTTACTACATAATTTCCTGTGTTGTTTGGGTGATGATGATTTTGTGAGCCTATTGGCTAGCCGCTTGGCTTTTTCTTTTTCTTTTTGAGATCTGAAGGACCGGGGAAGCTATTTGAAATTCCCCGATGCTCCCGGTGCAGGGGAGGTTATGGCGAAATTTTTCAAAAATTTAGGGTGTTAGCCAAATTTTTGGAAATTTGAAATTTCTCAGAAACTGAAAAGTTGGAGAATGAAAGCCAGATCGAGCGTAGGGTTGATTTATCAAACCACTTTCGACTTTGTTCCTTTTCGGGGACGAAAAGTTTTAAGTGGGGGAGATTGTAATAACCCACAAAATCTGGGCCAGTTTAAAATTTTTATTTTGGCAATTTTGGCGAATTTTGATTATTTAAAGTGAATTATTTTAAATAATATCGACGAGAGATTTATTTTGAATATAATTCGAATGTATATATTATACGCGTCGTCGTTAGAATATAAATATTTATATATAATTATAAATAGAATTGAAAATGGCGCGGTAGTTCGATAATTCGATTTCAAACTTCAATTGAATGTACCGGGTGCAAAACAATCCGGATTTTAGTGAAACCAAAAATAATGGGATCTAATTGGTAATATATTTCCAACGAATCCGAAAAATCGAAATTTCATAGCGGGAATCAAAAGATATGTCCAGTTGAAAATTCTGAATAGTCGCTATGGAATTCAGGCCCTTAAAAATGGAAATTTTGCAAATGACCTCGGATTTCGACGAAACCACTTTTGTTGGGTCCGTGATGTCGAATTATTGCTAGGTTTCAAATTTCATAATTTTTCGAATCAATATGTGAGCGTGGCGAATGAAAACGCGTTTGACCAGTTTCAGTTGATTTTAATCGACTGGAAAATGACCATTTTTCCAACGGTCTCAGAATTCGACGAAACTAGTTTTGTTAGGACCGTATCGTCAATACGAAGCTAGAAAATATTTTTCGGGAATTTTTCTAGTTAGTATGTGACCCCGGTAATTTGAAATGTACGTTTAAAATTCAATAAAGTGATTTAAATGTAAATTTAACGAAAACTGATTGTAACAGCCGAATCAGCTTGCGTGGCATATCCCATTGTGTTCGGAATGGGGGTGAAACGCTATGGGCGACAGGCGGTGGGCCTCGTTTCGAGTTCGGTAGTAAAAGTCAACTTTTTGCGATTAAATTAATTAAATTAAATATAAAAAAAAAATATAGGCCCCCCTTCTCGTTTTCATTCAACAGAAAAAAAAAAAAAAAAGAGGTGAACGACGGGGGGCCAAAGCCGCCGCTGCCACCAGGGCCGCCGCGCCCTGGCGCCGACCCCCAGGGGTCCTCCGCCTCTCTTCCCCCTTCTCCTCCACCTCGAGACCCCCTTCCTCCTCAGTAATCGCGCCGCCACCACATCGCCCTCCCCCTTCCGACTGCGACAGCGCCCGACCCCACGCCCCCCTCCTCTTCTTCTCTCCTGGCTCCCTCCCCCTTCTATGCGACGCCAAGAACCCAAACCCCCCCTGAAACCCGACGCAACCTTCCACCTCTCCTTCAGGGCCCCACCGACGCGCCAGTGAGCAACCGCAGCCCGTCCTCCTCCTGGAGCGCGAGCAAAACCCCCCCTTCATACGCAGTAAGTTTTTTTTTGTTTACTTTATTTCTTTTGTTTTAGTTTATAAGTAATCATCCTTCAAATAAAAATTCATTTTTAGTTGAGAATAAAAATCTAATTTTTATATGTATGATTTGAAAATAAAAATCTAATTTTTATATGTATGATTTGAAAATAAAAATCTAATTTTTATATGTATGAAAACTAGTTAAAGAACCGATTTTTATATGTAGGTAGCATATTAAAAATATGATCTTTGTTTGTTTAAAGATTCGATTTTTAAAACGTATAAAGATTCGATTTTTAAAACGTATAAAGATTCGATTTTTAAAACGTATAAAGATTCGATTTTAAAACATAGAAAGATTCGATTTTTAAAACATAGAAAGATTCGATTTTTAAAACGTATAAAGATTCGATTTTTAAAACGTATAAAGATTCGATTTTTAAAACGTATAAAGATTCGATTTTTAAAACGTATAAAGATTCGATTTTTAAAACATAGAAAGATTCGCTTTTTAAAACGTATAAAGATTCGATTTTTAAAACGTATAAAGATTCGATTTTAAAACATAGAAAGATTCGATTTTGATACATAAAAGATTTGATTTATATAACGTGAAAGGTTGGATTTTTATAAAGGTAAGGATTTCATTTTTATTATATGAACATCACCATAAAAATATGATTTTTATATTGAACGTGAACAAATAAAGATGATATTTTTATGTAGTGAAAGACGACATCTTTAAAGTAGAAAAGGGAGAAATATTTGTATAGAAAATAGCAAAGTAAAAATTCGATTTTTATATATTGAACATCATAGTAAAAATTGGATTTTGAAATATATGAAGTGATTATAAAAATATGACTTTTAAATTGAAAGTGAATAAATAAAAATGTGATTTTTATTTTAAATACATCAATATATAAAAATGTGATTTTTATATATATAGTGTCTACGGGCAACGAAGATGACGAAGATGGGATAACGATGAAGATTTCTATCAATGAAGAGCCGTGGAGCTAGGATAGCTATATGTGAGAATTTCTCACTCTTCAATTTATTTTCTAGTTATATATATATATACTAGGATGCAGACGGTGCTTAGTAGCACCCGACACAATCGTCCACAAACCATGGACTTGTTTGTTTGGATGCATAGATTAGTTTGATTATGTGATTGAATTGAATTGTTTGAGTGAAATTGAATGGTTTGATTGATGATTGAATGGCGTGGGCCTTCACTAGACCGGGGATAAGGCTAGGCCTCGTCCCGTTTCTAGTATCGTGCCGTTATGCCGCCGAAATTTTCTAAAATAAGTTAGAAAATAAAAATATCATTTTATTGAAAGAATGAACTGAATAGAAATTCATATGTTAAAATAAAATGTTTTATCGTTAAAAATATAATTTTTAACGTGAATATGAATATAGTGAATGTGAATAAATAAATATTCATTTACAAACCGGACGGCTTGTTTATGTACACCTATTTGAAGGACATTGATTGGGTTGATAAATTTTACACATCGCCCAACTGCACGACTAAAATCTGTGTTTGATTGTTTGAAACCCCACACGGGTGTTAGGATGAAATTTGAAGTTCACTCATCCTGATTGATTAAATATGTCGATCGATTGATTGACAGGCTGTTATAAGCGTTAGATATCTACATTTGATGCTTATACAGTGTAGTGCACTTTGGCTGATGGTTGATTATTTTTCAATGCTATTATATACATGTGTTGTGTGAAAATCCATATAATTAACTTTATATGGTAATTGATTGGGCCTCATTCCAATTTGAAAAATAAAGAATATTATAAAATAAAAGTTCATGTGTTGACAGTTTCATCCATTGAGATTGGTCATGTGTTGAAGGAAATATTTTAGTAATAAAATTTGCACCATTATCGATATAAAATAAAAGTTCATGTGTTGACAGTACTCATTCATTGAGATTGGTCATGTGTTGAACGAAATATTTTAGTAATAAAATTTGCACCTTTATCGATATAAAATAAAAGTTCATGTGTTGACAGTACTCATTCATTGAGATTGGTCATGTGTTGAACGAAATATTTTGATAATAACAACTATTTTGAAAAAGAAATATTTGAAATAGAATATTTGAAAATAGAAATTTATGAAGCCGTGTTGATTAGATTGACGCCATTTTGACGTGAACGATATTTATATCGATTTTAAACGGTTTCGAAACGAAATGAATTGAAAACGGTTTCGAAACGAAATGAATCGAAACGATTTCGAAATGAATTGAATTGAAAACGATTTCGAAACGAAATGAATCGAAACGATTTCGAAACGAAATAAATTGAAAACGATTTCGAAATGAATTGAATTGAAAACGATTTCGAAATGAATTGAATAGAAAACGATTTCGAAATGAATTGAATTGAAATGGAAGTTGAAATTGCTTTTGAAACGATTTTAAAACTATTTATATAATTCGTTTTAAATAGAAATCGACGAAGTATATATTATATATATTATATATATAATATAATGGCCTGAATAGAACGCGCCGCGCCGCGGCAGTTCGTAAATTTCGACCATTTATTTCAAACGGACATTACGGGAGATCCGACCGTCGGATTCTCCTAAAACCGGAACCGTTGGGTTCGTATCGAAAAGAGCTTTCTAATGAATATTAGAAATTCAAAATCTGACGGTTGGATTTGGAATTATGTCCAAATCAAATTCGAAAAAGGTCGCTGTAAGTGCAGTTCGATGGCCATTGGTGGAAATCGACTGTACGGGCCTTGATAAAATTATTAAAAATAGCAATAATTTGTGTAAAATCATAAGAAATGATTTAGAAAGAATTGGGATGAAAAACTCCATATTTGAAAAGATAAAAATAGATTTTTATCGAAATGAACTAGTTTTGAACTAGAAATATAATTCTATTTATTTTTAAAGAAATAAATTGAATTTGAAAAGGGTTTTAAAAATAACCAAAATTTCCAATGATTGCATTGGAGTGGATTTGAATCGAAATTGTCTTCGGAATATTTCGATGTTGGAATTCGTGATTATACAGATGTTGTTATGGAAATTTGAAAGATATATTTATATCGTTATTTCCAATACGACATTTGTTAATCGTAGAATTTGATATTGAATATAAGCCGATATATTTTCTATTCAGAGCCTTATATTGAATAATCAAATGTGATTTGGGTTTGTCGTGAATGGTGTCTTCACTAACACTGTTCTTGAACCCAGTTGAGAAAAGATTAAATCTTTTATTTAGATTTAATGAAGTGTACCAATTAAATAATGTTTAATTGGAATTAAATCGATATTGATTTTTGGGTTTATCGTGGACAGTGTTTTAAATAACACTCGTTCTTTAACCCGATCATTAATGAAATGTGATTTTGGGTTGTCGTGAACGGTATCTTCAATAATACAGTTCTTAGACCTAAAGGAGTTAAGAAAATTAGAAACTAACTGGAGATTAGTTAAGTTGAATAGTTTCCGAGGCATTGATCTGATGTTGGTTTCGGTCTTCGGGATTAATACTTAGGGAATTGCTCACTTGCTAATTTACAATTAGGGACTGATTGAAATGTGATGTGATTTTGGGTTTATCGTGAACCGTGTTTTAAATGACACTGATTCTTTAACCCAGTCACAGATTAAAACTAAGTAGAGTTTTAATGAATCTTTAATTAGATTGAAATAATCGAAATGGAGTATCACCAGTTTTACTCCAGGCGATAGTTAAATCTTTAATTAGATTTGAACGTGAAATGGTAATTGAATTTACCGATAACACTGTGGTGTTAGATATGAAGTATTACCAGTTTTACTTCATGGGATTAATAGGTTGGGATTGGGAAATTAAAGCAAATGATTACTTCGGTAAGTTTCGTTAATCCCGACTAGTTGAATCGAAATTCAAAAGATAGAATAAAGAATAAATTCATGGAATTTATCTTGGATAAAATTAATGGGAACCTTTCCCTATGAATGTGAAATTTAGAAACTAACTGTCGGTTAGCTAAGCAGAATGGTTTTCTGGATATTGATCTGATGTTGGTTTCGGCCTTCGGGGTTAATATTTGGGGAATTATTCTCTTGATTAATCTACGGTTAGTGACTGATGAATTGGAATGAGGCGTATGTTGTGTTTGTGTAACACTTATTTAAAATATACGCGAGTTATTCGGAAAGACCGGGTTTATCCCATTCTGAATAATTGATACGACGATAAGTCGAAGATGAAGACGATGGTCGAAGACCGGAGGTCTTCACGTTGTTTGGGTGATAACTGATGATCTTGATTGGGCTGTACACCCAAGAAGATGAAAACAGTTAGTGATCGTCCAGACGTACTTGGAGATCGATGGATATGCGGGGTAATAGGTGCCTCCGGTTTCGTTCAGACCCAGAACGGACTTGTAAATGGACTGTGTGTCTGACATTGGATTTTAGTCCGTGTGATTGATCTCTATTAAATATATATCTGTTTGGCGGCGGAGAATTTATTCTCTTGCTTAACGCCCTTCTCTGAGACGTACGAGCTCAGGGGTTATATATTGATGGATATCAAACTCATGGAGTGAATTGCTTGTGTGGCATGCTTAAGTGGCAATTGATCGAGGCTTCTGCTGAAAAGCAAAGTCTTGTGGTGATGATCAAAGCACGACCTTCGTGGCGTAGCTTTGTGTAACGTTTCCTTCGCGTGTTTCACACCCGGTATGAACCAAAAACGGGAGAGGACATCAGGGAGGACTTGCGTTTCTTTCTAGCTAGAAGTGGCGTCAGTGGTTTTACACGCCCTGACGAGTTTGACTTATGTGGTTGTTGCTGTTGCGAGGCGCCTCGGTTATATCGGTTTCGGCCGATGCATTCTGGTCGGCTGACGGACCAGACTTACACCCCATAGGGTGGGGAAACGTAGTGTTCAGGCATAATAATCCACATCGGTGGACCGGCCCTGACGATCTAAAGGGTTGATGCGTTCTGATCCTGAGGGGCGGGCTAGAGCGTCTCGAATCGGTTGAGGACTATCTTTTGCCTCGGTTCATAGATGGAAATCCAATTTCCAAATACGTGACATTTGCGGTTATATTTGTAAACCTATATATGGCGACATGATATATGGTACCCATGCCGCCTATGATTGATACTTATGATTTGAAGTTGTTTTATACACTATGCACTTACTATAGTATCAAATGATTTGATTTAAAACGTATCAAGCATTCTTTGGCTGTTATAAGGGAAAACCCTATCCCCCGGCTTGCGTTGCATTGTGTGATAGGACCTGGGTCTTATAACAGCTTCATTTTTCTTTATTTAGCATTGCGCTGTTTGTTTTACGCACTGGTATTCTTGGAAGGAAACCCGTTCCGTGTTATACGGCGTGGTCCCTTGATTTACCTAACTTTAAAAATAAAGATTAACTGTTTTAGTTCTCACACCAGTCCCATGACTGACCTGGAGTTTATTGTTTTAACCTAAACTCTGGGTGCCCCTATTTTGACACGGGCAGCTAGTAGTTTTGGTTTTGCAGATTTATATTCACAGGATCCTGGTTTACAGCTGGAACGATATCCGGAAAGCTTTGTATCCGTATATCTCTTCTAGTTGTGTATTGTATTATTTTCCGCTGCTAAATATTTAAATGTAATTTAAATCTCTGATATTTCTGTGTAATATTTATTTCATTTTTACTCTGTATATTCTTGTAATCTGATGCATTGTTGTAATAAGCAATGAAACGTTCTTTTATATGAGTTTTGTTGTGGTTTGTTCTCGAACTATCCGACACTTTCCTTTACGGGGAAGTTGCGGGTCTTTACAATACCACTACTCTTCCTTTATAGAAATCTTCGCCAATCTCGCCTTTTGTCGCTTCGTTGCCCGTATTCTCTACATATGTAAAAATCGAATTTTTACTATGTTATTCAATATATATAAAAATCGAATTTTGACTTCGCTATTCAATATATAAAAATCTGATTTTTTCTTCGATGTTCAATATATAAAAATCATATCTTACACCTTAACAAAAATTCCGTCTTTTCCATTTTAAAGATCAAATCTTTTCTTTTTAAAGTTTAAATCTTTTCCTTTTTTAAAAAAAAAAATCAGTTTTTAAATCCTTTAAAAATCAGTATTCTTTTTTTCCAAAAATCAGAATTTTTCCTTTTTAAAAAAAATCAGTTTTATAACCTTTTAAAATCAGTTTTTTTATAACCTAATTAAAAATCAGTTTTTATAACCTAATTAAAATCAGTTTTTATAACCTAATTAAAAATCAGTTTTTATAACCTAATTAAAATCGGTTTTTATATAACCTAATTAAAATCAGTTTTAAATTCTTTTTCAAATTCAGTTTTAAATTCTTTTTAAAATTCAGTTTTAAACCTAAAAAAGAAAACAGTATTTAAACCTAAAAAAAGAAAACGGTATTTTCAGAATTTAAAAATAAAGATAAAAATAAAATAAAATACTTACTGTACGCGAGGGGGGGGGGGCGTCGTTAGGCTCGGCGGCAGGAGGTCGTCGGAGCTGGCTTCGAGGGGTCTCGGACTGGGGGGGGGGGGGGCGCTAATCGGGTGTCGCGATGGCTTCGAGGGGGAGGCTCGTAGGTCCTGCGAAGCGGAGGAGGGAGAGTGAAGCGGAGGAGAGAGTGGCGCAGGTCGGAGGTGGCGATCGCTTTATGGTTTTTTTTCTTTTTTTTCTTACCGATTTGATTTTGAAGGGGGGGGGGGCAGAACGACAGATAAAGGGAGGGAGATATTATTATATATATATTTTATTATTAATTAAATTAATTGCATAAAGTTGACTTTTACCCACTACCTCAAAACGAGGCCCACCGCCTGTCGTCCATAGCGTTTAACCCCCATTCCGAACACAATGGGATATGTATCGCAACCTGATTTGATCGTTATAATCAGTTTCCGTTGAATTTACATTTAAATCACTATATTGAATTTTAAACGTACATTTCAAATTACCGGGGTCACATACTAACACTAAAAATTCCAGAAAAATATTTTCTAGCTTCGTATTGACGATACGGTCCTAACAAAACTAGTTTCGTCGAATTCTGAGACCGTTTGAAAAATGGCCAATTTCCAGTCGATTAAAATCAACTGAAACCGGTCAAACGCATTTTCCTTTGCCACGCTCACATATTGATTCGAAAAATTATGAAATTTGAAACCTAGCAATAACTTGACATCACGGATCCAACAAAAGTGGTTTCGTCGAAATCCGAGGTCGTTTGCAAAATGTCCATTTTAAGGGCCTGAATTCCATAGCGACTATTCAGAATTTTCAACTGGACATATCTTTTGATTCCCGTTATCAAATTTCGATTCGTCGGATTCGTTAGAAAGATATTCACTAACAGATTTAAATATTTTTGGTTTCACTAAATTCCGGATTGTTTTGCACCCGGTACAACCCGACAAAGTTTGAATTCAATTTTTGAAACTGCCACGCCATTTCAGGCCTTGTTTATAATTATAATTAATTATATTCGTTTCCAAATGTCGATTCAAACTCAGTTTTCATTGCCATTATTTAAAATATTTATTTTAAATATTTAAAATCCATTATTTTAGCCAATTTAAAAAATTTAAATTGGTTCAGATTTTCTGGGTCGTTACAATCTCCCCCACTTAAAACTTTTCGTCCCCGAAAAGGAATAAAGTCGAAAGTGGTTTGATAAATCTACAATCATACAATACAACAACCAATTTGTTTTTAACCTTTTTAACTTTTCAAATATATATCTTTTATATATTCAAAAATTATATTTCTAAAACCAGACTATATATATATATAATCACAAATACGTTATTTAAAAACATATTACTCTCGACTCATTCTGAGGCACTTCTGACCCCATCTCTAACGAGTTGTTCTGATTCTACTATACTCATACTAGGATATTACTGATCCTATCTGTATAGAGTTGCCCGTCCTAGAACACTACTGGTTCTATTTCTGACGAGTTCGTTCAAATGTTATATTCCAGAACTAAGCTTAACCAAAGCTCTGATACCACGTTGAGACGACCCAAAATCCCGTTCTCACGGAAACAAGGGTTATCTTTTGGAATATAACACAGAAACAGATAATAGCAGAACAAAATTAAATAAATACACCAGATAATGAACAATAGAATATACTGGATAAAGTAATCATCAGAGTTACACAGTATACAGGATCTTACTTAGTACAAATAGAGTTCAGCTATACATAAATGTCTACAGCGGAAATAAACAAAATATGTACAATAGGAGCTGAACAGCATAAAAAGAAATAAATGATAGAATCCATCTTCAGCTCCAGCTATCCAGAAAAAGAACCAGCTAAACCTGAATACAAGGCTGCCCGTGTAGAAAAAGGGGCACCCGAGTTTGAAAGTGAAACAAACTACGAGTCAGTCATGGGACTGGTATGAGAAATCCACTCAACACATATATAATTGGCCAATCACAGGACCACGCCACTTTCGTGGAACGGGTTTACTCCATTGGATTGCCAGTGCTTTTAAAACAAATCTTTCTTTTAAACATCGCTATGCTTTTTATAAAAATGAAGCAATTATAAGACTCAGTTCCCATCACACAATGCAACGCAAACCGGAGGATAGAGTTTTACCTTATAACGGCCAAAATATGCTTGATACGAATAAAACAAAGGCATTTGATATTATTGCTAGTTTCTATATGTTTTGAAAACAATTTCAAATCATAACTATCAATCATAGACGACATGGGTACCACATATCATGTCGCCATATGTATATACAATCAAAACCGCACGATGTCGTATTTGGAAATTGGATTTCCATCATGAACCAAGGCAAAAGATAGTCCTTACCGAATTTGAGACAATCTAGCCTACCATGTCTCAGGATCAGAGCTCGAGTGACCCTAGGAGCGACAGGGCCGGTCCACCGATGTGGATTAAAATGCCTGAGCAATACGTTTCCCCGCCCTTTGGGGCGCAAACGAGCCAACGAATGACTCCATCGGACCCGGATCGTCCGATCAAACCGAGGCGCCTCGCAACAGCAACAACCACATAGGTGAAAAGTATATAAATGTCAGGGCTGGTAGGTCACTGACACCACCCTAGCTAGAAAGAAACGCATGCCCTCCCTGAGGTCATTCCCCCCGTTTTAGGTTCATACCGGGGTGTGAGGCCCGCGAATTCACGTTATACAAAAAGCTACGCCACATAGGCGGTGCTTTGATCATCACCACAAGACTTTGCTTTTCAACAGAAGTCCTGATCACTGCATCTTAGCATGCCACACAGGCAATTCATGCTATGCGACTGATGTCCATCGATATACAACCTCTGAGCTCGTGCGTCTCAGAGAAGGGCGTTAAGCGAAAGAATAAATTCTCCGCCGCCAAACAGATGTATATTTAATAGAGATCAATCAACATAGAATAAAATCCAATGTCAGACACACAGTCCATTTACAAGTCCGTTCTGGGTCTGAACGAAACCGGAGGCACTAAATACCTCGCAAACCCTTCGATCACCACGTACGTCTGGACGATCACCACTCATTATCCATATTTCGGGATGCCTCCCAATCAGGACCTCGGTTACCATCCAAACGAGGTGAAGATCTCCGGTCTTCGACCATCGTCTTCATCTTCGAATTTCAATCGTCGATCAATTATTCGAAATGAGAATTAACTCGGTCTTTTCAAATAATCCACGTATATTTAGAATTTCAAATCAATTTATTTCAATGGTTAAATTATTCGACAACACCAATATTGTTCTTTAATGTAATTTTCACACCAAACACATTCAACCATCAAAAGCCACATAAATCAAGCAAATTCAGTTTATTTCCATTCCATATCGTTGATGGTGCTTTATAATGGTTTATCGCTATTTTTATTTATTTTAAAATAGCTATTTTATTCAAAGCGACGCTTCGGGCCATAAGGCGGCCGTGGCGCTGTTTTTCTTCAGATTTGATTTACACATATCTGAAAATCTAACCGTTGGATCTCCACAAAATTTACATCATTAGAAAGGTCTTTTCAAAACGAATCCAACGGTTCCAGTTTCGGGAAATTCCGACGGTCGGATCTCCCGGTACAATCGTTTGAAATTTCGATTTCAAAATACGAACTGCAGCGTCGTTATTCGATTAAATATAATTATATTTATATATATAAATAAATATAATCGTTTCTGGCGCTGTTTTTCTTCAGATTTGAATTAAACATTCCAGACAATCCAACCGTTGGATTTTTACAAGGTTGGTGCCGTTGGAAAGATATTTCCAAGGCGAACCCGACGGTTGAGGTTTCGGGAAAATCCAATGGTCGGTTTCCCGCACTAGTCGTTTGAAATCACGGTTTCAAAATACGAACTGCACGGCCTCGTTTCGTTTTAATTTTATTTATATTTATATATTTATATAAATATAGTTCATTTAATGATTTCCATATCGTTTTCACTTCAAATATTTTTCTAACACCTTAAAATTTTGGAAAATTTCGCCATAACCTCCCCTGCACCGGGAGCATCGGGAAATCGCAAATAGCTTTCCCGGTCCTACTAATCTCAAAAAGAAAAAGAAAAAGCCAAGCGGCTAGCCAACAGGCTCATAAAATCATCACCCAAACAAAACAGTAAATGTGTACCTATTTGTCGGGCACAAAATTTTATTCCTCTTCTCTAGCCCCTTTGCTATAACCTGTTCAATGAATATGCATATACATATATATACAGTTCTTATCATTTATCGTTTTCTATTCGACTTCATATTTGATTTCTATTTGGTTTAAAAACACCATTCACACTAATGTTACATAAATAGGTGCAAATCATTTCATTAGCTAATTAATGAATATTTCAACTCATATATGTTTATTTTGAACAAGTGGCTATTTTTAACACTTCACATTTCAACGATTTATGCATACAATAAAAATGTGATTTTTATTGTAAAACAATTCATTTTAAAATATGAATACCATTCAACACATGAATTTCTAATCAACGGATGAATATCAATTCAACACATGAATGTTTTCTATAGTTTCTGTATATAGATAAAAATGTGATTTTTATTATCAAACAATTTATTTCAAAATATGAATACCATTCAACACATGAATTTCTAATCAACGAATGAATATCAATTCAACACATGAATGTTTTCTATAGTTTCTGTATATAGATAAAAATGTGATTTTTATTATCAAACAATTTATTTCAAAATATGAATACCATTCAACACATGAATTTCTAATCAACGGATGAATATCAATTCAACACATGAATGTTTTCTATAGTTTCTGTATATAGATAAAAATGTGATTTTTATTATCAAACAATTTATTTCAAAATATGAATACCATTCAACACATGAATTTCTAATCAACGAATGAATATCAATTCAACACATGAATGTTTTCTATAGTTTCTATATATAGATAAAAATGTGATTTTTATTATCAAACGATTTATTTCAAAATATGAATACCATTCAACACATGAATTTCTAATCAACGAATGAATATCAATTCAACACATGAATGTTTTCTATAGTTTCTATATATAGATAAAAATGTGATTTTTATTATCAAACGATTTATTTCAAAATATGAATACCATTCAACACATGAATTTCTAATCAACGAATGAATATCAATTCAACACATGAATGTTTTCTATTCAATGAATAAATATAGTTTAAGCAGATGAAAATAATTCAAACACACGAATATTATTCAAAATTTCGGCAGCATAACGGCAGGGTAGTTAAAACCGGGACTGTCCCTAGTACGGCTCCTCGCTCTACCTTAAAACCTCGCGGTTTTTGACAATGGGGATCATGCATCTAGTTCGCACGCAGGCGGCATGTATATATTTATTTCATTTCCACAAACTAATCCTATGTGGTTTCAACCAAATATTTCTCAACCACAAATGGGTATTTTTCAACCACAATCAACCAATATCAATCACAAACAATCCCAAACAATCATTCGCTATCAATCAATTTCCACAACAATTTCAATCAATAAATATCGTCCATGGTTTGTGGACGAGGGGCGTATATATATATATATATATATATTATATATAGCAATTCACTTTTATTTCAACACAAATATATATATAGAAAAAGAAATTGAAGAGCAAGAAATTCTCACCAATAGCTATCCAATACCACTACTCTTCCTTTATAGAAATCTTCGCCAATCTCGCCTTTTGTCGCTTCGTTGCCCGTATTCTCTACATATGTAAAAATCGAATTTTTACTATGTTATTCAATATATATAAAAATCGAATTTTGACTTCGCTATTCAATATATAAAAATCTGATTTTTTCTTCGATGTTCAATATATAAAAATCATATCTTACACCTTAACAAAAATTCCGTCTTTTCCATTTTAAAGATCAAATCTTTTCTTTTTAAAGTTTAAATCTTTTCCTTTTTTTTAAAAAAAAAATAGTTTTTAAATCCTTTAAAAATCAGTATTCTTTTTTTTCCAAAAATCAGAATTTTTCCTTTTTAAAAAAAATCAGTTTTATAACCTTTTAAAATCAGTTTTTTTATAACCTAATTAAAAATCAGTTTTTATAACCTAATTAAAATCAGTTTTTATAACCTAATTAAAAATCAGTTTTTATAACCTAATTAAAATCAGTTTTTACATAACCTAATTAAAATCAGTTTTAAATTCTTTTTCAAATTCAGTTTTAAATTCTTTTTAAAATTCAGTTTTAAACCTAAAAAAGAAAACAGTATTTAAACCTAAAAAAAGAAAATAGTATTTTCAGAATTTAAAAATAAAGATAAAAATAAAATAAAATACTTACTGTACGCGAGGGGGGGGCGTCGTTAGGCTCGGCGGCAGGAGGTCGTCGGAGCTGGCTTCGAGGGGTCTCGGACTGGGGGGGGGGCGCTAATCGGGTGTCGCGATGGCTTCGAGGGGGAGGCTCGTAGGTCCTGCGAAGCGGAGGAGGGAGAGTGAAGCGGAGGAGAGAGTGGCGCAGGTCGGAGGTGGCGATCGCTTTAGGGTTTTTTTTCTTTTTTTTTCTTACCGATTTGATTTTGAAGGGGGGGGGGCAGAACGACAGATAAAGGGAGGGAGATATTATTATATATTTTTATTATTATTAATTAAATTAATTGCATAAAGTTGACTTTTACCCACTACCTCGAAACGAGGCCCACCGCCTGTTGTCCATAGCGTTTAACCCCCATTCCGAACACAATGGGATATGTATCGCAAGCTGATTTGATCGTTACAATCAGTTTCCGTTGAATTTACATTTAAATCACTATATTGAATTTTAAACGTACATTTCAAATTACCGGGGTCACATACTAACACTAAAAATTCCAGAAAAATATTTTCTAGCTTCGTATTGACGATACGGTCCTAACAAAACTAGTTTCGTCGAATTCTGAGACCATTTGAAAAATGGCCAATTTCCAGTCGATTAAAATCAACTTAAACCGGTCAAACGCGTTTTCCTTTGCCACGCTCACATATTGATTCGAAAAATTATGAAATTTGAAACCTAGCAATAACTTGACATCACGGATCCAACAAAAGTGGTTTCGTCGAAATCCGAGGTCGTTTGCAAAATGTCCATTTTTAAGGGCCTGAATTCCATAGCGACTATTCAGAATTTTCAACTGGACATATCTTTTGATTCCCGTTATCAAATTTCGATTCGTCGGATTCGTTAGAAAGATATTCACTAACAGATTTAAATATTTTTGGTTTCACTAAATTCCGGATTGTTTTGCACCCGGTACAGCCCGACAAAGTTTGAATTCAATTTTTGAAACTGCCACGCCATTTCAGGCCTTGTTTATAATTATAATTAATTATATTCGTTTTCAAATGTCGATTCAAACTCAGTTTTCATTGCCATTATTTAAAATATTTATTTTAAATATTTAAAATCCATTATTTTAGCCAATTTAAAAATTTTAAATTGGTTCAGATTTTCTGGGTCGTTACATTATTTGAATTAAAATATAAATTAATATACATTGAATTTGAACGCACATTTTAATTTACCGGGGCCACATACTGACTCAAAAAATTCCAGAAAAATTATATCCAGCTTTTTTTTGGCAATACAGTCCTAACAAAACTAATTTCGTCGAATTTGGAGACCATTTGAAAAATGGTCAATTTCTGGTCGATCCAAATTGACTAAAATTGACAAAACACGTTTTCTTTTGCCATGCTCACACTCCAAAAATTATGAAATTTGGAATCTAGCAATAATTTGACATTCCAGATCCAACAAAAGTAGTTTCAACGAAAACAGAGGTCATTTGCAAAATGGCTATTTTTAAGGGCTATATATTATATTAAAATATATATAAATTCTATAGCGATTTTTCTGAATTTTAAACTGGACATAACTTATAATTTATTAGGTGAAATCTCAGTTTCTTATATTCGTTAGAAAGATATTATTAAATAGATTCAAATATTTCTTGTTTCGTCCATTTCTGATTTAAAATGAATTCTGTATATTCATTTGAAATTTGAAATCGAATTTTCAAACAACCGCGCCATTTCAGGCTCGTTTTATAATTAAAATAACTTTATTTGTTCTAACTTCGATTTAAGTAAATTTTTTGTCGTTATTATTTAAAATAAAGTATTTTAAATATTAAAATCCATTAAAATTGCTAAAATAAAAATTTTAAATTAGTTCCAAAATTCCCGGTTGTTACATGTCGATTCCCACAAAAATACTTCTGTAAGTGCCGAATCATTTCCTGAACCCAAATCCAGCAATCGAAATTCGAATCGCAGCTTATAATACCTGAAATGATGAACCCTATCTGGCCAAGGGCCACGCTGCCTTAATTTCCAGCGACGAAAAACTACCGGTCGGCATACCCTCAAAACTGATATGACTATGAAGTGAATCACAGTGATCTCAAAGACAGTTGTCTTGCAATTTTTTGATTTTTATTTGATTTGCTTTATTTTCCAAAGTTTGCAAATGTATTTTCTGTGAAATGAAGAACGGTGCCACAAAACATTGACCAAAGAAAATGAATGTTAGGGTTATAAGGATAAGGGTATATTTATGGGATAATCTTAGCTTCCATTAGAAGCTTCATTCAACTTTTATATTAATTTATAGTCAATGCTACTCGTGTTTGTCTTCTAAAAATTCGTATGATCACACACGATACCCAAATCCAATGGAAATGGAAATGCGACTACAATTCGACATTACGGACAAAACGAAACTTGTTTCGTTGAATTCCGAGTCCGTTTTCTCACATATCTTATTTTTAAAGTCAAATTATCGACTTTTTTCACACTAAAATCCCCCATGGCCACATACTAACTCCAAAAATCACGGAAATTGAAATCTAACAATAATTTGATATTCCGAATCCAACAAAATTAATTTCGTCAAAAACGGAGATCGTTTGCAAAAATGGTTATTTTCTAAGGTCTAAATAAACCCATTTAAATATTAATATATTTAAAAACAATTTAATTAATATCAATAAATTAATATCATCCTGTATATCCCAATAGAATATCATACAGCTCCAAAATAAACATATCTGGATTTATAACTCGATATTTCAAATCCGGGTTAAATCGATATTCAATTTATATTAAAATCCTTTTATAATATAAATAAATCGTTTATAAATTATAAACGCATTCCATAGCAACTTTCTGGAAATTTGATTTGGACATAACTTACAATCTACACAACGAAATCTCGATTTTTCTCTTCCATTAGAAAAATATAGTTCACCTGATCCGAACGTTTCTTGTTTCACAGAAATCTGACTTAAAACGGATTATGTATATTCAATTAAAGTTCGAATCGCCAAATTATGAACTACCGCGCCATTTCGAGCTTGATTATAATTATAATATAATTAATACGTTCAACTGCCATTTATTATATATATTCATTATTATAATTCAATTCTAAACTGAACTAAATCTTATAAATAATTCAATTCACACAATATTGTGAATTCCACTATTTCCGACTATTTCGGAAATAAATATATTATTCCGTTATTTATATTAATTAAATATTCAATATTATTTAATTAAACAATCATTTAAATCTCTAAATCATTATTTGAATAATTAAATAAATAAATTATTATACAGTAAAAATACGGGACGTTACACTGTAATTATGAGAAAGGGAAATGTTGGAAAAATTTAAAGAATGGATTGGCATCTTAAAGAATTGGAATGAAAACATTAAGACCTCAGCACCATTTAGACCACGTTATTGTAGGATAGAACTTCCAAAAGAGTATTTTTAGGTTGTGATCACCAATGGTCCCCCGTATTGATTGGATAAAGGTATAAAGTGATATAAGTTATGAATCCCTATTTATGACTGTGATTTTGGGATTTAAAACCCTTACTTAAATTTTGAAGAGAGGATTGCATGAGGTACTCTGCTTAGTGATCAACCATCCGTGGGATTTGGAGGTTAATAACGAAATTAGATTTGCAGCCTACAAAGAGGAAATATGTGGTCTTGAGATTTTTGGAACATTTCGTGAAGAAGAAGTTTAGCTTTAGAGAATGTCATCCTTAAGAATAAGGACTTAAAGTATGACAATGAGGGATAGGCTTAAATATTGGATTAGCCATCTTGGTTTGCATATGATAGTGTTTTAGTTCGCTTAAGGGTATTTGTTAAATTTTTATAAATTAGCCTTTTTGTCGTGTTTCACAGAAAAATGACTATATTTGAAATTATAAGGAATACACATAAAAGTGAAAAAAGGTGTGATGTGTAATTTTATGAATTAACACATAGATCACACTATCCATTCAAAATAAGACAATACCACTCCATGTAATTTTAAATATATCAATATCATTATTTGGGAAAATTTATGAAAATTATAACAAAAGAACTTTTGTTGGAATCTAAATTCCAGCAAACTGGAATATATAAAGTATTCTAGTTATTAATATAGGCTAAACATTAATTTTAGGAAATTTGGTTTAAAGAATTTTTTTAGTTTTTGGGTTGCATCACATTTGAAGACCGAAGAACAAACTGAAGACGACCAGAGCTTTAGGAATAAGAAGAAGTGTTGCATCTTGGACCTCATAGACAATAGAAATAGTAATTATTCTTAGGAGTAGCGTAATTATCTTTTGGTAATTAGTGGGCACTCTTGAAGAATTACAAGAAGGCCATCCAAAATACCAAAGTGTGTATGGAATGACTGTAACACCCCACGTCCGTTAATGTCACTCACCAAGGGAATGCATTAAGTTTCGTGAAGCATTTAGGTAAACATACACAGAATATTACAAGATAGATATAATTTTTTTGTAGCGAAAATAAACAACTTTATTAAATCACCAAAATACCTTGTTTCATAATACCATGAGTCATAAAACCATTACAACAAAATACTCCTGTCTTGCATCATCAGAGTACATAGATATTAAAAGAAAAACATTATTCCCCAATAAATAAAAGTGTAAGCTACAGCCGAGACAAGGACTCAACCATACTTCAACAGTAGCTCCTAGCAAGATGGTATCCAAATCCTGGCTAATCCTGGGTGTTTCCTCCCTGAGAACCTGGGGTGGGGGAACGGAAGAGAGAAGGAAAAACAAAGGGGGTCAGACATAAAGTCTGGCGAGTCTAGTAACTTTTAGCCAGTAAATAAATAAAGGTAAACATGACAGGCATATAAAGTGGATAAGACGGTTCACTATACAGATGGAAGGTATGACAAGGCAGATAAGGTGAGGTGTATACATGTTTTACTACAAACTACTCTGCACAATTTCTAGTATAATCAAGATGAGATGATCCCTTCCACTACAAGTTGGTAGACTTAGGGCATACGGCTGAGTATACCCTAATTACTACCCTAATCGATCGGCTCCCTATCGGTCGATGTCCTTTGCTGGCCCCACAGTAGGGGGTATCACTTCCCTAAAGTGGCAACCCAAGATTTGCGCGGGCCTATCTACTGGTGTCACGGTCGGCTTAGCCCCTTCTGCCCGGCCCATGCACGCACAAGTCCCCGGTCGGTTTGCGCTGCTCCCACCATCCATCTCGTTTGGATCTCTTACAATCAATTAGTAAGTGTGCCCTTTCACCGCCTAGTACGGAGTTCTCTTCTTTGATACCACTCTGGGTTACAGACTGAAATGGGTCCCACACAACATGATACAAGCTCTCCCCTATGTCTCGTATCCCCACTAGGTTTTCTACTGACTATGTATACCCTAAGGTGTCTTTAAATACATAGCCCTTAATCAGTTGTTCTTACCTATAGGTGTCTTTAATACATAACCCTTAATCTACCTATCAGTTATGCTTACCTATAGGTGTCTTTAATACATAACTCTATCTCTTTCCATTAGTTATGCTTACCTCTAAGGGTGTCTTTAATACATAACTTCACTATTTTATCCGGTTATGTATACCATTAGGTGTCTTTAATTACATAACCCCTTTAATTAATGGTTAATTTTGTGGGCCTATATATACTAATATTACCCACCTACCCATCAGTTGTACTTAACCCACCCACAATCCAACTCATTTTACTTAACCCTAACTTATGTTCATAATCATACAGTCCTCATGTATTAAGTTAGGTTAAGTAGTCTTTTCTTATTACCATGTCCAATTATGGTTATATTAGGTAAGACCTCCCACACTAGGCCTACAACTTGTGGATGCTGGATATGTCGGTCGGGTCCAGGCAGTCTTATTCCACAGTTGGGCCTAACCTCGTGTCTTAGCCCGATTCGTATTTACGTACTTAGACCTCCCACATTAGTTCAACATCAATGGCTGCTGGATAGGCCGGTCGGGTCCAGGAAGACTTCCACCACTAAAGTAACCTAACCTCGTGTCATAAGTACAATTACAATTTATATTTGTAATTACTTAACATTCCATTTTTAATTAATTTACCAATTAATTAATCTTTTCCTTTTATAGGTGTCAACACCTATTTTACTCAAAAATTTGAATTGCTTATCCATAAATGATCATGTTCAAATTATGCCATTTTTACCCAATTTTTACCTATGTAATAATAGGTAATTTTTTCTATGTTTCCCTACTTGAATCATGTGTTCAATTTATATAAACATTATATAAATTATGCCCATTACAAATTCCCTTTTTCCCCGCTTCTTAACTAGCGTAACCGTATGTATTTTGGCGTCATCGAGGCCACAAAGTAGCCTCGCCATAACAATAAAGTAAAAGGGAACGACAAGGTGATAGTTTTATTACAATTTTTGGCTTAGACAACAAGGTGAATGGACATGTAATCATAATAGGGCAAACACAAAACTGATGAACTTGTGGCATAAAAGGTTTAGATTTAGATTAACAAGTTCAGATTCACCACAATATAATTGCGAGTTAAGGTCAATATAGTAGAATGTCCATAACCATTAAATTATAGGGATAATGATATGATAAACTCGCATAGAATTATGATTCACAACATAATTAACAAACTTGTATATGTTCATGAATTCACAACATAATAACTTGCATAGGTTCATGAATTCACAACATAACAACTTGCATAGATTCATGAATTCACAACATAATAACTTGCATAGGTTCATGATTTCAGAACATAATAACTTGCATAGGTTCATGATTTCACAACATAACAACTTGCATAGGTTCATGAATTCACAACATAAGAACTTGCATAGATTCATGAATTCACAACATAATAACTTGCATAGACTAATGAATTCACAACATAATAACTTGCATAGGTAACTTGCATAATTACATACAACATACACCCAATTCATAGTCTACCACAATTCACATTTATCTATTTAAACCTAAAAGTGACTAGAACTCACAGAAAAAGCGGGTCTTGAGTTCTGGGATCTGATTTTCTGGATTTGTTATGCTAATCCCTTGATGTAGACTATTTGTTCTTTAATTAAGACTTTATTTGATTTGAAATGTGGCTTCTAACTCGCTTTCTAGTTGAAGGAGAACGGCGGCTATTCTATGTTGATCACTGACACCATGACGGCTCTTGGTATGAATTTATGTGATTTAGGGTTGAGGGTTGGGGTTGCTTATATAGATGTTTAAGTTAATAAGATCCGTTAGATCAACCTAAGAGTAATCAGAGCCATCCAACTAAAGCAATGTGTCACTCAGCCAATCATAGCATGACACATAAGCCCTAACACCTCAGAATTTGTCACAAAGCCAATCAGAGAAGGCCACGTAAAAAAGATAATCCTTGACCAACAAAAATGTGCCACGTATGCCACATGATGTGTACACTTTATATATATGTGTGTATATATATATATTTTGTGTATATATACATTATTTTTATCTATCTTCCAAATTAACCATTTTCACACTAAACCACTTTTTTTAACTGCGTTCACACTAAGCCACTTTTTAGCCATTACCCTAAAACAAAAATATGGCGCTGGCGGAGATCGAACTTTGTACCTCTTGTATCCAAGTCACATGTTCTAACTAAATGAGCTACTAAGTCTTTTTCTTACAAACCTTAGAACAATGCTAAACATTATTCTTTTCTCATTCTTCTTTTTCATGTTTTGCTGCAATATTTAATTTAAAGATATCTTCTTCATACGTAGTCCGATTAACGCAAACTCGGACTCTATCTCAGGCAGAATTCCGAGATGAACGCAATGGCGCAATCCATTTCACCTATTTCTTCTTTTTTAAATTAATTATTATTTAATTTGTTATTTTAATACTCTCAGAAAATACGGAGTGTTACAATAACCATTGACAAATTTCTACTCAAACCAAATTTGTGGTTAGACAATGGAAAAAGTCTGATTTGATTAGTGAAGGATAGAAAGTCGATATTTTATTTTTGGCTTTCCCAAAGGTAAGGAGATATATGATAATATTGGTGATAGAATTCCATAACAGTTTTATGTTTGATAAGATACCTTCACAATACAGCAAATTTTTTATAGGACCTAATCAAGAAGTGGGGACAAAGATGGAATCTGGAAATCTTGTGCCACCATAGATATTTTGAAGCATGGTATTTCGAGACTCCGCATTATTTAATTCGATTGGTTCTTGAATAGTAAGGATAAAATTCGAGAATAGGCATGAAAATTTATAAGTTTTGTTGCCTTTCTTGAAAATTTAGGATTATATGGTTGCATTATGGTTGCTAGATTGGATGGTAGGAGATGTTTGCAACACAAATGCACCGAGTACTCATGTATAAATTAAAGGCATGTCAAAGAGTTTTGCATACATTTAGCTCACTTACTACAAATACACGCTAAAACCGAGCTCAATATAGCAAGTATGCACTTTATAATCACGTTGAGTCATGGATGTTTATCGGATGTTAATAAATAACTTAGGTGTATGACATGTTTGTTAGAGCAAGTTGTGTTTTCCCCTTTAGAAAGATTTTGGGACGAAATCTCTTTTCAGCGGGAAGGACGTAACACCACGTAAAATATAACATAAAAGGATATAGATGATTAAATTAAATATAAACCATAACAAAAATATTAATGAGCTGAAAATAAGAATTCCGTAAAACTAAGAATTAGGCCATGAAATTATTACTATTCGTTCGTGTCGAGATTCTGATCCGTTTACATATTTTATTTGCTGAAAATGAAGTCCGTATGAAGAAGTTATTTTTAAAACAAGTCAAACGTGAATTGTTTACACACAATATTTGATATTAAAATTGGATAAATAAATATATGAGATATAAATATATATTAATTGGCCTAAAATAATATTCCATGATAATTCGAATTGTGTGTATATATACATATAGAAGGGGACATGAATAATCAACTTAAGGAAGGTAATCAAATTATTATTATAATTAATATAAAAGAAACGTTTAGAGAAGCAAATTTTCTAGCTCGACCTCAGAAGGGGGTCGACCACCCCTATAGAAGGGGGTTGACCTGGGGGTCGATTGCAATTCTATAGAAGGGGTCGACCGCCCTTAAGGAAAATAGGCAGTGAAGGCTTGTTTTTGTGGGTTTTTATATAGTTTGAAAACATGGACAACTAGGATTAAATCTTATGAATAGTACGGTCCTTATTAACACTTGCAAATATATACACCACCTATCTAGCACCTCCCAAATCTTAATCTAATTTCTTCATCACACCTCCTGTAATGCCCCACCCTGAGACCCACATTAACAAAGAGAATTACATGGTAATTCTGTTTGCTAATGCGGAGAATAAGGCTGGTTAGGGGCAACCAAATATAACGTTGTCTCAACTATCTACTGAACATGCCAACAAATGCTATATTTTTCTCTCTCAGGTGGATCGACGTATTCAATAAATACTTGAGATAAAGCTATAGATCTATCAGAACAAAACACTATAACTAAATGAATATATCATCTCAGAACAGTAACAAATACATGTACATACATATGCATGCTTACATATACAATGATTCATCTCAATATAGTACAAATAATACAGTAAAGTGATATGGCGACCAGTCAATATATGAAAAGAAAAGATTAGACTCTCGACAACATTCCATAAGAATGTGAACAATCCCAAAGTGATGAGTCATTCTCAAAAGATAGTACCAAGAACCAACTAAGACCAAGAGAGGAGCTACACCTGAAACAAACTCGCTTTGACCCGAGTGAAAACACATGAGTCAGGTAGGCTAGAACTTATCATCAATAAAGGTAATGATAATAAAAGGCAAAAAGGAAGGTCGTTTCATGATTATTAATGTATATCATCAAGTATCTCTAGGATGGTATGTCAAAGATTCATCATGATTGCATAAAGGGAATGCAATATATCTTACTTAGACATGGTTCATCTAATTGTAATATTACTAAATCGAATGATTAAAGGTGTGAACTACAAAGGGAGATTTCATAAGACAATTTAAACTTCATGATCATAGTAAAACTCGAATTAGACTAGTTACGCTCATTAGCATACTAGATCACTAGATAAGGCTGAGCGATTGAAAGCTATGATATCCTCTTATGAAAAGGATACCTTGCCATATAGGGACAATTCTTTATGAAAAAAGATATCTCTTCATGATACTATAAGAGATAGCTAAGTTATGACTGTGCCCAAGAGATAAAAACAACACTTAAGCATATATAATGTCTACAAATTAGGTCATGAAGGCAAGTTCCAATTTGTTGTTACCTTCACCTCATATCATTGGCAGTGCCAATTAACATCGACTAAAACTTCTAAAGAATCAATTATCTCCACAAAGAAGGGTAACAAGGTAATCATGCACCACCATAAGTACATAATGTTTAAATAAAGGATATACACTTATAATTATGCCTCGTCTCATCGGCATATATTCAATCCCAACACAATGCAATATATTATAAAACTTGTCAAATAGAAACATCTTAATTATTATACCTCATTTCATCATTATGAATATAAATACATCTCAAAACTATTACTAATACTCATCATAAAGGATACCATAATCTATAACTCATTTCATCGGTATAATCATAAAAATGTCTCAAATCTATCTTGATAACACCCAAAAAGGGTTCAAAACGTCATATTCGAAATCACCATAAAACATAATATAAACTTCGCCTTTTTCATAATCAAGGCCTTATTTGAACATCATCATCAAAAAGGTGAATTCGAAACATCAAAACATCATAGAAAATTGCACGTGCTTAACTTCTTGACTAGTGCTTGTTAGCCTACTTTGTGAACTAGGCTACACAAAGTTAAAAGATCAAATAATGAAGAACACTCCCTCAAAAGATCAGATTGGATCGGAGTTCCTTTGGTCAAGGCAGAACAACACAAAAAGAGAAGGAAGGAGTGCAGGCCAAACCGGATCGGTTCGGGCAAACCCAATCCGTCCCCCTAATTGTTAGTACTTCCGATCCAAACCCGGACAATTGAAGTGGCAGCGGTTACAACCCATGTTCCCTGAAGACTCGGAGAAGTTAGAAGTCCATTTCCCCACGTTCACCCACTAACTCAATGTGCTGGCACCATCTTGAGAGCTTCTAACCCGATTCTTATGGGATGGGCGCCACTTCGATTTGAACCGAAGCCATTCCAGAAGCATTTTTCACCTATAAATAGACCACCAAGGACCATTTGAAGGGATCTTTTGGCAAACTCTCTACTCTAGACTCCTCCACAGTCGAATTTCACAACATTATTCAGTTCACAACCCTCTTTTAAAGTTCATATTTGAGAAGATTGAGTGAAATTTTGTATTGTATGAATGAAATTGAGTGAAAACTAGCATTGTATTTGTATTTGAATCATCAATACAAGAAGCAGAAAGTGGACATAGTCACTTTAAGGCCGAACCACAATAAATCATGTGCCCTTTTTCCTTTTTGATTTCATTAGATTTATTGCTAATTTGGGTGTTAGAACCACTTTTTGGTCTAACATTTTAGTGCTTTCACTGAGAATTTCTTGAATTCTCCGCTTGTTGGGATTATCGTTCTACTATTTGGACCCTCAGGTTCAAAGAAGTTAGTCCTCTGTTTTCGACATTTTTAAGTATTTGTTGGTTCATCACCGAAGAATTGGATATTATGGCCAAAGGAAAAGGTAAAGAAATCCAAAGCACTTGAGAGAATGAAGTTAGCGAAGATCAACAAGCCATGGTCGTGACGAGGTCGCGAGGTCAAGATTCCGTAGCAGGCCGATCCGTTCCGGAGGCTCCGAACCGAGCTGATGAAATGGATCTGAACCGACCCGAAGATGCTGAAGCCACTCATGCTCCACCTCCGAACCGATCCGGTTCAGCCTCCCTACTCCGATCCGACCCGACCCAGGCTGAAACTGGTACTTCTACACAAGCTCCCACTAATGCTCCGATACCAGCCGCGATGACTAATGATCAGCTTAATCCATTTGCACCTGTCACGCATGGAGACTTTTCACGCTTCCTCGACATGCTCAAGAGTACTAGGAATCCTTTGGAAGCTCACAAGCGTAACAGATTTATTATGCAAGAGAATATGAGGACTATGAGTAGGGAGATCAATGAAATTCGCAGGCAGAAAACACCTTCTGCAACTCGTCGCCTCACAGTAGACCAGTCATCCTCTTCAGATGAAGAGCGCCTCGTGAAAGAAGGCCACTTGAGTGACCTGATAAACTTCATCAGTTGACCTTGGGGTCTTTGGGATCCCGTGAAGATGCTGCTCGTGTGCTAGGACCAGACGACCCAAGCTTGAGAGAACCTATGTTATTGCCTATACATGGATCTCATGTTCTACCCAAGGATCCTAATACTACCCATCCCACTCAAGGACAACTTCTTCAACCCCTTCCTCCCGTGAATGACCGGGAACGTAGGGAACGAAGTAGAGCAAAGCTGCTAGAAACCAGAGGACATCTCCTGAACAGGAGCCTAGAGGCAATCCGAACATTAGGGCCAGAGGGCCTGAGCTAACATTAACAAATG
Organism: Allium sativum; assembly: GCA_030737875.1. Classification (NCBI taxonomy): domain Eukaryota; kingdom Viridiplantae; phylum Streptophyta; class Magnoliopsida; order Asparagales; family Amaryllidaceae; genus Allium; species Allium sativum. The sequence goes on along the minus strand of CM060919.1, from coordinate 117,843,231 downwards.
CTGATGTATGGGCGATGGTGCGCCAAATCATGTCCGAAAGCCGACGCTACACTAATGAGGAGTGGGGCATTGAATGAAGTCACACCCCCTTTACAGATGATGTACTGGACTTTCAATTACCTCGACGATTTAATTTGCCACAAATGGATCGGTATTTTGGGAGAACCGACCAGGGACAACATCTGATGAGATACGCATGGTTCATGAATGCTGCAGCCGCTCTAGACGCTGCAAAACGCAAGGACTTCCCGATTTATTTAGAAGATGTAGCGTTGATATGGTTTACCCGACTTCCTCCATGATCGATATCAAATTTTAAAGAACTAAGTGAACGCTTTATGAACTAGTTTCGACTTCATGCTCGAAAATCTAAAAGCGTCATTGAGTTGTCAAGGATTAAGCAGGCTCTAGGTGAATCTTTGAAATCATACTTAGACCGTTTCAACCTGGCTATTACCGAAGTCAGTGATCCTCATGAACCCACTATTTTGATGTCCTTGATAGAGGGAGTTGACCCTGACATGAAATTATCTCTCCAGAAAACCACCTCCTACCAGGGAATTATTCTACGAGAAGGCCAACATTCGCTTGAGGCGAGAGGAAGCGTATGGAAACAGAAAGAGAAAGTCTGAAGGGGCCTCGAAGGAAGGTGTCCAAAGCAACGTTGCCGTGAAGAAATATGGCGATAGTTCGGGGAAAGTTGAGTGAACGTCGGCAATAGGAACTAAGATAATAACAACAGGAATGTAAACGACAATAGAAGGAATAGGAACCAGGGAAATAACTCTAGAAAAAGACCACGATTCCAAACCTTTGAGAATTATTCGCCGCTGAGTAACACATTGGAAAACATCTACTTGGATACTTATAGCGTCTTACAATATAAGAAGCCACCACCTAGAGATTCAACCGAAAAAGAGATCACGACTAGAAAATTCAGTCTGTTTCATGGAACTCATGGACACTCAACTAATGAATGTCGACCTCTGAGAGACGTTGTTGAAAAGTTGTTGCGAGAAGAAAAGTTAGACGAGTATAAAGCTGCTCCAAGAGACGGGGCAGGGAGGACAGACCCCGAACTAAAATCAACCTGCTCCTAAACCTACAGCTCAATAGAAAGGTAAATGGATGGTCATCAATACTATAGTAGGTGGAACTCATCCAGCCAGCCATAGTTACAGAGCGATGGATCAATATGTTAACGCAGTTAAGCATCTCGATATGGAGGAATGTAATAATCTCGAAAACGTTGCCCCGGTGAAACAACAAAAAACAATGTCTGATGATGTTGTGTTGCATAACAGAGACGATGTTGGAGTTCCGTCACCTACTAAAGACCGATTGGTCATCACTACTACCATTGGTCCCGCTTTAGTTCATAAGGTATTGGTGGACAATGGAAGTTCAGTCAATATTTTTTCAAGAATGCGTTTAGTCAGATGAAACTCGAACCAGAAGATTTGAAGCCTTGTGAGGGATGGATTCACGGCTTCAATGGGACATCGACGACTCCAATGGTATATATAGAATTGTCAGTAACGTTGGGACAAGGAGACCGTCGGAGAGTAAGAATTCTTCAGTTTGTAGTCTTGGGCATTGACTCGCCCTATAATGCTTCCTTGGGAAGACTAGCTCTTGCAAAATTCAGGGCTTGCATCGCACCCTGGTGCCTATTGCTAAAATTCCCAACCAAGGGCGTTGTAGGAGTAATGAGAGTTGACCAAGTCTCCGGACGAGCCTGTTACATGGCCGAGCTAAAGATGTTGATGAAGGGGTTAAGCATAGATGCTAAGGGTGCCTCCTCCCCTCCGAAGGAGGGTTCAGCATAGCAATTAGAGGGATCGGCCATGAGGGAGCTTCCCAAAGGACTTCCCGATGACCTAGATCCCAGAGAGGATGAAGAGCCTGGGGACAGAAAGGCGACTCCCAATGAAACGACAGTGGGTATTCCCATCGACAATTTTGATACAGCAAAGGTTCTAAAGATTGGATCCTAACTGGATCCATTCCGAGCAAAGAAACCAACTGACTTCCTAAAGGAAAATTTGGATGTGTTTGCCTGGACCCATGCTGACATGTGTGGGATATCTCCATCCATTATGAGTCACTTGTTAAGCATTAACCCGAAACATACGCCCGTTAAATAGAAGAGGCGTATGCTAGGCCCGGAAACGTCGGCAGCCCTAAAAGAAGAAGTGGAGAAGTTGAAAGGTAATGGGTTCATTAGAGATTCGACATATCCCGACTGGATATCGCATCCTGTCTTGGTTAAGAAATCAAATGGAAAATGGTGAACATGCATTGATTTTTTGGATTTAAGCAAAGCTTGCCTAAAAGATAGCTTCCCACTTCCTAGAATTGACCAGTTAGTAGATTCAACGGTCGGACATGAGCTTCTCTCTTTCATGGACGCATATTCAGGATATAACCAGATTCCCAAGCATGTGCCAGATCAAGAACACACAAGTTTCATTACGAACTTGGGATTATACTGCTACGTAGTGATGCCATTTGGACAAAAGAATGTTGGAGCTACCTATCAACGCTTGGTGAATAGGATGTTCTATAACCATATAGGAAATACCATGGAGGTTTACGTAGATGACATGCTCGTCAAGTCCAGAGAATCCTCTAGGCATACACAAGATCTGGCACAGATGTTCGACATCCTACGGAAGTACCGAATGAAGTTGAATCCCTTAAAGTGCTCGTTTGGAGTGGCATCTGGAAAATTCCTGGGTTTCATCATGAGTTCTTGAGGAATTGAAATTAATCCTAGCCAAATAGCAGCAATAAGGAATATATAAGAACATCGGAAGATTAAGGATGTTCAGAGCGTTGCAGAGGAGGTGGCTTCCTTGAGTAGATTCATTTCCAAAGCTACGGACAAGTGTGTCCCATTCTTCAATTTAATCAAAAGGGGAAAAATGAATTTTGAATGGACTCTCGACTGTGTAGAAGCCTTTCAAAATCTGTTAGACTTACTGGAAAAAAACCCAATACTGTCAAAGCCGGTAGATCACGAAGAATTGTTCGTTTACATAGCAGTATTAACTCATGCTGTCAGCACAGCCATAGTCCGAGTAGAAGACAAGGTCCAAAGGTCGGTGTACTATGTGAGCAAGAAGTTGGCAGCCGCGGAACGCAATTACCCAAGAATATAAAAGCTTGTTTATAGCCTCTTGATTACCTCCCGAAAGCTCTGTCACTACTTCCAGGCTCATCCGATAGTCATATACACTGATCAACCCCTAAGACAAGTATTGCAAAGACCCGAGGCATTGGGGCGATTGATTAAGTGGAATATTGAGTTGAGTCAGATTGATTTGAATTTTCAACCACGGAGGTCAGTAAGGGGGCAGGCCTTAGCAGACTTCATAGCAAAATTCACAATTCCCGAAGAGGAAATGGTGGATAATAAGGTTGTCAAATCCGAACACGAATTGGAACTCAGTCCATGGAAATTATATATAGATGGTGCCAAGAATGATCGAAGATCTGGAGTTGGAGTCATTTTAACTACTCCTTATGGACGATCCATATAATACGCCTTGCGGGTTAGAATTCCCTGCTACCAATAATGATTCCGAGCACGAAGCCCTGATTGTCGAGCTGAAACTTGCTAAGGAATTTGGGTTAAAAGTATTGGACATATTATGTGATTCTAAAATTGTTGTTTGCCAAGTGCGAAAGGAATTTGTGACCAGGGGGCCTCGACTTGTTTGTTATCTTGAAAAGGTGGAGGAGTTGTTAAGCAACCTAGAGGAGTACAGTATATTACATATTCCGAGAATGGAAAATCAGAAGGCAGACCGACTGGTTAAGCTGGCAAGCTCTGACAATCCCAAAGAAACTGAAATCGTTTCGATAGAGATATTGGGATCACCAAGCTTTGACCTAATAGAAATGGAGTTAGCCCTAGAAACTGAGCCAGAGAGGGAGACGTGGATGACATCAATTAAGAATTTCCTTAGCAGTGGAATGCTACCGTCAAAGAAGAGTGAGAGGTGAGTCGTAGTTCATAAAGCCACAATATATGTCTTAGAGGATGGCATCCTTTACCGTCAAGGGTTTTCCATGCCCTTGTTACGATGTATAACACACGATGACTTCAAGCGTGTACTAAGAGAAGTACATGAAGGTGAGTGTGGCGATCATATAGGGGGTCAAATCCTAGCAAAGAAAGTCTTATGGTACGGATATTTTTGGCCTACCGTGAATAAAGACGCGGCTGATTATTCACGACGCTGCCACAAGTGTTAGAAATTTGCTAGAATCCCCAGAGCACTGTCAACTCAGCTTAAATCAATGGTAAGTCCGTGGCCATTTGCCATGTGGGGAATCGTTGGAGTTTTACCAATCTCCAAAGGAGGAGCGAAGTACGTGATTGTCACCGTAGATTATTTCATAAAGTGGGTGGAAGCCGAACCCTTAACCACAACCATGGCAAGGATTGTGGTTAGAAATATTATTTGCCGATTTGGGATACCGAAAACCATTGTAACTGATAACATAACCCAATTCGATAGTGTTGAATTTTGAAATTTCTGCCAGAAATACAAGATTGACAACAGGTATACCGCTGTCGCTCACCCGCAGTCGAATGAATAAGTAGAAGTAATAAATAAAGTCATTAAGTCTATTCTTAAAAGTAGTTGCAGCGGGCCAAATCCATGTGGGTGGATGAGTTGTCGCTAGCTTTGTGGGCCTATTGAACAACATTCAAAATGACTACCGGCCATACTCCTTTTTCACTCTCCTTCGGATCAGAGGCGGTGATTCCCGTGGAGCTTAAAGTCCCCTCTGATAAGGTGGCATACTATGAGCCGATGACGAATCGAGCACTCCTCCTAGAGTCCCTTGACGTAGTTGAGGTGAAAAGGGACGAAGCAGACTTATGTGCTTTAGGGCATCGACGCCAAATGGCACGTTATTATGACAGAAAAGTTTGCTTTAGGACTTTTGAACTTAGAGACTTGGTACTGAAGCGAGTCTTTCCACCTCCTCCTCATCTAGGCCCGAAGTGGTAAGGACCATACGCCATCCAACGGAAACCCTGAAATGGGAGCCTTCAAGTTAATGACCGTAAATGGTGAAGTTCCTAGAGCTTGGAATGCTCAGCATTTGCGACGATATTTGAATTAGAAATGTAGTATTTTTTTTATGAACTATGTAAAAAGGCACGACTTGCCTAGAAATGTCTGTTTATATGAACAAAAGATTATAAAGTGGATGTAGGCTACGACGTAGCCGAACCACTATAAAGATATCATGTATCATCTATTTTCCTGCATTATTTTTATCTTCTATGACTGTTCTGCCCTAACTATGAAGTGTTAAACTTTAAATTAAACTTAAAAGATTAAGGACAATTCATGTGCAGGAACAAATGAAACGACCGTTTTTGTAATAGGATAGAAGGAATGGGAAGATGACATTCCTAACTCCAACTCTCATGAAACGAGAGAGAGTATAAAGGACGGAAAGACGACGTCCTTTGAGGCGTGAAGGTGCACCCTGATAAGAGACCGCCTCAATGATAACTCTAACCTGGTTACGAGATAGGAGAGTATAAAGGTGCTAGAGAATAAGCATCAATGACAAAAGAAAGTTAGCCCCGCAGAGAGTCGGGGCAACTGAACGCTAAGCTTAATCAATCTCGAACAAGTCTTAGCCAGACATTTTATTCAAGATTGATTGGGGGCATACATATACACATGTCTCCAATATATACTGCACAACCGCTCAATGATGTGTTCTTTATCCGCATCTTTACTTAAGTTGTGAATTTGCAAACATCTGACATTGTAGGAAACAAAGTATTTTATTCACAAGCACGTGATTTTATACAGGGAAACTAAGCAAGAGATGCGATGGGCATGCTCGCTATAATAATAGCGGACTAGTAGAATATCAAAACAAAAGACAGAACTTGTTTTCATTTCTGTTTTGGAGTAGTCTTAGCTTTCTTGGCGGCCTTGAGAGCATCTTGTGCCTCTCTTTCAGCGTCAGTTATGACACGCTTGGGTCTTTTTTTCCTAGAAGGCAGAGGGGTAGAATCAACAGGAGTCTTAGTGGCCAGCTCTTCAGTGATGGACCTGCCTGACAATTTGAAAATTATCTTTGATTTGGAATCGACCATTGCAAGACGCTTGGGATTTATGAGTTCCACTTCTTCTATGTTTGCTATCAGATCCTTATCCTGTTTGGCCTTCTTCTCCACCAAGGTCATGTCATCATTATGCCCCGAATCCCCAGCCATGATAGCATCATCATCTTCTTCATGCCCATCGTAACCACCATCACCTTTCAGAGCAGGAATCATATCTTCATACTGAGGAGTTTCAGTGGCAGGTGGCACGGAAGCTTTGTCGGTAGCCTCCTCCTCCTTACCCTTGGCTTATCCTTCAAGGTCTACAGTGGTGACTTCATCCCATTTCTCTTGAATCTCTTCGGTGGACTTCTCACTAGCGACTGTCTCCTACTTCCCTTCAGTCTTGTCAATTGCTCGGTGCCTACGGAACGAGAAGCAACAGTTATTAACTTAGGAGAAAACAGGGGATTTTCAATTGATTGCCCTATGATGTGACGAAAAGTGGAGATAGCTCTGACAAACTGGGGAGAAAAGATAAAGATACCTTCAGAAAACTCCTCGACTGGAGTAGTTAAAGCCTCTGGTGCTGATTCGGGAAAAGGAGACAAAAGAGGAGCCTTAGGGATTCCCGGGTTCTCGGGATCATATTGTTCCACTCCATTGACTTCGGGGGAAGTAGAGGAACCGACCTCAATTATATTCTTCCCCTTGGCCTGAAGCTTCTCTTCCTCCATGGCGGCAGCAATAAGGAAACGCCCTTCGGCCAGACGTGTGCGTTCGTCATTCCTAAGGAATCTCTCCATAAGATTGTCTTCATCAACCGAGTCTACCTTAAGTTCTTCTTTTTCCCATTCGATGATTTTGTTCCACCCGTGAACTAAGGTTGACGGATAATCCTTGATCCAAGAGATGTTTCACCGATGAATTATATAAGAAAAAAGTCTATCATCAATTCACCGAAAATGTCCATTTCCTTCTAAGCCTCAGACAGCTGTGTGTGGGCCTCCTCGATAGACTTGATAGCACTATCTGCATTCCCCTAGGCCAAGGCCACTCTAGTCTCGGCCTTCATCAGTTTGGCCTCTAAGTCAGCATTTCATTTATCCAACTCGGCATTTTTTCTTGTTGATTCAGCCGTTTCCTGCTCGAGAGTATTGCAAGCTAGTTGTGCCTTAACGCTTGCTGACTTAGCATCCTCAGCTTGCTTCTTTAGATCTAAGCGCTCTTGGCTGTGAGATTCCAATAGATTGTGATAGCGCTTTTGTAACTCTTCGAATTGCTTTTTGAAGTTGTTGGCATCCCATTGAGAGACGACAAGTTGGGCCTGTGTATCTTCTAGATCTTTTCTAGATTTTTCAGAACATTCTCATCAAGATCGGCCACTTTCTTCATTTGATCGACGTCAAAAATCAGGTCCCGAATGATTTTAGGGAGATTGCGTGAATATCTGTACATCTCCGAATACTGTTTCTCCACTACGTCGATTTTTGCCTTAGCGTCATCTGCCCATTTTGAAGAAATAGGCTCAAGTGCGGGTATGAATTGTAAATGTTCAAAGTAGTGATCTAGGAATTGTAACACCCCACCTCCGCTAGGGTCACTCGCAAAGGGAATGCACTAGCTTTGGTGGAGTATTATCTAGGTAAACATGCACAGAAATATTACAAGACAGAACATATAAAGCAGCGGAAGAAAACATGATTTCATTACTTTATAAAAGTAGTAAGGTCCAAAACCTTTTACATCAAAGTGCCATTAAATTACTTACATCGAAACCTGTCTTGCAATAATAAAAAAGCATAAAACCATAGTCATAAATTATTCCCCAAGTAAAACCGTAAAATAGCCATAACCAAGAAAAGTCCAAGCCATAGATGATGATCTTGCAGCAGAAAATCCGAACTAAGTAGCAACATTTCCTCCCTGTAAACCTGGGGGGGGGGGGGGAGACGGAAGAAAAAGAGGCGAAACAAAACGGGGTTAGTAATAAAGACTGGTAAGTCCTAGCTACTTTCAGCCTAAAAACAGGTAAAAGTAACATGACATGTATAAACCGAAAGTAAACATAAGCATGATGACAAGATAAACAGATTAAACTAAGATAACAAGATAAACTCAAGTAACAAGATAACCAAGGTAACAGGATAACCATGGTAACAATATAAACTCGGAATAGCATCGCATGTCTAACGTCCTCTGCACCAACCGTACTAGCATCCTAACTCGTATCATCCCTTCCATGTATATGTATAGTCCCTTGCCGTATATCATACAGGTTCCATCACGTTATTCTATACTACTACGACGTAGTGCCACCATCCTTGAAATCGCTCGGACTGCCATCCTTGTTCTGGCCAGATTCCCTTGTCATGAATTATCGCGTGTTCAACTAGGATTTGCGCCACCTAGGACCACTAGGGATTATGCTACCTATTGGACATTTTCTAGATTCGATCAGGGTTTATGCCACCTAGGACCACTAGGGATTATGCTACCTATCGACAACGCCCTTTTTCCACGTAACGATCTAATCGATCGGCTCCCTACAAGTCCTAGCTCGTCGTGTGTCGGTGTCATACGGCCCAATCACGAATGAAGCTACTCTGTGCTAGGTCCACCCTAGGGTGTATCAAGCCCTAGGGTGTCAACCACTGACACCATTCCAAGCACGCACAGTGTACAACTACTGGTGCCCACGCCTGCTTTTTCAACTCCGGACTACGTGCACGACCATAGTCCGCCTGAACCTACAATGGCGCACCAAACTCAGCCGTTGTTTTGGTCGCTTACAATCAGCCCAGTATTCATGCCCCACCCTAGCCTAGTCCCTAGGGTATCGTGATACATCTAAGAGGGTTACTGCTGAAAAGGACCGCGTAACTAGGGTTTCCGTCCAGTAGGTTAAGTGTAGAGACTTAACCCCTATCAGTCTAGCATGTCAAGTTGGTTAAGTTTGGTCATTCAAGTTCGTGACTTAACCCGTCTACAAGTCATGTCAAATTGGCTAAGTATTGTCATTCAAGTTCATGACCTAGCCCTACGAATCACGTGTCAAGTTGGTTAAGCGTATTCCATCGATTCATGACTTAACCATATCCAAATCATCGTGTCAAATTGGTTAAGTATGTTTAATCTTAACCCCATCAAATTACCGTGTTAAATTGGTTAAGTATATTCAAGCTTAACCCCATCAAATTACCGTGCTAGATTAGTTAAGTATATTCAAGCTTAATCCCATCAAATTACCGTGCTAGATTGGTTAAGTATATTCAAGCTTAACCCCATCAAATTACCATGCTAGATTGGTTAAGTATATTCAAGATTAACCCCATCAAGTTACCGTGTTAGATTGGTTAAGTATACTCAAGTGATTCATGGATTAACCCCATCAAATTACCGTGTTAGATTGGTTAAGTATATTCAAGCTTAACCCCATCAAATTACCATGCTAGATTAGTTAAGTATATGTTAACCTAACCCCCATCCACTATTCATATTATAATGGTTAAGTGTTACCCTCGTAAGTTTACTTAACCCTACCATGCATTGCGTTACACTAGTCAGGTGTTATCGACCCATTCAGGTTAAACTAATCCATCCTCAAATCGTGTTATATGGTTAAGTGTCATCAAGTAATCAAGTCCGGTTTTACTTAATCCACCCATCCACGTCATGTTGGTTAAGTGTCATTAGCCTAATCAAGTTACTTAACCCACCCGTCCATGTCATATTGGTTAAGTGTCATTAGCCTAATCAAGTTACTTAACCCACCCGTCCATGTCATATTGGTTAAGTGTCATTAGCCTAATCAAGTTACTTAACCCACCCGTCCATGTCATATTGGTTAAGTGTCATTAGCCTAATCAAGTTACTTAACCCACCCGTCCATGTCATATTGGTTAAGTGTCATTAGCCTAATCAAGTTACTTAACCCACCCATCCATGTCATTAGCATTTATTATTTACTAATGCATCAACCTCTCACATTGGACTTGTTTGCGGTCACTGGATACGCCAGGCGGTTCCGGGCAGAATTACACAGCAAACCCATTCCAACTTCGGGTTAAAGCATTACCACAATCTAATCTTTGCCTACGACCTCTCACATTGGAATATTATTGTTGTGGTCACTGGATATGTCGGGCGGTTCCGGGCAGAATTACACCACAACTCAAGTCCAACCTCGTGTCGAAGGCATCCGTTAGATTGTTAATTACGTATGTGTCATCTAAGTCAAAATCCCCACTTTACATATTACTAAGCATATGCCCAAGTTCCACATTACATGCCCATGAAAATGTGTACCCAATCCTAGCCACTTTACATGTGTCCTATTCTCGCCTATTTGCATGTATGCCAAGTTTATGACATCCCAACCCTATCAAGTTCTAGCCAAAGTTTCATGTTGTCAAGTTCATGCCCAAATAAACCCAAATCATGGTTCATGTTCCCAATTCCACCTATGCCTAGTTAACATAAGCCCAATCCATTGATTTAACTTGCATAGTCTCAAAACCCGTGATTTAATTCATATGCCAACTCATGTATGCCCAAACTTGCAAATAATATTGGCAATACCCCAAATTTTCCTTGTTCATGTTATGCATAAATTCTACCACCCACACCTATATCCAAATAGGTGAAATCCCAATATTCCCCCGTATACAAATCGCACGCAAATCGTAGTTTAGGCCTAGGTCCGAAATCGACCAAGGTTTATCAAAAGAAAATAAATAGGGGAAGGTAGAAACTTTGCATAAAACAAGATCCGAGAGAAAATCATCATTACATGCATGATAAGGACATGAAAGAGTGATTTGCAACATGCATAGGTCCAAATTAATGTCATAACAACATCCCAAAGGTCAAGATCCAAAATGAACAAGAATGAACATAGATTGATTATCATGCATAAATCCAATTCCAACTTTATCACATGTCATATTCAAGTTATCGTTTCAATCTAAAAGCATCTAGAACTTACAAATCGTGACTAGAGGATTAAGAGCAAGAATCGTCATAGAATGGTGTTGAGATGGTGCTCTACTTCCTTGATTTGATGTAGAAAGCTTGCTTCCTTGTCATGGATCTAGTTTGAAAGCTCAAGCCTTTGAAGTTGGAGATGGAGGCCATGATCAAGAGACATTTTGGCAGCACTTCGTTGTTAGAATGATTTGTGGTGGTTTAGGCTAGGTCTTAGGGTCTTTTTATAGAAGTTAGGACTAGTTTAGGCCATAGGATTAAACCTAGTTTAGATTTAGACCACTGAAAATCGTCACAGGCCAGCAGAACAGACCAGAGAACCAAACAGGTGCACCAGGCCGATCAGGCCCGACCAGGGAGGTCGACCCCCAGGTCGACACCCAGGTCGACCCCCAGGTCGACACCCAGGTCGACCCCCAGGTCGACACCCAGGTCGACTGCCCAGTCGACCTGGTCTGGGGCAGGTCGACTCCCCAGTCGACCTGGGGTTGGGCGGGAAATTTTCCCGCCCTTTCTGTTTGGGGCTGAATTCGAAATTCGAATTCGAATTTGAACTATTTTGAATTCTGGAATTTTCTAAAGACTTCTAAAGGCCTTAACTTGGTCATACGGACTCCGATTTACGAAATTTCGGACTCGTTTTCAAGCAGAATTTCGAGACGAACGCAATGGCGTAAACCATTCCCATTGATTCTTAACTTATAATTTAATTCTGTCCTGATTTCTTGTTTTACATGTTATAAAAATTCGGGTTGTTACATTCTCCCCTCCTTTAAGGATTTCGTCCCCGAAATCTCCAAGTTAGGAAGAACGTATCCTACCATCCATCATCCATCTACTCAAAACATCATCCACAAGAAACCATTGTCGTTAAACGATTTCTAATGCCATATGAACATATGCAGAAAGTGTGTGTATATGTTCCTTATCTAACGCAAATGTTCAGGCCTGATTGATCTTCTAAATGCAGAATATGTTTAGTGCCATGAATCCACATGTATGCAAATAGTCCTAGTCACATAAACACTATATGTGTGCACAACCATTCATCCATATGCAATATTCACATGATAACACATTCAATTTCATCCATAAACAAGTATAAACACTCATGCATATGCAACATGAAAATGTGTCTGAGCCAATCTAGTGCCTAATGTGTATTCATGCATCCACGAGCAACCACTTGCGACCACTTGCAACCATTTCGCAAACATCAATCATAACATGTTTCAAATACATGTTTGCATCCATAGGGTTCTACCTAAGGTTCTCAAGATAGGATCGAGAAGATAAGCAAGATAAACTCTTTTTGGATTACAAGAAATTCCTTTCAAAGGCCAACCCATACCCTATAAAGCCCAAAAGGTTTAGTCAACCTAACGGACACCTTCAAACCCTGACGTGTATTACTAACCGATGAGTCATACCCCCTATGGAGTTCGCAACAGAAATAAGATCGAGAATAGGACCGAGAGGATATGCATAAACGATAGCATGCGGGTAAGCTCTACAGGAAAACAGGGATCAAGAATATACTCTTAAAAAGAGATATGATGCGCGTATCTTGTCTTCAATCTTCTAATTCGCATTTCCTTGACCTTAACTCCATTGTGCTTTGGCTGTCTCTAACTTCATGATTTCGCGGCCTTTTAACTCCTATTTCCAAATATGAGCTGGAACTCACTTCATTGTCGCCTCTCGTTCCACTTTTACTTATTCTCCCTCTAGTGTACTTGGCTCAACCCTATCCGTGTACTCACGGTTTCATGTAAGCTCTCCAAAATTCACTAGTGAACCATGGATCTCGTTTACTTGCTCTACGGCATTCCACGCAGAAGAACTTATATCTTGAAAACAAATAGATGCCAACCATGTTACCAAGTGTACTTACTAGAGTAATTTCCATAACTCATGCACAAGCGAAATGAACCATCCGCCTTAGTGGTGAACTCTACTCGAACGGATTACCAACAAATGCATCAAAAGATTCTAGGTAACCAATCATGACAGAACCCTAAAGGTTACACGAGACTTCGAGCGTATTACCGTGGCAAGTCAAGAGTCTAACTACCCTCCTTTCAGAACCGAGAATGGCATCCTTACTGGATAACCACTTCATTCCTAGAATCAACCCATAGCTCAAAAACATAAAAATTATTCCCAAAAGTCATAGAAACAAGTCATGAATAAATGGGACGATCCCCCAACAGGATTTGAGACAAAAACGGGACCCTCTATCATGCCAGTACTAAGGTGCAGAGACTCAACTATCGAAGCAAGATTCTAAAAAGGATGCGATGTACAAAACAAAGTCCTAACGGGATGATAGAAAGGAAAAGCTAAACTTTTACCAGAAACGTTACCACCCCTCTTAGGCACGCTAGTAGTGAGAGCATACAATTGCCCTCTCGACGATCTTGTTCTTTGCCCATGTCCTTGTCCTATAGTACTTAACTACCTTCTTGTTACGAGCCCCATTCGCCTTAACCACTCCTATCCTTTCTTGTATAACGCGGTAACAGGTCTCTTGAGAACTTCCTCCATCGCACGGAAAACATTTACATAGCTAGAAAAGGATTAGTCACAGTTAAAACTACTGTGACTACAGGTGGAGGAAAGAAAGGAAAAGAGATTCGATCAAGGAAACATAGGATAGTGCTAATGGATTTTTGGGGAATAGCCTTTTTCTTTAAAACTTTTATTGAAAAATGCTTCTTTGTAAAATGGCTTTGAAAATAGTTTCAGAAGGTTTTTAAAAACTTTTGCCCAGTCTGGTAACCTTCTGTTCTGATACCAAATGTAACACCCCACCTCCGCTAGGGTCACTCGCAAAGGGAATGCACTAGCTTTGGTGGAGTATTATCTAGGTAAACATGCACAGAAATATTACAAGACAGAACATATAAAGCAGCGGAAGAAAACATGATTTCATTACTTTATAAAAGTAGTAAGGTCTAAAACCTTTTACATCAAAGTGCCATTAAATTACTTACATCGAAACCTGTCTTGCAATAATAAAGAAGCATAAAACCATAGTCATAAATTATTCCCCATGTAAAACCGTAAAATAGCCATAGCCAAGAAAAGTCCAAGCCATAGATGATGATCTTGCAGTAGAAAATCCGAACTAAGTAGCAACATTTCCTCCCTGTAAACCGGGGGGGGGGGACGGAAGAAAAAGAGGCGAAACAAAACAGGGTCAGTCATAAAGACTGGTAAGTCCTAGCTACTTTCAGCCTAAAAACAGGTAAAAGTAACATGACATGTATAAACCGAAAGTAAACATAAGCATGATGACAAGATAAACAGATTAAACTAAGATAACAAGATAAAGAAATAAGATTTCGAATACCTTAACTTCAAGATCTTGAAAAACTCAAAGAAAGAAACTTGTGTTAAAGGTTATTAGCTTTCCGGAACATCATAAATTATCCAATTCCGATCAAGAACATGAAAGATATGGCAAAAACAATTTTAGATTCAACTCAGAAAATTTTGTCAAAGATAGAATTATACTTATGTGTTCAGACCTATTTCAGGCCATTCAAATTGCAAAATATCGAAAAATGACCTGAAAAAAAAAATCTTATTGAATCATCTTTCAAACAAAAAAAATTTGACCTTAATTGGGAAAGAAACACAAAAGTTACGCTTGTTTTACTACAGTGCATTTTCAGCAAATTCAATATACACGAATTTTGCAACATTTTACACGAAAACTTCATTTCTTCCTAATAATTTGAGAGTTTATACTAGCTTACTGTAAGCTTTACTGCTTACCTTAGCCTTAACAGCGATTTTATGAATTTTGCTAGCAAAGATTTGAAGAAAAGCCTCTGAATTGATCGAAGGTTGAACCTCTTAGCTCATTTCAATGTTTGAACACATATAGATCAAATTATAACAACATGCAACAAAGAAGAAAAGATAAATTTCTCAAATCTAAAGAAAATTTTATGAATTAGATAAGAAATACAATCTTTAGAGATGGATTATCAGCTGTAGATTTAGTTTAGAACGATAATTCCTCTTAGTTTTTCTATTTTAGGGAAGAAGAAGATTTAGTTTCTCTGTTTTGGGGAAGAAGAAGATGTAGTTTCTCTGAAAAATGAAAATTACGTACTCTTCCAGAGAACTCCTCACTTTTTCCCTACTTATTTGGCCCATTAAGGCTTAATTAAGTGATTAAGTCATTGTTTAGCACAGGAAAGATAATTAGGGGCTTCAAAGCATATTTACACAATTTTTTACACAATTTCTTCATAAATATACTTATGTTTATTTCTAAAAATTATGAAATTAGCACATGACCACTATTAAAACATAAATATTTATTTCAAAATGTTTTCTCTTTTTTTATTTGGTTTTAATAGTATTTTCACATAATTACACATTATTTACATTTTACACAAAAATAAGCAATTTGGATTCGTTTACACAAAAAAAATAACATGTTAATATTTTTTTATAACATACAATATAAACCCAAATAAGTACTTAAACTCAGAAATATTATTGTTAATGATTTTTAAATATTTTACAACAAAATTTAAAAAGCCTTTAACATTTATTTCACATAGACTTATTTCAAACACACACATACACGAAATTTTCCTCATAAAAGATCAATTACAATTTGCAAATTAAAGCTTCTAGGAGTTTTTATTTATTAATATGTTTACATGTTTATTATTTTAAAAACAAATTTTCACCATACTTATTATTTCCTAATATGTACACTTTTAGACAAAATCATCATTCTTGACATGTTTGGCTAAATAAAAAATCTTCTTAGCCAAATAAAATGTTTTAAACATATTTAAAACATTGAAATAATATTTATAATGAAAATTATACTTTCTAAAAACTTTTTCTCTTCTCATTTGTCCCTTTATTTTACAATAAAAGGATAATATTGGAATAAATATCCATTATCATTGTATTTGACTCAGTAAATTACCATCATGTTTTATTTTCAATCTAAATCTCAAATAAAGTATACAACTTTATTTTCCCAAACAGACGTCTTTCAAATTCCAATTTATTTTTGAGTAACTATTAAATTATAAACTCCGTCATAATTTAATATAACATGTAATCTATGAAACTGGGTTGTTACAGACTCTTCCCCATAGTAAAATTGTCTCCTCGCAATTTCTGGAGAAGAGTATATGTTAACCCTGCTAAAGCACCGGATCGGTCACTACACCAGGTCAGTCAGTTGCAAAGTACTGGATCAGTCATGTTTACACCACAACGGGTCGGCTTATTCTGCAAAGCGTCGGATCAGTCTATTTCATTCAGAGTGGGATGGTCCTGATCACTTGAAGAACGGGTCGGGTCGGTCAGTATTAACGGATCGGGTCGGTCTGTTTAAATGGACCGGGTCAATACCAACCGGGTTAGCCTTAGACAAAATGAGCAATTATGAAGCACAATCAATAAACGCAACATGTTATCATACCAAAAGAATAACGTGGGATGCTACCCAAATTTCACCATGGGACATGCACGTATAAAGCAAAAGAACAAGCTAATATGGCACTAACGTTATTGGCAAAGCAGGCATGATTATTCACATTTCTTAATGTATAAAACATTCACACTACAAGCATTCCACGTGAAATTTGAAGCATGAAGCAAATGGCATTGACCAAATTGGATCAACCAAGTGGTATGGCGTGGCATGTGGAACCACTCATTTGAGAATGCGAAGTATAACGTGCTTTTAATATATGGGTCGGCACTATTGCAAATGCGTGGATCAGTGATAGTGTTTGGTTATGCATGCTTCTTGATGAGCCAATGAACATACTATAGTGTTACGTGGCTTCATATTGTCGGGCATACATCAACCAATTATAAAGATTTGAGTATTGTATGCTAGCATGCAAGAATTATATATCACATATTTAAAATATGAGGCAAACATTGGGACAACAGCTCTTCAAAAGAAATGGTCCAATATTCTTCTCAACGGGTCGGTACATTCAACAACACATGAAGCTTCAGTATAATATAAAGTGGGACGGTCCAATAATTATAAAGCCGATCGGTACATTCATAAGCGAGAAGTGTAACACCCCGAATTTTAGTTAATACTAAAATTCACTAATTACAGGATAAATAATCTCAGATGTGGGAATTGGGGGTAACGGGCTGCGTCATTGCGTTCGTCTCGGAAAAATACGCGAAATAGAGTCCGAGTTTTCGAGAATCGGAGTCCGTATGGCCCGGTTAAGGCCCAAAGAAGTTTGCAGAAAATTCAAAAACTAAAAACAGATTTAAAAATTTAAAATTTCAGATTGTGGAATGGAACAGGCGGGGTCAGGCGGGAAGATTCCCGCCCTACCCATGTCGACAGGGCTGTCGACAGGCCTGTCGACAGGGGTGTCGACTTGCCTGTCGACTTGCCTGTCGACAGGGGCGCGCCGTCCAGTGAACCTGGGTGCACCAGGTTGGGTTCTAGGCTGGCTTGGAGGGCTGGGTTCTAGAGATTTCCTAAATCTAACGGACCTAATCTAAACTAGGGTTAATCTAAGGGCCTAAAACACTCTCCCCTTTCTATAAATACACCCTAAACCTACCCTAATCCATACTAAAAATAGAAATGATGGCCTCAAGCCGCCAAATTAAATCCTAGAAGGAGCCTCCACTAATTTAAGAAGGAAGTTGCAAGCTAATCCCTCTCTAATCAATCTCTAATCATCACCTCTTCATAGTTAGCAACTAATTCCACTTCATAAGTTTGCTAATCTTGGTTTTGGTGAGTTTCTATCACTTTAACATCAATTATTAAAGTAAGTAGATTGGGTGTAATGAGACTTATGGTCTTAAATGCGGATTAGTGAGTTTAAATCATTTATAATGATATGCTACTCTATGTTTTTCTATGTTTATGCATAATTAACAAGTGAGTTTATGCATGTTTGATAAGTTGGTTTATGCATGCTTAACAAGTTGGTTTATGCATGTTTAACAAGTGAGTTTATGCATGTTTGATAAGTTGGTTTATGCATGCTTAACAAGTTGGTTTATGCATGTTTAACAAGTGGGTTTATGCATATTTAATAAGTGGATTTATGCAAGTTTAACATGATATGCAAGTTATGCATGCTTATGCAAGTATGTGAATGTTTATGCAAGTATGTGAATGTTTATGCAAGTATGTGAATGCTTATGCAAGTATGTAAATGCTTATGCAAGTATGTGAATGCTTATGCAAGTTATGTGTATGCTTAAATGCATGTTTAACATGTTATGCAAGTTATGAGAATGCTTATATGCAAGTTCAACATGTTATGCAAGATATGTGTATGATAATATGCAAGCTCATATGCAACATGTTATGCAAATCATGTGTATGATAATATGCAAGTTTGGGTTATATGTAGTTGGGTTAATATATGCTCATATATGCAAGTTGACATCCTCTTAACCCATGACAAAGTTGTATGCTAAACCCATGATATTTGTGATGATCTTCCCCTTATTTATGTCATGAAATGAGAACGATTTACGTGGGGAACGATGGGGTTGGTAAATATGTTAATAAAAATATGATTGGGTATGATTAAGCATACCATAAAAATAAATTACCATAAGTGGGAATTTACCTATTGAGTTAGGTCTACCCCATGGGAATTTACCTATTGAGTTAGGTCTACCCATGTTATGGAAAATTTGATATTAATTAGGGATAATTAATATGGGGGTGATTAATTAGGTGTAATTAATCGACTAAGACGCGAGGTTGGACTCATTTGTAGTGTAAAACTGCCCGGACCCAACCGGCTTAACCAGTTGCTACAAATGTCAGCCCAATGTGAGAGGTCTTAGCCATAAATTAAATACGTGATTAAAGTAAAGACACGAGGTTAGACTCTGTTATGACGTAAGACTGCCCGGACCCTACCGGCTTAACCAAGCGGTCATAACAGCCAGTCTAATGTGGGAGGTCTTTATGGGGGATCACGGTCTTAATTAATTAAGAAACACTTAACCATATTAGCATGTAGTGGGACATGAGGGGTTAAGTGGGTGCCTGGGGTGGCATGTGGAATCTAGTGGGTTGCCTTGGGTGGCAATAGAAAATACGATTAGAATACTTAACCAAGTGGAAACATGTAATTAAACATGATTAAAGGGTTAAGTGGGATACACTAGATATGTGACAAGCTTAGGTGGGTAGCTTGTGGGGGCCCATTTCAACCAATATCCCAAACGTATCGTTGTGGGCTCGACTCTAGTCGGGTGACGGGACACGCATATTGGGCTTGACTATAAGAGGACAAACCGGGTTAGCGGTGGCAACGCGGGACCAACGGGTTTCATATGCGTGTGTGGACCCGGGCTGGTTGGTAAGTCGTTGTTGCATCGTGTAGATATAAAGTCGTGCACTGTTGATATTATCTGGTAGCCACTTTAGGGGAATGATACACCCCAATCGTGGGACCAGCACGGGTATCTACGGTAGGGAGCCGATCGCTGGGGAGTAGTGGGTACACCTAATAAAGATAGGGGCAGACGGCACCTATGTAGGGGTACACGAAACTACTGGGTGAAATTACTAAGTACACCTAGTGGAGATAGGGGCAGACGGCACCTATGTAGTGGGCTAGGGGTACACGAGACTACTGGGGAAAGTTTCTAAGTCCTTGGAAGGGATCAACCTTTAAGTAGGAATGACTGGTGTGGTGCAGTTAGTAATTATCCTTGGGTGCGTAGATACGTCTTTACGGTTATCTTAGTTTATCCTAAGTCTACCAAGCTGCTTAGTGTAGCCATTCATCCCCAGATATTACCGTAGGTCAAGTTTATGTCTTCTCTGGTTACTTTAAGGGTTGTATCGTTAAAGTTATAGGACTCACTCAGACTTATGTCTGACCCCGTTGCTTTTATCTTTTTCCAACCCTCAGGTCCTACGGTGGATCCTAGCAGTAGTGGAGCTTGATCAGATTGCTGTACCAGTCTTTAGGAGCTTGGGTAGATGTAAAGGTCCAGTTATCCAGTTATCTTTTCTTTTGTTCTGGCTATTGTATGAGAGAGTAGGATTATGTACTTCTTTATTTTGATGGATATTGTACTTGACTTTTATCGTGGTTTTATGATGTAACCAGACATGTTTATTTCCGCTGTTATGAGATGATGTTTTAAATTTCAAGTACTATTTATATCTGTCTTGTTGTAATTTTTCTGTTCTATATTCACTAAAATACTCCACCGATGCTATGGCATTCCCATAGTGAGTGACCATAGCGGGCGTGGGGTGTTACACGTGGTATCAGAGCAAAGGTTACCGGAACAGATAAAATTTTTAGAAAACTATTTTTTCTAAAACATTTTTGAAAGAGATATTTTCAAAAACATGTCTTTTAAAAGAAAAGTTTTTGAAAGAAAAGCATAATCCCCAATAGCCATATCTATATCCTTCGAATTCTCCATTTTGAATCTTTCCTCTTTCGTTTCAGCATGGCCGAGAATCTTAACTTTCCGGAGGGTGTGACGGTACCAGTATGGTATAGGAGATTGATGGAGGCTAGGGCCACCACTGCGGGTCCAGCAAATGTTCCTCCACCAACCGTAGCACCCGATCTTCCTCCTCCCACTCCTCCTCGCACGGATACTTTTGCTAAGACTTGTAAGGAATTTAAAGCTATGGGAGGGAAACCTTTTCAAGGATCTGAAACTTTTGTGGAGGCTAGAGATTGGCTTAAGGAGGTGGAAGAATTGATAGATATCTTTGAGATGGAAGAAGGAAAGAAGGTCAAGTTGGCTGCTTGGTTAATGAAGGGAGAGGCCTCATTCTGGTGGGAGGTCACTAATGGAGAACGCCCCGTTGACTCTTGGGCGGATTTTAGGCAAAGATTTGTGGCAAAGTTTCTCTCAAGGGCGGAGGAAAACTTGTATATGGAAAGATTCTTGACTCTAAAGCAAGGGAATCTCTCGGTGAAGGAATATGTCAACAAGTTTAATCAATTGGCAAGGTTTGGCCTAGACATGGTGAATACACCGGAGAAGAAGGCTTTGAGGTTCGTGAAAGGCTTGAATGAACCAATGCATGGGTTGGCTATGACTCATATCCCTATGGGGGCCACCTTTGAGAAGCTAGTTGACATGGCACTCATGTACGAAGAAGAGAAGGGTCCCAATGCTAATAGGGCACCCGAGAAGAAGGGAGATCAAAAGAGACCTCAGCAACAACAGCAAAGCAAAGGTGGGAAAGACAACGGTGGCAAAGGCAAGAAGAAGAAGTGTTTCAATTGTGGGACACCTGGCTACCTAAGCAAGGATTGTCGCAAGAAGAAAAAGACTGGCTGCTTCCACTGTGGCGAAGCAGGGCATCTAGTGAAAGATTGTCCTAAGAAGGGGCAAAGGACGGGATCTACCTCAGGAGGACAGGTGCAAGCTCTTATGGCACCGAGTCAGGCTAGGGGGCAAGTACAGGCTCTCGCAGTTCCACCGATTCAGGAGAGAGGTAGAACTATTTCCGTTGAAAGTCTGGTTTTTCTATTTGACCATCCTGTCCGTACATTGTTTGATTCAGGCGCATCGCATTCGTTTATCTCATCATTAGTTGAGTCACTGCACTTAGACACCAGTCTGGTAGATGATCCCTTGGTTGTTTCAAACCCAATTGGGGGCTCCACTTATTTGTCCATGATATGTTTGGGTTTGAAGATTTCTATACTTAGCATTGAGTTTAGATGTGATGCTTTTGTGTTGGGCTTCACGGGCTATGGGTTGATTTTGGGCATGGACTGGTTATCCAGTAATGGTGCCGTTCTTGATTGCGAAAGGAGAGTTGTTAGGCTCATGACCCGTTTGGGTAACACTCTCGAGATTTCTTGTAATCCCAGGGACTCTGTTATGCTAAGTTATCTTGAATCACTTGACGCTTCAGTCGAGAGTTTACAATCTGTTAGAGTGGTCCGGGAATATCCGGATGTGTTTGAGGAGGTGAAGGGCTTACCTCCGAAGCGGGAGATTGACTTCCGAATATATCTGGTGGATAATGCTAAACCGGTATCTTTACCAGTGCGCCACATGGCTCCTCGTGAGAGGAGGGAACTCCATAAGCAAGTAGGGGAGTTGCTTGAGAAGGGGTTCATAAGACGGAGCATATCGGAGTGGGGTGCTCCAGTAGTATTTGCTACAAAGGCGGATGGGTCCCTCAGACTTTATGTAGACTACAGAGAACTCAACAAGCTCACAAAGAAGAATAGACACCCATTGCCG
Organism: Allium sativum; assembly: GCA_030737875.1. Taxonomy (NCBI): domain Eukaryota; kingdom Viridiplantae; phylum Streptophyta; class Magnoliopsida; order Asparagales; family Amaryllidaceae; genus Allium; species Allium sativum. The sequence goes on along the minus strand of CM060919.1, from coordinate 117,820,913 downwards.
AGGATTGATGACCTTTTCGATCAGTTGGTTGGCGCTTCAGTATTTTCTCAGTTGGACTTAGCCACGGGGTTTCATCAGTTGAGGGTGGCTGAGGATAGCATAGACAAGTCTGCCTTTAGAACTCCGGATGGTTTCTATGAGTGGCTGGTGATGCCATTTGGGTTGACGAACGCCCCTGCATACTTTGTTGATTTGATGAGTAGGGTGTTCAGGGAGTTCCTTAATAAATTCGTGGTGGTCTTTGTGGATGATATCTTAGTATTTTCTAAGAGTGAAGAAGAGCAAGCCCTACATTTAGGGGAGGTATTGAAGACTCTTCGAGCACATAGCCTTAAGGCTAAATTCTCTAAATGTCACTTCTGGAGGAAAGAGGTGCGGTTCTTGGGGCACGTGGTCTCCAAGGAAGGGATAGCTGTGGATCCCGCGAAGGTAGTATCAATTCAGGATTGGAAGGTTCCGAAAAATGCTACCGAAGTAAGAAGTTTCTTGGGGTTGGCGGGTTATTATAGGAAGTTTATTAAAGACTTCGCGAAGATATCAGCCCCATTAACCCGCTTAACGAAGAAGAATCTTGTTTTCACATGGGACGTAGATTGTGATGATGCGTTCCGACGGTTAAAGAGAGCTTTAACCACCGCTCCAGTTTTAGTGTTGCCGGATGGGAGCAAGCCATTTGTTGTCTATATTGATGCTTGTGGGACAGGACTTGGCGCAGTCTTAATGCAAGAGGGAAGGGTAATAGCCTATGGTGGAAGGCAGTTGAGGGCACATGAGAAAAATTACCCTACTCATGATTTAGAGTTGGCCGCTATTGTTTTTGCGCTTAAGATTTGGCGCCATTATCTTCTTGGTGAGAGATTCGAATTGTTCACTGACCATAAATCATTAAAGTACTTGTTTTCTCAGAAGGATTTGAATCTGAGACAGCAAAGGTGGATGGAATTCTTAGCATCCTATGATTTCGAGATAGCGTATACCCCTGGCAAGGGTAACGTGGTGGCGGACGCCCTGAGCAGGAAGAGGTTATCCTTGAGTCCATTGTTCGTGGAACGACGAAGCTTGGAATTTATCTCGATGTTTGATTTCAGACCTTCCATTGACTATGTACCCGGTTTGCTAGCTTCTTTGGAAGTTAGACCTACTCTTTTGGGGCGGATTGGAGAAGCACAGAGGGACGACCCACAGTTGGTTGAGTTGGTGGAGAAACTCATAAGGGGGGAGTCGTCCAGCCATTTGAGTAGGTACACCCTAGACGATAGGGGGTGCTTGCGTAGAGACGGTAGACTTTGTGTACCGCAAGACGAGGGTTTGAGGAAGGCTATTCTTGATGATGCACACCGTTCTAGGATGACTATTCATCCCGGTGGGGACAAGATGTACCAAGACATGAAGAGGGTTTTCTTCTGGGCCGGTATGAAGAAAGACGTGGCCGAGTATGTCGCTCGATGTTTGGTGTGCCAACAAGTGAAGGCGGAGCAAAAGAAACCTGGTGGGTTGCTTCACCCATTGGAAGTTCCGCAATGGAAGTGGGATAGCGTCTCGATGGATTTTATTGACGGGTTGCCCAGATCGAGGAAGGGTAATACAGGAATTTGGGTGGTGGTAGATAGACTTACTAAGAGCGCCCATTTTATACCTGTGAAGAGCAAGAGGACTGCTCCATGGCTAGCTTCAGTATATCTTCGAGAGATAGTTCGATTACATGGGGTACCCTCTAGCATAGTGAGTGATCGAGATCCTATCTTCACTAGCGAGTTCTGGAAAAGTTTGCAAGAAGCAGTGGGGACTCAATTGTGTCTGAGCACCGCATATCATCCTCAGACAGACGGCCAGACTGAGAGGGTGAATCGTGTTCTAGAAGACCTTTTGAGGCTTTGTATTTTAGAGGTACATGGGAAGAGCATCTTCCATTGGTGGAGTTCGCATATAATAACAGCTTTCAGTCCAGTATTGGTATGGCTCCTTTCGAAGCTCTCTATGGAAGGCCTTGTCGATCACCTACATGTTGGTGGGAATCTACGGATAAGATCTTGCTTGGGCCTGATATGGTTAGGGAGACTTCTGAGAAGATTGACTTGATTCGAAGAAGGATGAAAGCAGCGCAGGATAGGCAAAAATCTTATGCGGACAAGAGAAGGACGGATCTTGAGTTTGAGGTTGGGGATATGGTTTTTGTCAAGGTATCTCCGTTGAGAAATGTTGTTCGCTTTGGATCCATTGGGAAGTTAGCACCGAGGTTTGTTGGGCCGTTTCCTATTAAGGAAAGGATTGGACGGATGGCATATAGAGTAGAGTTGCCCGACAGACTTAATGGTGTACATGATGTATTCCATGTGTCCCATTTGAGGAAATGCTTACATGAGACCGCAGAGGTGGTAGAGCCGAGCTTGCTTAGAGATATAGAGATAGAACGTGATGCGACTATTCGACGAGCTCCTACTCACATCCTTGGGTCAGAGACTAGGAAATTGAGGAATCGAGAGGTTCAGCTAGTCAAAGTGCAATGGGGAGAAGATGAGAGCAACGCAACTTGGGAGACGGAAGCGAAGATGCGTTCATTGTACCCATTTCTTTTTGAGGGTATGTCTTTACTTTCTCCTCTATCATTGTCTAGTATTTATCTTATCTTTAGTATATCCTCTCATTAGTACTGATTGACCTTTAGATAGGGTAAACCTATGGTTGAAACATGTGTTTGAGACATGTTATGGTTGATGGATGCAAGTGGATGCAAGTGGTTGCTAGTGGTTGCTCGTGGATGCATGTACACACACTTTAGGCACTAGATCGGCTCAATCACTTCATATTGCATATTGCATAAAATTGTGTGTAGGAAGCTATATTTATGGATGTATAATGATTGTGTTATCATATGGGTGATGCATTTTGGTGAATGATTGTGCACTCATGTAGATATTGTATGTGTCGATAGGGTTCTCTCGCATACATAATGGATGCATGGCACTATCATGGTTTGCATATGTTCATACATTAGATAGGGAACATATACACACACTTTTGCATATGCTCATACATCATTAGAAATTGTTTTAAGGACAATGGATGCCCGTGTTTTGATGGATTGAGTAGATGGTTGTTTGGATGGTAGGATATGCATTCTCCTTAGCTTAGAGATTTCGGGGACGAAATCCTTTAAGGAGGGGAGAATGTAACACCCCGAATTTTAGTTAATACTAAAATTCACTAATTACAGGATAAATAATCTCAGATGTGGGAACTGGGGGTAACGGGCTGCGTCATTGCGTTCTTCTCGGAAAAATACGCGAAATAGAGTCCGAGTTTTCGAGAATCGGAGTCCGTATGGCCCGGTTAAGGCCCAAAGAAGTTTGCAGAAAATTCAAAAACTAAAAACGGATTTAAAAATTTAAAATTTCAGATTGTGGAATGGAACAGGCGGGGTCAGGCGGGAAGATTCCCGCCCTACCCATGTCGACAGGGCTGTCGACAGGCCTGTCGACAGGGGTGTCGACTTGCCTGTCGACTTGCCTGTCGACAGGGGCGCGCCGTCCAGTGAACCTGGGTGCACCAGGTTGGGTTCTAGGCTGGCTTGGAGGGCAGGGTTCTAGAGATTTCCTAAATCTAACGGACCTAATCTAATCTAGGGTTAATCTAAGGGCCTAAAACACTCTCCCCTTTCTATAAATACACCCTAAACCTACCCTAATCCATACTAAAAATAGAAATGATGGCCTCACGCCGCCAAATTAAATCCTAGAAGGAGCCTCCACTAATTTAAGAAGGAAGTTGCAAGCTAATCCCTCTCTAATCAATCTCTAATCATCACCATCTTCATAGTTAGCAACTAATTCCACTTCATAAGTTTGCTAATCTTGGTTTTGGTGAGTTTCTATCACTTTAACATCAATTGTTAAAGTAAGTAGATTGGGTGTAATGAGACTTATGGTCTTAAATGCGGATTAGTGAGTTTAAATCATTTATAATGATATGCTACTCTATGTTTTTCTATGTTTATGCATAATTAACAAGTGAGTTTATGCATGTTTGATAAGTTGGTTTATGCATGCTTAACAAGTTGGTTTATGCATGTTTAACAAGTGAGTTTATGCATGTTTGATAAGTTGGTTTATGCATGCTTAACAAGTTGGTTTATGCATGTTTAACAAGTGGGTTTATGCATATTTAATAAGTGGATTTATGCAAGTTTAACATGATATGCAAGTTATGCATGCTTATGAAAGTATGTGAATGTTTATGCAAGTATGTGAATGCTTATGCAAGTATGTAAATGCTTATGCAAGTATGTGAATGCTTATGCAAGTTATGTGTATGCTTAAATGCATGTTTAACATGTTATGCAAGTTATGAGAATGCTTATATGCAAGTTCAACATGTTATGCAAGATATGTGTATGATAATATGCAAGCTCATATGCAACATGTTATGCAAATCATGTGTATGATAATATGCAAGTTTGGGTTATATGTAGTTGGGTTAATATATGCTCATATATGCAAGTTGACATCCTCTTAACCCATGACAAAGTTGTATGCTAAACCCATGATATTTGTGATGATCTTCCCCTTATTTATGTCATGAAATGAGAACGATTTACGTGGGGAACGATGGGGTTGGTAAATATGTTAATAAAAATATGATTGGGTATGATTAAGCATACCATAAAAATAAATTACCATAAGTGGGAATTTACCTATTGAGTTAGGTCTACCCCATGGGAATTTACCTATTGAGTTAGGTCTACCCATGTTATGGAAAATTTGATATTAATTAGGGATAATTAATATGGGGGTGATTAATTAGGTGTAATTAATCGACTAAGACGCGAGGTTGGACTCATTTGTAGTGTAAAACTGCCCGGACCCAACCGGCTTAACCAGTTGCTACAAATGTCAGCCCAATGTGAGAGGTCTTAGCCATAAATTAAATACGTGATTAAAGTAAAGACACGAGGTTAGACTCTGTTATGACGTAAGACTGCCCGGACCCTACCGGCTTAACCAGGCGGTCATAACAGCCAGTCTAATGTGGGAGGTCTTTATGGGGGATCACGGTCTTAATTAATTAAGAAACACTTAACCATATTAGCATGTAGTGGGACATGAGGGGTTAAGTGGGTGCCTGGGGTGGCATGTGGAATCTAGTGGGTTGCCTTGGGTGGCAATAGAAAATACGATTAGAATACTTAACCAAGTGGAAACATGTAATTAAACATGATTAAAGGGTTAAGTGGGATACACTAGATATGTGACAAGCTTAGGTGGGTAGCTTGTGGGGGCCCATTTCAACCAATATCCCAAACGTATCTTTGTGGGCTCGACTCTAGTCGGGTGACGGGACACGCATATTGGGCTTGACTATAAGAGGCCAAACCGGGTTAGCGGTGGCAACGCGGGACCAACGGGTTTCATATGCGTGTGTGGACCCGGGCTGGTTGGTAAGTCGTTGTTGCATCGTGTAGATATAAAGTCGTGCACTGTTGATATTATCTGGTAGCCACTTTAGGGGAATGATACACCCCAATCATGGGACCAGCACGGGTATCTACGGCAGGGAGCCGATCGCTGGGGAGTAGTGGGTACACCTAATAAAGATAGGGGCAGACGACACCTATGTAGGGGTACACGAAACTACTGGGTGAAATTACTAAGTACACCTAGTGGAGATAGGGGCAGACGACACCTATGTAGTGGGCTAGGGGTACACGAGACTACTGGGGAAAGTTTCTAAGTCCTTGGAAGGGATCAACCTTTAAGTAGGAATGACTGGTGTGGCGCAGTTAGTAATTATCCTTGGGTGCGTAGATGCGTCTTTACGGTTATCTTAGTTTATCCTAAGTCTACCAAGCTGCTTAGTGTAGCCATTCATCCCCAGATATTACCGTAGGTCAAGTTTATGTCTTCTCTGGTTACTTTAAGGGTTGTATCGTTAAAGTTATAGGACTCACTCAGACTTATGTCTGACCCCGTTGCTTTTATCTTTTTCCAACCCTCAGGTCCTACGGTGGATCCTAGCAGTAGTGGAGCTTGATCAGATTGTTGTACCAGTCTTTAGGAGCTTGGGTAGATGTAAAGCTCCAGTTATCCAGTTATCTTTTCTTTTGTTCTGGCTATTGTATGAGAGAGTGGGATTATGTACTTCTTTATTTTGATGGATATTGTACTTGACTTTTATCGTGGTTTTATGATGTAACCAGACATGTTTATTTCCGCTGTTATGAGATGATGTTTTAAATTTCAAGTACTATTTATATCTGTCTTGTTGTAATTTTTCTGTTCTATATTCACTAAAATACTCCACCGATGCTATGGCATTCCCATAGTGAGTGACCATAGCGGGCGTGGGGTGTTACAAGAAGATAACTAGGGAAATTAAGGAAGCGGATCGGTCCTAAATATCTGCGGTGGCATGCATGTAAATTAACTAGATTGGTCTTAATTTATTAAAGTGGATCGGCACTGTATGGTGCCACGTGGTTTGAAAACATTGCAATAGTGGATCGGTCCATACATGAAACAAACAGATCGATATATTCAGAAATGAAAAGTGTATGGTCCCATGCAATTTTTTCTGGATCGGTCCATTCAATAAAATGTGGATCGGTGCATTCAAATTAAATTGGGTCGGTTATTGTTAAAAGCGGTGGTAGAACTGTAAATACGGACCATGACAACTGTATACAACTATAAATTGGACCAGTGGCATTTCTATAAATAGTTTTTGGTCGACCCAAGTTTATGGCCGACCCAAACTCTGCACCCCGTAATTACAAGACTACCACTACCTCCAGATTTCATCTATAAATAGGCACTTGCTCCACAATTCAAGGGTCCATTTCCTCTACCACGAAGGGCTGCCCAAACAATTTCTCTACTATTTTGAAGTCCCTTTAATGGCTTCCTAAGCTTGCTCCATAATCCTCTAACAACATGAAGATCAAATCAATTCAATTCTCCATCCAAAATCGATCTAGCTCAATTCTATTGATTTCTAATCGCCATTAACCATCTCTAAAAGCTCGGATCTACCACTAACTTCATGGGGAGGTCAAGGAAAATTATCTAATCACGAGTTTCAATCAATTCTTCTATGAGTTCAAGCGAGATCTAAAAGCTAAAAGAGAGCAAAGTGAAGAAAATCATTGTAAAAAGGAAGCATGAGCGTAAATGAAATGTATAAGAGGATAAACTTTGCAAATCTCTTCATGATAGTGAAAAATACTTCAAAAGTGGACGTAGATCTTTGTTAAGATCGAACCACTATAAAAATCCTGTGTCTTTTATTTGATTTTCTCCGCTTATTTTGCGATTGTGGTCGTTTTAATCTCTAAACATAATTGGTGAAGTGCATTTTTTGCACCTTTGGTGTTGGGATCAAATTTAGATTTCAAGATTTGGCGCCCACCGTGGGGCCGCGTTTGCATCTTCTTCCTTCACATTGAAGTTCTAAGCTTACTTCTACCATAGATTCCGCAAATCTAATATCTAGGCCAACCGACGAATTATCTTCTAAATTCAAAGCCTTGCCCAAAATAATGGAGAAATCTAAGAGTACTAGTAATGCCATTGAAGAAAACAACTGTTGCTAACAACGAAACTACTCCACTTGCCAATCATTTTGAAATTGGAGAAAATTCCACCGCCGGAGCTGGAGTGACAAAAGCCGAATTAGACGTTGTCATCGCTAATTTGATTCAACGCATGGAAGCGTCTAACAAAGCTTTAATCGATGCTAATAAAACTCTCGTGGATGCTAATCAAGCTTTTATGGATAAAGTGAGCGCTCTGCTAAACGTTCAAGCAAATCCAGTACTTCCTCTGAAAATCCATGTCAACCTTGAAAAGAATGCAAATTCATCAGCCTTCGATCCTCATAATGACAACTTGGAAGGATTTGTTGGCGAAGACGATGCTAATGTCGAAGACTCCAAATTGAAAGCTAAAAACCAGTCCGATCGAAACAACCGACGAGTTGCAAGTCCCGTCAAGGGGCACCTTCCAATAATGGAAGTAAAAAGTCTAGATTTTCTTAATGTGATCGCTCGCAACAACGAGCATCCGGAAAAGAGATCGAAGTCCGCTCCCCGGAATGACACAACTCGAAGGAATATATTGCGGATATGGTGAAGCAATTTATGAAAGACAACTTGCCTCACAAGGATAGCGAAAGGGAACGGGACTTCTCTCTCGGCAAAATCCATTCACAAAGAGGATCCGTAAGGCTAAGTTCCCAAAAAGTTCATTCATCCTACTATGCCTCCGTACAATGGAAATTCTGATCCGAATCACTTCTTATACAAATACGAGTGGCACACGAATGCAGCCAAGGCAACGGACGAGATCAAATGCTTATGTTTCCCACTCTAACTAAAGGGTGTCGCATCATTGTGTTTCACAAGACTGCCAACCAAGTCCATCGACCGATTTGGTGATTTGACTTTGAAATTCAAAGAGCAGTTCGGGTTGCAGGATACAAAGGCTAAGGATGTCATTTCTCTTACATCGATGAGGCATAATCCGGGATAATCTGTTAAAGCTTTTCTCAAAAGGTTTAATGATGTTGTATTTGAAGTAGGGAATCTTGAATCTCGCATGATCTTATTGTCTCTAATCAGCGCCATAGACGAGAATAGCAAATTTGGTAAATGGATTAAAATGAAAGAACCAAGTACGCTCGAGAAATTCTATAAAAAAACCCGAGGAGTACATGAGAGTCAAAACTAGTCCAGTACCACTTCAGATTATTGATGCTAACCCACTTCTCAAAGATCCCAAAAGTGCTGCTGCTCAATATAACCAGAAGAACACTCAGGGGAAGAAGCGCGCCAATGATGGGAATGGCAACAAGGCTAATAAGAAGTCTCTACTTTTCAACTCATCAGAGCTAACGCCTTTGAATGACACTCCTGAAAATATCTATCTTGCAACAAAGAATTCTGAAGAGTATGCGGAGCCAAATTCGATAGGGATAAGTGACAAAGCAGCAGACTCGGGAAAGTTCTGTAGATTTCACAACGAGCCTGGTCATAACACTAATGAGTGCCGACACCTGAAGAACCTCATCGAGGAGTTGATCATGAAAAACAGGCTTCAACAGTTTGTGAAGAATCCTCAAGCAGCAAAACCTTTTGCAGCCCCCCAGGGGCAAGGGGCACCAAATGATCAGTCTGGACTAAGCAACGTAGCTTCTGCTTAAGCCAATCCAAGGCTGATCATCAACTGAAAAACTTTGGTGGTGCTCCAATTTCAACGGCTCAGAATAAGCGATCAACATCGCCACCGCTTTATTTCATGCTTTATTTCCTACTTTAGTTCATGCTTTACTTTGTGTTTTACTTTCTGTTATATTCGAAACTTCTTGTAAATAGTCTGTAATAATCTGCAAGTGATGCACCGTACATTACTCTACGACTAAGAGCATATCTGTCTGAATGAATTCCTTGCTTGCGAAATTATAAGTCAAATCAAAACTTGCTTAAAAGATAATTTCATATTGCAGGCCATTTGTCAAGCGGTTGTTCTTGTAGCATCCCGACCCCAACAACGCTAATTCAAGTGCCAAATGTTGTAAATATCAACATGCACAAATGCAAAAATAGAGAAGCACCGCCTTGAAAAATGAATGGGAAAGTCACGAAGATCCAAACAACGAATAAGCGCCACGGCAAACAAACACGAGAGCTGTAGCTTTTATCGAAGGGGCACTTCCCTAAGTAAGAAGTTCACAACACCAGTTTCTAAACAGAAATATCCTACCAAGTCGAAAATCCGACAAAGACACTGATAGTTGTCCCGTGAAACGATATAACAGCCGCTTAAACCATTTGCGTAGCATTTGGAATCCCTAGATGCGAAGAATGTAAACCACTTGCGTAACATCTGAAATGTGAAGAGTGTCAATACATTTGCGTAGCATCTGGAATCCCCAGATGGGAAGAATGTAAACCACTTGCGTAGCATCTGAAATATCAGATGTGAAGAGTGTCAATTCATTTGCGTAGCATCTGGAACCCCCAGATGCGAAGAATGTAAACCACTTGCATATCATCTGAAATATCATATGTGAAGAGTGTCAATTCATTTGCGTAATGCGAAGAATGTAACCACTTAGGTAGCATCTGAAATATCAGATGTGAAGAGTGTCCATTCATTGGCGTAGCATCAGGAATCCCAGATGCAAATAATGTAAACCACTTGCGTAGTGTTAACCGGCCTTTTGGTACCTCATAGGTGAAACTCAGGAAGTACAGGAGGAACACCAAAGTGTGATGGAGCCAACAAGCATCGACCAACGACCCTCCCAAAGCACATTTCGCACCTAGCCGGAAGAGAAATTTCGTACCTCATAGGTGCGAAATTTTGCACCCTGACAGGTGCGGAATTTCCCACCTCGACCCAAGTGCGAAATTTCCGTGGCCGACAGCTGGAGGCGCGAATTTCCTGTAGAGGGTCCCCATTTCTACCTACCCCTACCTAACCCCTACCTAACCACTTCCTATAAATACCCCATGGCCTCACACATCAAAGTGAGAGATTCTTGGGCCTTGAGACCTCCATAGAGCTTAATTAATGGCATCTCCTCTTTGAAAAAGAAGAAGGGCAAAATTTTCCATTTTACCATGTCTTGCAAATATAACTATTGTAACTTCATGTAATGAGAGGGTCTCAACCTTGTAATCTTTCAAGTGATCAATAAAATTCCTACCACTCTTCAAAGTGGACGTAGGCCCTCACTGAGGCCGAACCACTATAAATCTCTTGTGTTATTTACTGTTTATATTCTATTTTATGTTCCTGTCTATGCGACTATATTTATAATTCCTAGTAATTAGGAATCTTTGGTGTTTACGACATTTTTTGCAGTCAACATTTGGTGCTTTCACTGAGAAAACTCGGATATTGCGTCTTTCTCGCACATTACCATCTCGATTTCAATGAGCTTAAGGTTCCTTGCCTAACCAGCCGTCGAGTCCGCTCACGATGGTAAAAAAGTCAAAGAACGCAATGATCGGCTCCTCATCCGCCGCCGAGGCCGGTACATCTTATCGACCCCAACCGACGGACATCTTGGCCATTAATGAAAATGAACCTCTAGTTGCGGACCCCGAAGCGCCCATAACCCAAGCGCAAATCCGCACGCTTAATGAAAGATACGAGAATACAACTATCGAGCTTAACCAAGCGCTAAGGAATAACATCGACCTTATGCGGCAACTCCAAGAAAGTCAGTGCGTCGTCGCTCAATTACAATTAGCTCGAAACAATGCCCGACCTCGACCACCAACATCGGAAACTTCCTCTTCCGAGTTGAGGGGCCCGCACCAACGAAGGAGGTTTAGCCTCATCAACAACATCGTCGTCCAAGCAAACGCCCTCGACAACGGCAATGGCAATGGGCATGCTAATGGCAACGGCGACCGTACCACCTGTTACCTATAGCGAGGGCAACTAATATCGGGACCGTTCTCGCTTAGTCATCAATGATGGACCCGCTCCTACTAACCAACCTCCTCCTTGGCAAGACCCAATGGCCGCCCGCCGAAACAACAAACAAACTATTTTGGCGGCCCGTACCCATGCATAACAGGATCTACGTGGCCACGCCCCGCATTCTCATGCACACGTGGATCCCGTTATAGATGTCGAGTACATGGAATAAAATAGCCCAGACATCCACCATAGAAGACGCCCTCGCACCCGAACTTCGGAACCTCGCCAAAATCCATGGGTCCCGATGGCGGACCATCATCCGACCTACCTTCCCGACATGGTCCGAAGAATCATGAGGGAGATGCGAGGGAATGTAGATGATTCATGGGAAGCGCACATTAGGCGCAACCCTTTCACTCGAAGAGTTAATGAAGCCAAATGGCCGTGATGTTTCAGCATGCCGCAGATGCCGCTCTATGAACACACTACTGACCCTTGTGCTTTCTTAAACCGTTATGAATGGCAAATGGAATCCAGCAGGGGCGACGATCCAGTCAAATGCAAATGCTTTTTAGTCTTTCTGTCGGGAACCGCTCTATTATGGTTCTCTCGTCGCCCGCTTGATTCCATTAACAACTTCGGCCAGTTAGCGACATAGTTGGTCAAGCAATTCAGGATGCACATCCCGACTCCATAGAACGCCTTCACCCTTTCCAACCTATACCAAGGGCCCGCAGAGTCGCTCAAAAGCTACCTTTCCAGGTTCAGCATCGCCTTCGCCGAGGTCGAGGTTCCGGATTCGGATCTACGCACCATACTCTTCCAGCTAGCTAAAGGCGTCCTTCCAACTTCTGAATTTGGGGTGTGGATCATCTGAAAGCAACCGAAGAGCCTATATGCTTTCTATGAGAAATCGGGGTAGTACTTATGCCAAGAAGAAGCGAGGCGGAACCGCGTCTCCGAGACCAGTCGCCCTAATATCCCTCGAACGGACACCACTAATAACCGTCCTAAGGGGCGAGAAGCGGGAGGGCCCTCTAATCCGAACGCGGGGGCAGGACCCCTAGGCAAAGATCAAACATTGGGGGGAGGGGCAAGGTGGTCGGGGCAACAATTAGGTACAGATAGAGCCAAGGAAGCCCGACCCCTACCAATCCTATGAGACATACACTCCGCTGAATGAAGATCCGGAAACTATCTACCTAGAGACATGTAACACTTCGCCATACAAGAAACCCCGCGTCAGGGAATCGACCGATTTCGAGAAGAACTCGGGGAGATACTGCAGATATCACGATATGTAAGGGCATAACATAAATGAATGCCACCAGCCAAGGTATGCAATTAAAAAGCTTATCCGAGAAAAGCGGCTTAAACAATACATTCAAGAGCCCTTTCCCCCTGAAACCGGCCCAAAGCCTCCAGTGCCAACTCCTCAAACGGCCGCCAAGACAGCTCCAGGACCGTCTAACACAAGGCGGGGAATTTTGATCAATACCATATGCGGTGGGCCGGGCCCTACGCATGACAGCTTTCGAAAAATGGAGGAATACGTGGGCTCCATTAAACATGCAACCTATGAGACTTGCTCTGATCTCGACGAGTCTATCCCGGACAAGCTCTGAAAAACCATGTGGGACGACATTATCTTCAACAGAAGGGAGTCCACGGGAATTGAAATCTCGACCACCGACCCTTTGGTCATCACCGCCCAAATTGGCACTGCAGCTGTTCAAAATGTATTGGTCGATTCAGGAAGTTCGGTCAACATCATTTTTAAATCCGCCTATGAACTGATGAATTTAGAGGCAAGTGATCTCAAACCATGCCATTCTGCGATCCACGGCTTTAATGGGGCATCCAGCTGTCCGGTAGGGGTCATCGACCTACCCGTCGAACTCGGTACAGGGGATTGAAGCCGAGTCTGAATCCTCACCTTCGTGGTTATCAACATCGACGTACAAAGTCTTTCTTGGACGTCCTTTCCTCACAGAATTTCGCGTTTGCCTATCGTCGTGGTACCTCCTAATGAAGTTTCCAACAGAAAATGGGATCGGAACGGTCAAAGGCGATCAAGTCAATGCTAGAGAATGTTATGCAATAGAATGGAAGAATGCGCGCAATAAGGACAAGCGCAAAGCAGCACCGGTAGCCTTTTGCGCCAAGACCGCCTCCATATAGCAATCAAAGGCGTGTGGGCCATGGCTCAGATGCCACTCCCGTCTATCCGATGACCTCGACCCAAGGACAGACGAAGAGCCTGAGTACGGGAGACCTACTCCAGTCGATCCCACAATAGATGTACCCGTCAGTCTCAATTATCCATCGCGAGTATTAAAGATTGGATCATACCTTCACCCAGCAATCAAAGATGATCTTGTGGATTTCCTAAAGACTAATCTGGACGTATTTGCATGGACTCATTCCGACATGAAGGGCATAGACCCGGCAATCGCCTGCCATTCTTTATGCATAGACCTTCCGATGCCTCCAGTCAAACAAGAGAGCTACTTCCTAGGACCCGACAGATCCAAGGTTGTGACGGCCCGCCCCGCACCAACCGACATTTACTCCATAAGTGCGCTGTACACATGTCCAGTTAGCACGGAACGGGTCGTGAGAAGGAAAGGGAAGAAGAAAATGAACATACAAAGAACCTGTAGAATGTCTCACAGCGCATAGAACAAAATATAATAGTAACATACTTGACATAAAACAGGAGAGACAGTGCATAAGCTGAAAATCAGAACTAAACATCATAGCAGCGGAAATTCAGAATACAGTTTATTACAACTTTCAACTGTCTCAAAGCAAAGTAAGGTAAATGAGGTACACTACTAATGCCCAAGTAGTGACCACCAACGACACAGGGAGAATGTGAATGTATATATATATATATATATAATACGTGGAAGCCTCCTGCCCGCCTCTGAATCAGCTACTCGCACATCACCAGCTAACCTGTCTCTAGTCTGCTCGTGTGAGCACCCAGAGTAATAAGAGGAGACATAAAACTCTGGGTCAGACATAAAGCCTGGTATGAGCGATAAGCATCTAAAGTGAACAATAACAGGTAGACTAAAACATACCTGAACCTGGACCTGCAACCAAAGAGTTAGCACTACATACTGTACACACTCTAAGGTATCATATCAAACTGTGTAAAGATACGGAGGTGGGGGAGGTGTGCATGTCATAATGATGGAAAACAATCAAGCATAGCATCCATCCTCACGTCCCTCACTCAGTGCATAAAGCATACGATATTCACCACTTCGATCACCCAACATTCCTTGCTACGATCACTTTGCCCCATGAAGTCATAAATGGCTTCACTGCACTGATAACGTAGCCACAAATTCCTCGCTATGTCCACTTGGCCCATGAAGTTATTCACCCCATCTGCGCTGGCTCATAGCCTTACCAATCCTTACTATGTCCACTTGCCCCCATGGAGTTATTCGCCCCATCTGCGCTGGCTCATAGTCTTACTACGCATCACCTTGCCCCTCAGGTCATAATGACCCTACTGCACTGATAACGTGGTCTTGCTACCATCACTTTGCCCCTCAGGTCGTAATGACCCTACTGCACTGATAAGTAGCCATCATCCATTCTTAGTGGTGAATCGAAGTTATGAACGTCGACAACTCCTTAGCACACGTCCCGCAGCAAAGTCCAACCATGAAGTGAACTCGTTGGTTCCCAACTGGTTCCGGGATCCTGAGCTCTAACTTCCCCTATTGGACTACCTTTGCATCTCGGGTTATTGGTCAATACTGGGTCGGGTCGGATTCCTCATCAAGCCATCGGTTCGGGTCAGGTTCCCCCTTCTGGTGCGGTTCGGGTCGGCACTCATCTTCTGATGCGGTTCGGGTCGGGCTCCTCTGGGTTCGAGTCAGCTGCTTCTTCTTCTTCGGGTCGGGTCGGTGCTTCTTTTCAGGTCGGGTCGGGTCCTTCTTGGTTCGTGCTTTCGATCCGTCTTCATGCTCCCCTTCATATGCTCCTATCCGATCCGCTTTCCTTGCTCCTGCTCTGATTCGCCTTTGTATTTCTGATCCGATCTGTCCTCTTCGGTCCGATCCGTCTTCTCGATCCGATCCGCTTTTCTCTATCCGATCCGATCCCAGTTCAGCTAGCGTGGCCTTCCTTTTTCCCACTTTTCCCAAGTGTTGGGTTCCGATCCGATCAGATTCTTTGCTCAGTTCCACATATCCGATCCGAGCCCCCTTATCCGATCCGATCCGAACTCTGCACTGTTTTCTGAAACTATTCCAGCAATTGTTTACGCCATTCAACGACGTTTTCGACCATTCTAACTATTGAAATCAATCACAAAGCATTTCATACAGTCATAGCAACATGCATAACCAACCACAAACATCATTCACATCAATATCATAGGTTAAAATGGATCAAACATACCCAAAATCCCATATTTCCCCTTAAGCATGTTTAGGTGAAACTAATAATAGGATTAGCAAAACTTAACCAAATTAACCCAAATTCATATCAGAGGTCTAAAACATCATTTAGGAATTTATGAACATTTTTCCCGAATTTTATCATGCTTGAATTCGCTAATTAGCACTAATCACCCCTAATTAGCCATAATTAGTGTAAAACTATGCAAATCACTCACCTTAGCCACAAAATAAACTAAGATCTGAAATGATTCTCTGATTTGATGCGAATTCCAATACCAAACAGCAGCTCCTTTGTTGATTTGGTGAAGATCCTTCTTGATTAGGGGTTGCTAAGCCAAATCCTTAACCTAAGGGTGATTTGGAGGTGATTTAGAGGTTGGAGGCCATTTTAGGGATCCTTGGTGATAAGTGGAGGCTAGAAAACTGAAATGGAATGATTCTCCATCTCATTTCAGCCCTCCCATAACCCTAATCCCGAAATGGGTTATGGGCCTACTCACTAATCACCCGATTTGGCCCGGTTAAGCAGTTTTTCACCCTCCAAATCTTGTTTCAGCCATATCTCCCAAACGGTAAGTCCGTTTGGCTAATGTGACCACTCTACGGAAAGAGAAACCATCAAACGAATCAAATGGAAGTGGTTTCAGGTCAAAATTCCTTTCCAATCAAAAGTTATGGCCAAAACAGTACCAACTAGGGGCAAAATGGTCATTTAAAAATCAACAAAAATCATAAGCATGGGAAATGACTCTAATAGGTGTTTCCCAAAGTTACATGACCATACGGCTTCACATGGGAAAGAAATAAATATTCTACGATCATATGATGTGTAGAATACGGGTCATTACACTCTCCCCCCCTTAAGAAATTTCGCCCCCGAAATTCCCTAATCCAAACATACACAAAGGTTCCCGCATGCCTATCAATCATAAAACAACAATCAAACATGCAAACAAGCAAAGCAAGTCTATCCTAGCATGTGGAAAACTAAATTGCAAAGTAAATCTTACCAGGCAAAGAGTTCTGGATAAGCCTTCCTAATGCTCTCCTCTGTCTCCCAAGTACAATCATTCTCGTTCTCGCCCCACTGAACCTTGACTGGCTTCACCGACTTCCTTCGAAGTTGCTTCGTATCGTGCTCCACAATACGAATCGGCTTGCGGTTCCCAACCGCCTCGGGTTCTACTTCGAAGTCCTCTAACTGATCAGGTGAAATAGTCACATCTGAGTCGTGAACGAACTTCCTCAGCTGGGAAACATGAAATACATTATGAACTCCCGCCATTTTCTCTGGTAAGCCAACTCTATATGCCAAATTCCCGACTAGTTCAAGAACAGGGAATGGGCCAACAAATCTTGGTGCCAACTTGCCTCTCCTGCCAAATCGTATCACGCTTTTCAACGGAGAGATCTTGACAAACACCAAGTCACCAATGGAGAATTTCAAGTCTCTTCTCCTCTTATCAGCATAGCTTTTCTGTCTATCTTGAGCAGCTTTCATTCGTTGTTGAATGATCTTAATCTTATCGAAAGTTTCTCTCACCACATCTGGTCCAAGCACAAACTTCTCGCCAGTCTCTATCCAACATGATGGTGAGTTGCACGGTCTTCCGTACAAAGCTTCATATGTAGCCATACCAATACTGGATTGGTAGCTATTATTATATGCAAATTCTACTAGATGCAAATAGTCATCCCATGATCCACCAAAATCCAATATACAAGCTCTCAAGAGATCTTCCAATATACGATTCACCCTCTCCGTCTGACCATCAGTTTGAGGATGATATGCGGTACTGAGATGTAATCTTGACCCTAGAGCCTCTTGTAAGCTCTTCCAAAACCCACTAGTGAACAACGGGTCTCGGTCACTCACAATGCTTTTGGGTACTCCATGAAATCTCACTACCCACTTCATATACACTTCTGCCAACTTGGCTGCCGTTCTGGTCGATTTGACTGGTATAAATCTTGCGCTCTTAGTCAATCGATCCACAATTACCCAAATGCTATCATATCCCGATCTAGTCCTTGGTAAGCCATCGATGAAATCCATCGAGACTTGCTCCCATTTCCATTCGGGAATTTCTAATGGTTGTAACAATCCACTAGGCTTCCTTTGCTCGGCTTTAACTAGCTGGCAATTCATGCATTTGGATATAAACTTCCCAACGTCTCTTTTCATCCCTTCCCAGTAGTAAGTCTGTCTCATGTCTTGATACATCTTATTACCACCGGGATGTATAGTCAGTTTTGAGTGATGACATTCTCTAAGCACTTCATCCCTCAAACCATTCACGTTGGGCACAACTAGTCTTCTATTCTTGCGAAGCCATCCATCTCGATCAAGCCCATACACATTCATCTCCTCATCGATACCCATCTCTAACTTGGAGATGGTTTCCAATAGGTTAGGATCGTCCCTCCGACTAGAACCAATCCGCTCTATCAAAGTGGGTCTGATCGTCAAACTAGCTAGCATAACCGGATCCAATTCGCACCTTGGTCTGAAATCAAACCCCGCGATATACTCCAGTTGCTTCCATTCAAGGAACATTGCCCCTAAGCTGGCATGTCTCCTACTCAAGGTATCGGCTACGCATTACCTTTCCCAGGTGTATACGCGATATCAAAATCATACGAAGCCAAGAACTCTAACCATCTCTGCTGACGGAGATTCAGATCTTTCTGAGAGAAGAGATACTTTAACGATTTATGATCGGTAAACAGCTCAAATCTTTCTCCCAAGAGATAGTGTCTCCACATCTTCAGTGCAAATACAATCGCTGCCAATTCCAAATCATGGGTAGGATACTTCTTCTCATGCGGCTTTAGCTGTCGACTAGCATAAGCAACAACCCTACCTCCTTGCATCAATACTGCACCTAGTCCGGTGCCACAAGCATCTGTGTATACCGTCATCTCTTCATTCCCTTTAGGAATGACTAACACTGGCGCATGCGTCAACCTCTCTTTTAGACTTTTGAAGGCATCCTCACACACTCCGTCCCAGACGAAGGACTGATTCTTCTTAGTCAACTGAGTCAACGGTGCTGCTATCTTGGAGAAGTCATGGATAAACTTACGATAATATCCAGCTAATCCCAAGAAACTTCTTACATCTGTAGCATTCTTGGACGTAGGCCAATCCTGTACCGTAGCCACCTTCGCAGGGTCCACGGCAATACCACTCTCGGAAATAACATGACCCAAGAATCTTACTTCCCTTCTCCAAAAACGACACTTGGAGAATTTCGCTTTCAATTGGTGTTTCCTCAACACCTCCATCACTATCCTCAAGTGCCCCTTGTGTTCCTCCTCTGTTCTTGAATAAACAAGGATATCATCCACGAACACAAGAACAAACTTATTCAACTGATCTCTGAAAACTCGATTCATAATATCCACAAAATAGGCTGGTGCATTGGTCAACCCAAATGGCATAACCAACCACTCATAAAATCCAGACGGCGTCCTAAATGCCGTTTTCGGAACACTCCCATCTGCTACTCGAAGCTGATGAAATCCTGTCGCGAGGTCCAACTGGGAGAACACTCTAGCTCCTTCCAGATGATCAAACAAATCATCTATCCGCGGTAGAGGATACTTATTCTTCCTCGTCACCTTATTCAACTCGCGATAGTCCACACACAAACGAAGGGAACCATCTGCCTTAGTGGCAAATACAACCGGTGCTCCCCACTCGGAGACACTCCTTCTAATCAATCCCCTCTTCAAAAGATTGCTGACTTGTACCCCGAGCTCTCGCTGCTCCTTTGGTGCCATACGACGAAGTGGCATCACTATAGGTCTGGCATCTTTCACTAAATCAATACGGAACTCAATCTCTCGGTGTGGTGGAAGCCCGGTCACCTCCTCGAAGACGTCCGGATACTGGCCAACCACGGGCACATCTGACAACTCATCCTGCGGGATGTCGAGGGAATTTACAAAACTAGCCATAACCCCATCACTAGGTAGACTACCAAACACTACCCTCCGCCCATCATCCGCCCTCACTGTCACCAAAAAGCCCTCACAGTCTACCACCACCCCGTATCTTTGGAGCCAATCGACTCCCAATATAATGCCATACCCAGTAAAGCCCAAAACAAAGCAATCACATACAAACATACATCCATGACTCGATAAGACCAAATTCCTGCAAATCATACTAAGGCTAGTCGAACCACCAATCGGGTTCGTCACAATCAATGGTCTATCGACTATCTCGGGTTCCAGTTCCAACCTATCTACCAGGTCACTAGATATGAAGGAACGGGAAGCCCCAGTATCAAACAAAACTCGAACTGGTATATCATAAATAGAAAGCATACCTTGAATGACAACATTCTTTCCTTTCCCGCCGCAGTTGGGGCATTCGACGAAGAAGGAATAGCATCAAGAGCATATGCTTTCACAATCTGCTTCTCCTTAAGAGGTTGCGGACACTTATCTTTCTGATGTCCCACTTGACCACAGTTGTAGCACTTCCTTTCCGCTGGCTTGGCCCGACATTCCTTAGCATAATGGCCTTTCTTTCCACAGCTGAAGCACTCAATATCCTTCTTGCTCTTTTTCTGGCCACCTTTAGATTGGTCCTGCTTCCTCTTATTCTGAGAATTATTCTTGCCTCCACCGCCTGCTTGCGGCTTTGGCCCTTCCGCAGATGCAGCCTCAGTCTTTGACTTAGGGTAAAGACTCTCTGACCTCAAAGCTTTCCCTACAATCGATTCAAAAGTCTCATCGATGTGGTTAATGAGCCTCTCCCCGATGTACCCATCCAGACCAGTAATGAACTTCTCATTCTTCTTCTCAGGAGTATCAATGAGAGACAGTCCATACTTCGACAAAGTGTCGAACTCAGCAATATAATCAGAAACTGCCCTTCCGTTCTGCTTGAGTTCCAAGAACCTCTTAAACAACACTGACTTCTGGGCAGCTGGAATGAACTTCTCGCTAAAGCGAGCCCTGAACTGATCCCAAGTAACTTGGTCCTCTGGAGTAGCTGTTCTAATGGCATTCCACCAATTCATCGCTCGCCCTTGTAGCTGACGAGACGCTAGCCTTCTCTTCATCGCATCCTCAAGACCCAAGTCATCAAAGATACGATCACAGCAATCCATCCAATCTTGAACATCTGTGGCCGACTCCGTTCCATGGAACGGCTTCCCACCAAGATTAGTGTAATCTTTGCACAACTTGGCGAAATCGACCCTAGGCGCCTGCACTACTGGGCCAACACCAACTCCGGGATTGGGAATTGCCCCTTGCACTTCTCTAAGCATGTCTCTCATGAGGTTAGTAAACATAGCCCTCATGTCAGCGGCATTCCCTTGGTTGGTCCCTCTACCAGCACCCCTCGTCTCTCGGCTCATCGTTAATCTGTAAAAAGGGAAACGATTAACGACCCCACAGTGGTGCTAGTGCAGTGTGACTTCATCTTCATACTACTAATAGTATATACATACATAGCTTTTGAAAACCAAAGTAATCACAAATACGCTCTCTCGTAAACGTACTAACTCTCCCTAGTGTCTTTCCCTAGGTTAACTACGCAACCTAGAGCTCTGATACCAAGTGTGACGGCCCGCCCCGCACCAACCGACATTTACTCCATAAGTGCGCTGTACACATGTCCAGTTAGCACGGAACGGGTCGTGAGAAGGAAAGGGAAGAAGAAAATGAACATACAAAGAACCTGTAGAATGTCTCACAGCGCATAGAACAAAATATAATAGTAACATACTTGACATAAAACAGGAGAGACAGTGCATAAGCTGAAAATCAGAACTAAACATCATAGCAGCGGAAATTCAGAATACAGCTTATTACAACTTTCAACTGTCTCAAAGCAAAGTAAGGTAAATGAGGTACACTACTAATGCCCAAGTAGTGACCACCAACGACACAGGGAGAATGTGAATGTATATATATAATACGTGGAAGCCTCCTGCCCGCCTCCGAATCAGCTACTCGCACATCACCAGCTAACCTGTCTCTAGTCTGCTCGTGTGAGCACCCAGAGTAATAAGAGGAGACATAAAACTCTGGGTCAGACATAAAGCCTGGTATGAGCGATAAGCATCTAAAGTGAACAATAACAGGTAGACTAAAACATACCTGAACCTGGACCTGCAACCAAAGAGTTAGCACTACATACTGTACACACTCTAAGGTATCATATCAAACTGTGTAAAGATACGGAGGTGGGGGAGGTGTGCATGTCATAATGATGGAAAACAATCTAGCATAGCATCCATCCTCACGTCTCTCACTCAGTGCATAAAGCATACGATATTCACCACTTCGATCACCCAACATTCCTTGCTACGATCACTTTGCCCCATGAAGTCATAAATGGCTTCACTGCACTGATAACGTAGCCACAAATTCCTCGCTATGTCCACTTGCCCCATGGAGTTATTCACCCCATCTGCGCTGGCTCATAGCCTTACCAATCCTTACTATGTCCACTTGCCCCATGGAGTTATTCGCCCCATCTGCGCTGGCTCATAGTCTTACTACGCATCACCTTGCCCCTCAGGTCATAATGACCCTACTGCACTGATAACGTAGTCTTGCTACCATCACTTTGCCCCTCAGGTCGTAATGACCCTACTGCACTGATAAGTAGCCATCATCCATTCTTAGTGGTGAATCGAAGTTATGAACGTCGACAACTCCTTAGCACACGTCCCGCAGCAAAGTCCAACCATGAAGTGAACTCGTTGGTTCCCAACTGGTTCCGGGATCCTGAGCTCTAACTTCCCCTATTGGACTACCTTTGCATCTCGGGTTATTGGTCAATACTGGGTCGGATCGGATTCCTCATCAAGCCATCGGTTCGGGTCAGGTCCCCCCTTTTGGTGCGGTTCGGGTCGGCACTCATCTTCTGATGCGGTTCGGGTCGGGCTCCTCTGGGTTCGAGTCAGCTGCTTCTTCTTCTTCGGGTCGGGTCGGTGCTTCCTTTCAGGTCGGGTCGGGTCCTTCTTGGTTCGTGCTTTCGATCCGTCTTCATGCTCCCCTTCATATGCTCCTATCTGATCCGCTTTCCTTGCTCCTGCTCTGATTCGCCTTTGTATTTCCGATCCGATCTCCTCTTCGGTCCGATCCGTCTTCTCGATCCGATCCGCTTTTCTCTATCCGATCCGATCCCAGTTCAGCTAGCGTGGCCTTCCTTTTTGCCACTTTTCCCAAGTGTTGGGTTCCGATCCGATCAGATTCTTTGCTCAGTTCCACATATCCGATCCGAGCCCCCTTATCCGATCCGATCCGAACTCTGCACTGTTTTCTGAAACTATTCCAGCAATTGTTTACGCCATTCGACGACGTTTTCGACCATTCTAACTATTGAAATCAATCACAAAGCATTTCATACAGTCATAGCAACATGCATAACCAACCACAAACATCATTCACATCAATATCATAGGTTAAAATGGATCAAACATACCCAAAATCTCATATTTCCCCTTAAGCATGTTTAGGTGAAACTAATAATAGGATTAGCAAAACTTAACCAAATTAACCCAAATTCATATCAGAGGTCTAAAACATCATTTAGGAATTTATGAACATTTTTCCCGAATTTTATCATGCTTGAATTCGCTAATTAGCACTAATCACCCCTAATTAGCCATAATTAGTGTAAAACTATGCAAATCACTCACCTTAGCCACAAAGTAAACTAAGATCTGAAATGATTCTCTGATTTGATGCGAATTCCAATACCAAACAGCAGCTCCTTTGTTGATTTGGTGAAGATCCTTCTTGATTAGGGGTTGCTAAGCCAAATCCTTAACCTAAGGGTGATTTGGAGGTGATTTAGAGGTTGGAGGCCATTTTAGGGATCCTTGGTGATAAGTGGAGGCTAGAAAACTGAAATGGAATGATTCTCCATCTCATTTCAGCCCTCCCATAACCCTAATTCCGAAATGGGTTATGGGCCTACTCACTAATCACCAGATTTGGCCCGGTTAAGTAGTTTTTCACCCTCCAAATCTTGTTTCAGCCATATCTCCCAAACGGTAAGTCCTTTTGGCTAATGTGACCACTCTACGGAAAGAGAAACCATCAAACGAATCAAATGGAAGTGGTTTCAGGTCAAAATTCCTTTCCAATCAAAAGTTATGGCCAAAACAGTACAAACTAGGGGCAAAATGGTCATTTAAAAATCAACAAAAATCATAAGCATGCGAAATGACTCTAATAGGTGTTTCCCAAAGTTACATGACCATACGGCTTCATATGGGAAATAAATAAATATTCTACGATCCTATGATGTGTAGAATACGGGTCATTACAAAGGTACTCGAAGAAGAGGTAGACCGCCTGCTAAACAGCAACTTCATCCGCGAAGCCGATTACCCCGAATGGGTCTCCAATCCGGTCCTAGTCAAAAAGGCCAATGGTAAATGGCGAACGGGTATCGACTTCTCTGATTTAAACAAGGCATGTCCCAAAGACAGCTTCCCACTCCCGAAAATCGATCGGTTAGTTGATTCAAACGCCGGATACCAATTGCTATCTTTCATGGATGCCTACTCCGGTTACGATCAGATCCCGATTAATCTCCGTGACCAGGACCATACCTCCTTCATGACGGACCTCGGACTTTATTGCTACTGCGTCATGCCTTTCGGCCTCAAGAATGCCAGTGCCATATATCAGCGGATGGTTAAACGACTCTTCAAAAATCAAAACGGGAAATCCGTGGAGGTGTACGTGGACGACATGTTAGTTAAATAAAAAATATCTAGCAACCACGTCCACTACCTCTCCGAAATGTCCGATGTCCTCCGCCAATACGACATGAAACTCAATCCTCTAAAATGTTCCTTCGGCGTTGCCTCAGGAAAGTTTTTGGGTTTCATCGTCAACGCCCAGGGCATTGAAGCTAATCCCGATAAAATCCGATCCATTTGGGACATCCAAATCCTTAAAAACATCAAGGATGTTCAAAGTTTAAACGGAAAGGTCGCCGCTTTACGTCGATTCATCTCAAAGGCCACCGACAAGTGCATTCCTTTCTTCGATTTACTTCGGAAAGGAAAACGCAATTTCAAGTGGACCCCAGAGTGCGTTTCCGCATTCAAGGAACTTCTAAATCACCTAGAACGGCCACCCATCTTGTCTAAGCCAAAAGACCATGAGGACTTATACGTTTACTTGGCTGTTTCTGCGTAGGCAGTCAGCTCAGCATTAATACGGCTTGAAGATCGTATTCAACGTCCTGTCTACTACATAAGCAAGCGATTGACAGGGGCAGAAAAGAACTACCCGAAGCTCGAAAAGCTGGCATTTTGCTTACTGATTTCCTCTCGGAAGCTCCGGCCATATTTCCAGGCTCATCCCATAAAAGTCTTCACCGACCAGCCACTACGCTCGGTCCTACAACGACCCAAGGCATCCGGTCGACCTCTAAAGTGGAGTATGGAACTAAGCCAGTTCGAGATAACATTCATTCCCCATCGAGCCATCCTCGGACAAGCCCTCGCCGACTTCATAGTAGAGTTCACGGCCCACGAGGAAACTTCCACAGAGGACACTGAGGCCCCCGACGATAAATGGAAGATATTTGTGGACGGGTCCTCCAACAACAAGTGCTCGGGAGCCGGCATCGTACTCATCACTCCCGAGGGACGCTCATTACGCTACGCACTAAAGATAAATTTCCCCTCTATCAGCAATGATGCAGAATAGGAGGCGTTAATAGCCTAACTAAGAATCGCGATCGAACTCAAGCTGAAGATTATCCAGATTTTCTCCGACTCACAGCTCATCGTGCACCAGATAAAGGAAGAGTACCAAACTAAGGGGGAACGACTTGCTCTATACCTAGCTCGAGTACAGGAACTACTCGCTCACTTTGACCACTTCATTATCACTCACATTCCGTGAGAGCAAAATAAAAAGGCTGACTCACTAGCCAGATTAGCAAGTTCCGAAGATCCGCAACTATTGGGGCTCTCCCCCATCGAGGTGCTCAACTCCCCTAGCACCAAGCCAACACAAACCAGTACGGCCATGAGCGCCGAACCCGAGCCGGAATCATGGATGACACCGATCAAAAGCTACTTACAATGGGGGATCCTCCCGGAAAGCCACAAAGAAATGCGAGCACTCACCCGCTAGTCAACCCGCTATCTCCTTATGGATGGGGTACTCTATCGAAGAGGCTTCTCTGTCCCCTTACTTAGATGTGTATGGCCCATGATGACGCCATCAAGGTTCCAACCAGCGTACACGAAGGAGAATGCGGTGACCACACTGGAGGGCAAACCCTGGCCAGAAAGATACTTCGACATGGCTACTACTGGCCCACACTCGACCAAGACGCCACTGATCATGCCCGCAAGTGCGAAAAATGCCAACGCTTCTCAAAGATTCCGGGAGCCCCACCAACAGAACTGACACAAATGACCAACCCATGGCCATTCGCCATGTGGGGAATTGAAATAATTGGGACTCTTCCCACGGCCAGAGGCGGGGCACGATGCGCTGTCATCGCTGTCGATTACTTTACCAAATGGGAAGAGCCCGAAGCCTTCGCCACAATCACTAGCAAGAAAATGATTAACTTCATGGTACGCAACATCATCACCTGGTACGTGGTCCGTTAGGTCATCATTTAAGGCAATGGCACTCAATTCGAGAGCGCAGAGTTCAAATCCTTTTGTTAATGACACGACATCGAAAAAAGGTTCTCGGCCGTAGCAAACCCCTAGGCTAACGGAAAAGTTGAGGCAGTTAACAAAGTTATCAAGTCCATCATCAAGAAGCGCCTCGAGAATGTCAGCGGCATGTGGGCAGATGAACTTCCTTTAGCCCTATGGGCCTACCGGACAACCCATAATACAGCGACCGGGCATACTCCCTTCGCCCTCGCTTACGGGTCTGAAGCCGTCATCCCCATCGAGCTCGAGCTTCAATCTCATCGAGTCACCTACTTCGAACCAAAGACAAACCAAGATTTACTTATGGGATCACTCAACTTACTAGAAGAGAAAAGGAATGAAGCCGATCTACGAGCAGCTGCCAAACGACAACGAGTCGCCCGGTACTTCAACTCTCGAGTCTGCCACAAGGACCTCAACATCGGCGACCTCGTCCTAAAATGGGTATTCCCTCCACCAACAGGCCTCGCTCCTCATTGGGAAGGCCCGTACTCTATCCTACAAAGGCTCAGTGGCGGAACTTTCAAGCTAGCGACCATGGACGGAGTCGAACTACCAAGGCCTTGGACAACGAACATCTCCGCCGCTACTTCTCATAACTTAGTACATGGTTGTGCACGCTTTTCAGCGATGTTTTGTTTTCTAGCAATTCAAGGCATTGTAAAGGCTATTTATGCCAAAAATTACTAGTGGAAATGATGTTCTGCTTTCTATCTCTTTATTCTATGTTTACTCCTCACGTGACATGTTTGATTAATCCTGACAGCTAGTTTTCGTGTAAACTGTCGACCGTTGTGTCTACCTCCAGTATGGGGACCGACACCACCGTCTAAGCCGCGAGCCAACCTTGCGATCTAACCTCATTGGCACCGGCCGACACCCCAAGCACGGGAGCCGGCAACGCTACTCGAGTCCCCGGCCCGTGGCTCGACTGAGTATAAATAACCTCTAACTCGAACCTAGGCCCAAGGCCGAGGCCGAGGATAAATCGTTCGCCCAAGTCCCATGCGACTTGGGGCCACCCAACAGCCAGACGGGGCGATACAAACTCCCATTGAACTATGGGTGATGGTCGAATCTTGGCGCAGCACCGAGACAGACCCTTAAATCGTTACTTCCCCGAAGCTCTCAAGGCTAAGGGGTAGCCCACGACCACGATCAGACTCTACGGGCAGATTATCCAGGATTCTCTTCCTAGGCGAACAACGACGCCTACAGGCTCGCCTCAACCCGATGAACGACGGGAGAGCCTACACCAGACGGACCGCACAACGCGACATCATACGCCTTCGCTACACTTGGATTAACCCCGGGCAACCCAAACACAACAGGGCACTTAGCCTGACTTCGCAAACTATGCGTTTCCTGAGCTGAGGGAAACTTACTAGAAGCCTGCGCGTTACCATTCCTTCCTGGAATCATCAATCCAGGGCATGGCACTCACAATCGCTTTATTGTTAAATGTAATGATAAGTAGGCCTATGCAAGTACGGGACGCCCGAAAACATGGGAAGAACATCCGAACATTCAACAAAAAATGCGACCATTACTAATTCATATTTCATTACAACACACACACGTTACAACAAACTACGTAACTAATATCTTTCTTTTTAATGATAAGGTGTACATGAGAATCACATAATGTCTTGAAAAACCAAAAACGAGGGCCGAACTTGTGTAAACTACCGGCCTACACTACCAAAATGACCGCTAAACTTATACTCATGCGACTAACGCTAACCGTGCTTCTTCTTTTTGTCTTTGTGCTTTTTCCTTGTAGATTCAGCACTCAACGGTTCATCCCTGAAGCTAGGTCTTTTCTTTTCGGACCCACCATTCCCGCTTCGGCTCCTTTGGGAGGTGTTTGACCCATGAGAAGCTGAGAGACGCCTCTCGTCCGTCGCCCTCTTCTTCTCCGCCTCATCATCGCCTTCCTCTGAGCAATGGTTGCGACAGCCCTCTTTACCGTCTCCTCCCTGGTCTTGGCTATGACCTCCTGCCTGGTCGCTTTATCCTGCCTCCACTTTTCCTCCACCTCCTTGCTTTTGGCCACCATCTTAGCTTTTTGTGCATTCACCATGTCGGCCATCGAGGACACATCGGCCTCCACCAGACCCCGGGCGGTTGCACTCCCCCCATCTACCTCCTCTCCTTTATCAACAAGGCTTTCGTAGAGGCTGGGAGTTACCATTATCCCCGAAAGGGTGTCAAGATGATCTCCGCTCACTTCAAACTGAATCCCCTCAAGTCCTGGCCCAGACTCAGTCACTTCAGGAATCACGGGGGCATGATCGATTATCGTAGTTAAACCAGGGGAGACTGCACAATGAAAACACAATCTTTTAGTCTGCAAATTTGGTAACCACATCATCCTCTGGGATGCATTGTAAGGGGAATTTACCTCCGGTAAAGGATGGCGTAGGGAGAACATAAGGGGCACCCGGCGCAACGGGCAATGTAAGTTCAACCTCTCTTGGCCCCAGGTCATGCTCGGTTGAAACCCGAGTCAACCCTGTTGGGTCACTCACGGTAACCAATCTAGGGACTGGTGATCGATAGGAGCTTCCCTCCGCAAAAGTCTCTCCCACTGCAACGCTCTCAGTCAAGATGAATATACCTTTTTTGACAGCAAGCCTCTCCAGCCTTTCCCTCCCTGTGTCCTCCAGCAACAACTTCCTACCCTCCTCCAACTTTTCGTGCTCCTCTCGGTCAAGAGGTCAATCATAAGTTGTCGGTAGTCTAAGGTCCCAATATCCACTTCGCGCAAGAAGGCCTCGTACAGAACCAGCCTTTCCTAGGTTCGAGCTAGCTCACAGGAGTAGTCATCCATCCAAGAAATTCCACGAAATTTTAAGACCTTAACAAGCATGTCCTTAATATCTCCCTCCATAGACGACTGTGCCCGGTACTCTACATCCGCTTGCTTGTCTCTTAAGCGCTCCACCTCTCTCAGATGTTCGACTTTCAATCCCTCGGCGACACCTAACACATCCCGGTTACTGGCTTCCGCATCCTCCTTCGTAGGGCTATAAACGGATGCGGTCGGATACGGATAGTGCCGTATCCGAATCCGTATCCGAAAATGAAAATCCGTATCCGAATCCGTATTCGATATCCGCGGATACCAGTTAAAAATATCTGTATCCGTATCTGCGGATATTTTCGGATATCCGAAAATATCCGTATCCGCCTTAGCGAATACGGATATCCGAAAATATCCGAAATATCCGTATCCGAAACTTAAAACTGTACATTTGATGTGGTTATCCGAAATTATCAGAAAAATATCCGAAAAAATCCGAAAAAATATCCGAAAATAAAACAATAAAAGTTTACAAGTATATCACTCACATACAAAATTGACTTATAAAGTATATTTTTTTGAAAATGTGAATACATCTAATTAAAAATTACAAGCAGGACATGAATCAAATAAATTTCTTACAACAAATATTTTAAGAGATAAAGTGTTCAAAATATGAAATACACAACCCTAAGACTAAAATAAAACAAAACATAAATCATAGAAGCACATACACAATTATGTTTTAATTATAACCATACCACAAAATAAAACGAGTACATGATTTGAAATGTTACATAATACAAAATACAATACTCCCTCATAATTAAATAGTTGAGTTTAGGTTAGCTATTTTAAGGAAATTTATATATTAATTTAATCTTAAATATAAATTAAAAATTATATAATATATATACATACATACACGTATCAGAAAATCGGATGGATATTTTTCGGATACGGATACCACTATAACCATATCCGTATCCGGAATGATTTTCGGATATCGGATATCCGTATCCGCATCTCTGATAACGGATATATTTCGTATTTTCGGATACGGATGCGGACGGATATCGGATTTTTCGGATACCCGTTAACAGCCCTACTCCTTCGCCCTCTTCGCCGCTTCAAGCTCCCACGTCATGCAGGCTTACTATGCTCTCAAAGTTTTGTTGTCCTCCTGAAGCTGCAGGACCTGTGTGTTATCTCATCTCAATTCGGCGCAAACCTTGCCTTCCTTAGCCTTTTCCTTCTTTAAGGCCATATTCTGAGTGGTTAAGTCAGTTATGGCTTCCTCTAGGACAGAGCAAGAATCGTCGGTCTCCCTCTTAAGCGCCTCATACCGATGCTTTACTCCAGCTGAAAACAACATGCCCCACAAGTTAGCAATGTAAAAAATAAGAGGCAAATAAGTCTCAGAACGAATCAGAAAACCAACCTATTTCCGCATTCAGATTAGCAATGGAAGCCTGCCCGGCATCAATAATTAATTTCCGACTTGTGAGTTCTTGATTCTTCTTTCTAATCAGATCTGACAAGTGACGGGAGTACTGGGTAAACACATCGGCCTGACGATATGCGGCCTTGACATGCTGCCATACCTCTCCGGTTTCCCTATCAGGAGCCGGACGAAGATCAGGGACAAACCATAACTCATCAAGGTATAACCCAGGGAAGTGGTGTTTCACAAATGCCCTCTTCTCCGCAATAGCCAGTTCCTGCACTCCTGATTCCGTTAAATCTTGCATTTCTACGGCAGTTGTCCTATCCGGCCTCGGCTGGGCAAGCGGTGACTCTCTCCCCTCCAAAGTCTGAACGGGAGCCAACGGAGCAGTGATGGGCGGGGTTGTTGACGACGCATGACTCGACCCTCCTTGATCAAGCCGTGAACCTCCTTTAGGCACCCGAATTGGAGGAGGAGGGGGAGGAATCATAGAAGATTGAGGCCTATCCTGGTGAAAACTCTCGCTGCCGCAACCTCGTGGGGGCGGAGCAATGCCATTCAAACTAGCTCCCCTCCTAAAGGAGCTGAAAAAAGAACTCTCGGGAAATGGCGGTCTCCACGACCTCGTCACCCACTTCCTCTGGCCATGTCACCAATCAAAGAAACAAAGCGAAGTTAGACAAGCGACACGCACAGGCACTCTTATATGCAATACAATGTGTATAAGTGTATGCCCTAAGTGCTCTCTCAACAGACCGGATTGTTCCCCAATCGAGGGAGTTGGCCCCTCTGCGGCACGAGCTAGATCCTTTATACTAGTCGCGCTCGGCCGTAGAGATAAGTCCATAGGAACGGTACCCAGACCAGCAAACTGATCCACTTTTTCGACGGAAGCGACAGCTTCTAGAGGGGTCACAGGAGAGTGAGGACTAGCCAACACTTCTTCCACCATCGCTCCCATTAAGGGCGGGATATGAGCATCAAAAAGTCCTTCATCCCGAGCAGCCATCTCCCCGCCACCAGCTTTGCTACTACCGACATCTTCTTGGAACTTAACGGCCTTTTTTGGACCAAGACCGGTAGGAGCTATTGTAACAACCCAGATTTTTACAACGTGCTAGGACAAGAATCAAGGCAGAATTTAATTATAAAGTATGAATCAGGGGAAACGGGCTGTGCCATTGCGTTCGTCTCGGAAAAATACGCGAAATAGAGTCCGAGTTTTCGAGAATCAGAGTCCGTAAGACCCAGTTATGGCCCGTCAAAGTTTTCAGAAAAATTCAAGTTCAAAAACAGCTCGAAAATTCAAATCTGGAGCCAAACAGATTGGGCGGGAAAATTCCCGCCCAAGCCCCAAGTCGACTGGGGTGTCGACTGGGGAGTCGACACGCCCAGGGGGCAGGTCGACTGCCCAGTCGACACGGGTGTCGACCTGGGTGGTCCGACCACTTTGGCCTGGGTGCACCTGCTTGGCCTTGTGCTCTGTTCTGATGGCCAGTGACGGATTTTAAGGGTTCAGATTTATCCTAAGGTTAACCTAAGGGCCTAAACTACTCCTAATCTCTATAAAAACACCCTAGGACCTAACCTAAATCACTAAAAATCATTCTAGCAACTAAGTGCTGCCAAAATCTATCTTGATCATGGCCTCCATCTCCAACTCCAAGGGCTTATGCATTCAAATCGGGTTCAAATCAAAAGGTGCAAGCTTTCTACATCAAATCGAGGGTAGATCAAAGTTGCTACGCAAATTTCATGACGCTTCTTCAACAAAGGAGCCACCTTTCTTCGTCAAGACGATTCATGCTCCTAGCCCTCTTGCCACACTATGTAAGTTCTAGCTACTTCTAGATCTAAACGGTAGTTTTAATGATGGCATGGAATAAAACGAGATTAAACTAAGTATGCTAGCCTATATGAACCTTGTCATGCCTCTTTTGCTTGAACCTATGACTTTTGGCTATTCTTAGTGACTAAATCATGCCACTTATGTTATGTTTAACTTAGTCCATCATGAAAGATTGAACCTTTACTTGTGAAATGTTGGCATGAATACTTGAAACCACTTTGACTTGTGAAATATGTACATGAATATGACTTGGGGCTTATGCATGTAAATGAACCCAAACCCCCCTTATGATATCATGCATGTTTGTGGCTAATCCCGTTGTGACATTATGCATGTTTGAGGCCAAAAAACCCTTATGATGCTATGCATATTTTGAGTCCAAACCCCCTTATGATATCATGCATGTTTGTGGCCAATCCCTTTTTTTGACATCGTGCATGTTTTGAGGCCAATATGTAGCATAGTATCCTTACTATGTTGACTCGCTTTTACTTGGGTTGGAAACACGATTTGGGGTAGGTTAGACGAGCGTGATTATGACATGATAATTTGACATTGGGATTTCATGAAAATATGACACACATGATACACCTAAATGTGGACAAGACATGTGGGGGTAAACATGGGACTTGAAACTAGACACGTATGGGTTGTAAATGTAATATGACACTAGACCAAACATGAAAGTGGCCAACTCGAGGTTGGGTTGAGTTTGTAGCATAAATCTACCCGGACCCGCCCGGCTTAACTAGTGGCTACAAACAATAGGACCCAATGTGAGTAGTTGGTCATATAGCACTTAAAACCCGAGGTTAGACTAGGTTGTGGTGTAAAGCTACCCGGACCCGGCCGGCTTAACTAGTAACCACAACAAAGTCTAATGTGAGAGGTTGGGGTGCATTAATCTAATTAATGCCACATGAAAAGGTTAAGTAATTTTGACTAATGACACTTAACCGATATGACACGAATGGGTAGGTTAAGTTAAACCAGACTTGATTTCTTAATGACACTTAACCATGTAATACAATTAGGGGATGGGGTTAAGTAATTTACACTTAACTAATCCGACTTGGTAATTAGATGGGGTTAAGTAACTTAGACTTAACTAATCTAAACATGGTAATTAGATGAAGTTAAGTTAACCTAGACTTAACTAATCTAAACACGGTAATTTGATGGAGTTAAGTTAACCTAGACTTAACTAATCTAAACTTGATAATTCAATGAGGTTAAGTAACCAATACTTAACCAATTTAACATGATAATTTAATGAGGTTAAGTAACTTATACTTAACCAATTATACATGATGATTTGATGAGGTTAAGTAACCTATACTTAACCAACCTAATGTAAGAACTTGGTAGGGTTAAGTCACAAGACTGTTTAAATATACCTAACCATTATAATACGATTAGTGGATGGGGTTAAGCTAACCCATACTTAACCAATCCGACTCGATAATCTGATGGGGTTAAGATAATCTATGCTTGACCAATCTAACACGATAATCTGATGGGGTTAAGGTAATCTATGCTTAACCAATCTAACACGATAATCTGATAGGGTTAAGACAAACTAATACTTAACCAATTTGACTTGATGATTGAATAGGGTTAAGACATGAGTTTCTTGGTCTACTTAACCAACTTTTAGGGCTAGGTCTTGGACTTAAATAGCCAAATCTTGACATAATTCGTAGGCGGGTTAAGTCATGAACTGGAATGACAATACTTAACCCATTAGACAAAACCCTAGTTCAGGGGACTAGGTGGAAAATCGTAGTTAACAAGGATAACGGGAAAGGAAACTAAGTGGTAAACCTTGGTTTAGGATAACTAAGTAATAATCCTTAGTCAAGGGAATTAGACCAGTTCACGAACAGATGAGTAACCTGATACGGTAGGTCATCGCTTAAACAAATACACGAGGCGGAGCAATATCTGATCTAGATAAAGGCTCCAACGAACTGGGTGACGAAGCGGAAGCTTCGAGGGACGTGAAGTTACTCTTGGTATCCCTCTGTGAGGTTGCAGATGATCCGCCTGGGCTCACAAGAGGTTAAGGTATGCGGTAGAAGAACCAAGAGTATGCCTTGGTTGCTATGCGAGCGACCTAAAGACTGGGATGGATTAGCGTGGAGTCGTCGATTCTTGTTTTTGCCCTGGATAGCGCGTCGTCGACTACCTACCATCTTTAGTCAACCGTGTACGTACGGAAAGGCAGAGAACTCCCAACAGACCATATACTTGCTATCGAGTTATGGGTGAGGTAGGCCAATAGGAAAGTGGGGCTATAGTGGGGCCGGGATGTAGTTCTCACATGATTTTTCTTGGATTGCCTTTCAGTAGTTAAGGGAGGGGTCGCGTGGGACCATAGCCACGGATACAAAAACAGACCTTGATATCTGCATCGGCAGATGACTTAAAGCTCCCGACCGAGTTCTGTATTTCTTGATTTTCCCTGGCAAGGAACTCGGATGGCACATTGAGATACATGTCCGTCTAGACATGGAAAACGATTCACGATACATACGTGGGATAAAGGGCGTGGTTGACGGGTGGCATAATCCCTAGTGGCCCTAGGTGGCTTGAACCCAAACCGTGACACGGAAACGTTCATTAGGTAGCATAATCCCTAGTGGCCCTAGGTGGCATAAATCCTAAGTGAACACGCGATAGTTCATGGTAAGAAAACATAACCATATCAAGGGTAGCAGTCCAAAACAACTTCAAGGATAAAATGGTACTACGTTGAGATGGTATAGATTTACATGTGAAAGCCCGTACGGCCTACGGCAAAGGACTGAACTTATACATGGAAAGAAACATACGAGTTGGGAAAACCTACATGTGCTATATATTAGGTTGACATGGACCATTACATGACATTGGGTAAGGGACATTCATAGTTAACACATGACGCGGGTTGGGATACTAGTACGAGAGGTGCAGAGCAAATACACATGATAAATACCTTGGGATGTTATACATGATAGATGCCGTGGGATGTTATACATGATAGATACCTTGGGATAGTATACTTGATAGAAACCTGACGATGTGATACCTCGATTTATCTTGACACCGTAATTTATCATGATACCTTAGTTTATCTTGCTACAGTA
Organism: Allium sativum; assembly: GCA_030737875.1. NCBI lineage: Eukaryota > Viridiplantae > Streptophyta > Magnoliopsida > Asparagales > Amaryllidaceae > Allium > Allium sativum. The sequence continues at coordinate 117,785,151 of CM060919.1, read as the reverse complement.
GTTCATCCAGTTGTCTTAGTTTAGCTTATCTATCTTGTCGTCATCCTTATGTTTACTTTCAGTTTATGCATGTCATGTTACCTTTACCTGTTTTTATACTGGAAGTAGATAGGACTTACCAGTCTTTATGACTGACCCAGTTTTGTTTCGCCTCTTTGTCTTCCGTTTCCCCCCCCCCCTCCCCAGGTTTTCAGGGAGGAAACACTGTTATTTAGTTCGGACTTCCTTTGCTTGAAGGTCATCATGCATGGCTTGGACTTTTCTTGGCTATGGCTACCTTACTATTTTACTTGGGGAATAATTTATGAAATGGTTTATGCTTCTTTACTATTGCAAGACAGGTTTTGATGTATTCTGATGTAAAAGGCTTTTGACCTTACTATTTTATAAGGTAATGAAATTTGCTTTACTTCCACTGTTTTATATGATCTGTCTTGTAATATTTCTATGCATGTTTACCTCGATAATGCTTCACCAAACCTAGTGCATTCCCTATGTGAATGGCCCTAGCGGAGGTGGGGTGTTACATTTGGTATCAGAGCAGAAGGTTACCAGACTGGGCAAAAGTTTTTAAAACCTTCTGAAAACTATTTGAGAAACCGTTTACAAAGAAGCATTTTTTAAAGAAAAGTTTTTAAAGGCTATTCCCCAAAAGCCATTAGCACTATCCTTTGTTTCCTTGATTGAATCTCTTTTCCTTTCTTTCCTCCATCTGTAGTCACAATAGTTTTAACTGCGACTAATCCTTGTCTAGGTACGAAGTGTTTTCCATGAGATGGAGGTGGTTCTTGAGAGGCCTGTTACCGTGTTACAAGGAAGGGTAATAAGAGCAAGGATAAAGGACACGGACGTAAGGATAAGCAACTTGTTGGTATGGATTAGTCCACGAAGGAAGACAAGGACAAGGTCAGCGAGAGGGCAATTGTATGCTCTCACTCCTAGCGTACCTAAGAGGGATGGTATCGTTTCTGTTAAAGGTTTAGCCTTTCTTTTCTATCATCCTGTCCAGACTTTGTTTTGATCATTGGATCATTTAAGTCTGCTTTGATAGTTAAGTCTCTGCACCTTAGTACTAGCATGGTAGAAGATCCCACTTTTGTCCCAAAATCTGGTTGGAGAGTCGGTCCATTTATTCATGACTTGTTTGGAATTGAGAGTGTAAATGCCAAGTGTTGAGATTAGAAGCAATGCTTCTATTGTTGAGCTATGGATGGATTATAGGGATGAAGTGGTTATCCAGTAAGGGATGCCATTCTCGGTTTTGAAAGGAGGATAGCTAAACTCTTAACATGCCTTGGTAATACCCTCGAAGTCTCGTGTAACCTCATGGGTTCTGTCATGGTTAGTTACCTAGAATATCTTGATGCATTTATCGGAAATCTCTGATCCAATCGAGTAATGTTCGCCAATAAGACGGATGGTTCATTCCGCTTGAGAATGGGTTATAGGAATCACCTTAGTAAGTGCACGTGGTAACATGGATTGGCATCGGTAAACGAGATCCATAATTCACTAGTGAATTTTGGAGAGCTTGCATGAGTACGCAGATATGGTTGAGCCAAGTATACTAGGAAAAGAATAAGTGAAAAAGGAACGAGAGGCGACAGTGAAATGAGTTCCGACTCATACCTTGGAAATAGGAATCAAGGAGCTACGAAATCATGAAGTCAAAGGCGGTCAAGGAACAATGGAATTAAGCTCATGGAAATGAGGCTTAGACACGCGCATCATGTCTCTTTTTAAGAGTATATCGTTGATCCCTGGTTCTCCTATAGAGCTTGCTTGCATGCTATCGCTTGGCGGATATCCTATCAGTCCTATTTCTGTTGCAAACCCCGTAAGGAGTTTGTCTTGTTTATCTTCTCGATCCTATCATGGGAACCTTAGGTAGAACTCTATGGATGTAAACATGTATTTGAAACATGTTATGATTGATATGGTTGCAAGTGGTTGCTCGTGGATGCGCGAATACACGTTAGATACTAGATCGACGCACTCACATTTTGCATTGCATATGCACGAGTATTTATACTTGTTTGAAAGTTAATGTGTTGTCATGCGGATGTTGCATATGAATGAATGTTTGTGCATGCATGTAATACTTATATGACTAGGACTATTTGCATACATGTTGGATTCATGGCACTGAACATATTTTGCAATAGAAAGATCATTCAGGCCTGATCATTAGCATTAGCTAAGGAGCATATACACACACGTTCTGCATATGTTCATATGGCATTAGAAATCGTCTAAGGACAATGGTTGCCTATGGATGATGTTTTGAGTAGATGGATGATGGATGCTAGGATACGTTCTTCCTAACTTGGAGATTTCGGGGACGAAATCCTTTAAGTTGGGGAGAATGTAACAACCCGGATTTTTACAACGTGCTAGGACAAGAATCAAGGCAGAATTTAATTATAAAATCTGAATCAGGGGAAACGGGCTAGGCCATTGCGTTCATCTCGGAAAAATACGCGAAATAGAGTCCGAGTTTTCGAGAATCGGAGTCCGTATGACCCAGTTATGGCCCGTCAAAGTTTTCAGAAAAATTCAAGTTCAAAAACAGCTCGAAAATTCAAATCTGGAGCCAAACAGATTGGGCGGGAAAATTCCCGCCCAAGCCCCAGGTCGACTGGGGTGTCGACTGGGGAGTCGACACGCCCAGGGGGCAGGTCGACTGCCCAGTCGACACGGGTGTCGACCTGGGTGGTCCGACCACTTTGGCCTGGGTGCACCTGCTTGGCCTTGTGCTCTGTTCTGATGGCCAGTGACGGATTTTAAGGGTTCAGATTTATCCTAAGGTTAACCTAAGGGCCTAAACTACTCCTAATCTCTATAAAAACACCCTAGGACCTAACCTAAATCACTAAAAATCATTCTAGCAACTAAGTGCTGCCAAAATCTATCTTGATCATGGCCTCCATCTCCAACTCCAAGGGCTTATGCATTCAAATCGGGTTCAAATCAAAAGGTGCAAGCTTTCTACATCAAATCGAGGGTAGATCAAAGTTGCTACGCAAATTTCATGACGCTTCTTCAACAAAGGAGCCACCTTTCTTCGTCAAGACGATTCATGCTCCTAGCCCTCTTGCCACACTATGTAAGTTCTAGCTACTTCTAGATCTAAACGGTAGTTTTAATGATGGCATGGAATAAAACGAGATTAAACTAAGTATGCTAGCCTATATGAACCTTGTCATGCCTCTTTTGCTTGAACCTATGACTTTTGGCTATTCTTAGTGACTAAATCATGCCACTTATGTTATGTTTAACTTAGTCCATCATGAAAGATTGAACCTTTACTTGTGAAATGTTGGCATGAATACTTGAAACCACTTTGACTTGTGAAATATGTACATGAATATGACTTGGGGCTTATGCATGTAAATGAACCCAAACCCCCCTTATGATATCATGCATGTTTGTGGCTAATCCCGTTGTGACATTATGCATGTTTGAGGCCAAAAACCCCTTATGATGCTATGCATATTTTGAGTCCAAACCCCCTTATGATATCATGCATGTTTGTGGCCAATCCCTTTTTTTGACATCGTGCATGTTTTGAGGCCAATATGTAGCATAGTATCCTTACTATGTTGACTCGCTTTTACTTGGGTTGGAAACACGATTTGGGGTAGGTTAGACGAGCGTGATTATGACATGATAATTTGACATGGGATTTCATGAAAATATGACACTCATGATACACCTAAATGTGGACAAGACATGTGGGGTAAACATGGGACTTGAAACTAGACACGTATGGGTTGTAAATGTAATATGACACTAGACCAAACATGAAAGTGGCCAACTCGAGGTTGGGTTGAGTTTGTAGCATAAATCTACCCGGACCCGCCCGGCTTAACTAGTAGCTACAAACAATAGGACCCAATGTGAGTAGTTGGTCATATAGCACTTAAAACCCGAGGTTAGACTAGGTTGTGGTGTAAAGCTACCCGGACCCGCCCGGCTTAACTAGTAACCACAACAAAGTCTAATGTGAGAGGTTGGGGTGCATTAATCTAATTAATGCCACATGAAAAGGTTAAGTAATTTTGACTAATGACACTTAACCGATATGACACGAATGGGTAGGTTAAGTTAAACCGGACTTGATTTCTTAATGACACTTAACCATGTAATACAATTAGGGGATGGGGTTAAGTAATTTACACTTAACTAATCCGACTTGGTAATTAGATGGGGTTAAGTAACTTAGACTTAACTAATCTAAACATGGTAATTAGATGAAGTTAAGTTAACCTAGACTTAACTAATCTAAACACGGTAATTTGATGGAGTTAAGTTAACCTAGGCTTAACTAATCTAAACTTGATAATTCAATGAGGTTAAGTAACCAATACTTAACCAATTTAACATGATAATTTAATGAGGTTAAGTAACTTATACTTAACCAATTATACATGATGATTTGATGAGGTTAAGTAACCTATACTTAACCAACCTAATGTAAGAACTTGGTAGGGTTAAGTCACAAGACTGTTTAAATATACTTAACCATTGTAATACGATTAGTGGATGGGGTTAAGCTAACCCATACTTAACCAATCTGTAACAACCCGAAAATCTGGGCCAATTTAAAAATTTTATTTTGGGCAATTTTATTGAATTTTGATTATTTAAAATGAATTATTTTAAATAATATTGACGAGAAATTCATTTTTGAATAGAATTCAATCGTATATATTATACGCGTCGTCGTTAGAATATAAATATTTATATATAATTATAAATAGAATTGAAAATGGCGCGGTAGTTCGATAATTCGATTTCAAACTTCAATTGAATGTACCGGGTGCAAAACAATCCGGATTTTAGTGAAACCAAAAACATTAGGATCTAATTGATGATATCTTTCCAACGAATCCGGGAAATCAAAATTTCATAGCGGGAATCAAAAGGTATGTCCAGTTGAAAATTCTGAATAGTCGCTATGGAATTCAGGCCCTTAAAAATGGACATTTTGCAAACGACCTCGGATTTCGACGAAACCACTTTTGTTGGATCCGTGATGTCAAATTATTGTTAGATTCCAAATTTCATAATTTTTCGAATCAATATGTGAGCGTGGCAAAGGAAAACGTGTTTGACCATTTTAGTTGAATTTAATCGACTGGAAATTGGCCATTTTTCTAACGGTCTCAGAATTCGACGAAACTAGTTTTGTTAGGACCGTATCGTCAATACGAAGCTAGAAAATATTTTTCTGGAATTTTCAGAGTTAGTATGTGACCCCGGTAAATAGAAATGTACGTTTAAAATTCAATATAATGATTTAAATGTAAATTTATCTTCCGCTGTGTATTATTTCGATATACTCTGATATTCTGTACTCTGATGTAACATTATTATGATGTTTATTGAAGTCTTCTGTTATTTGTTCTGATGTGTTGTATACCCAGAGTTAGCGTATACGGGATTCGAACGGTCTTGGTCGGTTTAGCGACCGATTAGGTCCGGGCGAAATCCGTTGTTGTTACACGTGGTATCAGAGCTTTGGTTAAACTCAAATCTTTGGGGTACAACTCGTTAGAACAGAATAAAAGACTCATCAGAGGTAGGATTAGTAATGTCCTATAAAAGAATCCTCATTAGAGATAGAATCAGTAGCATTCTAGAATGAGTGACTCGTTAGAGATGGGGTTAGAAATGCCCTAGGATGAGTCGAGAGTTATTTGTTTATAAATAACGTATTTGTGATTATATATATAATCTGATTTTAGAAAATATGATTTTAAATATATAAAATTATATATTTGAAAATATAATCAATTAATTTATTGATGTTTGTGTTGTTGGTTTACTTGTTTGATAATTTTTAACCATTTAGCCAATTGAACCAAATAGTAAATTGTATTGAAATTTGGTCGCATTTGCTTGCATATACTTGCACTTACATTGAACAGGTCATAGCAAGGAGGCTAGAGCAGAGAATAAAATTTGTTTGCCCGACAAATAGGTACATGTTTACTACATAATTTACTGTTTTGTTTGGGTGATGATGATTTTATGAGCCTATTGGCTAGCCGCTTGGCTTTTTCTTTTTCTTTTTGAGATCTGAAGGACCGGGGAAGCTATTTGAAATTCCCCGATGCTCCCGGTGCAGGGGAGGTTATGGCGAAATTTTTCGAAAATTTAGGGTGTTAGCCAAATTTTTGAAAATTTGAAAATTCTCAGAAACTGAAGAGTATGAGAATGGAAGTCAGATCGAACGTAGAGTTGATTAATCAAACCACTTTCGACTTTGTTCCTTTTCGGGGACGAAAAGTTTTTAGTGGGGGAGATTGTAACAACCCGAAAATCTGGGCCAGTTTAAAATTTTTATTTTGGGCAATTTTATTGAATTTTGATTATTTAAAATGAATTATTTTAAATAATATTGACGAGAAATTCATTTTTGAATAGAATTCGATCGTATATATTATACGCGTCGTCGTTAGAATATAAATATTTATATATAATTATAAATAGAATTGAAAATGGTGCGGTAGTTCGATAATTCGATTTCAAACTTCAATTGAATGTACCGGGTGCAAAACAATCCGGATTTTAGTGAAACCAAAAACATTAGGATCTAATTGATGATATCTTTCCAACGAATCCGGGAAATCAAATTTTCATAGCGGGAATCAAAAGGTATGTCCAGTTGAAAATTCTGAATAGTCGCTATGGAATTCAGGCCCTTAAAAATGGACATTTTGCAAACGACCTCGGATTTCGACGAAACCACTTTTGTTGGATCCGTGATGTCAAATTATTGTTAGATTCCAAATTTCATAATTTTTCGAATCAATATGTGAGCGTGGCAAAGGAAAACGTGTTTGACCATTTTAGTTGAATTTAATCGACTGGAAATTGGCCATTTTTCTAACGGTCTCAGAATTCGACGAAACTAGTTTTGTTAGGACCGTATCGTCAATACGATGCTAGAAATATTTTTCTGGAATTTTTAGAGTTAGTATGTGACCACGGTAAATAGAAATGTACGTTTAAAATTCAATATAATGATTTAAATGTAAATTTATCTTCCGCTGTGTATTATTTCGATATACTCTGATATTCTGTACTCTGATGTAACATTATTATGATGTTTATTGAAGTCTTCTGTTATTTGTTCTGATGTGTTGTATACCCAGAGTTAGCGTATACGGGATTCGAACGGTCTTGGTCGGTTTAGCGACCGATTAGGTCCGGGCGAAATCCGTTGTCGTTACACAATCCGACTCGATAATCTGATGGGGCTAAGATAATCTATGCTTGACCAATCTAACACGATAATCTGATGGGGTTAAGGTAATCTATGCTTAACCAATCTAACATGATAATCTGATAGGGTTAAGACAAACTAATACTTAACCAATTTGACTTGATGATTGAATAGGGTTAAGACATGAGCTTCTTGGTCTACTTAACCAACTTGTAGGGCTAGGTCTTGGACTTAAATAGCTAAATCTTGACATGATTCGTAGGCGGGTTAAGACATGAACTGGAATGACAATACTTAACCCATTAGACAAAACCCTAGTTCAGGGGACTAGGTGGAAAATCATAGTTAACAAGGATAACGGGAAAGGAAACTAAGTGGTAAACCTTGGTTTAGGATAACTAAGTAATAATCCTTAGTCAAGGGAATTAGACCAGTTCACGAATAGATGAGTAACCTGATACGGTAGGTCATCGCTTAATCAAATACACGAGGCGGAGCAATATCTGATCTAGATAAAGGCTCCAACGAACTGGGTGACGAAGCGGAAGCTTCGAGGGACGTGAGGATACTCTTGGTATCCCTCTGTGAGGTTGCAGATGTTCTGCCTGGGCTAACAAGAGGTTAAGGTCTGCGGTAGAAGAACCAAGAGTATGCCTTGGTTTCTATGCGGGTGACCTTAAGACTGGGATGGATTAGCGTGGAGTCGTCGATTCTTGTTTTTGCCCTGGATAGAGCGTCGTCGACTACCTACCATCTTTAGTCAATCGTGTATGTACGGAAAGGCAGAGAACTCCCAACAGACCATATACTTGCTATCGAGTTACGGGTGAGGTAGGCCAATAGGAAAGTGGGGCTATAGTGGGGCCGGGATGTAGTTCTCATACATGATTTTTCTTGGATTGCCTTTCAGTAGTTAAGGGAGGGGTCGCGTGGGACCATAGCCACGGATACAAAAACAGACCTTGATATCTGCATCGGCAGATGACTTAAAGCTCCCGACCGAGTTCCATATTTCTTGATTTGCCCTGGCAAGGAACTCGGATGGCACATTGAGATACATGTGCGTCTAGACATGGAAAACGATTCACGATACATACGTGGGATAAAGGGCGTGGTTGACGGGTGCAATAATCCCTAGTGGCCCTAGGTGGCTTGAACCCAAACCGAGACACGGAAACGTTCATTAGGTAGCATAATCCCTAGTGGCCCTAGGTGGCATAAATCCTAAGTGAACACGCGATAGTTCATGGTAAGAAAACATAACCATATCAAGGGTAGTAGTCCAAAACAACTTCAAGGATAAAATGGTACTACGTTGAGATGGTATAGATTTACATGTGAAAGCCCGTACGGCCTACGGCAAAGGACTGAACTTATACATGGAAAGAAACATACGAATTGGGAAAACCTACATATGCTATATATTAGGTTGACATGGACCATTACATGACATTGGGTAAGGGACATTCATAGTTAACACATGACGCGGGTTAGGATACTAGTACGAGAGGTGCAGAGCAAATACACATGATAAATACCTTGGGATGTTATACATGATAGATACTGTGGGATGTTATACATGATAGATACCTTGGGATAGTATACTTGATAGAAACCTGACGATGTGATACCTCGATTTATCTTGACACCGTAGTTTATCATGATACCTTAGTTTATCTTGCTACAGTAGTTCATCCAGTTGTCTTGGTTTAGCTTATCTATCTTGTCGTCATCCTTATGTTTACTTTCAGTTTATGCATGTCATGTTACCTTTACATGTTTTTATACTGGAAGTAGATAGGACTTACCAGTCTTTATGACTGACCCCGTTTTGTTTCGCCTCTTTGTCTTCCGTTCCCCCCCCTAGGTTTTCAGGGAGGAAAAACTGTTATTTAGTTCGGACTTCCTTTGCTTGAAGGTCATCATGCATAGCTTGGACTTTTCTTGGCTATGGCTACCTTACTGTTTTACTTGGGGAATAATTTATGAAATGGTTTATGCTTCTTTACTATTGCAAGACAGGTTTTGATGTATTCTGATGTAAAAGGCTTTTGACCTTACTATTTTATAAGGTAATGAAATTTGCTTTACTTCCGCTGTTTTATATGTTCTGTCTTGTAATATTTCTGTGCATGTTTACCTCGATAATGCTTCACCAAACCTAGTGCATTCCCTATGTGAATGACCCAAGCGGAGGTGGGGTGTTACAGCTATCTTCCTCTTCAAAACATAAGTAGTCGGGGCTTCCGTCGTTTTTGCAGTTAATACGCCACTCGCCGCACCAGGCCTGACTACAGCCCTGTTGGCCGGAAGCAAACCAACATGCCGAAGGCGGTCCTGATCTACCAGAGCATCCGTCTTGCGGGAGACTTCAGGAATTGCTCATAGGGCATCAAGACGTTGCTGATACTCGTCACCAGGAGGCGCCTTGGGATTTCCCGCCATAATCAGAAAAGAATGAGACGCGGAACCCGACTGCGTTATGAGAATAGATCGAAGGTACTCACTTCCTTGTATCCACCTCCTCACTAATCCGGGAGGGCAGCGAACAAAGAACCAGTCATGCTTAATCACAGATGGCCTGGGCCACTTTCAAACAAAGAATCTAGAAGCAGGAGATGCTTCCAAGAACCATTGGGATGACGACCCACCAGTTGATCGCCTAAAATGAAAGAGATACCGAATATCCTCTCCGGTAGGATCCCGGTGTAGAAACTCTCAGAAAAGAACGCAAGTACCCAAGAGTGGAGAGTAAGCATTCAGGTGCAGCCGTGAAGGTGCGAGCCGGAAATAGGATAACATTTCCCGAATAAAATCATTGGCCGGGGGCCCGTACCCCGCAAAGCAAGCATGACGATTCCAAGCAGTAAGACCCTCGAGCGGTGCATGGGCCCTTTCGCCTGCTCCAGGGACATGGGCATCTCCCTTCGGGATGCCAAACCGGAAGGCCATCTTGTTAACTACCGCGACATCCAAGCACAATGGCACCAAATCCGGTGGATTGTCCATAATAACTGCGCCAGGTAGCATGTCCGGAGCCATTGGGGCAAGCATCTCAGCACCATCCATAATATCCACATTTTCCATCTTGGAATATACGACTGGAGAATGTATTCTCTAAATGTGTTCGCCATGCTACGACACCGTAGGCGAGCTCCCCGACTGGGAAGGAACCGACTCTTTGGTAGTCTCAAGCTCGCTGCTTCTGGAGCTGGTGTAGTCCGTATAGTCAGAAGAGTGGGACGATGGCGGATAAGCTTCGGCTTCCGGAATTTTTCCAGTCCTTGATCTTTTTAGCATGGTTCGCTATACTTCAATACACCAGTATTAGACATCTCAGTCAAAAACCTATACCCCTCGAGTTGGTGAAAACTAACGAGTGTGTGCGGTGTCATGCAAAAAATAGAATGTACATAGAAACTTTAAAGATCCTAACAGTCCAGTCACAGTCCAGGCATATGCTCTATCCTATGTGAAAGTTTTAAGTCCCTGTTCGTACAGTTATCAATATGCATCTTGGTGTATTAGTACAATCAAACAGGCAGTATATAAGTCTGAAGGCAGACAGTTAGGGAATCGAAGGTCGAAGCGGCGAAGACCGAAACCCAGCAAAGGCAGCACAATCAAACTCGTCCCAGGGCTCGAAAATTCGAACCCCTTACGGTTTGGAGATCCGAATCACTTAGGTTCGAAAATTCGAGCCTAGGTGGTTGAAAATTCGAACCCCTCAAGGATCGGAAATCCGAACCACGGTGACTCGAAAATTCGAACCCCTCGGGATCGGAAATCCAAACCACGATGGCTCGAAAATTCGAACCTCTCAGGATCGAATCTTCGAGACCTGATGGTTCAGAATTCCGAAGCCCAGGGTTTAAGATCTCGCATCCCAGTGTTCGAGAAATCTTAGGCCTGGGAGATGAGAAATTCGAGCCCAAGGCTCGAAATTTCGAACCCTACAAGGCTCGAAAAATCGAGCCCCCATCAGGTTCGAATTCTCGAACCTCTCCTACCGGGCTCGAAGTCTCGTGCCTCCTCTTACCATCATGCTTCGACCCCCATCCTTCCTTCATGAGCCACCAAGTCCATTACCTAATAAGTTGGTTGAAAAAAGTCAAGTAACGGAATCTTCATAATAGTAACAGCCGAAGGAGAAAATAGAAGAAGGAAGAAAATTGAGTGGAGGGGGGCCTATTTATAATAAAAAGTAAAAAGACCCTTCATATTCCATCAGTTTTCGTGCCCGCGAGATCGAAATTTAGAGCCCCTACGGTTCGAAATTTCGAGCCCATGCGGCTCGAAACTTTGAACCTACTAGGCTAGAAACTTCGGACCCATGGGTCTGACGGACCGGCCCCCCTGCGCTCGAAATTTCGGATCCCTACGATTCGAAATTTCGAACCCTATGGTTCGGGTTTTCGTACCTCAAAAAAAAATATCCTCTCGAACATCGTGCTAGCGTACGGCTACTCCCCGCAAGTGTCAAATCGCCTAAAAACGCGCGACAATGGCACTATGCGAATACTTAACAATGCGAGTGAAACACCAAGCCAACGACTCGCCCACTTCTACCCAATGAGCAAGCCCGCTAGCTAACGTGTTTTTTCCTATAACTTTCAGGATAAATCCACGATCCAACTATCATCTCAACTTTCATTCCAAAGCACATCATGTCAGGACAGGACGTACTTTGGGGGGCAAATGTTAACCGGCCTTTTGGTCCGGTTACCAAAAGTACTCAAGGCACGCTCTCAACTCATCGCGTGAAGACAGAGCCAAAGGTGAAACTCAAGAAGTACAGGAGGAAGATCAAAGAGTGATGGAGCCAATAAGCCTCGACCAACGACCCTCCCAAAGCACATTTCGCACCTAGCCGGGAGCGAAATTTCGCACCTCATAGGTGCGAAATTTCGTACCCTGTAGGTGCGAAATTTCGCACCCTACAGGTGAAAAATTTCGCACCTCGACCCAGGTGCGAATTTTCTATGGCCGATAGCTGGAGGGGCGAATTTCTTGTAGAGGGTCCCCATTTCTACCTACTCCTACCTAACCCCTATCTAACCACTTCCTATAAATACCCAATGGCCTCACACTTCAAAGGGAGAGATTCTTGGGCCTTGAGACCTCCATAGAACTTCATCAATGGCATCTCCTCTTTGAGGAAGAAGAAGGGCAAAATTGTCCATTTTACTATTTCTTGCAAATATGACTATTGTAACTTCATGTAATGAGAGGGTCTCAACCTTGTAATCTTTCAAGTGATCCATCCTACAACTCTTCAAAGTCGACGTAGGCCCTCACTGAGGTTGAACCACTATAAATCTCTTGTGTTATTTACTGCTTATGTCCTATTTTATGTTCTTGTCTATGCGACCATATTTATAATTCCTTGTAATTAGGAATCTTTGGTGTTTACGACATTTTTTGCCGTCAACACGTAGAGTCTGCAATCTCAGATGTAAAGAGTGTCAAGCCACTTGCGTACCATCTGGAATCTTAGATGTGAAGAGTGTCAATCTATTTGCGTAGCATCTAGAATTCCCATATGTGAAGAATGAAAACCACTTGCGTAGCATCTGGAATCTCAGATGTGAAGAGTGTCGATCAATTTGCGTGGCGTCTAAAATCTCAGATGTGAAGAATGTCGAGCACCAAGTCGGAAGGACCGACAAACCTGATGTTGGAAGTACCAACATCAGGCTGGAAGGACCGACAAACAGGCTAGAAGGACTAGCACAAACCAAAGTCCTCTACGGGGGAACCCGATTGATCATCAGTATTATGAAGCACCTGATCCGATAACGACAAACATCGAGGGCTTGACCGAAGTCCTTTCCAGGAGCATTCCTTCCGAACCGGCGCTTGGATTAGTCTGTTTAATTGTGCGGAAAAAGCCTACTCAGTACAATTGAGTGGAAAAAGTCTCCAATGACTGAATTAACCAAGCTGGATTGTAAACGGAGTTTGGACATTAACCACTTGACTTGCGTAGTGTCTGAAATTCTCAAACGTGACAAGTGTTAATTCTAATCCAAACACGAATATAAAACTCAAAATACTTCCCATGGAGAAGACTAATAGCAACTTCCTAAAGCAGAGGCACAAATATCCAAGTCCTCTCCGAAATGAAGCCAAAATATCTCCCAGATGCACATTTCCCATATGAGAAATGTCAAGTATCATATAAGTCATTAAAATGATATCGCTTGGAATCCACAGTCGACTTTAGTCGATTAGTCGATTTTAAGCGTTAATGCGAATTCAAATTAGTATATCGTGTTTGCGCAGATAATACTTGGTGAGTTATAAACTGTTGAGTAGAACGATTCTGTGCGGACACTTTTTGCAATTCAGAATAAAATTTGCTATAATTCATTTTCTAATGATTAACTAATCCACCATCGATGTGGACAGTCGATGGTGAGTATAAGTCCAAAATTGTGCAAGTACTTGTTTTAAATACAGAACAGGTGGCATGAAGTATACAAATTCAAAGTATGATCTACCATAGCAAATGAAAAGGCTATAACTGGATCTCAGTGCAAAGTACATCAACAATAACATTCATTTCGAAGCCCGCATTTCTCACAAGCAAAAAAATAAAAGCTTCGAGGGGCAAATGTTAACCCTGCTAAAGCACCGGATCGGTCACTGCACCACGTCGGTCAGTTGCAAACCATCGGATCAGTCACGTTTACACAACAGCGGGTTGGCTTATTCTGCAAAGCGTCAGGTCGGTCCATTTCATTCAAAGCGGGACGCTCCTGATCACTTGAAGAATGGGTCAGGTCGGTCAGTTCCAACGGATCGGGTCGGTCAGTATTAACAGATCAGGTTGGTCAGTTTCAATGGACCGGGTCGGGCTTAAACAAAATGAGAAATTGTAAAGAACAATCAATGAACGCAACATGTTATCATACCAAAATAATAATGTGGGATGCTACCCAAATTTCACCATGGGACATGCACGTATAAAGCAAAAGAACAAGCTGATATGGCACTAACGTTATTGGCAAAGCAGGCATGATTATTCACATTTCTCAATGTATAAATCATTCACACTACAAGCATTCAACGTGAAATGTGAAGTATGAAGCAAATGGCATTGACAAAACTGGATCGACCAAGTGGTATGGCATGGACTTATTTGAGAATGCGAAGTGCAACGTGCTTTTAATATATGGGTCGGGACTGTCGCAAATGCGTGGATCAGTGATAGTGTTTGTTTATGCATGCTTCTTGACGAGCCAATGAACATACTATAGTGTTACGTGGCTTCATATTGTCGGGTATACATCAACCAATTATAAAGACGTGAGTATTGTATGCTAGCATGCAAGAATTATATATCACGTATTGAAAATATGAGGCAAACGTTGGGACAACCGCTCTTCAAAAGAAATGGTCCAATATTCTTCTCAACGGGTCGGTACATTCAACAACACATGAAGCTTCAGTATAATATAAAGTGGGATGGTCCGATAATTATAAAGCTGATCGGTGCATTAATAAGCGAGAAGATAACTGGGGAAATTAATGAAGCAGATTTGTTAGAATTAATGCCCTAGAGGCAATCCATATGATGAGATAGATAATAATGTTGTTGTTATTATTTTATTTGGAATAAAATAAATATTCAGTTATGTTATATTTACTGCATAATAAAAGTATTAACATAACAGAAGTCCTTCGAATAATAATACGGAATTATATAGTTCGAGTAAGACTTGAGCTTGAGAGTATATAATTATTAAGTATTATAATTCTTTAATGTCCCTAGTCAAGTTTTATTGTTTATATGAAGGACAACAATAAAACGTTGAGACTAGTATGTTGATTGATTGATGATCACATCACATTGATCATTAATATATGTGATTAATGTCAAAACATAAATACGAAATGGAGAATAACATATTGGGCTGACCTACCGTGAGATAACTACATGGAATATAATTAGCAGTATCATATGTTATTCTCATAGTGGCAGTGATGTAATGGTCCTCAGACCTGAAATCATTATAATTTTATTCGAGGATATTTGTGTTTTGATATCATCTAAAGTTATTCGTAACAGAGTAACGATAACGGTGATTATTGGATACATCTCGAATCAAATGAAAATTATGAATAATGTCGATGGAATCTAACCCTACAATATATTCGTAGTGATATCCATGGGCCTCTTGATTGTGTGAGACTGTGAAATGCATGGCCGTGCTCAAATATTGATTTGTTTTAAACAGTCTACTCATCGATCAAGAAATACGGATTAAATTATAACGAGGATGATAAGATCCATGCCTCTAGTTTAATCCTGGATTTATCGGTTAAAAGGATTATATTGCATTGATACACTGGTCACAGTCAGGTTGTATCAAATCGTTGATCTTATTTTAACTTGGGTAACAGCGATGTGTTGCTAGATGCCGCTCACTGTTTATGATTTAAATATGATTTAAATTATTGCCAATATGGTAATAACCTATAGGGTCACACACTTAGAACGTTATAAGGAAGAACATTAATTTGGATAAATAAAGTATCAAACAGTTGATATTTTATTGGACGTTGGAATGGGCACATTGGTTAGTTCCTATTATTATGGTTCACGTTTATTTTAAAATGGGATATTTCACCTTCCTTTTAAAATAGACATACATGCATGATTCATAAGTATAAGAAAAAGGATTAGATCTAAAATCTAACCCTAGTTTTGCACCGTTCCAAAATCTACCAAAGTTAATGGCGGCTAGCACCATAAACCCTTTTCTTCTTTGATTTAGATCTCAGAGGATAAACGTTCGTGTGGATAACCAATAGAAGATCGACGGCTTGTCGTACTACTTCGATTTGATCCTTTGATTCATTTCAAGCTCGAAATTTTTCAGATTTACATGGATTCAACAAGACAGTTATGAAATCCTGATTTATCTAATTCGATCTACCTTTTATTGCTAAGATCATGATTTAATTTTGTTGAATCATCATATTTGGGTTGTCGATTTGATCCATCAAACCCTACAGGATCGGTCCAAAATATCAGCGGTGGCATGCATGTAAATTAACTAGATCGGTCTTATTTTATTAAACTGGATTGGCACTGTATGGTGCCACGTGGTTTGAAAACATTGCAATAGTGGATCGGTCCATCCATGAAACAAACGGATCGGTATATTCAGAAGTGAAAAGTGTGCGGTCCTGTGCAATTATTTCTGGATCGGTCCATTCAATAAAATGTGGATCGGTGCATTCAAATTAAAGTGGGTCGGTTATTATTAAAAGCGGCGGCAGAACTGTAAATACGGACCATGACAGCTGTATACAACTGTAAAGTGGATTAGTGGCATTTCTGTAAATAGTTTTAGGCCAACCCAAGTTTATGGCTGACCCAAACTCTGCACCCCGTAATTACAAGACTGCCACTACCTCCAAACTTCTTCTATAAATAGCCCTTGCTCCATAATTCAAGGGACCAATTCCTCTACCACGAAGGGCTGCCCAAGCCATTTCTCTACCATTCTGAAGTTCCTTTAATGGCTTCCAAAGCTTGCTCCATCATCCTCTAACAACATGAAGATCAAATCGATTCAATTCTCCATCCAAAATCGATCTAGCTCAATTCTATTGATTTCTAACTGCCATTAACCTTCTCTAAAAGCTCGGATCTACTACTAACTTCATGGGGAGGTCAAGGAAAATCATCTAATCACAAGATTCAATATATTCTTCTACGAATTCAAGCGATATCTAAAAGATAAAACAGAGAAAAGCAAAGAAAATCATTGTAAAAAGGAAGAATGAGCGTAAATGAAATGTATAAGAGGATAAACTTTGTAAATCTCTTCATGAAAGCGAAAAATACTTCAAAAGTGGACGTAGATCTTTGTTAAGATCGAACCAATATAAAAATCCCTTGTCTTTTATTTGTTTTTTCTCCGCTTATTTTGCGATTGTGGACTTTATAATTTCTAACCATAATTGGTGAAGTGCATTTTTTGCACCTTTGGTGTTGGGATTAAATTTAGATTTCAATAGTATGTACTCAAAATCCTAACATCACCACTCAAATGGAATCTAGACCAGCAAGAACCTGAAATTTCCTCATCTCCTAGTCAAGATAAAGGAAAGGAAGAAGACAATTAATTGGTGATTCTATAAATTTGCTGGAACTTCTTTATAGGAGAAGCAGTTTACAGAAAATTTCCATGTGACATCTCAAAATTTTGAAGGCACCTCACCTTCAGAAAAGAACATAAAGGCAAAAAATACCTCTAAAAAGAAAGATTCCACAAAATTCCTCAAATGAGAATGAGATTTCACTCAACTTCGTCCAATATTCAAGACATCAAAGAGATTGACAAACCAAATTTTCCATATTACACGACGGAAAAACTGTTATATTGAAAGAAAAATACCGAGAAGGATAGAGAAACTCAAAAGAAGGTTGTTTCTTCATAGGCCACCAACCTCAATGACTGCAAAAATGCAAGTCATTAGATTATTGCACAAATAGAAACTCAAGGAATCAAGATACCCTAGAAAGATAGGTATAAACTCAAAAAAATTATAATTCAAAATTAATTACATAGAAAATAAAAGCAAAACTTTCCTTCGCTAGATTTTTTTTCTTACTCTTTTAATATATAAGTAAATTCTATTATATATATTCTTACTTTATAAAGATTAACCTTTAACTAATTTCTTTGAGTCTATTCCAAAAATGAGACACGTTTTCTTTTTTTTAAAGAATATATTACAAATTCACTCAAATAAATTTTCAGTTCAATTCTTAAAGATACAAAAGTATACACTTCAATCTTATTAAATTTTACTTATCATGTCCGGTTGTCTCACCCTAGTGTTTATAAAATTCCTATCGATAACATTCATCAGGCGTATCGACCAAAATCCTTAAACACTCGATGAACGAGCCAACATGAAGGAAAATCATCATTTTTTCCATATAATTCTCGATTCATTTCCTATCTCAAATAAAATTTCAATCCTCTTTAAACAACTCTTCACTTTAATAGATTTTAAAACTCCATTAAGATTCAACTTATAAAATCAGAATCACAAAAAGAAACCATCGAGATATTCTTTGAATAGTCAATTCTATGATTGATAGAGTAAACTAGAATGTTCATCATTCTGCACTTTATAACGAACTACATAGGAGAATCATTCGAGTACAGGGTATGGTATAGACCATGCTATTCCCCGTGGCTCATAGTCAATGGGAATCGCTGAAAAGTCAAGATAGAATAATAGTCCAACACTTCTCATAGATCGAAAGAAATCTATGAATCATAAAATAAAAGTTAGTCATCGGCTAAAGAGAAGAAAGGACCCAAAATATATATCGTTACTCCAAGTGAAGTAATGTTTCGAAGCACTTCTCATATAGATATCCAAGGGGACAACCCAAAGGATGCAAGAAAAGCTCAAACAAACAAATTCAGAACATCACTTCACTTTCATGGGGAATATTCTAATGGAATAATGATCAAAAAACTCAAAGATGGAAATAAGGACAAACAAAATATTCATTCGCTCGATGGATGACAAACCCCAACGGACTCAAACAACAAAGTCATCAACACTTAAATTCGAGATGTATCATTCCCATCTCGACGCCCAAAGGAAAGCTTGTGGATTTCAGATTCATAATCATTTTTTTTAAATAGAAACACAAACCTAAAGGATTAGAATATCAACAGTAATATCCTATAGAACATTGATTGAGGTTTAGCAACACCTAAGACACTCTTCCCAAACATCGAAAACTCCATAAAGGATTCTAGATAGAAAATTTCCATACTAATATGCATGAAAAGATGAATTATAAGGAATAAAACACATGGTCCCCAAACATCGAATTGAATATTGCAGATTCTCTCTCAATCGAGTTCCCAATTCTTAAAGAATCCTCAAGTAAAAACATCAAAGATCACCCATAACTTCTTTGATGTGGATTGGTAAGAAGAGTCGATTTGGTTAATTTCAAAGAACAACTCTTAAGAGAAGACATCAACGAATAGATTTGGGATATTACATAATGAAATAATTCCTTGACAAATCCCTTATTTTCAAACAACGAATCAAGAATGGACAAGAACTCAAAGACGAGGGATTGGCAACACTTGCACTATATTTGGATGTATCGTTACATATGTTTATGTTCTGTGTTTTTCGTATTTTGTTCCAAAATCCGGCTCTGCTACCAAATTGTAACGCCCCACCCCAAGACCCACATTAACAAAGAGAATTACATGGTAATTCCATTTGCTAATGCGGAGAATAAGCCTGGTTAAGGGCAACCAACTATAACCATGTCTCAACTATCTACTGAACATGTCGACAAATGCTATATTTTTTTTCTCTCAAGTGGATCGACGTATTCAATAAATACTTGAGATAAAGCTATAGATGGTTATGGATCTATCAGAACAAAACATTATGACTAAATGACTATATCATCTCAGAATAGTAACAAATCCCAAAGTGATCAGTCAGTCTCAAAAGATAGTACTAAGAACCAGCTAAGACTAGGAGAGGAGCTAACCTGAAACAAACTCGGTCTGACCCGAGTGAAAATACAGGGGTCAGGTAGGTTAGATGTAACAACCCGGAAAAAGGCGATCTTGATTATTCGATATACAACACATATCGAACATCCAAGGATCGAAAATAACCGGAAAGTTAATGACATAAATTAGAGGGTGAGAATAGATAAGATAGAAACTTAGAATAGAAGAAGAAGAAGAAGATACAACATCAGAGTAAGACGAATCTCACAGCGGAACGAACTACATATAATAGATAACATATCCTTGAAATAAAATCAGTATATGTATACAGTAACATTATCATAGTATAACACTTATAACACAACGGAAATAACTATAGCTATATAATCCTGAAGCCTCCTGCTCTAAGCTCTCCAAGTATATCTGTAAAATCTTGACTACTTGACTTCCCGTATAAAATTGGGCACCCAAGAGTTTAGGGAAACAAAACAAAATAAAATCTGGGTCAGTCATGGTACTGGTATGAGTAAAACAGTTTGAGCCATTAAAAGATATCTCATAAGACCACGCCGTATAACGGAATGGGTTTTTTTCCTTATGAGAATCCAAAATAACCTTTATATCAAAACTCATTGATATTATAATAGTGTCCATCAACCACAATATAATAATCATCTAGAAGAAACGCTTTCATCTCACGTTCTACATATATAGTATATAATCAAAACCACAAGCATGTATTGGGTAATGGATTTCTAGCTATGACAAGGTATGGAACCACCTTTTGCTAGTGTACCTCTAGAGAGGAATACACTAGGTTCAACAAGAACATCTTGCAACCCAGCCACACATGACCGACCACTCATTTCACTTGAGTGTATCGAATGTATATCACCAACGGTTGGGATCAACAACCGTTTCCCGAATGGGACAGCATCGACAATAGATTTTTAGAAGCAAATGAAACTCTAGATCAGGTGATTATACACCCTTATAGGTGCGACCTACATAGCCATGCTGCCTGCCTGATTTCTGTCATTTCCGGATGTAAGGCTAGAGGCCACGCTTATCTCGGACAGATCACACGTTTATTCACTTTGAATGTCACATCGTCATACCCGCCAAATCACAAATTGATTTCCCTAAAAATACCATGGGTATACAGCTAAGAGAAATGAATTCCTTCGCCACCAAACGTAAATACGTTTGAAGAGATCAACTTATGCGATCTATTAAATATACTCTGTCAGACATTCTTCCATACAGGTCATCCTGGGACTGGACAAACCGAAGGCACAATTCAGTACATCCATCTTAGGCAATTGTATTCTAAGATTTATACAACAGCCCTTGCACTTTACTCCATCTTCAATATATTCAGCATACTTGATTCGCAACGCTTATGCCAATACAGAGTGGTTCTTCAGATAATAATCCAACCATTCTCTCTATATTAACAATGTTAAATGGTCAAAACTTTGATAGTCGGTGATTTAACTATCAATGAAAACATGTTTGTGTACACACAACGATCTTATTTCGAAATGGAATTATCGATCCAATTATCAAACATATATATATATATACACACATATTTCCTCATTTTCTATGTTTAGAAAATATACGTTATTAACAATGGAAAACATTTCCATGGCTTAATTTCGTATCACTATTCTTCCATATCTATCAGACTCTAACTATAACCTAACAAGAGAACAACTTCCTAAGTACAAACCCCGAAGGTTGAAACCAACATCAGATCGATACTTAGGAAACCATTCAACTTATTAATCTCTAGTCAGTTTCTAATTTTCGTTTAACTCCCGTTTGATTAATTATGTTCAATTAACTCTATCTGGTTAACCCTAACTGGTTAACTCTTTGTTCATATTCAGTTTCAAACATCGATGTTGAAATCGATTCTTACTTCTTTATATAAGTCCTGACTTTTATATTCTATTCATCCAAATGATAAATATTTTACTTAATTTATAAAATATTATTTATAAATTAATCTTCCCAATATATCTGTTAAAACAGATTTCTATTTAATTCCACTTTAAATAAATCTTTTATATTTATCTGTTAAAAACGGATTTCCATATTCTATTCATTTTCTAATATTCCTTTGATTAAATTCTATTTATTCTCTAAATAAATATTCCTATTAAAACTTTATTTATTCTATAAATAAATATTTCCATTTTTCTATTTGTAAATGGTTTACAAATATTTTCTTTCCAATTCCATTTGTAAATGTTTTACAAATTTTTTCCTTTTTATTTTTATTTGTAATTGTTTTACAAATATTCCTTTTTCTATTTTATTTACAAATCTTTTCCTTTTATATTTGTTTTACAAATAATTTCCTTTTATATTTGGTTTACAAATGTTTTCCTTTTATATTTGTTTTACAAATATTTTCCTTTTATATTTGTTTTACAAATATTTTCCTTTTATACTTGTTTTACAAATAAATTTCCTTTTATATTTGTTTTACAAATAAATTTTCTTTTTAATCCTATTTATTTACCAAATAAATATTTCATTAACTCCTTCTATTTATTTTCAAAATAATATTTCTTTTTATAAAATCCTTTGATTTTATAAAATATTTCTTTTTCAATATAACATTGAAAATTACCTTTTATATTTATTTTATTTAAATGCACAGTTTGAAATCTTCCTTCTATATAAAATCTTTCGATTTTATAAAATATTTTATTTTAATATTTCTTCTGGTATTTAACAGTACCAAATAACAAGACTATTGTCACTATAATCAATCTCAGATTATACATCACATCATATAACAATATATGAACAAAACAGTATTATAAATATTGAGGAACCCAGTTGGGTCCCTCCAACGTGTTTCCCTGCATCACAGAAGTTAAACAATATAATTAACATCAATTTCATTTCAATATGAAATATTCTGCTAAACAGAATCAACATATATTTAACGATATATATATATATATATATATATTTCAACCAACTGACTAGCAGTTCAATCAAACAATCAACACACAACAATCAACATATGATTATCAGTTCTAAGAATACGTTATAAAAATATAACTGTTCAGAGTTGGTGAGTTTTACTCACATTGGACGATCATCGTTAATAACGATAACCATCGCTTGATTTAGACGGACAATTTATTTTGCTATAAATTGTAACAAGCTCCGATGGACTTCCAGCCAGTTCCAAGATGAAGCCCTCGTCCATACGATCTTAACGTGGCAGACCGTTCTCAATTCTGACAACGTATGTACGATATATCCTAATAAGAAGTTTGAGTACATTATTATATTTATGTAAAACTTAAATAATAGAAAAATTGGGCCTTACGTTAATCCAGGCCCATCCCCCATGTAACAGTCTAGACCGAACACCGCTTCTTCCCCAAACCAAAAAACATCGATCCCGTTCCTCCAGAAAATGACCACGCACACCCTTCATCATTTCCGCTCATCCTCAAAGCTCCACCTCCCTCTTCACTTATGGTTCTTCACATAACACACCTTCTCCTATTTAGATACGCACATGAACTCCTTTATTTAACTACCGAACAGAACAGACCCATCATACTGACTTTCCTCGCGTTTCCCATACACAGCATGAAACCACGTTACTTCTTCAACTCCATTCTCAAAGATGCCCAGACACTTCTCATCCTGTCCCCTTAAACTCACAATTCTCCTTCCCGGTCCACCATTCCTCACTAAACTGACAATCACCAACTGCCAAATGTAGGCTTCCTTCTCCGTTTCCAGTTTCAAACAGCTCGCTAGACGTTCCTCTTAACTTTTGAACAACGCAGCTCCTGTTCTTCCTCGAACGCACCTAATAAACCAACGCCATTCTCTTCTCATCAAAATGCAGCGTTAGCTGCTTCTATTCTCCTTTTTCTTCATATATTGTTCGAACCCTGAGCTGCTGTTGGACGTGGAACTGTCCAAAGATTATATCCCCGTGAAGAGGAAAACATCGCAAGTTTATATGGATTCATTTCAGATTTTTACTTGGTTCTTCTCGTTTTGATTTTGAGAATTTTCATTTTGCTGAAAAAAAGATGGAGGAAGTGGAGGCCTAATTGGTTCAGGAGATTGTGATTTTAGGTCTTAAGAAAAAGGGTAAACGTTTATATAATGATGGTTAGCTTCAAAGTCTTGGTGGAAGTTTGGCCACGTTAGAACGAGGGAAGATATGGTTGAGAAGAAAGGAAGTTTGGACTTCTGTTGATTACTGTAATGAAGGGATTAGGTTTTAGGGATAGGATATTTTAAGTTATAACATTTTGGTGACCCTTCTACATGAAGTTCTGTTCTCATCCGAACGACCACGACAGAAATAAAAATACCGTTGTGTCGAGCTCATTGCCCCGATCCCAAAAATGTAATAATACCGGTAGATTAACTCATATTGTGAAACCCTAAAATCGCTGATTAAGGGTGCAAAATACTCCAAATAAAAAGTTGCTTATTTAATTAATTAAAAATTACAGTAAAATTGTAAGAATTAAATTATCACTACGTCTCAAAAGAACCTAGTCTAAATTCGAAACCGGTATCTAGTTATATCGAATAAACCGTTATGGTCGATAAACGATTCAATAGCGACTATTTTAAAATTTGATTTGGACACAACTCACAATCTACACTACGAAATCCTGATTTTTCTCTTCCATTAGAAAAATATACTTCACCAGCTCTAAACGTTTCTTGTTTCACAGAAATCCGATTTAAAATGGCTACTGTATATTCGTTTAAAGTTCGAATCACCAAATTACAATCTGCAGCGCCATTTCGAGCTTGATTATAATTATAATATAATTATACGTTCAAACTTCGTTTATATAATATATTCGTTAATATAATTTCAATTCGAAACTAAATTATATATTTTGAATTGCCCAATTCACACCATATCGCCATTTCAGCCCATTCTGATTATTTCAAAATTGAATATATTATTTAATTTTTATATTAATTAAATATTCCAAGATATTTAATTAAACGACCATTTAATTCTCTGAATCACTATTTAAATAATTAAATAAATTAATTATTATATCGCTGAAAACACGGGTCGTTACATTCTTCCCCACTTTAAATAATTTCGTCCTCGAAATTGCTAAAGTAGAAAACAAACCCTATCAACCGATTAGAACTTATTTGTTCACTTCTTAACTTCAGTTTTCAACTGAAACAATTTAACTAAGTAAAATATTAAATTATTTCTATTACCGAATATTTCCAAAAAATCCTGAAAATTTTCTAACACCTTAACTTTTCAAATTTTTTTGCCAGCACCCCCTTTGTACTGATCAATAGGTCAAACTCCAACTCGCCTCTCTGGGCCTTCTTCAACCCAAAAGGAAATCAAATAGCCAAGTGGCTTGCCAATTCGGCTCATAAAACTCATATCCATATAAAATATAAACTGGTACCTTTTTGTCGGGCATATCGTTATATCCTTTGCATCTGTTACCAATTTAACATATACCAATATCATCTTAATCAAACTCCTCAACTCAAACATTTGGTTCTATCCAAGCCAAATTCCATTCAAACTCCAATATCAAATTTCAAACTCTTAACTCATCAACTCAATTCCATTCCAGATTATCCTCTAATCCATTTCAGTTTTTCTTAACTTATCATATCAAGTTAAATTCTGGTTTATTATTTACTTTCATCATTCCATTCGAATTAACTTCGCAAGTTAAATTTAAATTCTAGAATTTAAATTCCTGGGTTTTTATTTCAAAACAATTTGAAATCACAATAACAATTCAATACCCTTGAATTTCTAAACACCTTGTTTTCGCAAAACAAATTTGAAAACAAAATCTTTGGTAGTAATCCGTCATATATAACTCGAAAATGAACACCGATGATGTCTAGATCATCATCGGAATCGATTTTCCAGCTATCGAAGTGAGTTCAATACTATATCACTTTTCAAACCTCATATTTAAACACTTCCCATTTTGAAATCAATTTCAAAATACCATTCACACTGCTTGTAAAACAAATTTAAAACCTCCCAGGATTTTAAAATTCTTATATATTTAATCCAAATCCATTTACAAACACTTATCCAGATTTCCAGGGTTTTCACTTCAATTCTGATTTAAATTCAGATTTAATTCATCTCGTAAGACTTATACGAATTTTGATGGGTTATTTACATAACCATTAAATTTATAATCTTACTTGATTATAATAACAACCAATATATCCAATATATTATAATTCCAATATATATATTTTCTCTATATCAAAATATACTTTGGGTAAAATTATTTTCATTTACCCTCTTTTCAAAACATATCGTGTTGACCCATCGTATTCGAGTGTTTAGAAAACCTTATCGATATTGTGGTGCCCCACCAACGACCAGAATCCATAAAGAACTCAACCAATAAATCTACTCAATATAAAACCATTTATATCAAATAAAAAATACGTTCACTCGTATATATACACTCAACTCAATCTAGGGTGTTACTAACCCCATCTTTACTAAGTCACGCCAAAGAGCCAAGGTAATAACTTAATCTTAAGCTCCGATACCAACTATAACGACCCGGAAAAAGGCGATCTTGGTTATCCGATATACAACACATATCCAAAATCCAAGAATCGAAAATAACCGGAAAGTTAATGGAAGAAATTAGAGGGTGAGAATAGATAAGATAGAAACTTAGAATAGAAGAAGAAGAAGATACAACATCAGAGTAACACGAATCTCACAGCGGAACGAACTACATATAATAGATAACATATCCTTGAAATAAAATCAGTATATGTATATAGTACCATTATCAGAGTACAACACTTACAATACAGCGGAAATAACTATAGCTATATAATCCTGAAGCCTCCTGCTCCAAGCTTTCCAAGTATATCTGTAAAATCCTGACTACTTGACTGCCCGTATAAAATTGGGCACCCAAGAGTTTAGGGAAACAAAACAAAATAAACTTCGGGTCAGTCATGAGACTGTTATGAGTAAAACAGTTTGAGCCATTAAACGATATCTCATAAGACCACGTCGTATAACGGAACGGGTTTTTTTCCTTATGAGAAACCAAAATAATCTTTATATCAAAACTTATTTATATTATAACAGTGTCTATCAACCACAACATAATAATCATCTAGCAGAAACGCTTTCATCTCATGTTCTACATATATAGTATACAATCAAAACCGCAAGCACGTATTGGGTAATGAATTTCCAACTATGACAAGGTATGGAACCACCTTTCGCTAGTGTACCTCTAGAGAGGAATACACTGGGTTCAACAAGAACATCCTGCAACCCGGGCACACATGACCGACCACTCATTTCGCTTGAGTATATCGAATGTATATCACCAATGGTTGGGATCAGCAACCGTTTCCCGAATGGGACAACATCGACAATAGATTTTTAGAAGTAAATGAAACTCTAGATCAAGTGATTATACACCCTAATAGGTGCGACCTACATAGCCATGCCGCCTGCCCGATTTCTGTCATTTCCGGATGTAAGGCTAGTGGCCACGCTTATCTCTGACAGGTCACACGTTTATTCACTTTGAATGTCACATCGTCATACCCGCCAAATCACAAATTGATTTCCCCAAAAATACCACGGGTACACAGCTAAGAGAAATGAATTCCTCCGCCACCAAACGTAAATACGTTTGAA
Organism: Allium sativum; assembly: GCA_030737875.1. Taxonomy (NCBI): domain Eukaryota; kingdom Viridiplantae; phylum Streptophyta; class Magnoliopsida; order Asparagales; family Amaryllidaceae; genus Allium; species Allium sativum. The sequence goes on along the minus strand of CM060919.1, from coordinate 117,757,676 downwards.
GAGATCAACTTACGCGATCTATTAAATATACTCTGTCAGACATTCTTCCATACAGGTCGTCCTGGGAGTGGACAAACTGAAGGCATTATTCAATACATCCATCTTAAGCAATTGTTATCTAAGATTTATACAACAGCCCTTGCACTTTACTCCGTCTTCAATATATTCAGCATACTTGATTCGCAACGCTTATGCCAATACCGAGTGGTTCTTCGGATAATAATCCAACCGGTCTCTCCGTATTAACAACGTTAAAATGGTCAAAACTTTGATAGTCGGTGATTTAACTATCAAATGAAAACATGTCTGTGTACACACAACGATCTTATTTCCAAATGGAATTATCGATCCAATCATCAAACATATATATATATATATTTGTATATATATATACATATCCCTCATTTTCTATGTTTAGAAAATATACGTTATTAGCACTGGAAAACATTTCCACGGCTTAATTTCGTATCACTATTTTTCCACACCTATCAGACTCAAACTATAACCTAACAAGAGAACAACTTCCTAAGTATAAACCCCGAAGGCCGAAACCAACATCAGATCGATACTTAGGAAACCATTCAACTTATTAATCTCTAGTCAGTTTCTAATTTTTGTTTAACTCCCTTTTGATTAACTATGTTCAATTAACTCTATCTGGTTAACCCTAACTGGTTAACTCTTTGTTCGTATTCAGTTTCAAACATCGATGTTGAAATCGATTCTTACTTCTTTATATAAGTCCTGACTTATATATTCTATTTATCCAAATGATAAATATTTTACTTAATTTATAAAATATTATTTATAAATTAATGTTCCCAATTTATCTGTTAAAACAGATTTCTATTTAATTCCACTTTAAATAAATCTCTTCTATTTATCTGTTAAAAACAGATTTCCATTTTCCATTCATTTTCTAATATTCCTTTGATTAAATTCTATTTATTCTCTAAATAAATATTCCTATTAAAACTTTATTTATTCTATAAATAAATATTTCCATTTTTCTATTTGTAAATGGTTTACAAATATTTTCTTTCCAATTCCATTTGTAAATGTTTTACAAATTTTTTCCTTTTTATTTTTATTTGTAATTGTTTTACAAATATTCCTTTTTCTATTTTATTTACAAATCTTTTCCTTTTTTATTTGTTTTACAAATAATTTCCTTTCATATTTGGTTTACAAATGTTTTCCTTTTATATTTGTTTTACAAATATTTTCCTTTTATATTTGTTTTACAAATATTTTCCTTTTATATTTGTTTTACAAATAAATTTCCTTTTATTTTTGTTTTACAAATAAATTTCCTTTTTAATCCTTTTTATCTTCCAAATAAATATTTCTTTAACTCCTTCTATTTATTTTCTAAATAAATATTTCTTTTTATAAAATCCTTTGATTTTATAAATATTTCTTTTTCAATATAACATTTAAAATTTCCTTTTATATTTATTTTATTTAAATGCACAGTTTGAAATCTTCCTTCTATATAAAATCTTTCGATTTCATAAAATACTTTATTTCAATATTTCTTCTGGTATTTAACAGTACCAAATAACAAGACTATTGTCACTATAATCAATCTCAGATTGTACATCACATCATATAACAATATATGAACAAAACAGTGTTATAAATATTCAGGAACCCAGTTGGGTCCCTCCAACCTGTTTCCCTGCATCACAGATGTCAAACAATATAATTAACATCGATTTCGTTTCAACATAAAATATTCTGCTAAACAGAATCAAAATATATTTAATGATTTATATATATATATATATATGTATATGTATAAATTTCAACCAACTGACTAGCAGTTCAGTCAAAGAGTCAACACACATCAATCAACATATGATTATCAGTTCTAAGAATACATTATAAAAATATAACTGTTCAGAGTTGGTGAGTTTTACTCACATTGGACGATCATCGTTAATAACTATAACCATCGCTTGATTTAGACGGACAATTTATTTTGCTATAAATTGTAACGAGCTACGATGGACTTCCAGTCAGTTCCAAGATGAAGCCCTCGTCCATACGATCTTAACGTGATAGACCTTTCTCAATTCTGACAACATATGTACGATATATCCTAATAAGAAGTTTGAGTACATTAATATATTTATTTAAAACTTAAATAACAGAAAAATTGGGCCTTACGTTAATCCAGGCCCATCCCCCATGTAACAATCCAGACCGAACACCCCTTCTTCCCCAAACCAGATAACTTCGATCTCGTTCCTCCAGAAAATGACCACGCACACCATTCATCATTTCCACACATCCTCAAAGCTGCACCTCCCTCTTCACTTCACGGTTCTTCACAAAACCCACCTGCTCCTATTTAGATACACACTTGAACTCCTTTATTTAACTATCGAACAGAACAGACCCATCGTACTGACTTTCCTCGCGTTTCCCAAACAGAACATGAAACCACGTTACTTATTCAACTCCATTCTCAAAGATGCCCAGACACTTCTCATCCCGTCCCCTTAAACTGACAATGCTCCTTCCTGGTCTACCATTCCTCACTAAACTGACAATCACCAACTGCCAAACGCCGGCTTCCTTCTCCATTTCCATTTTCAAACAGCTCGCTAGACGCTCCTCTTTACTTTTGAACAACGTAGCTCCCGTTCTTCCTCGAACGCAGTTGATAAACCAACGCCATGCTCTTCTGATCAAAATGCAGCGTTAGCTGCCTCTATTCTCCCTTTTCTTCATATAATGTTCGAACCGTGACCTGCTGTTGGATGTGGAACTATCCAAAGATCATACCCCCGCGAAGAGGAAAACATTGCATGTTTATATGGATTCATTTCAGATTTTTACTTGGTTCTTCTCGTTTTTATTTTTAAAATTTTCATTTTGCTGAAAAAAAGATGAAGGAAGTGGCGGCCTAATTGTTTCAGGAGATTGTGATTTTTGGTCTTAAGAAAAAGGGTAAACGTGTATATAATGATGGTTAGCTTCAAAGTCTTGGTGGAAGTTTTGCCACGTTAGAACGAGGGAAGATACGGTTGAGAAGAAAGGAAGTGTGGACTTCTGCTGATCACTGAAACGAAGGGATTAGGTTTTAGGGATAGGATATTTTAAGTTATAACATTTTGGTGACCCTTCTACATGAAGTTCTGTTCTCATCCGAACAGCCACGACAGAAATAAAAATAATGTTGTGTCGAGCTCAGTGCCCCGATCCCAAAAATATAATAATACCGGTAGATTAACTCATATTGTGAAACCCCAAAATCGCTGATTAAGGGTGCAAAATACTCCAAATAAAAAGTTGCCTATTTAATTAATTAAAAATTCCAGTAAAATTGTAAGAATTAAATTATCACTACGTCTCAAAAGAACCTAGTCTAAATTCGAAACCGGTATCTAGTTATATCGAATAAACCGTTATGGTCGATAAACGATTCAATAGCGACTATTTTAAAATTTGATTTGGACACAACTCACAATCTACACTACGAAATCCTGATTTTTCTCTTTCATAAGAAAAATATACTTCACTAGCTCTGAACATTTCTTGTTTTACAGAAATCCGATTTAAAATGGCTTCTGTATATTCGTTTAAAGTTCGAATTGCCAAATTACGAACTGCAGCGCCATTTCAAGCTCGATTATAATTAAATATAATTATACGTTCAAAATTCATTTATATAATATATTCGATAATATATTTTCAATTCTAAACTGAATTATATATTTTGAATTGCCCAATTCACACCATATTGCCATTTCAGCCCATTCTGATTATTTCAGAATTGAATATATTATTTAATTATTATAATAATTAAATATTCCAAGTTATTTAATTAAATGACCATTTAATTCTCTGAATCACTGTTTAAATAATTAAATAAATAAATTATTATATCACTGAAAACACGGGTCGTTACATTAGAACTTATCATCAGTAAAGGTAATGATAATAAGAGGTAAAAGGGAAGGTCGTTTCATGATTACTAATGTATATCATTAAGTATATCTATGTGGTATGTCAAAGATTCATCATGATTGCATAAAGGAATGTAATATAATTTATTTAGATGTGGTTCATCTAATTATACTATAACTAAATGGAATAAATAAAGGTGTGAACAATAAAGGGAGATTTCATAAGACAATTTAAACTTCATGATCATAGTAAAACTCGAATTAGACTAGTTATGTTCATTAGCATACTAGATCGCTAGATAAGGCTGAGCGATTGAAAAGCTATGATATCCTCTTATGAAAAGGATACCTTGCCATATAGGGACAATTCTTTATGGAAAAAAAAAGATATCTCTTCATGACACTATAAGAGATAGCTAAGTTATGATTGTTCTCAAGAGACAAAAACAACACTTAAGCATACAGAATGTCTACGAATTAGGTAATGAAGGCAAGGCCTAATTCGTTATTGCTTTCGCCTCATATCATCGGCAGTGCCAATTAAACATCGACTAAAACTTCTAAAGAATCAAATTATCTCCACAAAGAAGAGTAACAAAGTAATCATGCACCATAAGTACATAATATTTAAATAAAGGATATACACTTACAAATATGCCTCGTCTCATCGGCATATATTCAATCCCAACACAATTCAATATATTATAAAACTCATAAAATAGAAACTTCTTAATTATTATATCTCATCTCATCGGTATAAAATAAATACATCTCAAATCTGTTACTAATACTCATCATAAAAGATACCATAATTTATACCTCATTTCATCGGTATAATCATAAAAATGTCTCAAATCTATCTTGATAGCACCTAAAAAGGGTTCAAAATGTCATATTCGAAATCACCATAAAACATAATATAAACTTGGCCTTTTTCATAATCAAGGCCTTATTTGAACATCATCATCAAAAAGATGAATTTGAAACATCAAAACATCATAGAAAACTACATGTGCTTAATTTCTTGACTAGTACTAAATTTTGGTACCATACATCTTGATGACTTGGGTCACATAATATCAAAACATCATGATCATCGTGATTGACTATAGTCGGAAACATCTTAAGGACACCTAGTCACAAAAACTCGAGTAATAACATCGTAATGATTGGAGTGGAATAATACCATCATGAACATCGTGATGACTATAATCGAGCACTCATTCTATAGTACTAGTGACATCTTGAATGTGTCTCAACCTCTTGGTTAGGAACCCATAAGGCGTCAACGTATGTCCCATACCATACGTTTGCACCTAACGGTCTACTAGCTGTTAGTTGATACCACACTAGAAATCATCATAAAACATCATCAATTATACACAGCCTCATGTCATATGCAAGTGTTAAGATACCAAACTTGTCTAATCTTTCCCTCTTTCCGAAGAGTACTAAGTGGCAATCTAACTTGTCTCACCTCATCGACAAGTAAAAATTCATCATAATCATCAGTACATCATAAATTCATAAACAATTAAACATCATGAATTCATAAACATCAAAACATCATGAATTCATCGTAGAATAACTTGTCGCGTGCCCGTGGTTGGTTTATCACCGAGTATACTCCAATTGAGTAGTTATAGAACCAATGACCTTCACCAAAATTTGGCTATATCTCAAAACATCGCATCAAAAGGGTTTTGATCGTACAAGTTCGATATTAAGAGATAAAGTAAAAACACATGTCCCATGCCACATATTTTTACTAAATACTTTAATTCTCATTCTTATACGCCGAAATTCAGAAAAATAAGCTAATTTATATTTAAAATAATTTTATAGAGAAAATAGGACTTCTAAACGATTTTAAGAAATATATATATAAGCTTTATAAAGAAAAACCCTTATTTAAATAGATTATCTATTTATAAAATACTTTAAAATGCAAAAATTTGATTAAAAAGATTTTTAAAATGACTAAAAAACATTTATTTTCCAAACCGTTGTTTTTTAAGAAATCACTAAAATTTACCTAGAGTTAAAACCATTCGAAATCATCAATAGTATTCAATGTGAATATTAACCGATTTTTAAAATTAAATGGATTTAAATCAAATTTTTCTTCAAATCGGAGTTATCTATTAATGGACATCATTGTTATTAAATAATATCAAGTTCATTAAAAAAATGCAAATGGAATTTGTCAAAACGACAAAATTTCATCAAAATATGAAATTAAATGTTATACTAATTTCAGCCCTACTGTAAAAAATTCAGATTTTAACACAACAAACTTCAAAATCTAAAAATACTTGTTAAATAAAAGTTGTTGTACTAAGTATAATCTTTCTAATGATATATAGATCATCAAAATCGGACTTAGTATGAAGGACATATGATGAATACAATTTTCAAATTTTGGAATCCACTGTGGTTGTCGCTTATTCTCAGGACAGCGACACAGAAATAAGATTTCGACTACCTTAATTTCAAGATCTAAAAAAACTCAAAGAAAGAAACTTGTAGAACAAGTTATTAGCTTTCCGAAAAATCATAAATTATCCAATTCTGATCAAAAACATGAAAGACATGGCAAAAATAATTTTATATTCAACTCAGAAAATTCTGTCAAAGACAGAATTATACTTCTGTGTTTAGACCTATTTCAGGCCAATCAAATTGCAAAATATCGAAAAATGACCTTAACAAAAAAGGTTCCTTATTGAATCATCTTTCAAATAAACAAAATTTGACCTCAATCGGATAAGAAACACAAAAATTATGCATGTTTTACTATAGTGCATTTTCAACAATTTAGTATACACGAATTTTGCAACATTTTCCCCAAAAACTTCATTTCTTCCTAATAATTTGAGAGTTTATGTAACAACCCGAAAATATTGGCCAGTTTAAAATTTTTACTTTAGCAGTTTTATTGAATTTTGAATATTTAAAATGGATTATTTTAAATAAAATCGACGATAAATTTATTTTGAATTCAAATAGAACGTATATAGTTATATACATCGTCGTTAGAATATAAATATTTATTTATATATATAAAAGGAATTGAAAATGGCGCGGTAGTTCGATAATTCGATTTCAAACTTCAATTGAATGTACCGGGTGCAAAATAAACCGGATTTTAGTGAAACCAAAAATAATAGAATCTATTTGAGAATATCTTTCCAACGAATCAAAAAAATCAAAATTTCATAGCGGGGATATAAAGATATTAACAGTTGAATTTTCAGAATAGGCGCTATGAAATTTTGGCCCTTAAAAATAGCCATTTTGCAAACGACCTTGGATTTCGATGAAACCACTTTTGTTGGATCTGTGATGTCAAATTATTGCTAGGTTTCAAATTTCATAATTTTTCGAATCAATATGTGAGCGTGGCAAAGGAAAACGCGTTTGACCAGTTTCAGTTGATTTTAATCGACTGGAAAATGGCCATTTTTCAAACTGTCTCAGAATTTGACGAAACTAGTTTTGTTAGGACCGTATCATCAATACGAAGCTAGAAAATATTTTTCTGGAATTTTTCGAGTTAGTATGTGACCCCAGTGAATTGAATTGCGCGTTCAAATTGAATATATAGAGTTATATGTTGATTTTAACGGAAACTGATCGAAACGATCGAATCATCCTGCGATACATATCCCATTATGTTCGGAATGGGGGTAATTAGCTATGGACGATAGGCGGTGGGCCTCGTTTAGAGGTCGTATGAAAAAGTCAACTTTTTGAAATTAAAATAATAAAAAAATAAAAACCTCTCTCTCTTCTCCTTAAATCCCTCTGGCCCCCCTTCTGTTCGATTCATAACAAAGAAAAAAAATAAAAAATAAAAAGAGAAGGGGGGATCGCGATCGTCCCCCCCCCCTTGATGAGCCGCCGCCGCCCAGGTGGGGTGCCACCACCCGCCGCCTCCCTCTCCTCTTCTCCTTCTCTTCCTCTCCTCCAGCCAAAACCCGCGACTCCCAGACCCGACCCCACCTCGCGCCCCCTCTTCTTCCTTCCTCCTCCTGCTGCCGCCACCTCCGCTGCTTCTTCTTCTGCCTCCCCCTCCTTCGCACCTTCCTCTCCTCCTTTCCCTTCCGATTCGACAGCCCACAGCACCCCTCCAACCTATGACTATAAGTGTTTATTTTTAATTACATTTAATTTTATTTTCAGTTTTGTGTATATGCAGGTGTAATAAAAATCATATCTTTATTTTTGAATGGCATTACATTAGGAATATACGACTTATATATATTAGATAAGAAGGTTTAATTTTTATAAACTAAAAATATGATTTTTATCATATGTGAAATATAAAAATATAATCTTCTATATTGTAGAAGGATAAAAATATGATTTTTACATAGTAGGAACTATAAAAATATAATCTTTATAAGATAGAGAATATAAAAATATCATCTTTGTATATGTAGCGAAATGAAAATCTGATTTTTATTATATATACATTGAAATAAAGAGGTGATTTTTATAGTGATGAAATAAAAACGAAATCTTTATATTTGAAAAGGCGAAATCTTTATATAGAGAATAGCATGATAAAAATATAATTTTTATTATATGAACACCGTTATAAAAATAGAATTTTTATCTATATAGTAGCGATGTAAAAATAGAATTTTTATCTATATAGTATCGATGTAAAAATAGAATTTTTATCCATATGGAGTGATTATAAAAATATGATTTTTGAATTGAAAGTGAACAAATGAAAATATGATTTTTATTATAAAGACAACAGTATAAAAATGTGATTTTCATGTATGTAGTGGCTACGGGCAACGAAAGTGACAAAAGGCGAGAACGGCGAAGACTTCTACTTAAGAAGAGTCGTGGCATTTGGATTAGCTATTGGTGAGAACTTCTCACTTTAAATCTTGTTTTTCTAGTTATAATATATATACTAGGATGCAGACGGTGCTTAGCAGCACCGACACCCGTCATCCACAGACCATGGATGGCTTGTATGTTTGTTTGTTTGTTGTGATGAAAATTGATTGTGTGATGTGAAATAAAATATTTATATAGTTAAAAATATTTGATCGTTAAAAATATTATTTTTAACGTGTGTGTGTGTGAATAAAAATCCGTGTTTGATGATGTGAAACCCCACACGGGTGTTGGGATGATATTTGGCATACACTAATCCCAATAATTAGTTGTATGTCGACCGATTGATTGACAGGCTGTTATAAGCGTTAGATATCTATATTTGATTCTTATACTGTGTAGTGCACTTTGGATGATGATTGATTATTTATCGTTGCTATTTATATACATGTGTTGTATGGAATCCATATAATTAACATTATATGGTGATTGATTGGGCCTCATTCCAATTGGGAAAATAAAGAATAAAAATAGTCATGTGTTGACGATAATCATGTGTTGAAAATTATCATGTGTTGAAAGAAATATTTTAATAATAAAATTTACATCTTTATCATATTTAAAATCATTCTCTTACTACTTTACAGTTGGAGTCTGATTTGAAAATCAAATGACAGATACCATAATTTTATAAAATATTTTAAATAACAAAAATAGTTGTGTTAACAGTACTCATTCGTTGAGATTAGTCAAGTGTTGAAAGAAATATAGATTCATGTGTTGAATAGAATAAATATTCATTTGTTGAGTAGAATAACGAAGTGATTAAAATATATAAAGCCGTGTTGATTAGAGTTGCGCCATTTTGACGTGAACGATATTTATATCGATTATATTCATTTTTATTATGAATATTGGAAAGTGATTTCAAAATCGAATATATTGGAAAGTGATTTCAAAATCGAATAGAAATGAATTTGAATTGAAATCAAATAGAAATGAATTTGAATTGAAATCAAATAGAAATGAATTCGAATTGAAATTGAATAGAAATGAATTCGAATTGAAATTGAATAGAAATGAATTCGAATTGAAATTGAATTAATTTGAAATTTAAATTGAATTGAAATTGAATTAAAAATCGATTTGAATTGAAATCAATTTGAAATGAATTTAAAATGAATTTAAAATGAATTTACAATGGAAAATTCAATTTTGATTTGAAATTGAAAGGGAAGTTGAAATCGTTTCGAAAACGAATTTAAAATGATTTATAAAATATGTTTTAAAAGGAAATCGATGAAATATATATATAATATATATATATATATTATTTATATAATGGCCTGAATAGAACATGCCGCGCCGCGGCAGTTCGTGAATTTCGACCATTGACTTCGAATTGACATGGCGAGAGATCCGACCATCGGATTCTCCTGAAACAAGAACCGTTAGGTTCGTATCGGAAAGAGCTTTCCAATGAATATTAGAAATTTGAAATCCAATGGTTGGATTTGGAATTATGTCCAAATAAAATTTAGAAAAGGTCGCTGTAAGTGCAGTTCGATGGCCGTTGATGGAAATCGACTGTACGGGCCTTGATAAAATTATTAAAAATATCTATAATTTGTGTAAAATCATAAGAAATAGTTTGTGAAGAACTGGGCTGAAAAATTCCACTTTCGAAAAGATAAAAATAGATTTTTATCGAAATGAACTAGTTTTGAACTAGAATTAAAATCAATTTATTTTTGAAATAAATAAATTGAATTTGAAAGTGGTTTTAAAAATAATCAGAATTCCCAATACGTGAATTGAGATAGAGTTGAATCGAAATTATCTTCGGAATATTTCGATGTTGGATTTCGTGATTATACAGATATTGTTATGGGAATTTGAAAGATATATTCATATCGTTATTTCCAATACGATATTTGTTGGTCGTAGAATTTGATATTGAATATAAGCCGATATATTTTCTATTCAGAGCCTTGTATTTAATATCAAATGTGTTTTGGGTTTATCGTGAATCGTGTTTTAGATGGCATTGGTTCTTTGACCCAGTTAAAGACAGGATATTGATTTTTGAAAAGATTAAAACTAGGTGGAGTTTTAAGGAATCTTTAATTAGATTGAAATGTGAATTGATAATTTAAATTATCAAATCTGAAAGGTGATCGAGAATGGAGTACCACCAGTTTTGCTCCAAAGCGGTAGTTAAATCTTTAATTAGATTTGAACGTGAAATGGTAATTAATTTTACTGATAACACCGTGGTGTTAGATATGGAGTATTACCAGTTTTGCTCCAAGGGATATATAGGTTGGGATTGGGAAATAAAATAAATAATTGCTTCGGTGTGGTTCGCTAATCCCGACTAGTTTGAAATGATATCCAAAGGAATATTAAAGAATAAATTTAGAAGAATTTATCTTTGATAAAATTAATGGGAACCTTTCCCTAAGAATGTGATTTTGTGAATAAAAGAATATTCTGAATTGGAATGAGGCGTTTGTTGTGTTTGTGTAACATTTATTTATTATATACGTGGGTTATTCGGAAAGGCCGGGTTTATACCCATTCTGAATAACCGATTCGACGATAAGTCGAAGATGAAGTCGGTGGTTGAAGACCGGAAGTCTTCACATCGTTTGGGTGATTACTGATGATCTTGATTGGGCTGTACACCCAAGAGGAGAGAAACAATTGGTGATCGTCCAGACGTACTTGGAGATCGATGGATATGCGAGGAAAGTGCCTCCGGTTTCGTTCAGACCCAGAACGAACTTGTAAATGGACTGTGTGTCTGACATTGGATTTTATTCTGTGTTGATTGATCTCTATTAAATATACATCTGTTTGGCGGCGGAGAATTTATTCTCTTGCTTAACGCCCTTCTCTGAGACGTACGAGCTCAGAGGTTGTATATCGATGGACATCAGTCGCATGGAGTGAATTGTCAGTGTGGCACGCGTAAGTGGCAATTGATCAAGGCTTCTGTTGAAATGCAAAATCTTGTGGTTGATGATCATAGCACGGCCTGTGTGGCGCAGCTTTGTGTATAACGTGAATTCGCGAGCCTCACACCTCGGTATGAGTCAAAAACGGGATACGGACCATTGGGAGAACACGACGTTTCTTTCTAGCTATGTGTGGTGTCAGTGCTTAAACTGGCTGATATTTATATACTTTTCACCTGTGTGGTTGTTGGATGAGGCGCCTCGATATTAGGTCTGTTAGGACCGGAAAACGTGTGTTCAGGAATTGCCAATCCTCAAAAGTAAGAGAGGACCGACCCAACCGATTCCAAGGATCATAGTGGGGTCCTGAGACATTTGCTAGAGTGTCTCGAACGGAGAGGAGCTTGCCCCTTGCCTCGACTCATGACGGAAATCCAATTTCCAATATATGATATTGTGGTTTTATTTGTAGAACCTAGTATGGCAACATAGTAGATGGTAGCTATGCCGCCTATGATTGATACTTATGATTGAATTTTTTTTGACACTATACACTTATAGTAATATCAAAATATTGTGTTTTAAACGTATCAAGCATGCTTTGGCTATTATAAGGTAAAAACCCTATCCTCCGGCTTGCGTTGCATTGTGTGATGGGACCTGGGTCTTATAATAGCTTCATTTTTCTTTATTTAGCATTGCGCTGTTTGTTTTATGCACTAGTATTCTTGGGAGGAAACCCGTTCCGTGTTATATGGCGTGGTCCCTTGATTTATCGAACTTTAAAATAAAGATTAATAACTGTTTTAGTTCTCACACCAGTCACATGACTGACCTGGAGTTTATTGTTTCAACCTAAACTCTGGGTGCTCCTATTTTCCACACGGGCATCTAGTAGTTTTGGTTTTGCAGATTTATATTCACAGGATCCTGATTTACAGCCGGAACGATACTCGAAAAGCTGTGTATCCGTGTATTACTTCTAGTTGTGTTTTGTATTATTTTCCGCTGCTATGTAATTTATTGTAATCTCTTATATTTGTCGAATGTGTAATATTCATTTATACTCTGTATATTCTTGTATCTGATGGAATTGTTGTAATAAACTATGAAATGTTCTTCTGTTTGCGTTCCGATGTGTGTTGTTCTCAATTCTATCAGGGCTTTCCTAACCGGGGAAGTTCGGGTCGTCTCAGTTTATACTAGCTTACTATAAGCTTTACTGCTTACCTTAGCTTGAACAACGATTCGATGAATTTTGCAAGCAAGGATTTGAAGAAGAGCCTCTGAATTGATCGAAGCTTGAACCTTTTAGCTCATTTCAATGTTTGAACACATGTAGATCAAACTATAGCTATTGAAAATAAACTTGGTTTTAAAAGGAAACATAAGTTATGGAATAGATTTAATTATTGTATTTAGGAAAGGATAAAAATAAATGGTAATAATAATTAGAGTTATTATATATGTAATAGAATTATCTATGGAATGGTTTATTAAGGAAATTCTAGAAACTAGAGGATAATGAAAAATCTAGAGAAAAAGAGTCTAGAATCTTTGTTGTGTTATAAATATAATTGTACTCTCTCATTTGTGGGATGAAGAAAAGTGAAGCAATAACAATGTAGTCATTCAATTATTCTATGTTTAATCTCTCCCCTCCTCTCTATATAAAATTCTAACATGGTATCGGAGCTAGGATGATGAGGGGATAGAGAGATCTCTAGAGAGCGAAAAAAATCAGTTTTTTTAAACGATTCAAAGACGGACCAACTGAAGCACAACAAAAGCAAGCAGATCTGGTCATGAAGAAAATGATTGTTGGCATAAGGGAAACATAAGTGTTTCAAGTGTCAAAAATTTGGGCATATCGCAAGGAATCGTAGATTCAAAGATGAAGATCAAGAGAACATGGTACAAGTGGCCGTGGAAGAAAATTTATTTTAGAGTTGTGGGTGAGAAGTGCACCATTGAGAGAAGTGCTCCAATATTCAAAGAGTAGAGTTGAAGAGATGCACTTCAAAAATTGAAGGTGATGAGAAGTGCATCACAAATCGAAGAGAAGTGCTTCATTTATTATCTCAATAACTTTGAGTCAAGGAATCTGCTTGGAGTAATAAAACCAAGTTTAAGGGGGAATGTTTAAAATAAACTTGGTTTTAAAAGGAAACATAAATTATGGAATAAATTTAATTATTGTATTTAGGAAAGGATAAAAATGAATGTTAATAAATATTAGAGTTATAATATATGTAATAGAATTATCTAGGGAATGGTTTATTAAGGCAAGTCTGGAAATTAGAGGATAATGAAAAATCTTGGAGAAGAAGAGTCTAGAATCTTTATTGTGTTATAAATATAATTGTACTCTCTCATTTGTGGGATGAAGAAAAGTGAAGCAATAACAATGTAGTCAATCAATTATTTTACGATTTATCTCTCTCCTCCTCTCTATATCAAATTCTAACAATAACAACATGCAACAAAGAAGAAAAGATAAATTTCTCAAATCTAAAACAAATTTTATGAATTAGAGAAGAAATACAATCTTTAGAGATGGATTACCTACTTTTGGATTTAGTTTAGAACGATAAACCCTCTTAGTTTTGCTGTAGAATTTGAGAAATTAGGTTTAAAGGGTGATGACCATGGATGTTTTTCTGTTCGGGGAAGAAGAAGATGTAGTTTCTCTGGAAAATGAAAATTATGTACTCTTCCAGAGAACTCCTCACTTTTTCCCTACTAATTTGTCCAATTAAGGCTTAATTAAGTGACTAAGTCATTATTTAGCATAGGAAAGGTAATTAGGGGCTTCAAAGCTTATTTACACAAGTTTTTACACAATTTCTTCACAAATACACTTATGTTTACTTCAAAAAATTATGAAATTAACACATGACCACTATTAAAATATAAATATTTATTTTAAAATTCCTATGTTTTTTTTAAGAATTCACCAAAATTTAGCTAGAACTAAAACCATTCGAAATCATTAATAGTACTCATGTGAATATTAACCGATGTTTAAATTCAAATGGGATTTAAATCAAATTTAAATCAAAAATTTCTTCAAATCAGGGTTATCTATTGATGGACATTACTGCTATCAAAAAATATCAAGTTCATCAAAAAAAATGCAAATGGAATTTGTCGAAACGACAAAATTTCATCAAAATCCGAAATTAAATGTTATACTAATTTCAGCCTTGCTGTAAGAATTCAGATTTTAACATAACAAACTTTATAATCTGAAAATACTTAATAAATAAAAATTGTTGGAAGCTTTCTAACGATATATAGATCATCAAAATCGGACTTAGTATGAAGGAGATATGATGAATACAATTTTCAGATTTTGAAATTCACTGTGGTTGTCGCTTATTTTTAGGACAGCGACGAAGAAACAAGATTTCGACTACCTTAACTACAAGATCTTAAAAACCTAAAGAAAGAAACTTGTGGTACAGGTTATTAGCTTTCCGGAACATCATAAATTATCGAATTTCGATCAAAAACATGAAAGACATGGCAAAAACAATTTCAGATTCAACTCAGAAAATTCTGTCAAAGACAGAATTATACTTCTGTGTTCAAACCTATTTCAGGCCAATCAAATTGCAAAATATCGAAAAATGACCTTAAAAAAAATGTTCCTTATTCGAATCATCTTTGAAACAAAAAAAATTGACCTTAATCGGGAAAGCAACACAAAAGTTACGCCTGTTTTACTACAGTGCATTTTCAGCAAATTCAATATACACGAATTTTGCAACATTTTACACGAAAACTTCATTTCCTCCTAATAATTTGAGAGTTTATACTAGATTACTGTAAGCTTTACGGCTTACCTTAGCTTGAACAGCGATTTGATGAATTTTCAAATGAGGATTTGAAGAAGAACCTCCGAATTGATCGAAGCTCGAACCCTTTAGCTCATTTCAATGTTTGAACACATGTAGATCAAACTATAGCAACATGCAACAAAGAATAAAAGATAAATTTCTAAAATTTAAAACAAATTTTATGAATTAGAGAAGAAATAAAATCTTTAGAGATGGACCACCTGCTGTAGATTTAGTTTATAATTCCTCTTAGTTTTGCTGTAGAATTTGGGAAATTTGGTTTAAAGGCTGATGGCCATGGATGTTTTTCTGTTTTGAGGAAGAAGAAGATATAGTTTCTCTGGAAAATGAAAATTACGTACTCTTCTAGAGAACTCCTCACTTTTCCCAACTAATTTGGTCCATTAAGGCTTAGTTAAGTGATTAAGTCATTGTTTAGCATAGAAAAGTAATTAGGGGCTTCAAAGCTTATTTACACAAGTTTTTACACAATTTCTTCACAAATACACTTATGTTTACTTCTAAAAATTATGAAATTAACACATGACCACTATTAAAACATAAATATGTATGTCAAAATGTTTTCCCTTTTTTTATTTGGCTTTAATAGTATTTTCACATAATTACACATTATTCACAAAAATAAGCAATTTGGATTCATTTATACAAAAAAAAAGAACATGTTAATTTTTTGTTTAATAACATACAATATAAGCCCAAATAAGTATTTAAACTCAAAAATATTATTATTAACACTTTTAAATATTTTACAACAAAATTTAAAAAGCCTTTAATATTTATTTCACATAGACTTATTTCAAACACACACATACACTAAATTTTCCTTATAAAAGACCAATTACAATTTGCAAACTAAAGCTTCTAGGAGTTTCTATTTATTAATATATTTACATGTTTATTATTTCAAAAACAATTTTTCACCATACTTATTATTTCCCAATATGTGCACTTTTAAACAAAATCATCATTTTTGACATGTTTGGCTAAATAAATAAAAAATCTTAGCCAAATAAAATTCAATAAAATGTTTTTAACATATTTAAAACATCAAAATAATATTTATAATGAATATTATGCTTTCTAAAAATTTATTTTCTTCTCATTTGTCCTTTTATTTTACAATAAAAGGCTAATATTGGAATAAATTTCCATTATCATTGTATTTGACTTAGTAAATTACCATCATGTTTTATTTTCAATCTAAATCTCAAATAAAGTAGTCAAAACTTTATTTTCGCAACAACTTCTTAATTATTTCGATTTTCCCCAAACAGACGTCTTTAAAATTCCAATTTATTGTTGATTCACTATTAAATTATAATCTCCGTCACAATTTAATATAATAGGTAATCTATGAAATTGGGTTGTTACACCTTCATTCTGCCATTAGAATTCCTGAGAAAGTTTAGGTTTTCTTCTAAATCCTTAATCTATATTTCCTTTCTTCTTTATTCTGAATTAGGATTAGATTTAGATTTATATTCTGGAATACAAAGATTTATATATAAGACTCTAATCTCTTGATTCTTGTATATAGATTAACAAGAATTGGAGAACGTTTCGTACGAAGGATTGGATCAAAAAGAAAATATCATTCAAATCTCCACTATTTTATCCTTCTTAGCACTGAAATGATATTAGTTTGTTGTTTTCTCTGTTATGTACTGTGGATCCGGATCTATATACCTAAGGGAATTTGGATCTAAATGAATATGTAATATGAGACACCCTCCAAATTCCCTATATTGTAATTGTTACGTAGAAATGATCAATCTATTATATATGGGTTTTGGATAGTTGTAATAATCAAAGAAAGACATGATTCTTGTTGTATTATTTTCTATATTGTTTGGATTCCTTTTTGTTCTATTTCATGTAAATCCATATGTTTGATTTTGTTGGGAAACAATGGCTGAGTCGCGGACTAGGTCGCTTTCTTGAAGATGATTCGGCGATCTGGTCGGAGGTGCAAACCAGTTCGTTCCTTCGCCGCCGCCTCAAGGATAAAACAGCCTCAAAAACAATAACCGATTTGCTTGCACAACAAATCGGTGTAGATTTGCACTTTCTGGAAAAAAAATTGCTCGAAAATTTCTGAGAAGAGAATTTTAATGGTGGCTGAGAGAAGAGAGAATTTTTAATTCGGTAGTCTTCTCGTCTGAGGCTAATGTCAATATATAGAACGAAAATTAGGGTTTGGGTTTACAGATTAGTGGGCTGCTAAAATTTGGGGGATATAATTTTTTTACCGTTGCAGAAATCTTTTTCCATAAAAAACGGTTCGAAAAAGGCTAAGTTTTATGGTCCAAAAAATATAAGCGTCTACACCACAAAGCCCAAGCCCAAGCCCAAGCCCAAGCCTAGCCGAACCGGACAGGGCCGGGCCGGGCCGGGTCGGGTCGAGTCGAGTCGGTCGGTCGCGCGCACGTGTGGTGGTCATATGATGCATAGTCTCCTTCCTCACAACAATGCATGTATTGGGAGCCCAAGGCCCCAACATGATTTCTTAGAAACAAGTATAAAAGCTTGCCTCTTCTATATAATCCCATGATGTGGGACTATTCCCATATAGGAGCCATTCTTACACTTATTCAAGATTTTTTAATAATTCACTTAATGTTTGTAAAACATTTCCAACAATCCCCCACTTGAATTTTAAAAAAAATATTTTCGAGCAGTTTCTTAAAAACATAAGATTATGCATAAACAAAGGTGTCTTTCGACTTGAACCTTTGCATAGTGAATAAGATTCAGTTTTTACTAGAGTGACACGTAGTCTTGAACTCTATTCCTGACATCAAACCACACACAACCTTTTCTATAGTGCAATCAAATAAGCCCGTGCATTTATGGCCATGCACGTCTATCCTAGTTTAGTGAATGCTCTAGAAGTTTTGCCCGAAACTCCATAGGAAACGACCACATTTCCACATTCACAAAGGTGAGTCTATCAAGAGCACTCCTGAAGGTTGGCACTCCACTCCACATAGAGTATAGATCTCATTAAGAGTTTCTATTAACTCATCCTCTAATCACTTCAGGAATACATGCTTCTTGGTTTATTAAATAGCATGTACAACTCATATCACTACACAACTTGTTATTACCCATTGAACCTAGTTCTTGGGATCTCCAGTCATTTAGGTCGGGTTACCATTGTGCGTGACTCAACAATCTAAGCGCAATAGTCCCATTCTTTTAGAAGAGTTATGGACTTTCTCTCTGAACAGTCCTTTCGTCAAAGGATCTGCCAAATTTTCCTCACTACGTACGTAATCCACTCTAACGGTACCTGTGGAAAGTAGTTCTGTAACCGTACTGTGCTTACGATGTATTTGTCGTCTTTTACCGTTATAATATCGGTTCTGAACTTTTGCAATAGCCGCGGTACTATCGCAATGTATCAACACAGCCGGTATCGGTTTTTCCCATAAGGGAATCTCAGCTAGCAGATTTCTCAAGTACTCTGCCTCTTCACTAGCTATAGCTAGTGCTATCATCTCAGACTCCATAGTAGACTGAGCCAAAATAGTCTATTTATTGGATTTCCAAGAAACAGCTCCTCCAGCGATGCTAAATATATAGCCACTGGTCGCTTTAGAATCATCAGATAAGGTATTTCAGTCTGCATCGGAATATCCTTCAAGTACAGCTGGAAACCTTTCATAATGTAATCCAAGGTTCATGGTTCGTTTAAGGTATCTCATTACTCTTTCAATAGCTTGCCAGTGCTCTATACTAGGTCTACTGGTAAACCTGCACAATAATCCCACGACATAGGCAATGTCGGGTCTAGTACAATCCGTGGCATACCGAAGGCTGCCAATGATGCTCCCATAATCAGACTGTCTTACACCTTCACCAGTGTTCTTAAATAACTTTACACTGTGATCATATGGTGTACTTGCAGGTTTACAGTCAAAGTAATTATATTTCTTTAGTATCTTCTCAATGTAATGAGATTGATCCAAAGAAATTCCCTTTTCTGACCTAGTAATCTTAATACCAAGGATTACACTCGCTTCACCTAGATCTTTCATATCAAAATTGACACTTAATAAGGATTTGACTGTGTTTATGGCATGAATATTTGACCCAAAATGAGTAGGTCATCTACATAAAGGCATATAATAGTGCAAATGTCATTCTCAGATTTGTAATAAATGCATTTGTCACTTTCATTAACTTTAAAACCATTTGAAATGATTAAGTTATCAAATTTTTCATGCCATTGTTTAGGTGCTTGTTTTAAACCATATAATGATTTATCCAATTTACATACTTTATGTTCTTGACCATGTACTACAAATCCTTCAAGCTTGTCCATATAAATTTCTTCGTCTAATTCACCGTTCAAAAAAGCAGTTTTAACATCCATTTGGTGTATAAGTAAATTATGAATGGAAGCAAGTTAGATTAATACCCGAATGGATGTTATTCTAGTTACAGGTGAAAAAGTGTCAAAGAAGTCTATATTTTCCTTTTGTTTAAAACCTTTAGCTACTAGTCGTGCTTTATATTTATCTATAGTGCCATAAGGTTTTAATTTCTTTTTAAGTAACCATTTACAGCCGATAGACTTACAACCAGGGGGTAAATCTACCAAGTGCCAAGTCTTATTGGATTCTAAAGAATCCATCTCATCGTTTATAGCCTCTTGCCAGAAATCGGCATCTAAAGAAGATAAGGCTTCTTGGAGGTTTATAGGATCCTCCTCAATAGTTAAAACACAAAAATCTGAACCAAAGTCTTTTATGGTCTTGCTCTTTTACTTCTTCTAGGTTCAGCTTCAGAATTTTTATTAAGTTCTGTTCTAATAGGCATATTTGAAGTGCCCCCACTATTCCTTAATTTGAAAGGAAATTTAGTTTCATAAAAATCGGCATCATTTGATTCAATTATATTATGTGCATTAAGGTCATAAAATCTATATGCTTTGCTATTAATAGCATAGCCTATTGCCAATTTTATTCTCTTAGGGTCTGGAATGCGAACATATGCTAAACAACCCCAAGTTCTAAAGTATGAGACATTGGGTTTATGATTCTTTAAAATTTCATAAGGTGAAATTTTATTCTTAGATTTAGGGATTCTATTCAGAACATAGCATACAGTCAATAAAATATCCCCCCACCAATGTTTTGCTGCACCAGAATTTAATAATATGGCAACTACTAGTTCGGTAAAGGTCCTATTTTTCCTTTCTGCTTTACCGTTCATTTCAGGTGAATAGGGTGCAGTTCTCTTATGTACTATACCATGTTGTTTATAGAAATCCAGAATAGAATTAGATTTATATTCTGTTCCTCTATCACAACGAAGTCTCTTAATTTTTCTATTTTCTTGATTCTCAATCTCAGTTTTGAATGTTTTAAACATGTCAAAAGCATCACTTTTATTTTTCATAAGATATACATATGTGAAATCAGAGCAGTCATTAATAAAAGTGATAAAATAACGATGTTCCTGTCTAGTTAAAGTGCCATCAAGTTCACATATGTCAGAATGAATCAAGTCTAAGGGTTCAGAAACTCTATCAACAGATTTGTGAGGTTTCTTTGTGATTTTAGCTTGTGTACAGAATTCACATTTATCAGATTCAGATTCTGTCATTTTAGGTATCATATCTAGGGTGCTCATGTTACGAATAATTCGATTATTAACATGACATAATCTAGAATGCCAGATATTAAAATCACACAACATGTAAGCAGAATTAAAGTTTTTCCAGAGGTGAACTTGAGTTCCACATTTCCAATCCCCGCAACTGTAGTGGTGTGAGAGTCTCCCAACAGCACTTTCTGATTTTCAGCAGCCGCGTATGTAGAGAACATGCCACGATCATAGCAGACATGGCGAGAAGCACCAGTGTCTACCCACCAACCCTCTGATCCACCAACAAGGTGAATCTCAGTAACCATAGCCGTAAGAGGCTCCTCAGTCAGGTTAGCCTGCGGTGCAGAGCTTGGCCAGTTCCGGCACTTTCGTGCCATATGCCCTGGTTTTCCACATTTGTAACAAAGAAATAACTGTCCAGAGTCATTCTTTTGGGCTAGTTTCTGCTGTCTTTTTGGGTTTCCTTGCGGATTCCCATTCTGTTTGTTGCGCCTGTTCTGATTCTTAAAAGATTTCTGATTTGGTTTCAGAACAGCGGGAGTGGTCTTCTTAGTACTGTTGTTATTCACAATCAACACCTCTTCTTTCTGGTCCTGCTTGCGTGCCTCCTCCTCAATACGGAGGCGTGTAATCAAGCTTTCTAAGGAAAATTCCTTAGTCTTATGTCACAAGACATTCTTAAAATCTTTCCAGCCTGGGGGTAATTTGTCAATGATAACAGCAATTTGAAATTGTTCGTCCAAGACCATACCTTCGGAGATGATCTCATGAGCTATTTTCTGCAGCTCATGAGACTGCATCTCTACCGATCTATCATCAGTCATCTGGTACTTTAGATAGCGGCTCACATCATATTTCTTTGCCCCTGCCTCCTCTGTATCATATTTCTTCTTCAGTACTTCCCAGATTTCCTTTGTTGTCTTTTCATCTGAGTTATAATAATCATACAGATCACCGCTCAGTCCGTTCAGAATAAAGTTCTTGCATAGATAATCTTGTTCAGTTCAGGTCTGCAGTTGCTTTGACTGTTCGGTCCATGATGCCATGTTCGCTGCATCAGTCTCAGCAGGTTTATCTGGAAGCTGCGGTTTGTCAGTAGTCAGCGCAGCCACAACCTTTCTGATGGTGAGGAAGAACTCCATCTTCTGACGCCATCGTTTGAAATGCAAGCCTTCAAATCTGAAAGGAGCAGCCGTCACAAGAGGGTTCTGGAAAGCAGAGGGTGGAGCAGAATCGTCTAGGGTTGAATTGGAAGCCATTGTTTCAGTTCGTCTTCAAATTGTTGGGAAACAATGGCTGAGTCGTTGACTAGGTCGCTTTCTTGAAGACGATTCGGCGATCTGGTCGGAGGTGCAAACCAGTTCGTTCCTTCGCCACCGCCTCTAGGATAAAACAGCCTCAAGAACAATAATCGATTTGCTTGCACAACAAATTGGTGCAGATTTGCACTTTCTGGAAAAAAAATTGCTCGAAAATTTCTGAGAAGAGAATTTTAATGGCGGCTGAGAGAAGAGAGAATTTTCAATTTGGTAGTCTTCTCGTCTGAGGCTAATGTCTATATATAGAACGAAAATTAGGGTTTGGGTTTACAGATTAGTGGGCCGCTAAAATTTGGGGGATATAATTTTTTACCGTTGCAGAATTCTTTTTCCATAAAAAACGGTTCGAAAAAGGCTAAGTTTTATGGTTCAAAAAATATAAGTGTCTACACCACAAAGCCCAAGTCCAAGCCCATGCCGAGCCGAACCAGACCGGGCCGGGTCGGGTCGAGTCGAGTCGGTCGGTCGCGCGCGCGTGTGTGGCGGTCATATGATGCATGGTCTCCCTCCTCACAACAATGCATGTATTGGGAGCCCAAGGCCCCAACATGATTTCTTAGAAACAAGTATAAAAGCTTGCCTCTTCTATATAATCCCATGATGTGGGACTATTCCCATATAGGAGCCATTCTTACACTTATTCAAGATTTTTTAATAATTCACTTAATGTTTGTAAAACATTTCCAACAGATTTCATGCAAAAGGTAAAGATTTGGATAGAGTTGTAAATTTAATAAATTTAAATCTCAACTTTTCTAAACAGAGTATTTGAAAGTATTATTTACAAAATATCTAAATATTAAAAAATTTCGTATAAACATATATAAGAAAGGAATTTATTTAAAATTGGAATTTTAAACACACATGTATATTGGATATATGATATTGTGTTTATCTTTTATTGTTGCCATAATCAAATCAACGTGTAGGTTACAAGTTTATATGTTGAGATTGTAGTTATTTCCATTTTATTATTACATGTTAATATGTACATTTCAAAAACGTGGTAAGGATATTAATCTTGTTCGCTTAATTTTTGATATATATATATATATATACTAATAATACAAATACCTCTCCATGGTGAAGGTTTTTTGAATGGTTAAAAAAGTCCTTTGCTCTCAACGCAATTGAACGTAACTGCAACGTTTGTCGGATGGGTCAAATGTAATTGCAAAAATACATATCCGAAACCCACTACTCTTTTTGTTGGTCAAACTATGTCGGCAGTTTTCTTTTTTCCTCCACTTTTCCACTCCGTTATTCCCGTCTTCTTCCTTCTTTTAGTTTAAAAATAAATGGCGTCTGCCTTTCATACCTACTCCACTACCCTGTTATTTTTCATTCTCTTCAGATCTCCTCCTAGCACCCACCACCGTCTGCTTTATTCAGTCTTCACAGCTAGTCAAATCTGATTTCCCCTTAACCCCACCGCTCTCCTTTTCATTTTTGGCTTCTTTATTGTTCCATAATCAACTGATGTCCAGATCTGCATGTTTACACCCTACTACTCTCCAGATCTGCTTCACTACGCCCTCCACGACTGTAACAACCCTCCTTTTTGCCTAGTTCTTGCCAGTAATTAAACCGACTCAAACCGTTCATAAAGACGAATTGTTATGTGTACATACATATATTGAACAAAATAACAGAACTTTTCACTACAAAATACAATGTTACATCAGAGTTACATAGAATATCAGAGTTACAACATATACAACAGAAGAAACGAAAATATACTCTCAGCGGAAGAAACCATATGATATAGCAGAAGCTCCAAACTCTTACATGAACTCCAACTCTAAAAGCGCTCTGAATCCTGCTCCAACGATCTATAACTGCAAAACTAAACTACTAGCTGCCCTTGCAAAAGTTATGGGCACCCAGAGTTTAGGTGAGAGAACAATAAACTCTAGGTCAGTCGTAGGACTGGTGTGAGAACTCAAAAAAGTTATTATTAGGTTCATTTTAAAGTTGGGAATTTCACCGGACCACACCGCTAACACGAAACGGGTTTACTCCATTTGAACACCCGTTCATATAAATACGCAATGACCTTTTTAAAATGAAGCTATCATAAGCTCTTCTCACATCACACAATGCAAGCGCACACCAGATGGGCGAGGTTTATCTTATGACAACCAAATATGCTTTCATACGTAAAATCCTCTTTTAAAGCCATAATATATATAGTGTGGAAAATATTTCGCAAATAAATGTATTAATCCTAGACGGCATAATACCCCATCCGATTATGTCGCCGTATATATATATATATATACACACACACACACACACACACACATACACAAACCAAAACCATGTGGCACGTGTTGGAGATTTGGGTTTCCAACTCGATGGATCTTGGCACGAGAGATCAATCGGAACACAAACGAAATGTAATCACTGGTTTTCATCCAGACATGGACACTAATACAAATCGCAAGGTAGATCAACGGTTTTCGACTAGATACGACCCCCCAAACATACCCTATCCCATAAGCCATAAGTGGTTTTCCACTGCTGCAACAGTCATCATCAATTCATATATATATACACAACCTAACCGCCAGTTTCTCATCATCCAGGGTGTGAGGTTTGTCGATGTCATGCCATACACAAAGCTATGCTTCGATAAGCCATTCTTTGACCATCACTAGCTCGTTTCATAACTCGGGTATGCCACATTGACAATTCACGACATATCACTGATTTCAATCAATGCATACCCTCTAAGTTCATATGACTTAGAGATGAGGATAATATATTTCCATAAATCTGATATACATTAACGGAAATCAGTGCTACGTGGTAAATTTCAATGTCAGACACACCATCCATACAAATCCATTCTGGGTCTGAATAGAACAACAACCCGAAAATATTCAAATATGTTCAGGTCTCATTCCACTCATAACTCGTATCGGATGGCCTACCCAACCGAGACATCAATCAGCCATCAATCTAAACAATTCAAATATTCTCAGCCTTCATTCGTCGTTTACCAAGTCTTGAATTGCTTCATAACGTCATATTATTAATTGGAATGGTTTTCGAACATATATTCGATCCCGGTCTTTCCAAGTAATAAGCGTACTTTAAAATAGTAGTTATGGTTTACACGGGATTTTCAATTCGAATCTCCTTCCAAATTCATTTACGACTTAAGATTTGAATTACTACAAATTTCATACATCTCGTTATCATCTTAACTCTTCTTTGGAATCAAGGATTATACCTTCGCTTCAATTTCTTACTTTAATTTCCTCGAATCAAAGATTTGATTAAATCCTTAATTACGATATGAATTTCCACAACTCAATCTCGTTTGATTTCAAGAATGATATTATTGAAGATACGATTCACGACAAAACCCAAATCAATCGATTTTGAATCATAGGTTACACAGAAATTGTATCCACTTATATTCGATATAAATTCTCATAATCAACGAATACTGTAAGTGGAATAACGATAATAATATCTTCCAAATTCCTCAAATAGTATACGTTTACATCATGAAATTAAACGTCGAAGATTATTTCTATCTAACTTATTTCAATCAGGTTTGAGAAACCCATATCTTAATTAAAATATTTACTCAGCTCTTTAACATTAGATCTGGATAGAAATACCATCAACTTATCTTCAATATTAATTTCCGTATCTAACTCATATTATAAGCGGAATAACGGTGAATTACCTTTTAACGGACCTAACGGCGAGAAAATCCGATTTAAAATGAGATATTGATGTTTGAAGTTTGAACTAATTTAAACTTAAATATAAATAAAACAAACCAAGATTCTTGGCCCAACCCAAACCTCAACGTTCGGCCCGCTCCCTCTCCCTTCCATCTTCTTCCTCCTACACCTTTCTTCATTTCTAGTAACCCATTTGCACGCCATGCCATGCATAGTGCACACCAAAATACTCCACTATTCTTCAATCCGAAATCATACGCATACTCGCCTTCGTCTCCTCTCCTCACTGCACACCAACACATTACCCTTGGCCTCCTCCATTGAAATCCGACTCCTCCATGGCCGAGACCTACTTCAGAAAACCGCGTGAACCCCATACAATGCCTCGACACTTTTTATCGCCGATCTTCACCAAATTACCCCACATCGAAGCCCACTCCTTTCTCACCATCAGACCATGCACCAATCCTCCTATCGTCGCTCGATCCTCCGTCAATCCTTAATCCTAGCTTTGAACTTTTCAAATCATCATCACAAAATCACTCCATTCTCACACAAAAAATACTACGTTCCTCGCTGATCGCCATGGTGCTGACGGCGTCGATTAATTCCTTTTGTATTGTGAGTTACGATTTTTCGAAGTTTCAAACCCATTTCTTATGTTTACAGTAAAATTGAGATATCTCTTCCATTAATCAGTGAAATTTTGATCCGTCAATTTTTAAAAATCTGAAATGATGATCTGAACAACTTCCGCGCAGATCATACTAGAAAAAACTCAAAGGATTGAGAGTTTTGGATTTTTGAATGAATGAAAATGCGAATTTTCATTTACAGGAAAATAAGAAAAAACAAAGAACAAGTGGAGAATGACGGAGGAATTCATCTGCAGTGGTTAATGGATGGATTGTGGAGGAAAATGGAGCTATGATCCTCTTTATATAGGGATGATTCAAGGGTATTTTAGACAATTTGTTCATGGACATATGGCACTACTCCATGAAACTAATACATGCATGAAGACACCAAAATGGACACTTGGATTTGTCATAAAGCTTTGAACATGCACGGTGACACATATGGAGACACATCACCTTAATCCTTATCCTAAGGTATTATAAAAATAGTTAAGTTAGCAACACTTTTGTAACACCTATAAATGTGGCCAAAAACGTAACCATCATATTACTTAAGATAAATCAAAACATAACTTTAAAAAAAATATTTATTGATATTATTGATCAAATATATATATATATATATATATATATATGCACACTTTACCAAAAATTATACAAAAAAATGGTTTAAAATAAATGCTTAATATATTTTATAAACATCATTAAAGAAAATAAAAATCATTCTTGTGAAATGTTTTAAAAATAAAGTATCTTTTACCACATTCATATTCAATATTATCAAAAATCTGAAAATATCATTACTTAAACATAAATCTTATAAATATAATTTTAAAAAAATAAGTTTTCTTATAAAAATCATTTTAAATAAAACAAAATACTTATACAAGGTTAAAATTAATATTCAAACCTAATAAAAATCAAATTTATATTCAAAAAATCAAAATTATATAAATAAAAATCCAAATCAAACTTAGTTAAAATTCTGGGATGTTACATTCACACCCCTCCCCCTTAGAAACTTTTCATCCTCGAAAAGGAAGTCGAGTAATTTAAGCTCTTTTACTAAATTTTAAATTCCCATTTCTCTCTTAACATATCAGAAACTGTAATGGTTGGAACCAAGGTCCATATCATTCTTAGGGTACTCTATCTAATTCTCATTAAAGGTAGAGTCTAAGGAAATTTCTATGATCTCGTGATTACTCGGGTCGTCACTGGTCATGATTAAAATCAAATTATCTGAGTTAGACCCAGAGCTGCTACCACTACCCCAAACTATAATAGATACTGTCTAGTACTTAGAGGTCCATGACCCTAAGAAAATTTTAAAGTTTTGGAATTATCTTCCTAACTTACTCTTACAGAACTCATGGTTTTCTTATCAATTATAAGTGCTTAAATTAGAAATTTAAATCCAAGTTCTCAAATAAATTTTTCCCTAATCATTTAATTATCTTGCAAAATAACATCTTGGCTAAATTCAGTATTAGAAATTCTATTGCTCTTAATACAAATTCAAGTTCAATTTGAGAGATAGCCTAAAATACTGGTTTCAAATCCAAATTAATTTACTCGTCCAAGGCTTTATCAGAGCAGGGCAAAAGGAAGAATTTCAGAAATAAAGTTGGATAGTTAAATTTCAAGTACGACAATTCGGGGTGATATTCAAAAGATGACAATGGGTCGAGCAAAACCCAGCGACAAGGGAAGAGATAGAATTATATTTCCAAAATACTCATTCTATTTCAAATTTTTATTCCAATCGTTTCCAATCTCATATTAACCAATTTGTAAGTTAAATTTATACTCACTTAAAATTCATATTTTATCTGTCATATTCACCTAATTGAATAACACTTTTTTCTAAATCCACTTTAAAACTCAAAATATATATAACTCTTTTTCATCCTTGTTTAAATATCAAATCTTGTTTAGAAAACTTTTCTTACTCAACTAGCCAGAAAATATCTTAAAACAGTTTTATTTAAAATACCATCACGCTTCCACTGCGCACTCTGATTATGTTCAAGCTAGTTTTGTTTCAAATATAAATCTTAACAATTTCGGAACTCACTTCTTCAAATTTAGCATTTCAAAGATCCAAAATTTTCCTACTTCGATGTTTGTTAAATTAACTTTTTAAACTCATTCTTAAGTCAAAATCATCTCTTTAAACAAATTCTTAACTTAAGTCTAAATCATATTCAGATTCCTTAAAGGTGGTATTGATAAAATCTCTGTAACGACCTATGTTTTTCCTCCTATTTATTTGGATTATTTTAATTATTTTTAATTATTTAAATTATAGGTTTGAATTTGAATAATCGAATTTAACGATTAATTTGGAGTATATTATTTAAATAAATAATAAAATAATATTTTAGTTTGCAGAATATTTGGGAAAATATAGAATTTGCCATATATTGTGATCAGGTAGTTTAAAGTGGTCAAATATTGTCTATAGTGGAATTATATCGACGATTCGTTTAGAAAGCGACGACGGAATATACATAGTTTATAATTAAATTAAATAACGAGCTGCAGCAGCGCAACAGTTCGCGATTTGGCATTTTGAACTTCAATTGGTCGTACTGGGTTCAAAATAAATCGGATTTCCTCGAAACAAGAAACGTCGAGACCGGTTTGACGATATCTTTCCAATGGCAGTGAAAAATCCAGTTTTTGTCGTGTAGATTTTATTTTATGTCCATATCAAATTTTGAAAAAAATGCTATGGAATTTCCTTTATATATATAGAGCTATGTTTATATAGCATAAAGGGTTTTTAAATATTTTAAATATCGATTTGGCTTGGAATTCAACTCAGTATATTTTATTGTGGTAGTATACGATATTCTGGTCATGTATGGCCAATCTCAATATTTTAATAATACTATATTGAGGTACTTTAAAATTGTTTTATTTTCTTTGAATTGGCCAGTTATAAAAGGGCCTTTATTCAAACGACCTCAGTTTTCGACGAAACAAATTTTATTGGGACCGTAACAGTCAATTATTGCTAGGTTTCAAGTGGCGCGTCAATCGGGGTTAATTTGGGAGCGTGGCAAAATAAAATACAAATAAAAACGACCATTTGAATGTGAAAGAGGGCCATTCGAGCAAACAAACTCGGAAATCGACGAAACAAGTTTCATTAGGGCCATATCGTCAAATTATACTATACCGTCCATTCGCGTCTCGAACGAGGTTCGTATATGAGCGCAGCAGCGAATAAACGACATTCGAAAACGCGATAGACACGAAATAAAATATCGTTATACAACATCGCTCGTTAAATCAACTTAAAATATATTTTCCCACACTATATAAGGACCTAAGGCTGAATCCCTAAGGCCCAAACTCAGCCCCCTTCATGTAATTTTGCAAATAAGTCCTCCAACACAAAATCATTTATTTCTTTAAATCCGTGAAGAATTCGAGGGGGGTTCCTAAGGGAAAATGATAGATCGGGAGGTTGTCTACCTACAGCAAAAAGATGGGGGTGGTCGGAGCTTGGTGGTGGCCGAAATCGAGGTTTAAAGTGGAAAACCTAGTTTCATTCTTTGATGAAATTGGGGAGCTATGGTTGATTTCAGAGGATAGGACCTTAGGGGTTTTGTAGAGGAGGAGTAGGGCTTCGATTTGGCGGTGGTCTGAGGTTAAACGGTGGTCTGTGGTGGTGTGGGGACTGAGATGAACGTGGGTGGTCATTTTGGGTTCGGTTTTGAAAGTCTTGAAACGGTTTTGGCAAAAATGGCGGCGCTGGAGGCACAGTTGGTGGCGGAGGCCGGATGGGGCAGGTGCTGGGTGGCGAGGCGGTTCTAATGTCGTTGGTGGCGTTGGCTCAGGCATTGGGTGGACGGAGAAATTGGGCCGTGTTCAACTTCCATCCATCTGCGTTTTTCTGGCGAACGGGGAGGAGTTGGGTGGCGGTGCTTCAGTCGAGGGGCCGTCAGGCCGAGGCGGTGTCGGCGGCAGTCATAGGGTGGTCTCTGGTGATGGTATGGCAGAGCTGGGTTGAGGTAAAGAAACCGATGGTGTTCGTTTGTTTGTGGAGGAGAGGGCAGACGGGTTTCAGACGGGAAGGAGAAAGATAACGCGTTAATTAGTTAAATCCCATGCTGACGTAGCATCATTATAAGGTAATTAGTTAGTTTAATTAATTAATAAACTAATTTAATATCGTATAATTTAATAAACTTTAAATCATTGTAACTTTCGTATACTATAACGGATTTCAGCGAAACTGGATCTGTTGGGATCGCAGGGACAAGGCCAAGGTGATGGCACTGACTAGGCACTGATCTGACGCAGTCAAAATTTCAGCTAATTTTGAATGTTCGTTCAAGATTAAAAGGAACAAATGCGTCAACCGTCGACTGAATAACCTAGTGAGTTAATTCTAACACCTTCTGGAATTCTATGATGTTGTAAATTCATATTAAAATATAATTTACCTTTAAAAATATTAATTGGTTAATTGGTTGCTGTTGACTGTTTTGGTTGATGGGATGCTGATAATTAGATTTAATCGGTTATATGAAATTTATTTCATATATTATCATGGAATATATAACGAGCTGTGATGCAAGGCAGAATAGGTTGGAGGGATCCGACCGAATTCCTCAAATATTATATATGATGTTTGTTTGTTTAATATTATTGATGTTTGAACTGTTTAAACCCCATATGGTTGAAAAACCTATTTGAGTGTGATGGTTGAATAGATATTCACCTGTGGTGTGTTTAAAATCAACCGACTGTGTTGATTTGGTAATTGGCAGTGAATGGCCTAAAATGTATTATTTTAGATGTCGTTCTACTGTTCGGTGAATCGACACAGTCTTAAAGTTATAAAATATTTTATAGCTGAAATGAGATTTTTCAGTCATTTTTTAAAATTAGAAGTTTATTAAAATTTTAAATCGAGTTTTGTAAAAGGAATTATTTAAAAAGATTTAGTCAATAGTAATCTTGGGATTTATACAAGTTTTAAAGGCAGAAAGGTAGGAAATTTAACTACGAATTCTTAAAATGGAATAATTGTTTTTTTAACAATTAAATGGTGTTTATAATTTAATTAAGTTATTTAATTGATTTAAAAAGGGGGAATGAACTTTTCAAGGGAAATGATTATAAATGGATAATAGACCGAAATTATGTTATAGATTTATTCTAAGCTAGGTCGTTATGAGTGGTTAAACAAATTAGTGTAAGCGATTTGGAAGAAATCCAAACCAGGGTTCTAAAAGGGTTTTTAAAACCAAAATCATGGCTTAAGGGTTAAAGCATTGATTTGGGAAAACGGTGTAATTGAAATAAGGTTTTCAAATATAAAGGAAAATACATACAATTCGGTGGTGTTAAATATTGGAAATGGACATTTGAAATTTGAAATCCCAGTTAGAAGGGTTTTACTTTAAAGTAAGTGTAAGCATATTTTATTTGTAAAATCCAAGGTAAAAAGTTGTTTTAAGAATACTCGAAGAAATGGTTTTATTTAAATCCAAAGGCTATAAAAGGGGAAAAGTGTTTAAGGTTAAAAGTTGTGTATTTAATAAAGATTTACTTAATTAAAGGAATTAAGAAAAGAGGTTATATTGAACGAAGATTTCAAACGTAAGAAAAGGTTTATAAAACCAGATTTGAAAGCAAAAGGGGAAAATGAGATGTTAATGGTTAAGTGACAAACTGATATTATTCTAAGGTAAGAACGTTGTCGATCAAGGTCTGAGAGGTAATAAAATAACCCAACTTGAACGTCTTCACTATTATCGAGGAATGATATTCGGTTGTGGTGAGTGCAAAGTGTTCCATACGAGAAATATTGAAATGAGCACGGGGTTTTGAATATAAATGTTGGCTACAAGGTAAATAAGAAATAAATGTTGAATTACCAATTATTTTTAAAGAGGCCAAGTCATGCCAAGTACTGAATCAGCAAACTCAGTTTTATTCACACATTTGTTATTTGATAGTTAAAACACCGACTATCAAACCTGACCAATACGATTGTTGGTATGGAAAGACCGGGATCGAATTTATATTCGAAAACCATTCCGACCAACAAATACGTGAAGATATTTGAAGATGCGCGAGATGGAGCATTGAAGACCGTGGATCTTCATAAGCGGAAGGGCCGCTAATAATCTTTGGTTAGCTCCCAGAGATAAGCTGTGGTTCTGTCGTGGTTGGAATCTATGGGTTGCAAGGACTACTCGCTACTGATCCATGGGGTAATTCCTATATCAGATGCAGTAGGAGAGTGCCTTCGGTTCATCCTGTTCCTGGATGACTTGTATGGTCGAGTGTCTGACAGAGTATTTCAAATGGGATCACGTACGTTGATTTCTTCAAACGTACGATAATTAGTGGCTGAGGACGACGGTTCTCTTATCAACTAGAGTATTTTTGTAGACGTCAATTAATGATATCTGGTGGATCTGACGATGTGGCATTCAAAGTGAATGGTGGCCAGATGTTCTAAAATGAATTCTAGCCTCTAGCCTCATCAACCGGGAAATGGCAAAAATCGGGCAGGCAGCATGGCTATGTGGGTCGCTCCCATTAGGGTGTATGATCACCTATCTAGAGAAATTCCATTTGCTTCTTTAATCTTTATTAGATGTTGTCCCTTTTCGGGAGGCGATTGCTGATCCCAACCGTCGGTGATATACATTCAATACACTCAAGCGAAATGAGTGGTCGGTCATGTGAGGGCCGGGTTGCAAGACGTTCTTGTTGAACCCAGTGTATTCGCCTCTAGAGATACACGTTCGGAAGGTGGTCCCATACCTTGTCAAGTTGGAATACAATATCCAATAAGCGCCTGCGGTTTTCGATTGTAAACTATATATGGGGAGCGTGAAATGCAAGCGTTCCTCTAGATTGATATTTATTTGTATTTAGACATTATGATAATATCAGATCAAAGTATGATTTCACAAATGTTTTGAGTTATAGTAAGGTAAAAACCGTCCTTGTTTATGTGTGGACTGGTCTTACTATTATCCTTTTATTTCGAAAGGATTTTTTTTTGCAAAGTTAAACAAGTTGAGTGTGTGTGTTATGTGAATTTATCACTGATAGTATTCCAGACTGACCCGGTGTATTTTGTTTTAAATCAAATGTGCTCGAGTTAGACCGAGTATGTTCTAGGTTAGGTTTCACTTGGAGTTTCAGGAGCTAGAAGCAGGCGGCTTCACCGTTAGATATACAAAGTTATTTTCCGCTGTGACTGATACATGTTGTACTCTGATGATTGTTATGTATACAAAGTTCTTTTGTATAAAGAGATTTGTTATATTATATTTTATTCGTTCCGTTGTGAGATTCTGATGTGTTCTTCTTCATTCTTATATCCTAATACTTCTTTCTTATATCCTAATACTTCTTTCTTTCTATTCTCACCCTCTAATTTCTTTCTCATGACAATCCAGTGTTTTCAATGCTTGGAGGATCGGCATGCACTACAACAAAATATGATATTGATAACGCTTTTTAATAACACAATTTTCTGAACTGTTGTTAATTACACTTAATTCTTGTTATGGCGCGTGATTTTGTTTTAGTCATATTAGTGTAACGCTCTATTCACGATTCCCTCCATCTTTTCACGAATTGTTCCATCTCCCCTCCAAAACCATTCTTCTTCCTCCAGAAAAATGCCCTATAGAAAAAACACGGATCTGCTGAAAACCACCAGGTTGCCGTAAACCACCACCGATCTGCCGAAAACCATCGATCTGCCTTCAATCTCCTCAACCGACTACTGTCTCTCTCCTTCCAGAACCGCCGATCTGTCGAAAATCACAGAAACCCTAATCAGCAAATAACCTAATCGATGCAGCATCATCTGCCAGACTGCCACCACTATTGCGTGCTCCGCCACTTTTGTTCTCTTCCATTTCCCTACCCACAGTTGCCTAACCTGGCAGATTATCTTCCCCTTCGTCCAATCTGCGGTTGTGCTTCACTTGGCGAAGAACAGAATATTTGGTGAGTGTTTTTTATCCTAGCTTTCAGTTCGATTTCCAAACATTGCTAGTTATCGACTTTGAAGATTACTACTTTTTCACAGTTCACCCAACATATATTTTTAGTGCGAAAAATAAAAGTCAGATAATGATGTCAGATTTTAGAAATGCACTTATTATACTTTTAAATTTCATAAAATAGAACATTTCCCTCAGTAATTTATAGAGTTTAAGTAAATATTTAACATTATGTTGGTAATATAAGCTAGCGTCCATGTTGAAGAGAAGAAAGAGTTCCAACACATCTTCACTGATATTGCAGTATTTTTTTCCATCAATAAAAAAGTACACAAACATATTTGACAATGAAGTATTGATATTTTGTTGGATAAAAAAAATTTAATTATCTTATGTTTTTCTATGTTTAAAGTCCGCTGAATATACTGGTAAATAACATTGAAAGGAAAATTTTGCTGTGTAATAAACCTCCTGGCGTACCTGATTTGATCAACGAACACGACACAGGCCTTAGGATAATCTCGATAAGACATTCTATATGACAGCCAATCGGACAGAGACGCTTGGAGAAGGAGGAGGTGTTATTACTTATTAGTTTGTCGGTTTATTATCATATAAAATTTGATATCAAATGCTAACTAATTGGCATTGTGGTGGACTGATAGCATATGCATTTGGTTTAGTAGAGGTCCTTTATTCGAGTCTATATGTTATTGTTGGAAGGCATTTTTCTTCTTTTGGACTACAACTTTGGTCCAGGGTAACTAAGGTAGTTGGGCTGACACTGGCGCCACATAATTGATTAATTTTGATAAATGCATATAGTGAACTTTTAATATGTCATTTTGTATTTTAAATCCATGCTACTATTTTAATATGTCAAATTGCATCTTTTGCATCTGGCATTTGCTAGCTGACAAATAATTTTCTTTTTCTTGTTTTAACAGAAATAGGATGACACAAAACTCATTTTCAGTTTTGCCTTATAGACGCATAAGCTAGGTATGTATGTATTTACATATATCACTTGCTCGACTATGTTTTCCATATCAATGATCGTTTTTTCGTTGCCATAGGTTGTGTTGTTTGGTTATCATTTGGATTACGCATCATTACGGCTATATATTCATCAGGACTCTTTACCTTTCAGTGTGTCATGTATACATTTCAAAATGAAATTTTTTGTTGTCATTGGAAATTCATTCTAAAAAAATAAATTTGGTTCTCAGATTGAATTAGAAATTGGTTCATATTTGTCTGTATATTCGTAGTCCTGCGCTCGCAACAAATATTACGTACTAATGGTTGAGCACACATCTATAACAGTAATCTGCGTGAACCTAAAAATCAGTGTAAAGCAAAACACTGTCAAGTCATAAATAACAAACATAATATCAAAGTTATAATCCAAACAACCTTAATTGAATGCATTGTATACTTGCCATCCAAAGATTAGTTGGTACACATGAAAGTGTATAGCATGCGTGCTAGTAATAATTTGAAATCATGTATATTCCCATTTTTTCCATGATTATCCGTAATGTGTGGACCAACCTTCATTAATTGCGGAATAAAAGATTAATTATCAGATTCCTGCACCAAATTTATCAAACTATTCTCCTATTTTAATTTAATTATACTGATTGGATATTTTATGATAGTGCTTAGATGTTTCAAGATTGAGTAAAAGTAATAATTTTAACTTTGGTTTTGATAATTTCTTGCTGCCAAATTTCGAAACTGCAGCTTCTATATTATTTGATTGACTATGCTACGGTGTTTATGTAAGTACAAAGTTTTGTCAGATCAAACTTGTTGAAGGTTGAACAGTAAGTATGTTTTTAAAAGTAGGAAAAAATAGGTTAAGGACATATATAGTATACTGAGTAACTTAAGTAGTGTTAAAAAGTTTAGCTAAGTTGATGATATAAAAAATTGTATATTAACTGGAATAAAACATGTTAAATTTAATATGTACAATATAACTTCATGTTATCGTTTGCAATCTTAGTTCGATAATGGGACGCTAACACTTCAATTTTCACCGGTTGTAGCTGTAAGTAAGAAGACATGTAAACTGATAAAAGGAAATTGGGTTACGTTAGGTAATGAACAACAAATGCGTTGTACGATGAAAAGTGCAATATATTTTCATAAATAATGTATATAAAAACCTGTGTTATTACTTGACGGTAGCAATAGCATTAAAATTAGTTGATGTTGGGGAAAGAGAATTTGAAGTACGACCATGCAAGATCCTTGTATGAGCCCATGTTAATGAGTAAGATG
The DNA here is from genome assembly GCA_030737875.1 of Allium sativum. Classification (NCBI taxonomy): domain Eukaryota; kingdom Viridiplantae; phylum Streptophyta; class Magnoliopsida; order Asparagales; family Amaryllidaceae; genus Allium; species Allium sativum. The sequence goes on along the minus strand of CM060919.1, from coordinate 117,720,513 downwards.
AGAAAAATAGAGCAGGATGTAAGGGTAAATGCTTCCGATTTGTAGACGGCAAGCAAATCATCAACACTATGACCAAGACACACCTCTGCTTCCCTATCAAATGTAGTTATAGTAGTGGACATAGTAGAGTCTAAATGTCTATAGCCAGCCGATATCTTGGATTATATAATAAACATCACATTACATGAAAGTGATATTACATATTTTGATTTACAGCAGACGTACCTATTCATTGGATTTTTCATTTCGTTTTTAACACACGGCTTGACCGTATTAACAATTTCCCATGTGTTTTTATTTTTATAACTGATTAAGTATGCAATCTCATTTTCCCAGTAATTTTTGTAGTTTCTTTCTCTAGCATATTAGTTTATTACTTGGTTCTTGATCTGTAAATTTAGTGTCATGTTGGTGAACTTTTTGTCTTATTCTTTACCACTTTTCCTAGAGTTGTCTAAGTGACAAGGTTTAAGTGACAAGCACAACTACGAAAAGTTTCGAACTCATGGTCTCCAGCCAATTTCGCTTCTCAATGCCTAAATGGTTTATTTATCACTTAGTTTAGATGGCTTCAACTGATAAAGTACATTCTGTTTAAAGGTTTTGACCTCATAATCTCTAGTTAAATTTATATTTTTGACGATTAAATGATTTCGCTTGCCTCTTGGCCTAAATGGTATCATGTAACAAGCTTAATTTTCTAAAAATTCAACCTCACGGTCTCTTGTACAATTTTCTTAAGTTTTTTCCGTGGTTCCCGATATAGACTTTGCCTCTCAGCAACAAATAATTTCACTTATCACCTAGCCTAGGTTTGGTTCAAATGATGAACATAATTGTGAAAATTTTGACCTTAGGGTCAAAAACTTAACCTTTTGATTTTATAAAACCTTAATTACTCCTCATTTGACGTGAACTGCCAGTGTAGCCTCTATCTCCTGGCAGCAAAATAAATTTGACCTTAAATAAGATGGTTTGTTTATCAAACTCAAGTCGAGTACTCTGTTCTTTAAATATTACAGTTACTCCGGTCGAAACTAAGTGGCGTTATCTCTTCTAAATATATGGTGCAAGTTAAATCTGAGGGATGATTAAGAAAAATGAACTGAACCGCTCACTTAAAATTTCACTCCATATTTGCATAGAAATTAAACTTGAAAGAACATGTGTTATATTAAAAATTTTGAATAGTAAAATGATGATTATCTTAACTCTTACGCCTTATATTATATGTGTTACAAAAATTATGCTGCTTTAGTGTGTAAGGACCGAATGTAATGAGATCCTACGTAGAGGACAATGGCGCAAACCGAATGTAATGAGATCCTACGTAGAGGACAATGGCGCAAACCGAATGTAATGAGATACTACATAAAGCCCAGTAAACAGAAATTACATAAGCATATGGAAAAAATAATTCCATTTCTGATTTTCTGTACTTTCCCGTGCCAATTCAGTATACTGTCCCGCTCTATAAATTATGTGAACAGAAGAAAAAATTTAGGCAAAAAGTTGTGGCATGTCCGCGTTTTGAATATGGCTAGTAGCAGAAACAAATAAAGCGAGCTATATATATGGCTAGAATGTAGTGTGGATATAGATGAAAACAGACTAGTTATCAATGTTTCGGTAACAAAAACATACCTGAAACATAAGAAAAGATGATTTCGATAGACAAAAAGAGCAAAAACAAAACAAAAAATGTTGGAAATAACAGGATCATACAAGCAATGGTATAATAGCTAGTAAATATTTATGTCTGAATATTCACTTGTTAGTTTGTGTGATTCGTTTTTAGTTAAGGAACAATATTCACTTGTTAGTTTGTGTGATTCATTTGCTAATTGCAGTTGAGATTTAGTATACATTTTGATAGTTTATAGAAATTTTATTCACTACTGTAACTTTTGACCGTCCACATCAGCTTTATTCTACAGCCAAACAACATACCACGTAGCTTGATTCACACTATTACTGTTAAAGTAGTGGCAGCTTCTTTTCAGTCATTTGGTAACCTGTGCGCACACTGAAACTCAGTCTGTTAACGTGAATTAGTTGTTGCAGTAACTCAATTTGCTATAATTTTGCTTGCTCCCTTTAGTAAAGCAAGACTCAAGTAATATTTACTAGCTATTATACCATTGCTTGTATGATCTTGTTATTTCCAACATTTTTTGTTTTGTTTTTGTCTATCGAAATCATCTTTTCTTATGTTTCAGGTATGTTTTTGTTACCAAAACATTGATAACTAGTCTGTTTTCATCTGTATCCACACTGCGTTCTAGCCATATATATATAGCTCACTTTACTCTTATCATGTTAGAAGCCCAATAGGAACCAATTCCAGATGATGAGTTGAAGTAGCATCGGAAGAATCAGGACATGATGAGTCATGGTTTTAACTCAGTGTTTGCCTACGGCTATCAACCAGGGCTGAGTTTAATTACTTGGCTGAATCTTGCTGTGTAATAACCTAGAGCCTAGAAAATGCTTGGAAGGTAATCACGTCCATCAAACTTAAAAATTATGCTTTACACCTTAATATATTATATTTATAGTTAAAATTTCATTATCTGTTCATTTGATTATTCAGGAACTCAGTGAGTACTTGATTCAAAATGGTGGTAAAAGCATTTCTACAGATGATTTCGAAATGGACTTTTACAAAGATGAGTTTAATGGTTCGATAGATGAGCTAAAGAACAACAAAATATTTGAACAGTCATCATGGAGGTATTACCATTATTTCTCACTTCAGTTCATCTTAATGGTTTGATGGATGAGCCAAGGTCGGTGAAGTTATTTTTGAAGAAAGATTTGAATGTCTACATTGCTCTCTGTAGCTGCTACTTTATTTGTATTGCTGTCTAATTTTATTATGATGCGCTTAATTTTTATGTTTGAAGCAAATGCACCATAGAGTGGGGCAAATGCAGTATAAAGTTATTTTATTTGTTACTTTATTCAGTATGAAGTTATTGGATTGTGTCTGTAGTGGTGCAAATGCACCGCATCACTGTAGTGGTACAAATGCACCGTAGAGTGGTGAATCTGCATGATGCAGCAGCACCACTTTGTGGTGCATCTGCACCGCTGCAATGGTGCAGTGCACCAATGGCGCACATGCACCACATAGTGGTGCTACTGCACCACTGCAGTAGTTGCATCACATAGTGGTACTGATGGTGCATCAGCACCACTCTGTGATGCAACTGCTGCAGTGGTGCAGCAGCACCACTATGTGGTCCATTTGCGTCACTGCTGTGTGCAAATGCACCATATTGGTGCACTGCACCACTCAATGGTATATATCCAACAAATAGAGGGTTTGCTTTTCTAGGATGTAATTTTACCGAACAGGAACTTGTTTTAAAGGAAATATATTCAGTTACAATATGGCAACATCTGCAACAATGATTTTTTCCTCTTCTAACTACCTTAATCCTAATAGTGTGAGTGAATTTCTGACTTTCTTTTTATTGTTTTAAAGGAAATATTAAAAATACGATGCGAGTTAAGCTTATCTCGTCATTAATACGATGCAGACTTTGACTGGACTGCACCTCAATAGATATATTTACAGATATTATCTAAATTTGTTTCCATTTATGTCTTCTTTTTACATATTCATATCAGGAGTTGCTGGACTAAACAAAGAAATTGACTAGTTTTATAACATAACAGGAGTTGCTGAAGCTCGGAGAATATTAGCTATGAATGACGCTGAAGGTCAGAACGAACGAATAAGACATGGATGTAGAAACAATTACAAGTCTTGGAGGTTGGAAATTCATTCATGCTGGCAAACGTTAAGGTCAAGGAAGAATTGCCTGGCACATTCAGAATTTTTAAAAACCAGCAATATACATAGGCTTGTGCTTATTCAGAAACACTTTTGGAGAGATCTTAAGAACCAAGGTTAGTATTCTTTCTTCTTTCTAAGGAAAAATGTTTGTAAATTTCCTATGCCTATACGGTCAAGGTTTGTTTCTATATAAATCTATGTTATAAGTTATAACACAAGCAATTCTCTGTCCCTACAGCATATACTTGTATTTTTCATTTTTTTCACTTTTGGGGGTTACCTATAGAATCAGTGTTGAGTTGAAATTTTTGTTATCAGATATAGTTTAATGTATCAATGCATAAATTACTTGTATTTATTTATGCTAATAAGAAACGGGGTGCTTGTTTTTAGCACGTATAATATTTCCAATATCGCCACCCATAACACATAACCTTTAGACCATTATTTGCATCACACAGACTAATATTTAGTTCAAGCAATCACATTTATGCTTTTCAGCAATAACTGATGGATTGGTCATATGTCTTTGATCTTGCAAAGTAACCATTCTTCTGCGACAATTTCCTCGAAACTGCCATAGTGATATGTGTGTTATCCTTCAGTGCTTCTGCAACATCTGCAAATTAATCTGCTGGGGAAAGGAAATATATTCAGTTACAATATGGCAACATCTGCAACAATGATTTTTTCCCCCTCTAACTACCTTAATCCTAATAACGATGCAGTTGAGTACTGGATTGAAAGTGATATTGAATAACTGCTTACCTTTACCAGTTATGTTACTGGCTGCGACTTGAGGAATTGCTAAGCATGCATCCAGAACTACTGCTATCATGGAATAAGCCTTGTAAGCCATATTATTTTGCATTTATCCAAGCTATGTTTCCTTCTTCTTAATGCTTAGTATTGTGTGCTTGGTTGTATATTTATAGAGCTGCAACATAATCATCTTTAAAAGTATTTAGTCAAGTAATATCTCATTCAATGAATCTTTCTTTGTCTTACTAGTATATACAAGTTTTATTAAACTGTAAACAATTATATAAATATTCGTGACCAGTTTAGTTCACAGACTTGACCAAGTATTATTAAGTTGTATACTCTGGTAGATCTATGTATTTTAGTGTTCATCGACCACCATATCGTAGAGATTATCCAAACACTTTAAGGAAAGGACATTCATTGCTGTTATAGTGGCAAGTTATACGATTTTAAAATTTTATTTACTATGCATGCAAAAGCACTGCAGTTGATTACATTCGGCCAGTTGTATTCGACTGAAAGTTTTACAAGCAACGTTTTTATATTTGGAATTTAAGATGATTCATTTCAATTGTTTCATTGTAAATCATGTTCATATTATTTTTTCCGGACTAATTCATCAACATTAAGTGCACATTTTTTGCTTGCTTTATGATATGTATCGATCAATAATTCAATATTGAATATTAGCTAGGCTTTATCTTAGTTAAATGGCCATGAAGTGTACATTATGTCATTAACTGGACTTTTCACTCTTTCCAACTGAAGTGCACCATAGTTTAATTTAGAGTTAAGAACGTGGTAAGCCAACTGCGTTGTCGTATAGAATATGAGTTGTTACATAACTAATAATAACCTCAAAATCTTTACTTGTTCGTGGTCAAAGAGGATACTTTTCTGCTTGTTGGAAAATATATTGGACATTCATACATGTAAGCTTGTAATGTCAAAGTGATAACTTAAAATTGTGCAAGCCATGTTAAAAGCTGGAAATACCCCGGCCCAGCTCATTACACAAGATAGATGAATATATAGATAAGAACCTTATTGAGTTATTGGGTGGCAGTTATTAAAGTAGACCTAAAAAAAGCTTGTGAAAATGGACGCAGGACAAATTGATCTTCCAGTTCTAGGAATAATAGCAGCAGTTGCTGTAACATTTTATGCAGTCAGCTTTTCATAGATTAGGGAGGTAATTACACACAACTACACAACACATCTAGTTATCTATTGCGAATTTGATTTATGCAGAGAATTACATACAAAATTCCATTTAGATAATCGTTATGTTGAGTACATAAAAAGTATTTTCCTTACATACTACTTAAGATCTTGCTCATATTCATGGAAGATAACTGTTTTGAATTTTTATATTTGCAGGTGCTAAATATTTTTCATGAGGAAATAGGACATGACTTCGATAATGGTGTTTTGCCTAGCAGGTTTGGGTTGTTTTATCTAGCAAGATTGGGTTGTTTTGTCTTGTGTCTTTTGTGTGTTAATTGAACAATTATGAACAATGTTTTGTATTTTGTGTACTCATGTTGACGTCAATGATAATTGAAAACATATGTATTGAATTAGGTGTACTCATGGATTGAATTTCTTTTGTTAGTTGATACTTTATTTGCTATTAATATATTTTGTGTGTTATTCTTTAACTTGTTATGAAGATTCATTTTGATTATTATTATTAAAATGTATAAGCTATAGAGTGATTTTTACTATAACATGTTAATTTAATAGCGTCTTGTGGAAGTTATCAAAGATATACGTTATAGCAGTAAAACTGCGTTATGAATAATCTTAATTTTATTGAGATTTAGATGTATAATAGCGGCAAAAACGAGCTATTGTATTGACGTAGCATAGCGGCAAAAACGAGCTATTGTATTGACGTAGCATAGCGGCAATATCGTGTTATTAATATTTTGGCTTAGAATGAAATTTTGATGTATTATAGTGGTTAAAACGAGCTACTGTAATAAAGTAACATAGCGGCATATAACCGCTATCAAACATGATCTTTAGTAACGGCATACAAAGCGATATAAATGTTTAGTAGTTTTTTATAACATGTTCATATACAGCAGTTATGAAACCGCTATCTTTCTTATTCATAGCGGCTATGAGCCGCTATAAAATAGCAGTTCTGTTGTAGTGATGAGATATGGTAAGGGTGTTTTATGTCGATTTTCAAGGTTGAAAAACACTGGGTCGCTACAGTGGCATCAGAGCTATTGGTTTAGAGATAACCTTGGCTCTGTGGTGTGACCCAATAGAGATGGGGCTAGCAATACCCCTAGATTGAGTTCGTGTATATATATGAGAGAACGTATTTGTGATTTTATATTGAAATTATTTTTGAAATTATTTTTGCCCTGTTTATTTTATAAATAATGAAGGTAATGATTTTCCAAATTATTATAGTATGGGCAAATTATTTGGATTTGTTAATGCTGATTTGTGTGGATGGTGTGCTCGATCTCACGAATATAAAGCTTGGGAATGATCGAATTGGTTGAAAACCAATATGAAATAAATCATTCGAATAAATCAATCCAGTTAAATAAATTTGAATGGATAATTATAAGAAATAAGTGAAGTGAATTATAATTATTAAAATCCCGTATGGATTAAATTGTGTGTGGTATGAATGATATGTAAGATATGGATGTTTGAACCTTATTGCTATTGTTTTGTGGACTAATGAAATCCATTTGAGTTGAGAAACAGGTGCAGAAATGCCAGTTCAGTTTTAAAATCAGTTCAAAGAGGAAATTCTAGAGTTAATCGAATCCAGTTTGAGAATAGAGCTGCAGTATAGTTAAGCAAGCTCGAATAAAATATATCGCTTACCGCATAATAACGCTTGCCAAAAGGTACGCCTACACAAATATGAAATTTTGGTTTTGTTTGGATTTTGGGTTTGATTTTGACTTTTCCGACCATGAGAGTCGATGTATACATATTTCTTGAACCTGCGATTTTGCAGATGGTCCTCCGTGCAGGGAAGACTCTACCGAAATTTTTCCAAAATTTAAGGTGTTAGAAACTTTTTGAAGATTTTTGGGAAATTCATTTGTTTGAAATAAATTGGTTTTAAAACCAATTGGGACAGTTTGAAAATAAATTCGAATTTTAAAATTAATTATTTTTGAAAGGGTAAAAGGGATTTAACGTTCTCTCTACCTTTGCAATTTCGAGGACGAAATTATTTTAAGGGGAAAGGACTGTAACGACCCGTGTTTTTCCGCCTATTTATTTGGATTATTTTTAATTATTTAAAATATTGGTTTGAATTTGAATAATCGAATTTAACGATTTATTTGGAGTATATTATTTAAACAAATAATCAAATAATATTTTAATTTGTAGAATATTTGGGAAAATATAGAATTTGCCATATATTGTGATCAGGCAGTTTAAAATGGTCAAATATTGTCTATAGTGGAATTATATCGATGATTCGTTTAGAAAGCGACGACGGAATATATATAGTTTACAATTTAATTAAATAACAAGCTGCAGCGGCGCGGTAGTTCGCGATTTGGCATTTTGAACTTCAATTGGTCGTACCGGCTTCAAAATAAATCGGATTTCCTCGAAACAAGAAACGTCGGGACCGGTTTGACGATATCTTTCCAATGGCAGTGAAAAATCCAGTTTTTGCCGTGTAGATTTTATTTTATGGCCAAATCAAATTTTGAAAAAAAGCGCTATGGAATTTCCTTTATATATATAGCGCTATGTTTATATAGCATAAAGGGTTTTTAAATATCGATTTGGCTTGGAATTCAACCTGGTATATTTTATTGTGGTAGTATACGATATTCTGGTCATGTATGGCCAATTTCAATATTTTAATAATATTATATTGAGGTACTTTAAAATTGGTTTATTTTCTTTGAATTGGCCAGTTATAAAAGGGCCTTTATTTAAACCACCTCAGTATTCGACGAAACAAATTTTATTGGGACCGCAACAGTAAATTATTGCTAGGTTTCAAGTGGCGCGTCAATCGGGGTTAATTTGTGAGCGTGGCAAAATAAAATACAAATAAAAACGACCATTTGAACGTGAACGAGGGCCATTCGAGCAAACAAACTCGGAATTCGACGAAACAAGTTTCATTAGGGCCGTATCGTCAAATTATACTATACCGTCCATTCACGTCTCGAACGGGTTTCGTATGTGAGCGCAGCAGCGAATAAACGATGTTCGAAAACGCGATAGACACGAAATAAAATATCGTTAGTTAACATCACTCGTCAAAACAACTTAAAATATATTTTCCCACACTATATAAGGACCTAAGGCCCAAACTCAGCCCCCTTCATGTAATTTTTCAAATAAGTCCTCTGACACAAAATCATTTATTTCTTTAAATCCGTGAGGAATTCGAGGGGGGTTCCTAAGGGAAAGTGATAGATCGGGAGGTTGTCTACCTACAGCAAAAAGATAGGGGTGGTTGGAGCTTGGTGGTGGCCGGAATCGGGGTTTAAAGTGGAAAACCTAGTTTCGTTCTTTGATGAAATTGGGGAGCTATGGTTGATTTCGGAGGATGGGGCCTTAGGGGTTTTGTAGAGGAGTAGGGCTTCGATTTGGCGGTGGTCTGAGGTTAAACGGTGGTCTGTGGTGGCGTGGGGACTGAGATGAACGTGGGTGGTCATTTTGGGTTCGGTTTTGAAAGTCTTGAAACAGTTTTGGCAAAAATGGCAGCGCTGGAGGCACAGTTGGTGGTAGAGGCCAGATGGGGCAGGTGCTGGGTGGCGAGGCGGTTCTAATGCCGGTGGTGGCGTTGGCTCAGGCGTTGGGTGGACGAAGAAATTGGGCCGTGTTCAACTTCCGTCCATCTGTGTTTTTTTGGCGAACGGGGAGGAGTTGGGTGGCGGCGCTTCAGGCGATGGGGCGTCAGGCCGAGGCGGTGTCGGCGGCGGTCATAGGGTGGTCTCTGGTGATGGTATGGCAGAGCTGGGTTGAAGTAAAGAAACCGATGGTGTTTGTTTGTTTGTAAAGGAGAGGGCAGACGGGTTTCAGACGGGAAGGAGAAAGATAACGCGTTAATTAGTTAAATCCCATGCTGACGTAGCATCATTATGAGGTAATTAATTAGTTTAATTAATTAATTAATTAATTAATTAATTTAATATCGTATAATTTATTAAACTTTAAATCATTGTAACTTTCGCATACGATAACAGATTTCAGCGAAACTGGATCCGTTGGGATCGCAGGGACGAGGCGTAGGTGATGACACTGATCTGACGTAGTCAAAATTTCAGCTAATTTTGAACGTTTGTTCAAGATTAAAAGGAACAAACGCGTCAACCGTCGACTGAATAACCTGGTGAGTTAATTCTCACACCTTCTGGAATTCTGTGATGTGGTAACTTCATATTAAAATATAATTTACCTTTAAAAATATAAATTGGTTGATTGGTTTTTGTTGACTGTTATGGTTGATTGGATGCTGATAATTAGATTTAATCGATTATTTAAAATTTATTTCATATATTATCATGGAATGTATAACGAGCTGTGATGCAGGGCAGAACGGGTTGGTGGGATCCGACCAGATTCCTCAAATATTATATATGATGTTTGTTTGTTTAATATTATTGATGTTTGAACTGTTTAAACCCCATATGGTTGAAAAACCTATTTGAGTGTGATGGTTGAATAGATATTCACCTGTGGTGTGTTTAAAATCAACTGACAGTGTTGATTTGGTAATTGGCAGTGAATGGCCTAAAATGTGTTATTTTAGATGTCGTTCTACCGTTCGATGAATCGATGCATTCTTAAAGTTATAAAATATTTTATAGCTGAAATGAGATTTTTCGGTCATTTTTTAAAATTAGAAGTTTATTAAAATTTTAAATCGAGTTTTGTAAAAGGAATTATTTAAAAAGATTTAGTTAAAAGAAATCTTGGGATTTATATGTTTTAAAGGCAGAAAGGTAGGAAATTTAACTACGAGTTCTTAAAATGGAATAGTTGTTTTTTTAACAATTAAATGGTGTTTTTAATTTAATTAAGTTATTTAATTGATTTAAAAAGGGGGAATGAACTTTTCAAGGGAAATGATTGTAAATGGATAATAGACCGAAATATGGTTATAGATTTGTTCTAAGCTAGGTCGTTATGAGTGGTTAAACAAATTAGTGTAAGCGATTTGGAAGAAATCCAAACCAGGGTTCTAAAATGGTTTTTAAAACCAAAATCATGGCCTTAAGGGTTAAAGCATTGATTTGGGAAAACGTTGTAAATGAAATAAGGTTTTCAAATATAAATAAAAATACATACAATTCGGTGGTGTTAAATATTGGAAATGGACATAATTTGAAATCCCAGTTAGAAGGGTTTTACTTTAAAGTAAGTGTAAGCATATTTTATTTGTAAAATCCAAGGTAAAAAGTTGTTTTAAGAATACTCGAAGAAATGGTTTTATTTAAATCCAAAGGTTATAAAAGGGGAAAAGTGTTTAAGGTTAAAAGTTGTGTATTTAATAAAGATTTACTTAATTAAAGGAATTAAGAAAAGAGGTTATATTGAACGAAGATTTCAAACGTAAGAAAAGGTTTATAAAACCAAATTTGAAAGCAAAAGGGGAAAATGAGATGTTAATGGTTAAGTGACAAACTGATATTATTCTAAGGTAAGAACGTTGTCAATCAAGGTCTGAGAGGTAATAAAATACCCCAACTTGAACGGCTTCACTATTATCGAGGAATGATATTCGGTTGTGGTGAGTGCAAAGTGTTCCATATGAGAAATACTGAAATGAGCATGGGGTTTTGAATATAAATGTTGGCTACAAGGTAAATAAGAAATAAATGTTGAATTACCAATTATTTTTAAAGAGGCCAAGTCATGCCAAGTACTGAATCGGCAAACTCAGTTTTATTCACACATTTGTTATTTCATAGTTAAAACACCGACTATCAAACCTGACCAATACGATTATTGGTATGGAAAGATCGGGATCGAATTTATATTCGAAAACCATTCCGACAAACAAATACGTGAACATATTTGAAGATGGGCGAGACGGAGCATTGAAGACCGTGGATCTTCATAAGCGGAAGGACCGCTAATAATCTTTGGTTAGATCCCAGAGATAAGTTGTGGTTCTGTCGTGGTTGGAATCTACGTGTTGCAAGGACTACTCGCCACTGATCCATGGGGTGATTCCTATATGAGATGCAGAAGGAGAGTGCCTTCGATTCATCCTGTTCCTGGATGACTTGTATGGTCGAGTGTCTGACAGAGTATTTCCAATGGGATCACGTACGTTGATTTCTTCAAACGTACGATAGTTGGTGGCTGAGGACGACGGTTCTCTTATCAACTAGAGTATTTTTGTAGACGTCAATTAGTGATATCTGGAGGATCTGATGATGTGGCATTCAAAGTGAATGGTGGCCAGATGTTCTAAAAGGAATTCTAGCCTCAAGCCTCATCAACCGGGAAACGACAAAAATCGGGCAGGTAGCATGGCTATGTGGGTCGCTCCCATTAGGGTGTATGATCACCTAACTAGAGAAATTCCATTTGCTTCTTTAATCTGTATTCGATTTTGTCCCTTTTCGGGAGGCGGTTGCTGATCCCAACCATCGGTGATATACATTCGATACACTCAAGCGAAATGAGTGGTCGGTCATGTGAGGGCCGGGTTGCAAGACGTTCTTGTTGAACCCAGTGTATTCGCCTCTAGAGATACACGTTCGAAAGGTGGTCCCATACCTTGTCAAGTTGGAATCCAATATCCAATAAGCGCCCGCGGTTTTCGATTGTATACTATATATGGGGAGCGTGAGATGCAAGCGTTCCTCTAGATTGATATTTATTTGTATTTAGACATTATGATAATATCAGATCAAAGTATGATTTCACAAACGTTTTGAGTTATAGTAAGGTAAAAATCGTCCTTGTTTATGTATGGACTGGTCTTACTATTATCCTTTTATTTCGAAAGGATTTTTTTTTTGCAAAGTTAAACAAGTTGAGTGTGTGTGTTATGTGAATTTATCACTGATAGTATTCCAGACTGACCCGGTGTATTTTGTTTTAAATCAAATGTGCTCGGGTCAGACCGAGTATGTTCCAGGTTAGGTTTCGCTTGGAGTTTCAGGAGCTAGAAGCAGGCGGCTTCACCGTTAGATATACAAAGTTATTTTCCGATGTAACTGATACATGTTGTACTCTGATGATGGGTATGTATACAAAGTTCTTTTGTTTAAAGAGATTTGTTATATTGTATTTTATTCGTTCCGCTGTGAGATTCTGATGTGTTCTTCTTCTTTCTTCTATCCTAATACTTCTTTCTTTCTATTCTCACCCTCTAATTTCTTTCTCATGACAATCCAGTGTTTTCAGTGCTTGGAGGATCGGCATGAGATACGGTAAGGGTGTTTTATGTTGATTTTCAAGGCTGAAATACACTGGGTCGCTACAATTTCTTAATGAATTTTTATACTTACGTGCTCTTTCAAATTCTTATGTATAGTTTACTTCTATAATACCTCTTTTTGTTATTATCAAAATGGTTGGGTTTGCATCAATAACATATTGTCCTTACATTATATTTCTAACATATCGAAATGGTTCAAGTATTCCTTGACGTCTTAATTGAAACCATATAGTCATCCCACTTCTGAAACTTGAAAATAACTACTGATGGTGCCATGGTCATCAGTGAAATCATCCTTGAACGACTGGAGTGTGACCCTATATCTACCTTGTATATATTGGACTTTGTATATACGTTAGCTAGACGTATATTCAAAATCCCCATATACTCGATAGTCCAATCGTAACGTTGAATAAAACACTCGAAACCGTTATTTCCAAAAATATATTTCAAATAATTATCGTTTTGAAAATGATTTACTTGTTCAAAAATATCTTATATAGATTTCGAAGATACGCTCTCTGGTCATAATATTCCAAAATCTCATTCTAGGGCATTTCTATCCCTATCTCTAATGAGATAATATAACTATGATGGATCCTATCTTTTGTTCAAATATGTCGTACCCCATAGCTTTGTATAACCAAAGCTCTGATACCAACTTGTAACGACCCGCCTTTTTTCCCTGTTCTTGCCGGTAATTAAACCAACTCAAACCGTTCATAAAGATGAATTGTTATGGGTACATACATATATTGTACAAAATAACAGAACTTTTCATTGCAAAATACAATGTTACATCAGAGTTACATAGAATATCATATTTACAACATATACAGCGGAAGAAAAGAAAATATACTCTCAACAGAAGAAACCGTATGGTATAACAGAAGCTCCAAACTCTTGTGTGAACTCCAACTCTAAAAGCGCTCTGAATCTTGCTCCAACGATCAATAACTGCAAAACTAAACTACTAGCTGCTTGTGCAAAAATTATGGGCACCCAGAGTTCAGGTGAGGGAACAATAAACTCCAGGTCAGTCACGGGACTGATGTGAGAACTCAAAACAGTTATTATTAGGTTCTTTTTAAAGTTGGGAATTTCACCGGACCACGCCGCTAACGCGGAACGGGTTTACTCCATGTGAACACCCGGGCATATAAATACGCAATGACCTTTTTAAAATGAAGCTATCATAAGCTCGTCCCACATCACACAATGCAAGCGCACACCAGATGGGCGTTATGACAACCAAATATGCTTTCAAACGTAAAATCCTCTTTCAAAGCCATAATATATATAGTGTGGAAAATATTTCGTAAATAAATGTATTAATCCTAGATGGCAAAATACCCCATCCTATTATGTCGCCATATATAAATATATATATATATACACAAACCAAAACCGTGTGGCATGTATTGGAGATTTGGGTTTCCAACTCGATGATTCCTGGCACGAAAGATCAATCGAACACAAATGAAATGTAATCACAGGTTTTTCATCCAGACGCGGACACCAATACAAATTACGAGGTAGATCAATGGTTTTCGACCACACACGGCCCCCCGAACATACCCTATTCCATAAGTCATAATTGGTTTCCCACTGCTGCAGCGGTCATCGTCAATTCATATATATACGCAACCTAACCGCCAGTTTATCATCATTCGGGGTGTGAGGTTTGTCGATGTCACGTCATTACCAAATCTATGCTTCGATAAGCCATTCTTTGATCATCACTAGCTCATTTCATAACTCGGGTATGCCACATTGACAATTCACGATATATCACTGATTTCAATCAATGCATGCCCTCTAAGTTCATATGACTTAGAGACGAGGATAATATATTGCCACAAATCCGATATACATTAACGGAAATCAGTGTTATGCGGTCAATTTCAATGTCTGACACACCTTCCATACAAGTCCATTCTGGGTCTGAACAGAACAACAACCCGTAAATATTCAAATATGTTCAGGTCTCATGCAACTCATAACTCGTATTGGGTGGCCTACCCAACCGAGATATCAATCTGCAATCAATCTAAACAATTCAAATATTCTCGGTTTTCATTCGTCGTTTACCAAGTCTTGAATTGCTTCATAACGTCATATTATTACTTGGAATGGTTTTCGAACATATATTTGATCCCGGTCTTTCCAAGTAATAAGCGTACTTTAAAACAGTAGCTATGGTTTACACGGGCTTTTCAATTCAAATCTCCTTCCAAATTCATTTACGACTCAAGATTTGAATTACTACAAATTTCATACATCTCGTTATCATCTTAACTCTTCTTTGGAATCAAAGATTATACCTTCGCTTCAATTTCTTACTTTAATTTCCTCGAATCAAAGATTTGATTAAATCTTGAATTACGATATGAATTTCCACAACTCAATCTCATTGGATTTCAAGAATGATATTGTTGAAGATACGATTCACGACAAAACCCAAATCAATCGATTTTGAATCATAGGTTACATAGAAATTGTATCCACTTATATTCGATATAAATTCTCATAATCAACGAATACAGTATATAATAATATCTTCCAAATTCCTCAAATAGTATACGTTTACATCACGAAATTAAATATCGAAGATTATTTCTATCTAACTTATTTGAATCAGGTTTGAGAAACCCATGTCTTAATTAAAATATTTATCAACTCTTTGACATTAGATCTGGACAGAAATACCATCAACTTATCTTCATTATTAATTTCTGTATCCGACTCATATTATAAGCGGAATAATAGTGAATTACCTTTTAAATTTCTTAAATAATAAGAGCTTTCATTTACCAAATTAATATCAAACATCCGAAGTTTTATCTCCAACCATATCCAAATATTTAAAGTTGGAAAACCCATTTCAGTTCCATATAAAATATTCCAATACCTTAATATCCTTCGAAACTATTTTATAAATCATACTTATAATCAAATAATAGTTCAAGTTTATAAATTTCAACTAATAACAACATTTGGAAACATTACCAAAAGTACTGTTGTTAAAATAGCCATTTAAATCAATAGATTTAAAATCATTCGAAATTCAAATATTCCAATCCTAATTGCCTTTAAATTTATAAATTTGGAGTTAGCATAAATTTCTCCAATTTAATCGCCAACTTCACGTATTTCAAATTTGTTTTAAATATAACTTGAAAATCATATGTTGAAAATCGAAAATTTCCTTTCTATTCAACTACTATTATTATTTTAAATCCAACTTACCTTATTTTAAGTCAAGTCAATTTAAATTAATCAATTCATAACCATTCAAAGTTTGAAATTGATATTTACAAACTGTCGCACCAGAGCGCGTTTTATTCAAGCCATATAACGATCTAAATATAAATCGCTTAAACCCTTTTCAAATTGAATTTATATCTCCAAAACATTTGGAAAACAGTTTCAAAATATATTTCAAAATAGATTTCGAATTTACCATCCCATTGTCAGATCAGTTAGGGATAGCCAGGGAGAGCAGGAAACTAAATTTCCAAGCCCAAGCCTAGACACTATCCTCTCTGTCATCCTAGAACATTCTGGTGTATATTATATTGTTATTATAAAGAGATATCATTAATATATATATACTTATATATAAAACCATATTCAAATTTCAAAATCTCATTTCGAATTTAAATCGAAAGTAATATTTTACTAAAACTAGTTTCAGATAGATATAAAGATTGTTATACAAAATCAATACATAATTCAAAACATTTTACGATCCTAATTCAATATTTAAAAAGTTGATATTTAATTCAAAACTAACATGTTAAATATTATTTAATAATCAAATACAATCGTATATAGGAAGGAGATTTTAAATCGATCACCCATATATTTCCACAACCACGGGGAGTGTGTGTGTAATATCATGCAATACAATCATATTTATCCAAATGAACCATATGATCAGATGGATACAAATTCATTCATCACAAACAAACATTTTAACTGTGCACAAGCGTTGCGCTTAATAACGCTTGCCAGTGTTCAGTGTATTATCTGATTACATGAACAACCATTCAAACATCAACATCCATCACACAATTATTATTAACTAATTATAATTAATCTTAGCTAATTATAATTAACTAATTTAAGTAAATAATTTAAATTATAAGTTCTCACCATAATTGCTCCAACGTCCTCATTACCAAGACGAACAAACAAATGAACACAGCCACCGCTACTATACTGCTTTCAATCCACTTCTATCAACAGCTGGTGATTTTTTTGCTGATTTCTATATTGAAATTCTATTAATAACGATGCTCGTTATATTTATATACAACGAATTTTATTTTATTTTTACAAATATTTACTTAACTAAAATTTATAAATAAAATATATCATCGTGTTCTATTTTCCAATACGGTTCTAACGGACCCAACGACGAGAAAATCCGGGTTAAAATGACTGAGATATTGATGTTTGAATTTTGAACTAATTTAAACTTAAATATAAATAAAACATACCAAGATTCTTGGCCCAACCAAAACCTCAACATTCGGCCCGCTCCCTCTCCCTTCGATCTTCTTCCTCCCACGCTTTCTTCATTTCCAATAACCCATTTGCACGCCACGCCGCGAATAGTGCACACCAAAATACTCCACCGTTCTTCGATCTGAAATCATACGCATACTCGCCTTCATCTCCACTCCTCACTGCACACCAACACATTACCCTCGGTCTCCTCCATTGAAATCCAACTCCTCCATGACCGAGACCTGCTTCAGGAAATCGCGTGAACCCCATACAACGCCTCGACACTTTTTATCGCCGATCTTCACCAAATTACTCCACATCGAAGCCCACTATTTTCTCACCATCACACCATGCTCCAATCCTCCTATCCTCGCTCGATCCTCCGTCAATCCTTAACCCTGGCTTTGAACTTTTCAAATCATCATAACGAAATCACTCCATTCTCACACCAAAAATACTACGTTCCTCGTTGATCGCCAGGGTGCTGACGGCGTCGATTAATCCCTATTGTATTGTGAGTTATGATTTTTCGAAGTTTCAAACCCATTTCTTATGTTTACAGTAAAATTGAGATATCTCTTCCATTAATCAGTGAAATTTTTATCCGTCAATTTTTAAAAATCTGAAATGATGATCTGAACAACTTCCGCGCAGATCAGACTAGCAAAAACTCAATGGATTGAGGAATTTGGATTTTTGAATGAATGAAAATGCGAATTTTCATATACAGGAAAATAAGAAAAACAAAGAACAAGTGGAGAATGACGGAAAGATTCATCTGCAGTGATTAATGGATGGAGTGTGGAGGAAAATGGAGCTATGATCCTCTTTATATAGGGATGATTCAAGGTTATTTTAGACAATTTGTTCATGGACATATGGCACTACTCCATGAAATTAATACAGGCATGAAGACAATAAAATGGACACTTGGATTGGTCATAAAGCTTTGAACATGCACGGTGACACATATGGAGACACATCACCTTAATCCTTATCCTGAGGTATTATAAAAACAGCATAAGTTGGCAACACTTTTGTAGCACCTATAAATGTGGCCAAAACGTAACCATCATATTACTTAAGATAAATCAAAACATAACTTTTAAAAAATATATTTATCTATATTATTCATCAAATATATATATATATATATACATATATACTTTACCAAAAATTTACACAAAAAAATGGTTTAAAATAAATGCTTAATATATTTTATAAACATCATTAAAGAAAATAAAAATCATTCTTGTGAAATCTTTTAAAAATAAAGTATCTTTTACCAAATTCATATTCAATGTTATCAAAAATCAGAAAATATCATTACTTAAACATAAATCTTATAAATATAATTTTTTTTAATAAAAATTCTTATAAAAGTCATTTTAAATAAAAATAAATTCTTATACAAGGTTAAAATTCATATTCAAACCTAACGAGAATAAAATTTATATTCAGAAAATCAAAATTATATAAATAAAAATCCAAATCAAACTTAGTTAAAATTCTGGGATGTTACAACGACCTTTTTTCTGACGCTGACGTATTCACTCCAGGTAAACTCCGATTGTAATACAATCACTTCACCTTATTGCGCTTCCGTATTGTTATTTTCACCAAACCTGTAGGTACACATGTTTGTGGAGCTGAACATTGATTGCTGTCCTGTACCACCGAGGTCCGTACCAACTATGTACGAACTATATTACTATTATTTGTGCTTATTTTTTAAATAGTGACATGCTAGCTAACTTCAATAATGCAATTTTTTATGCTATATTGACTGTACTTGCATATTATTGCGCCTACGGTTGTTGTTTTGATAGCTGAATCTGTTGTGTGATATACTTAAGTATATTACATCACCAAAAAGTTTGACAGCTTGATGTCTTTCTAAACCTTCAATTTTTGCATTTACAGAAAATTATTAACAATTATTTATGAACTGATAATTATTTTATGAGAGTGATACTTAGCACATACAAAAAATGGATTATACAAACTCATGTTTAATTATATTGCCTGATTTAAATTTGTTCTACTTATATCAAACATGTCAATAGTTACTAAGAAAATATAGCATTCCTGACTGCCTTTGCCACTCTCTTATCTAATGCATATTGTTCTCATTGACAATTACATTGCTTATATAGTTCTTATAATTGTCGTCATTATGTCACATACTACTATTTCTCATACACTGTTGTTTGTGATTATCTCACATACTGCTATCTAATACATGTTTTTCTTTTTTGATAGCATGTACGTTCAGATTATTCGACATGGCTTTGGTTGATCTAGCTGGTAATTCCACTATTATTTTTTTCCTGGCAGCAATTATGCTTCTTTACACCCTCGACAACCTCTTTTTTCCACGTTGACGTATTCAGTCCATGTAAAGTCCGATTTTAAAACAATCGCTTCATTGTACTGCTCTTCCGTAATGTTATTCTCTCCAAACCAGCAGGTACCCATGTTTGTGCAGCTGGACATCGATTTCTGTGATGTATCACCGAGGTACATACCAACTTTATACCACCTATATTAGTACTATTTATTACGTGCTTAATTTTGAAATAGTGACATGGTAGCTGACTTCACTAATGCATTTTTTATGCTATTTTGACTGTACTTGCATATTATTGCGCCTCAGGTCGTTGTTTTGATAGCAGAATATGTTGTTTTCATAGGTAAATCTGTTGTGTGGTATAACTATATTACATCAAAAAGTTTGCTAGCTTCATGTCTTTATAAAACTTCTAATGGTGCTTTTACAGAAAATTATTAACAATTATTTATGAGCTAATAATTATTTTATCACAGTGATACTTACCACATACAAAAAATAGATTATACAAAGGCATGTGTAATTATATTGCCCAATTTAAATTTCTTTTACTTATATCAAACATGTAAACAGTTACGAAGCAAATATAGCATTCATGACTGCCTTTGCCACTCTCCTATCTACTACATATTGTTCTCATTCACAATTAGATTGCTTATATAGTTTTTAAAATACATGTCATTATGTCATATACTGCTGTTTCTCATATACCGCTGTTTCTCATTATGTCACGTACTGCTATGTAATAAATGTTTATCTTCTTTGACAGCATGTACGTTCAGATTATCGGGCTTGGTTTTGATTGATCTATCTGTTAATTCCAGTACTTTTTTTGAGAGCAATGATGCTTCTTTACATTGTCCAAAACCTTTTTTCCCAGACTGACGTATTCACTCTAGGTAAACTTCCATTTGAATACAATCAGTTCACGTTAATGCTATTCAGTAACGTTATTCTCTCCAAACATGCAGGTACCCATGTTTGTGCACCTCCACATTGATTTGTGTGATGTATCGTCGAGGTACATTCCAACGTTGTACGACCTATATTAGTACTACTTATTACATGCTTACTTTTGAAACAGTCACATGGTACCTGACTTCACAACTGCATTTTTTAATGCTATATTTATTGTACTTGCATATTATTGGGCTTGAGGTCGTTCTTTTGATACCTGAATCTGTTGTTTTGATAGCTAAATATGTTGTGTGATATACTTAACTATATTACATCATGAAAAATTTTGATAGCTTGATGTCTTTCTAAAGATTCAAATGGTGCATTTACAGAAAATTATTAACAATTATTTATGAAGTAATAATTATTTTATGACACTGATACTTATCACGTACAAAAAGTGGATTATACAAAGTCATGTTTAATTATAGTGCCTGATTTAAATTTCTTCTACTAATATCAAACATGTCAATAGTTACTAAGCAAATACAGCATTCATGACTGCCTTTTCCACTCTCCTATCTAATGCATATTCTTCTCATTCACAATTTGATTGCTTATAGAGTTCTTAAATTAGATGTCATTATGTCACATACTGTTATTTTTCATATACTGTTGTTTCTCATTATGTCACATACTGCTATCTAATACATGTTTTTCTCCTTTCATAGCATGTACGTTCAAATTATCGGACTTGGCTTTGGTTTATCTATATGTTAATTCCACTACTGCTTTTCCTGATAACAATGATGCCGCTTACTGCGATGCTTTTTTCTCTTCAGCTGAGTTGTTTGCTCTCAATTTTTAAAACTCAATTCACTGATTCTAATCTACTCAAGTATAATTTTTCCTGGATTTATGCTATATTTACTTAATTTACTGATTATGGCAATTTCGTGTGCTGACAAATCCCTATTCAGTATAATTAAACTCTATAATTACTGTCGAATGATGGATAATTTTTCTAATTTATACACTTTATATAAAACCTGGAATATGAACAATTTGTATAATGAATGATATGTTTAAGGAAGATCATAGTACCATATTATTTATCATGCTCTTTGTTATATTCGACACTCACTGCAATTTTGTGGATGACGGATATTTGTATGCAAGGTATATAGGAGTGCGGAAGATGTTCAGGCTAGGGAAAGGTAGTTACAAGAAGCTGCAGTGTCACGGATATGAATATGCTCAAATTTGTAAGAAATACAAACAACTTGACGTAACAGCCCATGAAGCACCAATAAGTCCGGCTTCCATTACAACTATGCTTCAAACACTGAGCTACACGAGTAGACGGGGAAGGTAAACTGTAATGCAAGTTATTGAATTTTTTTAATCATGCATGTTATCATAATTATTTACACAAATGCTACTATACTTATGTATTCTTCAACAGTAATTTAATCACCTTACACTTTTTAGTATAAGTGTGTTCTGTACATTAAAACTGTTGTTAAATAGATTATCTGATCATTCCTTTTAATTAATCATGTTTTGGGACTGTAGTCGTACTGTATTATTTTTTTTGCTGTAACTTTAATCATCACACGGTTCTACAAACACTTGAATATAGTATGGATTAACAAGAATTTTAACAATTTTATGTCAGATAGCATTAACTCTTTTCGTCCTCCTTTCTCATTCATCGACAATGGATGTAGAAAAGAGTGACATATGATGTTGTACCCAGCAAGCTTCAGTCAATTTACTGATAAATTCTAATCATGCATGTTACCATATTTATTTACACAACTGATTATACTATCATATTATTTTTCATGCTTTCTGTTATATTCGACAGTCACTATAATTTTGTGGATGATGGATATTTCTATGCAAGGTAAAATGGAGTGCAGAAGATGTACGAGCAAGGGAAAGGTAGTCAGAAGAAGATGCAGTGGGACGGAGTATGAATATGCACAAATTTGTATGAAATACAAAGAAGTTCACCTAACTGGTCATAAAGCACCAATAAGTCTGGCTTCCTTTACAAATATGCTTCAAAGACAGAACAAGACGACTAGACGGGGAAGGTAAAGTGTAATGCAATTTATTGAAAAAATTATAATCACAAATGTTATCGTAGTTATTTACACAACTGCTATTATACGTATGTACTCTCACATTAACAGATTACACGTGTTTTTCTGCTAGCTGTCATATGTTGAACAAACTGATGCAACCATTATTAATGGCGAGGCACAGTTTGTTGACTATGACGACAAGTCTGACCTGAACTGATTACCGATGATATTCTTTTGGCAGTCAGATGTTGAAGAAACTTTTGTAGCCATTTATGGTGAGGCACGGTTTCTCTACTATGACGACACCTCTCACATGAAGAGATTACCGGTGAAATTTTTGCTTCCTGTCAGTTGTTCAACAAATTGTTGCATCCATTTTGATATATCAAAGGTGGATCAAAATGCGGACCACAATCGATATGCACTTACCTTTGCATGCTAAGATTATTTAACCAGATCAATTCTAAAAGTATATTTCTTCACTCTTCTTAAATTTGTGCATTTGCCTAACCACCGATACAAGCACCAAAAGGTATGCATCAAATGGCTGCATTTACTTTCATCATAATATCATTGACACTTATTGCATACCATTTCTAAAGTAGAAATGTCCTCACGTTGCATTCACATTGACCATATGTTATATGTTTATGTAAAAAATTCACATTTCACAATACATTGTGTCCGTACCTATTAGCTGAACCTGCACTCCGCCTTTACATGTTTGTTATACGATTCTTATACTGACCTTTGTATAACCCAACCTATGAAATCTTCTCTTTTGTGTTTGCTATAATTAACTATATTTTTCTGCTTTCCGATGGATGAATGTGATTTCAGTGGAATTTAGGCACATATTTCCAGTAAATATGTATGTTAAAAAGTATGATTAATTAATATTTCAGTTATTTAAAAAATTACGAGTACACAATCCTTTGGATTTCAACTAATGAAATATTATACTTATTCATATTCCTACCATTTGTACTGCGGCCTTATTGTCTTAATTTACTACTAAACTATTAAAAAACCAACAGGTTTTTTTACTTTGCTCGGTCCTCCTTCAATTAATCCAATATTTTTAAAATTTCCATTTTTATCTCCTTATTTTAAGCAATTTTTTTACACCTAAAAAAAAATCTGTATGGTTACAACAACTTCTGTTTTCCTCTTCCTATCGTTACCTTATTTCGTTCAAACTCTTTCTATAATATCTACTGCCATATTTTCACCTGCACTCTTCTGCTCATATGCTTCTGCTCTTTCAACTTTGTTCATTACCCCCAAGGATACTGAACAACGAGAACATAGACGCCTTGCTCAGCGAGCTAGATGTGCTAGGATGTCTTATGATGAACATGAACAACACATCTGGAAAACCGTAGACAACAACGTCATTCACAACAACTTCAGTCTACAGAACAACAACCTGAACCTATCAATGGTACTATTTCATATGATATTCATAAATTCTCTTGCTTCATCCCATACCATGCATTTATATGTCATTCTAACTTATTTTTTTCCCTCTTTTTCACCCAGTTGAAAATTCGCTTGAAACATTGAGAACTTCCCATAACTGCGCATGAAACTTTGTAGCCAACCATCCCTTTCGCAAACATGTCCTATCAGAACCAACAATTTGTACCTTCTGCACAGCAAAAAAATTTGCTTTTGAATCATCAACGTCCTGCTGTTCAAATGGTATGATCCGTATGTCTCTACCTTCCGCGCCTCCCCAATTGATTTCCCTATTTACTGATCAAACTGAAGTTGGCACGCACTTCCGAACTAATATAAGATCTTACAACAATGCGTTCGCTTTCACATCAATGGGTGTAGAAATAGACCAAAATTTGGCCAACAGAATGGATGGAGTTTACTCATATCGTGCTCATGGTTCCATCTACCATCGTATTGGCAGTGTGCTACCTGCTGATGGAACCAGACCACGATGTTTACAGCCATACATTTACGACACAAAACATGAAACTGAAAATCGACAGCTGGATAATGTAGTATTAAGACCTGAGCTACTTCAAATTATAACAGATGTTTTGAATTCAGTTAACCCATTTGTTTCCGTTCTACGTCAGTTGGGACAACGTCCTGATATGCACCTTTGCAGAATTAAAATTAAAGAGATCACAATTGATCGACATGTTCATGAGATGCCTACTGCATCACAAGTTGCCGCCATAATTGTAGGTGACGAATCCGACGATTTACAAGGTAGGGACATAATTTTCAGAACACGGTCTGGAAAACTACAACGGGTTCCAGATACAGTTGGATATTATGATCCACTTCAGTATCCACTATTGCTACCCTACGGTCACCATGGTTGGTATTTGAGCTTACACGATACTGGAAACAATGAAACTAATTGTGTATCTTATTACTCACATCTTATACAGGTACACTTATGGTAATACAATTTCATATGTCAATACCTGTTGAACTCAACTCAATTCGTAGAACCGTCGATCTAAATGATTATACCTCAACATTGCAAACTTTTTTTAGCTTATGTTGACAATATGTTCTGCCCCACTTATATCATGTTAGGTTTGTTCACAATTATTTCACACTACATAGTTATATTTTCATATGCATCTTATCATTAGTACTCATTGTTTTTATTCCTCTTGATTCACATTACTTTCCATTTCATACCTTCTTTTATGTACTGCTTCAATTCTGTTTGATTATATCGCTATCCAAATGCGTACTAATTTTTTTATGACCTTTACATTCGGTAATGCCTTCATTTTCTCCCAGATACGACCTGGAGACACATCGCTTCTCCGGCTTGCCGGCCGGCTTTTTCAACAATATGTGGTAGATATGTATGTTAAAATAGAAACGATGAGACTGAGATATGTTCGTACTCATCAAGATAAAATAAGGGCTGATTTGTATCAAGGGCTGCAGGATGCAGTGATCGCAGGCGAAACGTCGACCAGTATTTTACGTATTCTAATGCTTCCCTATTTAGTTAATTTCAGCTTCCTTCGTACATCCTAATCTTACATCTACTTCTACATTCTCAATGTCAGCTAATGTAGGCATAAAAAAAATTCTTCCATCATCTCATTTTGGTAGTCCACGAGATATGCATCAACGCTATCAAGATGCAATGGCCATAGTGCAAAGGTATGGAAAACCTGATTTTTTTTGTTACGATTACATGTAATGCTAAATGGCCTGAAATACTTAACAAACTGCTTCCCGGACAACTACCGCAAGACAGACCCGACATAACAACTAGAATTTTCCATGAAAAATTAGAACAATTAAAACATGACTTATTTGACATAGGCATTTTAGGTAGGGTTATTTCACATGTACACGTTGTTGAATTTCAAAAAACGGGATTGCCACACGCGCATATTTTAATAGTTGTAGCTGAGAACGATAAGATTAGTAATCCCGATGAGTATGACTCCGTTGTTAGAGCTAAAATTCCATATAAAGAATTAGAACATGATTTACATGCGGCTGTTCTAAAACACATGATTCATCATCCGTGTGGACATTTTAACAGTAATGCCACATGCATGAAAAATGGTGAGTGCAAACAAGGATTCCCAAAACCATTTGCTCCCGTTACCGTACAAGGAAATGACTAATACCCAATATATAGGTGACGTGGTAACATGACACAAAACAATTCAACGAATAACACAATTGACAATCGTTGGGTAGTGCCATATAACCAGTATTTACTACTAAAATATGACTGTCATTTAAATGTTGAAATATGTTTGAGTATTAAATTCGTTAAGTATCTTTACAAGTATGTGTACAAAGGGTCTGACCACGTTTCGGTAGGTCTTTCTACCTCAACAACTGATAACAACGATGAAATATCTAAATTTGCTAACGCTCGATGGGTTTGTCCACCTGAGTCGTTATGGAGAATCTTTAAGTTCCAGCTTAATAGCATTATACCTTCTGTTATTGTTCTGTAAATCCATTTGCCAAATAGACAGCAACTGCATTTTTCTTCATCCGAACAATTGAATGATATACTAAATGACGAAACTAGAACTAAAACTATGCTTAGTGAATATTTTAGTACAAATTTTAGCGATGAAGAGGTAAGACGGTACTTTTACCACGAGTTCCCACAAAAATATTGGTGTGGCAATAAACATAAGTTATGGATTCGTAGACAAAATAATCGTAGGGTTATAGGTAGAATTTATACCATTTCACCCACTGAAGGTGATCGTTATTTCTTGAGATTACTCCTAACACACGTTAGAGGCGCCTTATCTTTTATTGATTTACTTACCGTGCAAGGAACAGAATACCACACATTTAAAGAAGCCACTGAACATAGAGGCTTATTAGAAAATGATGATGATATTTATGACTGCTTACAGGATGCTTCTAACACACATATGCCAACTGCACTTAGAAGATTATTTGTTATAATTTTAGTTTACTGCGAACCAAATCATGTGCGTAAAATGTGGGACTTTTTGTTTGAATACATGATTGAAGATTACCAACAAACATCTTCAATTACCGACATTACATATTTCACTCATGTTTGTCTAGCAGACCTTAACAGGATGCTACAGCAGTACAACAAATCAGTTTTTGACTATATTTTCCAATTTCTACTGTTAATTTCGAGTCTGTCTATAATATTTGTACTGCTGTTTTGAATGAAAAATCTATCCATGTACCACAAGAAGACATCGACTCTATTAATTGCTTAAATTCAGAACAACGACATGCATTTGATGTTATCATGAACTCTATTTTTCATAACATAAATTCTGTTTTTTTTTTCATAGATGGGCCGGGGGTATGGGGAAAACATTTTTGTATAAGTCTATTTTAGCTCACTCACAAAGTAGAGGTTTAATTTTAGTTGCCACATAGGGAATTGCTGCTTTAGCATTGCCCGGTGGTCGAACTACCCATTCAAGATTTAAAATACCAATAATGCTTGATTCTTCTTCCAGCTGTTACATTCCTAAACAATATGATATTGCAAAACTAATTCGTGAAACCACGATTAATCTATGGGATGAAGCTACAATGGCTCATCGTCATGCTTTTGAGGCCGTAGATAAAACAATTAGAGATATATGTAATACAGACAAACCACTCGGTGGCAAAATCGTAATTTTAGATGGTGACTTTCGACAGGTTTTGCCCATTGTCCAAAATGGTACTAGAGCTCAAACTGTTGATGCATACGTTACACAATCATACATATGGTCAGACGTACAGGTTTTCCAATTGACACAAAATATGCGTGCTATACATGAGCCTTCATATGCTAGCTTTGTTTTACGTATTGGAAACAGAGATGAACCGTATGTGCCTGATGACATGATTAAACTCCCTGATGATATTATTATATCGTCGAACAATACAAACCCTATTTATTCATTAATTGACCATGTTTTCCCAGCAATTAGCGATACAGTATACGATGCTACTTCTATTTTGAATAGAGCCATTTTAGCAGCCACAAATGAAACTATTGATGCTATTAATAATACTGTTGTTGACATGTTTCCCGGTATAGAATATACGTACTACTCATTTGATTCCATTGAAGAAGACACACATAATTTGTATCAACATGAATTCTTAAATTCTCTAGTCCCAAGTGGACTACCACCACATAAACTTTCTCTAAAAGTTGGTTGTCTAATAATGCTTCTTCGCAATATTGACCCTAAGATAGGATTATGAAATGGAACAGGGTTAATATGCCGTGTTTTCCAGCGAAATCTTATTGATGTAGAAATTTCAGTTGGTCATTTCCGTGGTACAAGAGTTTTTATTCCCCGAGTACCATTAAAGCCTTCGGAAAATGTTAGCATGCCTTTCACACTTATTAGAAAACAATTTCCTATTTAACTTGCTTTTGCTCTTACGATCAACAAATCTCAAGGACAAACCATTCCGACTGTAGGTATCTACATACACCAACATGTTTTCACCCACGGTCAGTTATATGTAGCCTTATCTAGAGGTATTGCACGACAAACAACAAAAAATTTAGTCCAAAATGGAACCATTCACTACAAGAAATTGTTAATTTAGTTACATAATATAGTTGCGTTTGAACGCTGAATGTAACTAATTCATCGGCCTTACCATAATAGCAGCGTTCTAGTTTTGGGCAGGTTTGATTTTTCGTTCCCGCTTATGCCATTTAGTTTTCATTTATTATCAGCGTGAAGACAAAAAAAAGGGATAAACGGAAAGAATTGAACTCCAAATCATCCTCTTAAATCTCTAAATCATCTACGGTCCAAAGAAATCACCACCGCCACCAAATAAACTAGATTGTTGTTCACTAAAATCATAATCGATCCAATGTTGAATCAGAACAAGTTTGCGCACGACCACCAATCGATTATTAAATTCTTTTCCTTTCTCTAACTTAATTTTGTTAATAAATCCATTTCGGTACTCGATTATTTTCCTAAATCGAAATCAATTACTGGTGATTCCATCTTGCAAAGGGAGGATGCGTGCGACAGTAGCAGACAAAACGAATCATACAGACGTAAGTTCAAATAGGAATTGGAATTAGGAGGTGCTTAAAAAGAATGGACACGGAGGTGATGACGTGAAAGGTGGTCGATCATCAGGGGCTTAGGTTTCTATATGAGGCAAGGGGACTAGGTTGCTTGTTGTCTCAAAGTGGGTCGATGAGTTTATGGTCAAAGGAGGGCTTTTAAAGGATGGTTTTGGGACATGAATTGGTAATCTTTCTTATTTTCCTTCAGAAACAATGGTTTTTCATCGTCTATCTTGTACGGTTTGCAAATAGGTTACCTATCATCCTTGAATTTTTAATCCTTTCATGGTCGTTGAAATTTGACAAACCAAATGAGGTGACATGCTTTTTGGTGTAAATTTGATTTTCAAGCAGAGCATTTCTTTTTTGGTTTAAATTTAAAAGAACATAATCTCTTCATGCAAAAAGCTAAATGAGTGAAAAATTGGCATGTCATAAAAGCAAGCAGAGAATCAATCATTTTACTCACGAATTTTAATGGGAAATAACAGAAAATGAATGGTTTATAAAATAACATGTTAATGGTTTTTACTACTGATTATTGAAGCGTTTATTGCCTTTATAATAGGCAACAATAAGAACAAGCTTATACCCTTTTTTCATTAGCTTTCCATGAATTTAGTAATATGTATTGATGCATACGAATGAATCGTTATGCCGAGATAGAGAAGTAGTATATTCTTTCCTTGTCCATACAAAACTCTAAGCAGTGGCAGTCAATGATTGTTAACTGTATTATTCTTAAGTATAGTTCTATATAGAAGAAGTGTGTTGTATGTCATCTTAACCAAATAATATGTATTCGTCAGCTGCAAAATCAAGGTCCTCTATAGTGGACTTTGTCTACGAACTATTGTAGATAACATTCAAGATATACAAAACTTATACGGTTAAAGTATAGTAGACAATATATTCAAAAATATAATGTCCACTGCTTTGTAAGTTGTAATGCAACACGTTAAATCAATTTATTGGACTTTGATATATGGATTTAACCCTAGACTTGAAAAAAAAACAGCCTTCATGTACCCTAAGCCCGAAGTATGGTTTCCTAAAGCATACTTTGAGGAGTTGTCTAAATCAATAATGAAATTGCCAAAACAAGACTAATACGGATAACCTATAGAGTGAACTTAACAAACTGATTTCTCTCTTCATGCATATTTTTCTATGGTACGTGATGAATATCCTACGGAGTAATTCGGAAAAGCAACAAAAAATAAATGGTTTACATTTTAATGTCTTTAGAATAAACATCCAGCAAAACCATAAACAAATGACTTATCGTAGTCAAGCTATAATCAATATTTCAGCTTTTAAGGTTTTAGGAACAGGTTATTGCTTCATAGCTCTTGGAAAAAAATCTTCTAATTCAACTATTACTCCTTATATTGTATATTACTTCACATTCCCTATTTGCTTGCTTCTTTGTTGTTATCTCACCTCCCAACTGTGGAAGTAGGATGAAACTGATCAAACATAAATATAATTGTATGATATTTAAGGTGCATTGATATTCAATGAAATCTTAAGCAACTTTCTTAATGCTCAAGAAAATTTTTGGTATGTTGAAGGCATATGTCTTATTTTGGTTGTGAAATGATTACTAGAAGATCCTAACTTATAGATAAATGAAAAACATTATTGAGATGCAAGGTAAAATCTTCTTCATGATCTCATATAATACATTACATGCTATAAGTATTTTAAGTGTTTTTATGCAATGATTTCACTTATCCTTAACATCTGCTTCTGCTAAGTGATTTTACTTGCCTGTATACTGTCCGTACATCTCTTTGTTATTTTTTAGTACATATATTTTCATTGAATGACAATTGCTAGAAGTTTGTTACTTGACTAGAAAATTATAATTTGTGGTTTAATGTAACAAAGGAACATGTGCAAACACTTATGGATGGAATTTTACTAGTCATTATTTGCAATGGCATTTTATTAGTCAGTGACTATAATAGCCGCTATGTTGTTGTCAAATAGTTACCTAGCTTTAGTTTGGTTGGTAAATAAGAAAGTTTAGGAGTTTCATTCTTTGTTTTCTTCTGAACTATTCAATATTACTGATTATGATTTTATTTCAATGATAGCTTTGCATGAAGATTTGCAACTTCTTCAAGGGCCTGAATCCTATGCTCGTCAAGTTGTAAAAGTTATGGGTAAATCGAAAGTCTTATTTAAGGTATTAGAGCAACATTCACCTCTTTTTCTGGATGTTGGTTGTCTAATACTTAGTGATGCTTAATATGAATGTGAAGTCTAGTTCTATTGGAATTTTGATCTGTGTGATGACCAAACCATATAATTATCCTAATATTTTAGCTACATGATTTATCCTGTAGGCTTGTAGCGACAATTTATTTTTGAAAATAAGGCAATCCAAATCTTTTTTCCATAAATCTACTGAAAATAAAATCAATTTTATCATGTAAGGTCATTCAGAGAAGTTCTACATACATTATTCTTCGTTTATCATCATTGACCTTTGAGTTCAGTTTTGAGAAATGAAACCTTGATTAAATTTGAGTATTAAAGAAGAACTTGAGTTATATGGCCATCGAGTAGCATTGATTGATTATTGACCATATTCGTTAGTCATGTGTGTATGGTTAGGTATGTGTTGCATCAAAGAAGTTGTGAAAATGATTTCTAAATAGATATTATCTAGACAATTAACATGCACCACTTGAACAAAAGGTTACTATGAAGTAATTTGTCTTCTTCTTTTTTTGCTGGTATATTTATAGATAGCGAAGATTATATACTTCTATACACTTGTACATACATATATACATATACATTAATCGGTACATAATTGCTATCATCGTATTGTTTCATTAAGAGCCAATAATTACTTACATGCACAATAATAGTTGGTATTCTTAGCAATAACAAGAAGCAAAAAAACGTTGATACTGTCGGATTTTCAAAAGTATATTGTATTTTGATAATTGATTTTTATCCTACAGTTCTAATTTTAGCAAATAACTTAGTAATATTTGCACCAGTTGCAATGAGTTATTTTCTCATAGAAAAATATAATATATTTATTGACCATAACAAGAACACGCTTCTTTGCAGAAATTCAGAGACACCTTGATATTGAATGTTTCTCGTCAAAGTATAATTTTGGTGGTTTAGGTTTGGATCTGTCTCCATAGGATACCTAGAACTATTTTGATTCTTTTCTTTATCTTTGTTTACACTGATAATTGAATGAGACAATACACAAAGTTTTCTAGTGTAGATGCCTTATGTACACGGCTCATTTTCTTAGGAAGAATTGGATGACATCACAAGATATGGCTGAAAGGAGTTATTTGTTGAAGAGGATGATGAAGCTAGTAAAGCACGTCAAATTCACTATGATGATGTTGCAATTGAAAGGTATTATTTCTTCCTATGATTTCATCATGAGAAAGTAGCTTCTCATCTATCTGAATTTTACTTGGATTGTGATAGATTACTCGACCGTGAACAAATCGACGAAGATGACACTTCAATTGATGAAGAAGATGATAGTCTCCTGAAGGCCTTTAAGGTACTAGCTTTCTCTTGACTTTATTGTCAAACGTGTACTTTTTCTAATGTAATTTGCACCACAAAATATAATCAGAGGATTCAAAGTAGTTTTTTTTTTACCTTCATTGTTGCAAACTACATATCAAATTAACATGATAATAGTTGTATTTGACTCGCTTGAAGTTTAAACACATAAGATTGAGAAGACCAACCGTAACTTGAAATAAAAAAAATTGGTATCACTACAAGAAAAATACCCTATTGCAACTAGCTATTTGCAACAGGCAACAAATGACAGTTGCAGTAAATGATATTTTGCAACAGACCTATTATAGCAGTTGCAATAGATGGGATTTAGTAACATGCCTTTTTTTCCTGTTGCGAAAAGCATATTTTTAGCAACTGCGTTTTTCTTCCTGTTGCAAAAACATACTTTTAGCAACTGTGCTTCCATGACAGTTGCAACAAACATATTATTTGCAACTGTGCTTTCAAGCCAGTTGCGAATAAATATCTTTAGCAACTGTTTTTGCCTCTTGCAATAACTGTATTTTTTTACAACTGGCAAAGCCTGTTGTGGAAAACATACTATTAAAAATTAGTATAAGATTTTAATGATTATTTTTTACTAATTAATTTTAAATAGTTACTATTAAATGATTAACTACTAGTAATTATCTAATAATTAAGATTAATATTTAATAATTATTAATTAATAATAAAATTTAAGTGTTATAAAGTAATATTTATAACTGATAATTAAAAAATAATAATTACTAATTAATAAATAATAATAATTAATATTTAAAAAATAATAAAATAAATAAATATTAATAAATTAATAATAATAACTAATGGATAATAATTAATTTGAAATATGAATATGTTTAAATATTAAATAAATAATTAATAATTAATAAGTTCAAAATAAATAAATAATCAGCGATAATTGACTAATATTACTATTATGGAGTAATTAATAGTTAATAATTATTTCTTATATGAATTAATTTATAATTTGTGTTTGATAGAAGTATTTTTATGAATTAATTAATAGTTCCAAGTTAACAAAATAATTAATAATTATTACATGGTAATTAATAATTTAATAATTAATAATATTCAATACTTAGTAACAAAATGTTAATAATTACTAATTATATAATAATTAAGACTACAATCTAATATAATTATTAACTAATAATAAAATTTAGTTATTATAAAGTGATATTAACAGTTAATAATCCAATATTAAATAATAATCAAAAATTAAGAAATAATTAAAATTAATGTCTAATAATTAATTTGCACTTAATTTGATGCATTAATAATTATTATTTAAGCAATTTAATATATTAACAATTAATATTTATCACAGTTTGATAATTAATTTAGTAGTTAATTTACTATTTAATAACTTTTGTTACGTGACCTTTGCAAATATAATTTATAACAAGCTTTACTTTCAGATGCTTAGCAAATGTCAAGGATACAAATTTCAAATCATATTTTTTTTCTTTTGCAAAAGTTAGAAAGTATACAAATTTTAAGCCGCTATTTTCGATAAAAATTCAAAGGGCTTACCGAATTGAGGACTTAATAGCATACAAGTTGAAAAGTATGCAAAAGTTAATAATGTAAGGCGGGCTCCGAAAATTGAAAAGGCGGGTTCTCGAAAAATTTCAGGACCGCTTCACGCTAATATTTCGTGCCCGCTTCACCTGCCTTATCCCATTTCGCTACTTTTCAAATCTAATCCGAAGCTTTCATTTATGGAAGTCGTCTTCCTAAATTTCAAAGATTACAGGGAAACGAATCCCCTCTAATATTTGATAAGCCAAAAGTAAAAAAGACCATCCAGTATTCTAAACTCCCACATAACGCAGTTTGAGATTCGCAGTAATGGGGTCTTCGTCGTTCAAACCCTAACATACCTCTTAGTTCATCGCTTATGAAGAGTTGAAAGTTAGGGACTTAGGTATTTTGGTGTTACTGCACTCAACTTACAGATCTGAAAACCAAATTTTCCTCCGATTTCTCAAACCGATCCTATCATAAAAGTCAGATCTGCAAAACGTTCTTCCTTTCCAATTTGCAAGAGGTATGAATCTCTACACTGGTTTTTTATTGTATGAATTTGGGGTTTATTAAACTAGATAGCTATGTGACAACACAATAGTGTAATCAATTTTCTTTTAAACTGTTTTTGTTTCGATTTTGGATCTGGTGAATATATTCTACTATCAGCGACTATTGCTCTATTCATCTTTAAAAAAATGGCTACAAGTGGAGCTTCTGGTGATGTGACAATAACTGAAACGATTTTTCATATGTTACTGAATATGGCTCGAAGCAGAATTGAACTAGGTAATTTTGTTTGATCCTGCGAATGTATTAATAAAAACATGTGTTCTTTCTAGAGTCAGTATCAATATATTAATGATGTTGCAATTATAAATCAAGTTATCGTATCAGGAAATATAGAGGTTGGTTAATACAAGACACTTCATCCAACAATTTAGGAAATGCAGCCGTGTTACCTGCTTAGTTTCTTAGTTCTTGAACAAAATTAAGGATTGATTGTCTGATGACTTGTCCATCCAGTTTTAGTTTGGTGCCTTGTCCATCTAGTTTGGGCATTTTCTAACTAAATTATGTTGCTATAATATCTTTTGTTCCTTTGCCCACTTTCCATTTACTTTCCTAAACCATACATGTTGCGTTTAACTTACATTTGTACGAGTTGATAAGTATGGTGAAATGTGGAATCTTAAAACTGTTCATATAAAAGTAAAGGAACAGTTTTATACGATTTTCATTCAACATACAAGTGTCGATTAGCGTATAATTTTAGTTGTATATTGTAAACTGGCAGGTGCGTTTATTCCTTCTGACAATAGCGTAAGAGATGATAAGGTGGCTTTTCTAAAAAAATGCTGGGGAATAAAATGAAGGCCCACTTAAGTTATTAGCCAATAAATACAAAATAAATAATGGGGAAACCCCGGATATAACGAAATTATGAGCCGTATTGCCATCGTCTTTCTTAGACCAGTCTTTATAGAAATTTGAAGCTTTTGAAAGGCTTTGATTCTCTGGAGATCATAATTTCTCCCTTTTGGAAAATATTAACTTTAGATTCTTTGTTAACTGGATATGTTGTAAACCAAGACATTAATCTTTATACTACAGAAGGAAATAAGAAATTACTCAGTATTAGTCTAGTAGCCAAGGTGCAGTGAAGATGTACACCGTATCATTAGAGTACACCTAATGATACGATAGTTACTTCTGAAGTATTGACTTTGATAAGGCAAAGGCATAGCAAAAAATTTCGATTACCCTTCACACTAAGCTTCTAATAGTTCATGGTCTCTGTGTAGACCGTTTTCACCTTAATTGTCCGCACAAGCACAAACTGTGCCGAAAGAAAAAAAATGAACTATGTACAATAATACACACCCACTTACATACAGACTTTAGTGCCTAATTTTACAGACTTTTTATCATTTATTTGGTGGCAGTGTATGCATTTTGCTTGGGCTCGTCATTCCTGCTTTGTTTCATTTGAAGGTGTTAGAGTCGGAGTTGAGTTGGCTTGTTGCGTCCTTTGATGTTGGTCTTGTTATCATTGGCCTTGTGCTTGCTATTTATGGGACTTGGACTTCCTTGCTGGAGATTTTTTCGTCGAGGGCGTGAGGTTTTAGATATGCAGAGCAAATGCCTCCTTTTTTATATTTGGGAAGAGTCTGTCATGAGTCTGCTGTGACTAAAGATTTTACAAACTCAATGATGCAGATAGAACGCATGTATTTGTATGAGTATGTTGATAATGTAATAATAATGATGTAACGTTTGATGCGTTGTAAGGGTATATATGTAAAAAAGTTGGAATTTTTGTTGTAATTGTTTGTACTATTAAAACTTTGTTAAAATAAAAAATTTATTTGATTATTTTATTTTGTGATATACACTATTACTAAAACGAATACATTTAATATATAATATCTATAAGCTGTATTTTTTTTTTAGATTTATGGATTTATTGCAACAGGCATATACTATTGCAAAATGACCTGTTGCAACAGCAAAAGCCTGTTGCAAAAAAGTATACCGCAACACCTTATTGCAACAGGCTAAAAATGTTGCGGACTTTTTGCAACTTCGGCTATACCAACAGGCGTAGGCCTGTTGCAATAGCTCTACTGCAACAGATATCGCCTGTTGCGAAAAGTGTTTTTTGTTGTAGTGTATAATCATAGTTACTCGTTTTAAACCAATACCATAAAGTGTAATCAGGGATCCAAAGCAGTTTTTCTTCACCTTCATTATTGCAGACTACATATCAAATTAACATGACAATGGTTGTATTTGACTTGCTTAAAGTTTAAGCACAGATAAGGTTGAGAAGATCAACGGTAATTAAAAAAACTGATATAATTGTGGTTACTCATATCTGAAGAAAACCGCTGAGTTGTTTCCTTAATACAGTACAATCGAGTACGAGTACTTGCCAGATACTAGTCCATCAGTTCCACTTGTGTTCTTATTTGTGCTTGATACTTATATGATTGAGGAGGAAATTGGGTTATTGAAATCTGCTCTTGCTCAGGCTATTGAGCTGCTTCCAGAAAAATCCTTGTTGGGTTGATAGCCTTGGGTACCTTGTGCAGGTTCATGAGCTAGGTTTTGGGAAAATGTCAAAATCTTATGTATTTAAGGGGCCATTGAGGTCTAAATGGTTAAATTGATTGCAAGATGGGAGGTGGAGTGAAGGTCAAGGCATGTGATGGGATGGTGGGCGGAAATGAAGGTGATGGTCGTGAGAGGGAGGATAGGTGTAACTTGTAGGAAACAGTAATGGGTAGATAAGAGGGTAGTGTGATAGGAAGAGGGTAGATAAGAAGGTGGCGACTGGGTGTTTCAGGTGGTGGGATCTTGGGTATGGCAGTTAGAGATTATGATGCGATAAAATGAGGTTGATATAAAATGATGTATTGTGAAGATATGTAAACTTGGCTACTGATGTAACAAATGAATCTCTCTGTGTCTGCTTGCACATCACTGATGTGAAATGCACAGCACATCTGAATCCTAGCAAACACTGAGAAACAGCTGCCATGTCATCACTTTGATTAAGTTTCATACTGAAAGTTGCCATTATCGGTACCCAACAATTTTCCTTCATAACCTCAAAATTCCCATTTCTGTCATAGTGTAAAAAGTAGACCTGCGCTACCAGAAAGGAAATGCTCACAATTAAAATCTCCAACAGTTATATCAATGGTAGAACACTTCAACTTATTTCCATGAAATTTTACTCAATATGCATTAGTTCTTTCAACCTTTGTATTTACTTTAGCGTATTTGTTTAGTTTGTGTTAAGTTTTTGTTCTTTTTCTAGAGAAATCAATGACAAATATTACAAATTAAATCAATGTAAAATTTTCTGTTGTAAGGGTCTAATGGTTAGATTCAACTTGATACAATTCTTAATGAAAATAATTAATATTATCTTACTCGGAGTTTCTTTTGAATTCAAAACGTCTCCTTCCGATTTTCAGTAACTATGATTGTTGGGTTTTCATGAATCCCACTTTACTTGTGATATTTGAAATAGGAAAAACTTTTATACCAAATAAACACTCTGTTAGTTTCAGTTTGTTAGGACTTAGGAGAGAATACTGTGCTCAAGAATCATTGAAAGCCTAACTTCAATCATTCTTGTACATTCATGTTATATTGATTTAATCTTAGTTCAATGTCTAATAATTCTTTTATATTTTTTTAACATTTTTTTCCAGATACTTCATTATTTTGATTATTACTTTTTAAACCCATATTAGTTAATCCTCATTTGGTGAGACAGTTAAATTTATGACTTAAATGTAACATTTTTGATCTGGCACTTTTGGTGATTTCTTTATCTAGTTGAATTGAAGAGAAATCATCGAGCTCTTTCAATATTTTGCTGGAAACTGATGTAAAGGTGATCGAATTTTAGGATCCAAGAAGTCATACACGTTATCTTAGCTGGATCAACCTCAGCAATTTAAGTTAACACAGATTATTGTATTTCTTTCCTCTCTTGTGTTTCCTCTTTTTCTTCTTTTATAGATTATATATATCGTAATTATGATTCTTCACGTTTTGAAAACCATATTCACCCTCCTTCGTTAATTTATGTAGGTGCCGAACGATTCAGTTTTATTAATCACCATTTGCTTTTGTTCTTATCTTATTATTTGCGTATTCATCTCTGTTTTAGTATAAAAATCTTTATTTGTTATCTTAGACTTCGTTCATTCTATGCTTAGTGCTTACCTTAGGTTTTTTTAAGCTAAATTTTGCATTGTTTGATTCTTCAAGCATGAATCCTTTGGCTGCGACAAGTAGAAATTTTAGTCAAGCGGCAAGAATTCTAGGCCTTGACGCAAAACTTGAAAAGAGTCTTCTTATTCCTTTCCGAGAAATAAAGGTATAACTTTTAACATGTCTTTTATCATACTTAATCAAAATTAAACTTTTTTGTCACTGTTTCAGGTGGAATGCACCATTCCTAAAGACGACCTGGCATCATTTGTAGGGTTTTGGATCCAGCATGACAATGCCCGTAGGTGGCTCAAACTCTGATAATGGAGAAATAACAGTTGCTGATCAAGATGAGAAAGAGACAACTCTGGGGGATGCTTTATCTATGAACCGTGGAAACGACACAATCCCTGCATCTGTTGAGGAATTGCAAAATTTGGCTGGAGGTGACGATATTAAGGTGCGTTCCTTAGATCAAATATTCCAATACTGAGATATATAATCTTTATTCTGATATATTGTACTTCACTGTTTGCTTAGTAACTTGCATCAATGATTGGAAGCTGTGCTTGACAAGGC
The DNA here is from genome assembly GCA_030737875.1 of Allium sativum. Taxonomy (NCBI): domain Eukaryota; kingdom Viridiplantae; phylum Streptophyta; class Magnoliopsida; order Asparagales; family Amaryllidaceae; genus Allium; species Allium sativum. The sequence continues at coordinate 117,680,685 of CM060919.1, read as the reverse complement.
TGTCCATGTTGAAGATGGAAAAAAAAATCATGGTACGGAAATGTGGGAAATTAAATTTAGACTGTAATTTTGCCTGGTTTAGCTGTTATCCATTTTAAACAAACTAACAGTCCTTTAAAATGTTAATCAGTGGTATAGATCTTGAAAGTATGAGTGTTGTGCAACATGATGCATTAATGCTATTTCGCACACTATGAAAGGTCTGTTTTGTACCATTACTATGTTTGTTATAGCCTGAACTTAGGCTTATTTTCTGTTTCATAACTTTAGTATATTTTAGTAGATGGCTATCAAGGAAGAAACTTATGAGGTCACTGTAAAAACCAGGCTTCTTTCTCTTGAGCTCTTGCAGGTAATACATCTGCTCCTAACATTCTTTGTATATCAATGCAACCACCTTACACTAAAATATTTATACCATTTCTCTTTGTTGCTATGAGATTACAATTCTCGTTTCATTGTAGGGTTTGTTGGAAGGAGTGAGCCAGTCTTTTACCAAAAATTTCCATTTTATAGACTCAGTTAAAGCCTATCTGTCTTATGCATTGTTGCAGGCATCTGTTTCATCTTCTCCAGTCGTCTTTCAGGTTGCCAGCTTATCTATAATGAATACATAAACTATTAATTACCTGTTCTGAACATTCCTACAACATGAAGTTTCATTCCTACAACATGAAGTCCTTCTTTATTACTGCAGCATGCTACTGGAATCTTTATTGTGTTGTTAAAGAGATTTAGGGAAAGCCTGAAGGTACGTTAACAATACGAATGAGTTTAAAACAAAATCCACTAACTGCAATTAATTAATTTCTTCTGTATGTTATTTGCAGGGAGAAATTGGTGTCTTTTTTCCTATAATAATTTTAAGATCTTCGGATAATTCTGACAGCCCTCACAATGCCCGTGGACCCATGAAAGGCGGTATCCTCTACCAACCTAAGGTAATTTGTTTCGGCCTTCACTGTTATATGCACCATGAAATACAAATAAAACTTTATGTTATAATATGATAGGTTGATCCTGATGAAGTGAATGCACTAGCTCAACTGATGACATGGAAAACTGCAGTAGCAGATGCGCCTTATGGAGGAGCAAAAGGAGGTATTGGTTGTACTCAATCTGAACTGAGCACGAGCGTAGAACGTTGGACTCACATTTTTACGCAGAAAGTTCATGTTCTTATTGGTAATCAACAAATCATACTGATGTTCCTGCACTTGATATGGGTACTAAAGCCCAGGTACTTTCTTTTGAATTTAAATTTGAGACCGTGTCAGTGTATATTTATTTAGTTATTCCGGTTGTGTGTAATTATGTGTTTTGGCAGACAATGGCATGGATACTAGATGAATACTCGAAGTTCCATGGCTATTCACCGACAGTTGTCACTGGAAATCCAATAGTGAGTTCAAATCCAGGCAGAAGGCAAAGGTTGATACCTGGAATGCACAAGTTTTAAAATTTGACTTTTGTTTGGTTGTATAGTATCTTGGTGGTTCATTAGGCAGAGATGCAGCAACAGGCAGAGGTGCTATGTATGTAACTGAGGCACTGCTAGCAGATAATTCGGAATCTATTTCAGAGAAAACCTTTGTCGTTCAGGTAACTTCCAGGTTCGGTTTTCGCATATGTTTTAATTAAGTGGTAAATGCATCTTCTTTTCATCTCTTCAGATCACTATGTTAAGTGAGTGATGCAAAGATCAGTTACCCTAGGGAAAGAAAAAAAACACTGATGTATATTTACTGTAAACATCCGGTTTACCTAGATAGTATAAAAATTAAAGGAAAAAAGAAATAAATTTCATTTTCATCTCTTTTTTTAGTGTATAATGAAAGTTTTAGGGTTTTGGAAATGTGGGATCATGGGCGGCACAACTGCTGCATGAGAAAGGAGGGAAAGTGGTTGCTTTAAGTGAGGTATGGGTGCTATAAGGAATCTGAATGGCATTGATATTCCTACATTAATCAAGCACGATAACAAAGGTGGATCATTGAAGGAATTTGCTGGAAACTGATGTAGAGGTCGAAGGGTATTGTTTGCAGTGTAGTTTTGGACTGCAGCAGGGATGGCGTATGCTATAAGCAGGTTGATGGCGGGTTGAAGCATGGTGAATGGAGATGGAGAGAAAGGTGACTTATGGTATTTGTTTACAAAATGTTGTGAGCATCCTATGGTATTTGTTTACAAAATGGGCAGTGCGCCATTGAAATGGTCCACGAAAACAAACTGAATCAGTGGTAATATTAATTATTTTGGCTTAGCGTGGGTTACTTGGGCTTTAGATGACTAAGTCAAAATTTCCAACTCGAAATCAAACTTTTGGTAATATAAATTATTTCAGATGATGGTTACAGAATTGATGCATGGTTATATTTTCCTGAGTTACATAGTTACATTTTAAACAAGTGTTACGTTTTAAAACAGAGTTGATGCATAGTTACATTTTAAACAAGTGTTATTGCGAGCGTTTTCATTTTCCTGAGTTACATAGTTACAGTGCATCACTATATTGTGTAGATTATCATGTTCATATCAAGGTATTAGGATACTAAACTAAAAAATATAATTGTTAATTGATTCAAAAAACAAGTTTTGCTTAGCATAAAGCATTTTACACATTTATGTAATTCTGACTGTTGTCCGTTATATTTGTATGTAATTCTTACCGTTGGCCGTTATATTTATGTACAGGTAATTAGATTCTGAAATGAAGAACAACCACATCAAAGAACCGATGGTAATTAAGCTATGAACAAGACTTTAACTATTATGTATTATAATATTTAGTTTGTACTAGTCGTGTAGACTTGTTTGTAAGCAGTTGTGATATGTGGATTCACTTATTTTGTCGAAATACTATTATAGAGATGATTATGGGTGTTATATTTGATATTGCGAGTAATCTATTTTTTTAAGTATTTAAATATGGTAATTATTGATTTTAGTTTGAAAATGATACTCATATGATTGATTATTTGTTGTAATATTTCTGTTATATATAAGTGATGGATGGAAATGATATAAGCCATTAACAGTAAATAACCGCAATTATAAGGTGTTGTACATCCGTAAATTTTTGTATCGTTGTAAAAGTGCTACAAATATAATTTATAAAAGATATTGTAGCTAAAATGAAACGCAACAAAAAGCATATAGTAGGATTGAAAAAACGCTAGAAATAAAATTGAAAAATGAGGCAAATATCACTTTAGTTGCATTTTTAAGACGCTGCCAAAAAAACTTTTTGTAGGGTTTCTAAAACGCTACACTATGTTCATTTTTGGTTGCGTTTACTAAAACACAACAAAAACTTTCAGACTTTAGTTGCATGTCGTATAGCAGCGTTTATCGAAATGCTACAACAAGTATTCATAGCATTTTTACAACGCTACGAAATGCATTTTCTGGTGTAATGATTCCACGAAAAGATGGTACACATACGAGAAATGTGGTTTATAAGGATTTTTTACTAACATGTACTTCAAACATGAGTTAGGCATTTTGGTATCGTACCATCTTCCTTTCACACAAAGTAATCATTATTGTTCATGACATCTATCTATTTGCACTTTTATATTTCCCTCTTTGCTACATCCATTGTTCAGGCTTTTTTTCCGCACTTAACAACGGTAATGTTTTCCACACCTTATTCCTCTCATTCACAAGCATCAAACTTTATAAACACGTTGCGTTACTTTAAAAAAAAACATTTTTAACTCCGCCATCAAATGTTAATTTATTTAATGTCGGTCTCAATCCCGGAAAAGGAGGAGAGGAAATGTTTATTTACTGCTCAACCCGCTGGAGACACACTCCATTTAAACACCACATGTATATCTGCTCATTTATGCATTCCGTATTACCTCTTTTTATCGTCCCTAATTTTCTGCTTCCTTCTTGCAGACTACTCAACAATCTGCTTTCGCATGACCACGTATACCACTATGACACAAACTAATTCTGCATGCACCTCAATACCATATTGTCTTTCCTCCGTTCATCGATCCATGCAATACATCTTCACCTGGTTCGAACTGGTGATATATTCATTATTGTACATTTTTCGTATCAACTGCTATGACCACTCAACAAACTGACATTAACTGTTCAGTCATAGCAATGTTTAAAATGAGCACAATCTCAATGATGTTAACTGGATTTATAATCTGTGAAATTTTTATGTACATGAATTTAATAAGAACAACACTTCTTTTTAATGCCATCCACTGTTTTGTCTGTTCTCTAATTTCCCAGAATTTTTTCACTCATTTACTCCTTCGTTTCGATTCTACAAAGTTGTCGTTTTTAATATCTCACGGTATTGCTCCCAAGATTTTCCATTGGACATCAACCATTCATTTGGAGCAGGTGGAATGAGAGAACTAAGGTTTTCGAAACTCATTCCCATTCGAATCAATACAATTACCTGTATGCTTACGTCAAACATTATGCTCTCTATTCTACAATTTTAGACAAATTTACTGCCTCGTTTGGTTCAAAAACTGAATTCGTTTTTTTCTTTCCTACAGTACTGACCGTAAATGACTTGATATTCGACCGGAGCTCAAACAGCAGATTGGAGGAGGAATGACATAACCGACCTTTTCAGAATTTATAGCCAGTCCAATCTAAGCAATAAGAAAAAATGTAAGCTTTAAGTTAGTCTCTGCTTTATATATGCTCTCCGTTCTCTAATTTATAAGTTAGTTTTGATTCCTTTTGTCTCTGCTTCAGCTCTATACGATTTCTCCTTTTCAGTTTTGCGGAATACTGGGTTTGCTTCCCACTACAGATCAAATAATCATTTGGAGGACGAGAAATTATACAACAACGGTTCTCAAAAATCATGCCCATTGAACTCAGCACATCATAGATAGCTCTATGTTTACCAACACATTTTATCTTTTTAATAACTTCAGTAACTGATGTATTTCTTACCCGTCACGATGCCAATCATGGAGATTGAGCGTGCAAACCATGGAGATTGAGTGTGTAACTAACCATGATGCTGATCTATCACGGAAACATTCATCACTTCAGGATTCCATAGTTGAAACACCTAAACGGTACGTTACCACTTCAGTTTTCGTACATTACTACAGCCTTATACATTAGTCATATATGGTGCATGCCCAATCATGTTATTGGACGTCAGTAGCCATTTTTTTCATATTATCCAAATTTATTTTACTATTTAATACTTCTCTACTATTCTCCCTATTTCATGTTTACGTATTAATTCCGTATCTGATTTTTACCATCATACCTTATACATATAACGTAACTATGAAAATGTTTTATGATTACGCTTAATTTTTTTCCTGCAAGTTTACATCGATTGTCAAAAGAAAAAAATTTAACTTTTCCAATTTTAATTCTTTTAAACTATTCCACTATCTGCGTGTATGAGAAAATATATTATACCAAAGTCTACAATGTGAGATAATTTTATATTTATGTTATAATATGGTTTTAGCAAGCGATGTGCCGTAATTTCTTAAACATGATACCTATTATATGCAAGCGTAAATTTTATGATGCTTTGTTTAAATTCAATTATGAAAAATAAATTTGAACACCCTTAAACACCCTAATTGTGATAATTTATTTAACTCAGGTTTTTACATCGATGGAGTATTTATATTGTATATTCATATTTTTACATACATACATACATACATATATATATCATTTTAACATTCGTTGATGTCAACTGACGGTTTTGAGTTCTCATGGCAAAATAAATGTCATTTTTGATTTCTCAGATGTAAGATTTCCATATGGTATTACTGTAATGATTTACATTAGCATTAACTTTCCATAGCATTATCCAATTCTATAATTGATTGGTGATACTGAAGCTTCTCCACCCTCTTATTTTTAGCGTTGCAATGGTATAACAATAACCAAGTCAATGTAAAGCTAACCAACCATGTTAGTGCTATCATATAAACTGGAAATATAATGAAAAGTTATTTTGTTGTCTAAACATTTTTTTTCTAATATAACAGCTACTTGAATTTATACCACATGTTGTTTATACACATCATAACTTATAACACACAAATCTGTCGAAATATACGGAAAGCCTGATAACAAATGAGAAGGATATGCTCCATTTTTGTTACTATTTGGCTATGTTTTCACATGGTCAACTTTACTTTGTCAAATTGCATTATACTACACAATTAACTAATTGTTTCTTTTTACCATGCACCTTAGTCTAAAAGGCAAGCACTTCTTCACATTCGTCCATTAAATTTTCTTCTACATACTCAAAAGAAGAGTTACAGTCTATCCTTCAATTTCGTATAAGGTGAGTGCTCTATGGGCGAAGAACCATAAATTTGATTTCTCCTTTTTAGTTTTGCGGAATACTGGGTTTGCTTCCCACTACAGATCAAATAATCATTTAGAGGACGACAAATTAGACAACAATGGTTCTCAAAAATCATGCCCATTGAACTCAGCACATCACAGGTAGCTTTATGTTTACCAACAAATTTTATCTTTTTAACGTCAGTAACTGATGTATTTCTTACCCGTCATGATGCCAATCATGGAGATTGAGCGTGCAAACCATGGAGATTGAGTGTGCAACTGACCATGATGCCGATCTGTCACGGAATCATTCATCACTTCAGGATTCCATAGTTGAAACACTTAAATGGTATGTTACCACTTCAGTTTTCCTACATTACTATAGCCTTATACATTAGTCATATACGGTGCATGCCCAATCATGTTATTAGACGTCAGTAGCCATTTTTTTTCTTCATATTATCCAAATCTGTTTTACTATTTAATACTTCTCTACTATTCTCCCTATTTCATGTTTATATATTAATTCCATATCTAATTTTTACCATCATACCTTATACATATAACGTAACTGTGAAAATGTTTTATGATTAAGCTTAATTTTTTTCCTGCAAGTTTACATCGACTATCAAAAGAAAAAGATTAACTTTTCCAATTTTAATTCTTTTAAACTGTTCCACTATCTATGTCTACGAGAAAATATATTATACCAAAGTCTACAACGTGAGGTAATTTTATATTTATGTTACAATACGGTTTTAGCAAGTGATGTGCCGTAATTTCTTAAACATGATACCTATTGTACGCAAGCATAAATTTTATGATACATTGTTTAAATTTAATTATAAAAAGTAAAATTAAACACCATAAGTGTGATCATTTATTTGACTCAGCTTTTTTTTTCGATCGAGTATGCATATTATATATTGATATTTTTACGTACATACATACATATGTGCGTGTGTGTGTGTGTGCATGCGTGTGTGTATCATTTTTACATTCATTAATGTCAAATGATGGTTTCGACTTATCATGGTAAAATAAATGTGATTTTGATTTCTTAGATGTAAGATTTCCATATGATATTAGTGTAATGATTTACATTAGCATTAATTTTGCATACCATTATCCAATTCTATAATTGATTGGTGATGTTGAAGCTTCTCCGCCCTCTTATTTTTAACGTTGCAATGGTATAACAATAAACAAGTCAATGGAAAGCTGACTAACCACGTTAGTGCTATCATATAAACTAGAAATATAATGAAAAGTTATTTTGTTGTGTAAATATTTTTTTGCCTAATATAACATCTAATTGAATTTATACCACATGTTGTTTATACACATCATAATTTATAACACACAAATCTGTCGAAATATACTGAAAGCCTGATAACAAATGAGAAGGACATGCTGCAATTTTTTTACTATTTGGCTATGTTTTCACATGGTCAACTTTACTCTGTCAAATTGCATTATACTACACAATTAACTAACTGTTTCTTTTTACCATGCACCTAAGTCTAAACGGCAAGCACTTCTTCACATTCACCCATTAAATTTTCTTCTACATACTGAAAAGAAGAGTTACAGTCTATCCTTGAATTTCGTATAAGGTGACTGCTCTATGGGCGAAGAACCATAAATATTGCATATTTTCATATTTATGCCGACATTACATATTTGGAATTAAATTTATTATAACATATAACATTACTTATACACCCATTTACAGTTTATGTATTACATTCGAATCCAAAGACCATTAACTCACTTGGATATTATGCAACAAAAACTCCTTGCGTTAAAAAATAAATGTCAAATGTACTCCGAAGTTATATGTTCCTTCTTAACAATGTCAATTAGTGTGTATTTCTGTATCATACTGCCTTTACCATGCTTCAAGACAAATGACTTCAATATAAGCTTCAGATTCAGTAGCCACATGTCCTTTATTTATTCCAAAGTGTGAATGCAAATTGCAACATGTAATGTCTCAAATTTTCATTTACGCGCAGGCTCCTTTCTTTCCATTGAATTTGGGTCATATTTGAAACAATCAACTGATGCATAAACTCTGACCTATACAATTTGAACAGGTACGTGATTATACCATTTTTTTATTATTTCACCTATTTCCACACATGCTCCTCCAAATTATAGCTGACCCAGTTTTCCTACTTTTTTTCTCCAGCAAAACTGAGTCCTCATTTTGGCCTTTTTTATCTCCTTCTTTGTCTCGACTACTACTGATTCATCTACGTTTACTCAGCTTATCAATGGTATTTTGCAATTACTCTTTTCTTTTAACTGCTATACACTTCATTTTCTTCTCATACAATTCCTTCATTCTACTACCATCTGCCATTCTGTTCTTAAAAAATGCCAAAGGTACATATTCTACACACATCTCTCATATTCTATTTTTTTGATTCTTCTGCTCGATCAACTATTTTACTTCACTCCTCAAATGCTATCTACTGTATTTAATGTTGCAGTCCAAAATTTCAGTGCGAGCTAACGACACCACGCCACCACCTATGGCTGAAAAGCTTCAACGAAAGAGCAAACGTGTTACAAGGAAGCATCGACCTTCGGCCTCTCACACCACCGCTACAGTGTCTCACGTCCACCAACAAACTATTTCACCAACTCAACCAGTCATTTCTCCCTCCACTGACAATTTGCTTGGGATTCCTAGTGTTTCTACTACCGCTACTCCAGATAACATTGCAGAAATTAACGAGGACGAATATTTCTGTTCCCCTGAATTGGTTTGTTATCAAGTTCTATTACTTCCCTTACTTTCAGCACATTTATATGTTCGCTACTTATTTCTTCCGCTTTTTTATCCAGCCTGCAGATGTTGAGAGGATTGAGATAGAGTATATGGCCAGAGAATCAAGCAAATAGTCGTGCAGCTTCCAAAATCTACCTGCATTTCCGCTCGTCATTTTGTTTTGATTTACTGTTGTCTTCGTAATTGTTAATTATGTTGTCATCTTTTTTTTTTGCAACTTCAGCAGTAATAAAACTACAGTCTGTCTTCGTCTGTAATAATTATCATGTTTTACACTGATGTAATGACGTAGGTTTACTGCTTTCATTTGTTATCTGAATAAATTTTTTATCCACATGAAGTATTTTCTGCTTTTTTTTCTTCTTCCAGTATTCCAGACTTTCTGCACACACGTTGCTGTTATTACTGCGCAGTCTTTACTTCATTCCCAGCTTTGGTCAAATACATCTATGCACACGTCCATCGGGCGTGCATATGTACTGGTATATATAGACACACACATATAGCATGAACAACATAATATTAATACGTATTGAGTGCGTAATAAGTACGATTAAATTAGGAATATAATTTGAATGTCCCATAGGAATTTGTATGTGTGTGAATTAATGGCCTTAATTAAAATTAATATCATATAGACATATGGTTAACCATTACTTGTAGTAGAAGCATTCCCGAAACCGATCGACATGTCCTGCATCTACAAGTAAGATTGGTTAACGTGAGAGGTCTAGGTGTCATGAGTCATTATAGTTATTACAATATGACACGTAATTAGACACAACTTGTAGTAGAATCCTTCCCGTAACCGCCCGGCAAATCCAGCATCTATAAGTAGTCAGTCTAATGTGAGATGTTTAGTTTGTGTGTATATATACGTGAGTATTTGTGTGTGAAGTAAACCTGCCTTAATAAGGTATTAAGTGGCCGAGCTACCTTGTTTGGGTATCAAGTGGTTAGGACATTAAGCCTCTTCTAATGTTTATTCTTTAGAAAGGCTCAAATCATTAGTCCCACCCTAATAGAAGTCTTAAGTGGTCATTGAGCCCACCTTACTCTAAAATGTATTAAATGGTCCTAGTAAAATTATAGTGTATAAGTATGGTAGTTCTCTGGAAGTTTTATGCTTCTAATTTAAGGGCCGGTGAGGGCTCACCTAGGGACATTATATATATATATATATATATATATATATATATATATATATATATGGCCTAATGAAGCGCCTTCTAAGGGAAGTATTAAGTGATTAGGAGTTCACTTGTAGGAACAACTAGATAGTAACAAGAGGGTTCGCTAAGAGGGTTCTTCTTAAATGAAGTGGTACTCCTGACCTAATCCTAGTAGTAAGTAGTTGTTACTATTTCTCGACCTATAAGAGGAGTTATTATTTATAACGTTGATGTTAGAACGGGGCCTTAAGTGGTTAGAGTTCGCCATAGGGTATTAAGTGACTATAGGGATGTCCACCCTAAATAAATTAAAGTACGTTAAAAAATGACAAGGAATAGACAATCTCATGGGTTATTAATCCTTTAAATTACCTTTTTAGCGTATTAAGTGACTTCCAGGACGCCCACCTCATATGTTTATAGTGTGTATTATTGTTTGCATAGACATAGCACGAAGAATTTATATTGCCAAATATAGTGGATAGTTATTCCTGAAAACTCATGTGATTTTGATTCACTAGAACTTTATATTCTGTTCTCCCTCCTCTTAACATACAATCAAGATAGTAGGTGGGAAAGCTTGGATCAGTGATACCTTGGAGATGGAGCCTAACGATGGAGGACCCATAGCTAATGGTCATTACTTATGGCAGTATTATTATATTAGGATAATTAGTATTGATGTACCTTTTGTGATTGTTTGAGACTCGTTTAACTAACATTTATTATGGTTTTAATTAAAGTTACATCTATTTTAAGTTATTAAGATCAAGTCTTTGGACAATAATATTAACTATAAGCGGTATCCTTGTTGTAGCGATCAAACACTGACAATAAGCCATGTCAAACAATATGCAATCTATGGACTAACATATTGCTCACACAAAAAACTTTGTAATTGTCACACATTTATCATCACATATATAAACAAAATTCAGTCAAATACTAATATCCCTATGGTTTTATAAATAAATTGATTAATTGCATACAAAGGATCATTTGATATTTCAATTAAATTAATCAACACAAAAATGATTACTTTGGTGATACTTTATTTCAATTAATTTATTATAATATTAGACATCCTAAAGAAAATTCAGAACTAAAATTAAATTTAAATTGTTTATCTACATAACTCTATGAATCGCTTATTTCAAAATGGTATGACATCCTATTTTATAAGATTGGGTTTAAACTTATAGATAACAAGGGTCTACATTTTGGCTTGTAATTGAAATGTTTACTCAAGAACTTAATTGACCTCCATGGATGTAATAGGGAGATAAATGTTCTAAAATCTGTAGTGTTCAAGGAATTGGAGCCTTTAGTCTGCGAAGAGTTTGATAAATTTCCCAAGTCACACTAATTTTCTTCCTTTATTGAAGTTAAGTACTAAAATTATATTTATGTACTCTTGATCTGAATCCTCCGTTCTTTTAATATTATTTTTTATGAATTCTTATTCCATACTCATTGTCAACACTACGAGTGATATGACATTTAAACTAGAATATTTGACTCATGGAATGCCCTTGGAGTTTCTACTCAAGTAAAAGAAAGCCTAGAATCTTTGACAAATGTACAATCTATTTTAGGGTGATTTAATGTCTGCTAGACTGAAAACAAAAAGCTATAAAAGCGACATATCAATCACATCATAAATATACAATCCATTTTATGGGGGATTTTGATTTGTTCAGACCAGGGGACCAGGGAGTCCCCGGTCCAGACGATCCGCTCCTATAAAAGCGACACTTATTATTAATGATTTAGGCATAGTCCATTCAATTACATCATAAATTTGTACTGGTTCGATTAAGAAAGAAAGAGGACAAAATGATATAACTATATTAAATACTATATTCAATGAGTGGTTAGGTTTTCTTAGTTTAATCTTTGAAACTATACGGTAAGCTAATTTTAATGTTTACATACAATAAATAAAAGAAGGTGTATCGAAGGCTTGAATACAAAACAGTACACTGATATCAATATGTACATATAATAAATAAAAGAGGGCATACAGTAAACTAATATCAATGTGTACTATTATCTATAGGTTGAAAAGTCTTGAATGCAAAATTGCATGACACAAAGTAAAACATTCAACACGTCATTCCTATCATCTCCAGCATACTGATGGGCCGATGGCGTGTGCTTGTTGAATCGCTTTCGTGCATTGGAAGATTGTACAACTATTATGGTGAATCCTCAAGAATTAATTTAGAGTTGCTTTATACCAATTGTCAGTATCTAATTTAGGTATTGTTTATTTTGAACCAGCATTCACTTGTTTGACCACTTATTATGAAATAAGAACCACAAAAGTGCTTGTTTTTAACAAATGTTCAGATCTAGAGAACTTATTACTTGAAAAAGTATTATGCACTTCTATATTGTTTATTTAACTTCTGAAAGCTTAATGATAAAAAAAATTCAGTTATGTCCTTACATATATTTATCAAATTACCTCATATATATGTATATGTGCGTGTGCGTGTGCGCGTGCGCCTGTGTGTACGCCCACGTGATATTACATATATTTATCAAATTACCTCATACATATATGTGTGTGTGTGTGCGCGCGCGCGCCTGTGTGTACACCCGCGTGATATAAATTCAAAATTTGTTTAAAACTTTCAGAATATAAATTTGGAAAATACAGTAATTCATATTATTCAATTTTAAACGAACATAATTTAAACTCAATAAAAAATTGTTAGTTTAAGTTCTTTAACCTTATTTCCTTTAGTCTTGAAACTTTTCTAATAAAAAAATTATATTAATTAATCTTTTAATAACTAATATTTAGTTATAAATAACATTCTTTAGTTTGATTTTTTAGTTAAATTTAGAAAAATTATATTTAAAGATTAAAATTTGAAATTATACCATTTTGAAAATTAAACGTTTCGACAACAACAACTTAAAATTTCTATATTTATCTAACATGGAGGTTTACTAAAAGTCCAAATATCTTAAATATTTAGAATTTTTCAATAATAACTTAAATTTGTAATAATTTGAATTTCTAAATATAATAGTTATCATGTAAAAACTAGTAACATAGAGGGTAATATCTTCAAAATAACCTTATATTTCAGCGATAATCATTACTTCTAAAAAATTTAAAAACAACTATTTCAATAGTCAACATTCAATAATTAGCATTAAGCATTCAGCGTTCAGAATTTTGTATATAAAACAAAAGAAGTCTTAGTCTGAATTTATCCCGAAATAGTTCATAAGAAATCAGAACCATAAGTAGACAAAAGATTTGTAAAAGCGTACTAGAATCTGTTCGATATGATACGAAAAGATTAACTATGATTTTTGATAAAGCGATTTTTCTCCTTCTATGTGTTGGAGAAGCAGATTAAGCATCTTAAGGCAAACTAAACATTAGAGGATGGTGAATAGTATTTTATGAAATTTATTAATTTCTTCAAATCTACTTTAATAAAACAGAATAGTATGCAGATCATGGATATTAACAAACACAGAATCAATCACAGAATGTAGAAAATAAAAGTAAAAGCAGTAAAAAGGAAAATATACATCGAGATTTTATACTGGTTCGGGACTCCCCTACATCCGGCCCCATACAGCGATGGGTTGATATGGATTTTTATTTAATAATATTCAATTACAATCCATGATTTCAGGACTACAAAGGCACACCCAACTGGTTCCAAGTACAATTAGACTTAGTTGATTTTTCGGACTAAAACTTTACATCCAATCGATTTTCGGGGCACAATCGCACCTAGTCACTTTCTACGGGACAGGACCACACCCTTCTCTTATCAACTTTTGGATTATTGACTCGGTCGTACTTGATCTTGCATTCTTTGATTACAAACAGCCTATAACTCTTGAGTAGCACTTGAATTTCAAATAGAGTTTGATGTAGAATTGAAAACTAAGAAGTTTGATACAATTTCTTTGAAAAACGGCAGAGTATGAGTGTAGAAAATTAAGAAATTAAGAAGAATAATGGTGGAATGACTAAGGAAGAAGAAGAGAATGAAAAGGGATTAAAAAATTCGAATTTTGAAAGGTATCTATAGTTTTCCAATAGCCACAACCTTTCAGAAAAGGTTTGAATTCAAAAGACCATTCCTTTCAAATTTTAAAAAACAATTTAACGGCTAGTATGTCGTCGTACAACTTGTATGATGTTGACATATGTTAGTGTAAAATTAAAACATTAATCCTAAAACAAAGTAAATAAAATTTAAATAAGGTGTGGTGATTCCTGAGTTCAAACAAACTATAATCCTTTATATTAAAGCATAGTATTACAAGTAAAAATATATTCAAAATCTTATACTAAGATGATTAAAAAAATGATTAAAAAACTAAATATATAATGATATAAAAGTATAAACATAGAACTATGAATGCACTAAAATTTAATGTAAACAAGGTAATTGAAAACATAAGTAACTATAATAAAATTAGTAATAAAATTGTAAGTAAAAATTATTTGATAAAAAATATATTAAGTATAAACCAAGAGTTAAAATAAATTTTACGAGTTAAAATATTTATAAATTAAAGAAGTATAAATTTTAAAATTAGGAAGTAATTTAGAAATCATTTGAAAAATAGATTTAAAAACAAGGAAGAAATTTTGAAATCATTTGAAAAGAAGTTTGAAACTAGAAATAAGTTTGAAATCATAATTCAGTGCTAATTAGAGTTTTAACAGAATATCTAGACATGATTACTCTATATTTCTTGAATTCTTGATACTCATGAGTCTTGAAACTTGAATCCTTCTACTTTCAAATTTTGATTCCCTGAACTGTACAGTCTTCAATAATCAATACACTACAAGAAACATTGCAAATTTCGACAGGAAGGGGCGACAGTTTCCAATGGCTTTCGACGGGCCATCGGCTGTAGTCGGAAACCGCCGCTTATAAACGAATTATACCCAGCAGTCGTAAGCCTTTCTTCCCCATTCTCCATTTCCTCAACAAATTTCCAGCATGAAAACAAAACCCTACCAGCCCCAAAATCGAATTTTTCTTCCCCAATCGTCGATTTCTTCGCATATAATCATCCTCGGCTTCATCCTTAACCTCTTGGGCAAGCAATTTGTGGTATAATATCTTTATTTACTTAAAAATAAAAAAATTCATAAACCAATTTATGTCCTAAATCGAAAATTAGGGTTAATTATTGATTGTAATTTCAACGGGCCATCGGCGGCCGTCGGAAACCGTCGCTTATAAATGAATTATACCCAGCAGCCGTAATCCTTTCTTCCCCATTCTCCATTCCCTCAACAAATTTTCAGCACGAAAACAAAACCTTACCAGCCCGAAAATCGAATTTTTCATCCCCAATCGTCAATTTCTTCGCGTATAATCATCCTCGGTTTCATCGCTAATCTCTTGGGCAAGCAATTTGAAGTATAATCTCTTTATTATGGGTAATAGCATCCTATTATGTGCATACTTCATGTGATATAGTGAAATTGAAATTTTCTGTGCAATGTTTGGGTATTTGTGAATATGTTCCCAGTTAGCTTGGTTTTTGTTGTTGTATAATTTAGGATATTTTTGTATATGTGCGCCGTTGTGCGCTTGTCATTCTTGTATGTGTTAGTTGATATACAAAAAAATGAATGGATGAACTAGGAATAGTACATCGTGCAAATTTTGACTTATGCACAAAAAAGCATGAGTATATTGAAACAACGATAATAGTAAATTGGCTTTAAGTTGATTGAAATGTCAAGCAGATGTGATAAAAGAAAATATTTTTGTGTTGTAGTAAAATTGTATTTTTACAATAAAATGCGCACATCTAATTGACTAATATCCCTTAGAGTGTATTCGGCCCCGTCCGACGAGTGTTGTACATATATAAATAGTCGTTTTTGTCAAATTAAAAAACGATCGTTTATATTCATATGGTACAATATTTGTTGGATTTGTCCTTGCATTGGACAAGTTATAAACGCAGTAAGCATCTACATTTTGTATACTACTGCGTTTCAAAAATTCACAAAATTTCATTTCAAAAATTCACAAAAAATATTTATTAAAACATATTCCAAATTATATTTTATTTAAAAAAACATAGATATAATTGACGACACAACAAATATCCATAATTATATCACCACATGAATTCCAGTTTTTCATATAAAAACAAAAAGATTCAATGACCTAGATCACTCTTGTTATTAATTGTATCTAATTTTATGTTCAAATAATGAACCCAAATAATATATACTATTCATTTTTCGTGTTTGCATGAACATACTACATGTTGTAAATCAAACAAAAAACAAAACGAAAAATTCAAATATAACGCAGTTGAATAAAAACAAATGTGAATATATCAAGTTGCTAATTAAAAATTGATAATAAATAAAAGATAATAAGCTGAATTCTGAGCATAATGATTAAACGTTAGTACATCCAGTGTTGTAAGGAGGGAAAAAGAATCTGAGCAAAAATAACCCTAAACCATCCCAAATTTCTTTTAATTTCTAACAAATTTAATCGTAGATAAGTTCAGAAATAATTGAAATGGTTAGAAAGTCAATTTAACACAGTTCATCATTAAGCATATAAATCATGGAACGTTCTCATTGAATTACTATATAAAATCCCCTCTGTCATAGAAAATTATGTACGTATACTTACAAAGTTTACTAAATATCATCAGGCATACGGGCCGAAAGAGCCACAAAAAGTGAAATAAAGTTTTCATTTTTGGCCAAAAACAGTTAGCTTTAAAATTGTTTAAAAGATATAATTTGCACATATCAGGTTAATGCATTTCACTGTAATAACTTGAAAAAAGCGCCTATGTACGTTGGCCAGTCATATGAAGTGGCTTTTAACAACTAATTCAATGAGAACGTTCCATTCTTAACAGGCTCCTTCGGTTGTATAATGCTCCATCACCCATTATGACCAGTTTAACCAAATAAATAACTAAATAAAGAAACAAATTGAGAAAAGAGAAAAAGAAATGTTGCCAAATATTCCATTGCTATGAAGCATTACAAAGGCATACTTAACAGACTTTGATCAGTAGAAGAAATATGATATGATATGATATAATGATTATCTAACATGACTTAACAGTAAATCATGTGCATATAGCACATTTAGCTTTAGCGCACTCGTTATAATTTTTATGACAAACATTCGTTGAAGAGCACAGCTATCCTTTGCAACTTGATACTATCAGACAATACGACGGAGCAGTAGGGCCACCGGTCGTGCAGGTAGATGATGAACTTGTGTTTTTGTCCAATGTTGAACTCGTCGTCTCATACACATTATCCTCGGAGATGATCAATTTGCCTGCAAATGTAGACAATATACCATTTATTAGAAAGTGAAATTTGCATCATTTCATAAATTTCTGACCTATACATAGCGAATTTGGTTATTTTACTCCCATTGAGGAAGAGCACACAAGCCTAAGCACAAAATAAAGAATAGGAGTACAGAGCTAGATGTTCTCATTTCTTTGTGAGACAATTGAAAATAGACTAAATATGTCAATTTGTATTTGCCTTTTAGTTATAGTTTTATATAACATAACAAAATAAGTGACATTATTCAAGTACACACAGAACCTTTAAACGTATACGTAGTTAGTTAATAACTTGACTTGAACTTGTAGAATGTCATTAATTATATTGATATGGAGAATTCTTTATAGTTTCGACTAGTTAACAATGAATATAAAATCAATATTAATATACTGGCTTTTTCATATTAATTTTTTAGTTATAGTTACACAATGATTAAAAAATATAGCTAAATTCATAAAACTATATATGTCATATAACAAACTTCACCGAAGTTATAAAATTGACTATCGATCTTAATATGAAGTTGTCTTTGTAGTTGAAATGTGTGCTATGTCGCTATGCCGAAAACATGCAAGACGGTCAAAATTGCATAGCAGTTTGAGAATAAAACAATCCTATAATAAGCATAAACATAATAAGACTTTTGAACATAAAGCGATGAAAATGTGTAATTCCAAGAATAAACAAAAAGAGATAAAGCTGCTCTAGCCCTTCAAAGACACTATATATACAAATAAGGAGTGCCGAAATGCTAGATTGAACAGAATTTTCTAGTTAGCATCTTGTGTGCAAAGTTATTTATTTATCTCCCTTATTCAGATCAATTTACCTCAAAGACATCAAGCCTAACACATAACATAAGGTTCACTTTCAGATGCTCTACCAATGCAGCTTCATTGATGACTGGTCCTCAGCTATCATTTACAAGAATTGCTTCCTGTAAGTAAATAGGTAACAACAGGCTTCAAAAAAGAAAAAAGTAAAGAGTTAACAGCATGAACTTTGGTTTTAAGAAAAATTGAAAAACAACAATAGCACCCCTTCTTCACAATGGCTAACCTCTCCTTGTTACTCAAATGGTATGTGGTTTTATCCAATATTGGGCACAGAATTATCTATTAAGGTTTAATCTTAACATAAACTTGATATGTTCAAATCATTCGTTGAAGTAATTGGAGTAAAAATTATATCTTTGTTTTATAACCACATCACCTGCTCTTAGAGCTTCCTCCATGGAGGCAGATCTTTTCCAAGTCATGGGTGCTTCACCATTAACTTTCAAAAACTGTCTGTATGTTGTTACTTATGAAAATAGAAACTCGTTTGTTTCTCTATAATAACAGACAAAGGTCAACTGATTGATATATATGCTTATTTTAAGAAAGTATATATATCTGCAACAAATTTCTCCAATCTTTTTGCTGGGTAAAGGTCATAGTATACGAGGTTCATCTTGAAGCCTTCAACTACACAACAATATCTAATGGCATCCTGCATCTTATTAGTATACGAGTTTCATCTTGAAGCTAGATTAGTATAAGATTTAGCACATAAATGATCGAAACGTATTTAAGGTAATAAACCTTTTATATTTTCTATATGTTGGCTCTAATTATATTTCATGGACAATTTGTCAAAATGGCCATCTATATTGTCCAGAAAACTGATTGTGTACCCTAAAAAAATTATTGTGAAGACATGAACACAGATCGCTTGAACTATTTATTCCAATTTACCAGGTAAAGCCTTCAGCTACCTCATGATCTATTAATATTGTTCTGAACGCATCAGTTTACCCCTAGTTTATACAGGCATTGTCTGTTCTTCGAGCTACGTTGTAGCATAACATTTATATGAATAGATACCACGCTTTATTTTACAGTAGGAAGCCACAATTCCAAATCTTTGCAACTTTAGAGGAATTGTTTAGACGAAACTAGAAATTTAACCCAGATAAATTCTTTGGACAAATTTCCATGGGAGCATAGTTGATCATACGTAAACACGGCTAAAAAATAACAGTACTGTAGATGTTTTCCTGCATAACCTCCACCTAAATTGAAGCAGCAGTGTAATGCACATAATCACACTGGATCATTTTTATATTTGTATAGGACATATATGCCCAACACCTTACAACATTTACAAATTGTAAATATCATGACCCATGTATTTGCATCCTATCCTTGGATGATGTAGTTTACATCAATTCGATGATGTAATGTATTACTCCTTGTATCTTGTAAATCACCAATTTTAGCTGTTTAAAGATCTCGTTAACTTGGTTTAAGGCACCCGTATCAACACTTAAATCCCCAATTTGTTATACCATACAACTTAGAGAAGATTAAATTTAATTATGAGTAAATATATGAGTAATTAAAGGAAAAATAAAACAAGTGGTAGATATTATGAGTTCAAACAAGTTAAAATGAAGAACTTGAAAATTTTGGTGAATGGCTTCATTTTTCCTCCTAAACTAGGTTGTGAATATGTTTCTGTTCATTAAATTAGTTATTATCCTGGAGTTAATTCACTTCCTGATGAAGTTTATTATTTCAAAAATAAATTAAGGTCTAACATCATACATTGATGGAAGTTGAAATATACACCGACTAATATGTATATATTGAATGCGACCAGCATATGATTACGTTGAAAACATACATTTGCATGAGGTAGATTCTTATCCAGCTTAGTTATCTTAGTAGGTATAAAATATTGCAAACAATAAACATGGCAGGTTACAATTCTCAAAAAATTATGCATTTTATGTTAATAGCAGAATGTTGTTTGTCCAGAACTTACTGTAAATACCAAGTGCAAACAAAAATTTCATATATACGAAAACTACACAATGCAATTTTTTTGGAACCAACAAATCAGAGAACAATTGGGTAATCTTAGAGGGTGTTTCATAATCAATCATACATAATGGATCTCCTACGCCATACATATTACTTCAAATTCAACTTGCTTTTGATGAAGCAGATCGTGATTATACAGTAAGATTGCTTAATTAAACCAAAAAATGTCTATATCAGCGATAAAACGAAACAATAAATTACATCAATTTCAGGGTAGTATCAAAAATTTGACCTCTCTTCATCACGTTTGGAATCTGGAAAAAGAAGAAGCATGAAATGAAATCAATATAATAAATCAAGCCACATCAACCACTAATTTGAAATCAAGCAATTATTATTAATTAACATGAAATTTTCAAAAAAAAAAAAAAAAAAAAAAAAAAAAAAAAAAAAAAAACAACCTTCGATTATTAAATAGCATATAAAACTGAACAAGAGAAAGTGTTATACTTGATCATCAAAATGGTTCGAGAGCGAAAGAGAACTCAAACGAAAATTATTTGATAGTTAGATCAACAAAGAAATAAGGAAACTGGCTAGGGTTCGAATCTGGGTCGAAGGATTTTGCTACCTAATGACTCGATTCGAAAAGATATCTGTAACAACTTAAAACTGATTCACCGGATGAAACAACAAAAAGAGGGCAACATGCTTAAGGAAGGAGAAAAATTCAAAGTTAGTTCATCAATGAAGGCCTGAGGATCATCAGAGAACCTGCTGGAAGCTGTCAGACAAGCGAAGGAAGATTTGCATTTGCCAGTCTTGAAATGAGAATGAATCTGGAGCGTATCAGTGTGCATGTGCGCACGTTTGTACCAGTGTGTATACTGTTTGTAATAAGGGTCAGCAGCCCGAGCCCGTTTGGTTGTGGTTAGCCACTTTTGGTATTTGAATGTCAAGATAGCCACTCCTATAAATAGGAGTAACACCATTGTAATTGTGTGGAGAATTTGAATATATGTTGCCAGTTTTTCTTCTGTAAATTCAGCTAAATACTCTGTTCCTCTAATGGCGATTTAGTTAGATTGTTTCTTCTTTTGCATGTACTTTCCTGCAATTTTAATTATAGTACTTTCTTTCTCGTTTTTTTACTCGTTTCTGCACCATATTTTCAATATTCAATTGTTACTTTCCTTTCTTTAATTCGATTCTTGTTCAGTTTGTTTCCATATAATCATTGACCTATTTCCGTTCAATTACCACAAATTTAGGAGAATCCATGTTCTTTAATTCCTTTTAAATTCGATAGTGGTTTGTATTACTTGTTTATTACATGTTATCCATCTGATCTGCGAACTGAACCTTATTCAGAGCAGTTTTTTTTTATTAGTTGAAATATTCTTGATTTTACAGTCAAGAATAACATCGTCGAACACTTGTTGATTTCGACCCCAAACCCTAATTTCACTTTTTGCATTAATTGAGAATCCTTCTTAATCTATCCCAAACCCTTGCAATTGGTTCACATTATCAATTTACGCAATAAACATACCCATTTTCCCTCAATTTCCTCTCCTTGCATTTCAACAAACGATCACCAAAACCCCCCAAAATCCACCAAAACCCTAATTGAATCCATGACTAAGAATCCTTTTCAAACTGGGCCTTCCAATGTGGTATCAGAGCGTGGCTCGGAGGGAGGTTCTAACCTACTCCACGATCAAGAGGCAAACCCTAATTCTCCAGTAATAAGTGAGGAAGAGAATTTTTGGCAGTTACAAGTCGGTGTTTATCAAAGGCAGGAGGCATTTATTCAAGAAACTAGTGTGGGAATTAGAACTCTCAACACTAAATTTGAAGGTGTTCAAAATCTCCTAACCAATTTAGTAAATGAATTCCAGCAATTGAGAAATTAACCACAGTTGAATGCTCAACCAACCCCCATACAACCTCCACCGCAAACACCACTCCCTGTTCCACCTATGCAACCTCCACCACAAGCACCCTTACTTGTACCCCAGGCACAACCTCAACCACCTCCTCCACCACCCATTATCAACCTGAGCCTATACCTGCTTATAGACACCCTTTTCACAATTATTACTACTATCCTCCACCATAACCCCCTGAAATGTATCCTAGAAATGGACCTTTTGCTACACTAAAGTTTGACTTCCTATATTCAATAATGAAGAGAGAGTAATCGATTGGATCAAGCAGGTTGAGCAATATTTTAGATTCCATCAAACAAATGAGAGAAATTGGGTAGATGTAGCTTCTTTCTACTTGAGAAAAGAACCATTGCACTGGTATGATTGGTATGTGAATAATGTACCAAATGCAGGTGCATGGGCTACATTCAAGGAAGAAATCATGGTTAGATTTAATCTAGAAGAAATGGAGAAACCATCTGAAACATTGGCCATCTTGAAACAAACCACTTCTGTATTAGCTTATTTGAATAAATTTAAGCAGTTGCAAGCTGCTATTGAAGCCCTACCTCCACAATTTGTGCTGGATAGATTTATAGGAGGCTTGAAGGATGAATTGAAGTATGATGTAATGGAATCCAGATAAGCCAACTTTAAGGAGGCAAAATCATTGGCAAAAATGTTTGAAAGCAAGTTAAATGTCACAAAGAAGTCCTATAAAAACTCACATTCAAATTTATCACCCAAGAACCCTGATCACCCATCCTCAACTGTTGTAAACCCTAAAATTACCTCCACTACTAACCAAACCACCAATCCTGATTCACATCAGGAAGCTTTAGCCAAAAGTAAAGGGTTAACACCCTCTGAGCTGATTGAGATGAGAAGGCAGAAT
Source organism: Allium sativum (assembly GCA_030737875.1). Classification (NCBI taxonomy): domain Eukaryota; kingdom Viridiplantae; phylum Streptophyta; class Magnoliopsida; order Asparagales; family Amaryllidaceae; genus Allium; species Allium sativum. The sequence goes on along the minus strand of CM060919.1, from coordinate 117,657,402 downwards.
CTGTGCTATGGTTGTAAGGAGAAATGGAACAAAAATCATAAATGCAAGACCCTACAAGTGTATATCCTTGAAGGAATGATGCCATTGGATTCAGCAGACCAGGATGATGAAAATGATGAGTCAGCAGAACCAGATGACAAGGAAGATAAATCAGTAGAAACTAATCCTTCTATCACCTTGCAAGCAATGTGTGGAATACCTGATTTGTCCACTATAAAAATTAAGGGGCACATACACGACAAACCAGTTCAGATACTGATAGACTCAGGATCTACACATAGTTTTATAAATGATGATCTGGCTAGAAAATTGGGACTAAGAATTGATGAGTCTAAGGTGTTCGAAGTGGAAGTTTCCAACGGAGAAAAGCTCACTGGGTCTGGGGTGTGCCACGATGTAATATTGAAATCACTACACCAAAACAGTGGATTCCCAACAAGTATATGTGTTACAAATAATTTCTGTAACACTTTTAAGTGTCACCAACGGCGTGTGAGGAATTTCCTGTAACACTTATAAGTGTTACAAACAGAGTAACCGCTAACACTTATAAGTGTTACAAACATATTCATTGCTAACACTTATAAGTGTTACAAACATATTCATTGCTAACACTTATAATTGTTGGAACTATAAGATATGGTAACACTTATAAGTGTTACAGGAAATTCATTGCTAACACTTATAAATGTTGGAACCATAAGATATGGTAACACTTATAAGAGTTACAAACATATTCATTTCTAACACTTATAAATGTTGGAACCATAAGATATGGTAACACTTATAAATGTCAGTATCATAATCCTACTAACTCATAAATGTTGGCATATATAAATTGCAAACACTTATATAACATGTCTTTATGATTTTCAATCACATATATAATTCAACATATCAATTCAAATAAAAGTATTTGGTACACTTCCATATTTCAAATTCAACAATGTCACTTTAGCACAATGCTTCCAATTTCAAAATACCATAATATCAAGTTCAAATTACAAAAAACAATACAAAGTTTTACTAAAGATAAGACCATTGTCAAGATCACACATATTTGCTTTTCCATTGCCATTACATTCCAAATTCTGTTTTTTTTTCGCTCCTCCTCCACAAGTGCCTACAAAATATAAATGCACTCATTTAGCAAATTGCAAAACTGATAAATAATAAGTGTATTTGCGAAAATGATAAATAACAAGTTATCATTTCAAAACTGACAAATAACAAGTGAACTGCAAAACTGAGCCGAGGCACAGTATTGGAGCAAACCGAGGCTCAGTTTTACTGATCCGAGGCTCAGTTTTGGCGCAAACTGAGCCGCTCAGTTTTAAATTAAGCAGTACATTAATTGCATATTTGTATAGTTAAAAACAAATCATTTAACCTTTTATTGAATAAAAGAAAATATTTAGAAAGAAGCCCGCAAATATCAAATGTTCAAATATTTAGACTTCCATGCAAGTATGTACATGGCCAAAACTAAAAATATTCAAATATTGGTAGATTTCTCCAGTAAATATTTACAAAGTATATTTTTTTTAAAAGATTTGTATATATGCGGAAAACTTAAAAAAGGATTCGAACATATTATTTGTTAGAATAAAATACTCTACCAATATATAAATGATAAAAAGAACCTGAACTACAGCTAATATGGACTCAGTGTTAAACTACCTTGGAGTGGCGAGGTCCAAAGTGACCATAGGATGCAAAGAAGATGAAGAAACAAACCGATCACTTTGCAAGTAAAACTGATTCTGACCCATGTTCCGAAAGCTAGTACTTGTCATCACTCTGGTCGAACTGAAAATGCAAAAGTGTGAAACGCATACGCATAGAACTGTATTTATACAAAGCATGTACATAAACAATAACTCGATGCTAATACAACAAAATGGTTAACATATACGGTTAGGCCTATATTTTACTCTGTACAAATAATGGCTGGGAATTTATCGGTCAGATGATTAACCTAACAAATGTAGGATACAATCAAAGTTTGATGTCTATGAAGCTGAATATTATTTGAATTGAACCATAACTTTGTATGAAAAGCGCTTGTTCAGTTATGTTTCAAGTTTTCTACCCTTATTCTTACCTTGTTCATTTAGTACATGTTCGCTGCAGATATATCTGGAAGCTCAGTGTTTAGAATCCATGGTAGAACACCTAAGGGATGGATCTTAGGAGCTGTTTATAAATTCTTCGATTGATAGAGCAATTGGTGCTAACCATTTGTTGCAGTTGTCATCTGCATATCAGTCTTTTGTGTACCTGTTCAATGAAAACAGATAAATGTTGTTTGCTGCATAACAGGAGAAAAAGTGCATTTTTCCTAAAATAGTAAGTAAATAGATAAATCTCACAAATATAACATGTGGAGTGAAATTATGTGTTAAATACAGATAAGAGGAGTGAGTATACAAAAAGAGGGAAAAAGCAACTAAAGAGAACCAGTCGATGGAAACTCCGAACATTTCGTACGGACATGCAATACTCATCAAAGATGAAATCAGCAGTCTCCAAAAGTTTGCGCAAAGAGAGAGAATCAACTATCATATAAATCGAAACTTGGGGAACTCAGAAGACTGATGGGGTGTTGCACCATAGAGTGCCATTGAAAGGCATATAAATGTTTGAATGAGATAACTAATAACTAAAGAAAAAAAAATTGTAGTCTTTCTATAAAAATAAACTAACCTGTAGAGCCAAATTTTTAACCCAGCTTTAATGAGCTTGGAATATATAGGAAGAGTGGAAAACACCGTGAAGTTATATGTATTCAATATATCATCGCTATATCAGATGAAAATGACACACATCAGTCTACAATTGGCTAAGTTAAATAAAAAAATAAATATCATAGTTACATCATACTTGCAAACTTTCCATCTCCCACCGGTTTTTCCCGATACAGTAGCATGGAATGCGTTCTTCACATCATCCCAGTTGAAATACTCCTCCGCAAAATCCGAAAAGCATGGATCATATCCAGCAAAAGTTCTCGTCCGCTTCAGTAAGTTCTTCTGCGTCAACAAGGGAAGCATGAATATAAAAATCTGAATCATAATATAGAGATTAAATAAATCAAGCCCAAGTAAAAGCTTACAATAAATCCTTTGAAATTGATGTGTGGATATTTTTCTCGATTTATTACAATCATAGATAACTTCAGCTAGTTGTGGCACATAATGACCTGTTCAATTAAATAAGAAACTATATTCATGCTAATATGATGGCAATATTCCATCAAATTCTTGACACCAATTTCATTGTCTACTCGTGCAAGTAGAAAGGTATGACGAATTCACAATCATGCAGACATCCAGCGTGAAAAAAAAAATTATATTCTATTTTTATTTGAAAATTAAAAAGCAGAATTTCAAAAGCAGTTGTTTTACTAGACCGTGCATTCACACAACATGTACTAACCTGCATAACTTTCTCCGGCTATGTAGAAATTGTTGGCTTGATGCTGTGGGAATTTTTTAAACCAATTTACCAGGAAGCTGTATGCATCCTTAGCTAATTTCATCATTGATTGAGTTATAAGAGACAAGAATCACAATCTAATATCAGATATTTGCATTAAAGAAAAATGATATTCCAGAAAGAAAAAGAAAAGATAAAGCTGTCAAGAAGATGGGTTACCAACAAACTGGTCTTCCAGACCACGGAGCTCCGAAGTTGTATTAGTGTATGAAAATCCAACTCCAACAGGTGATTCCAAACACAATAGATTTGCTTCTGAAAGGAATAAGTAGAGGAGAAACTTGAGTGAATAAACATTGCTAATCCAAAAATTACAGAAGCAGTACTGGCACAACAATACCTCTGTTCCATGCATATTTGTTGAACTCAAGTCCGGTTCCATACTTCTTCACTCGAAGAGGACCAAGTTCAACTGCTGCTCCATAGCCTATGGATGAACAACCAGGACCTACAAAATTTTCAGAGATACGCGTGGCTTAAGAGCAAAATAAAATAAAACAATAAAAATAATAATTCAAATATGATGTTATTATAACCTCCATTGAGCCACAATAGGAGAGGTTTCTTAGAAGGCTCGCTTTGTGCTTCAAAGAACCAATAGAACAGCGCTCTTCCTTTTTCATTATTTACTGTTACATAGCCCGAGAACTGTGAAACAGTCGGGCTTTCTGGCTGACCCGGAAGACTGGATATTCTATCAGATTCTTGTGCATTGCGGTAAAACAAGAAGAGCGCGATGACAGAAAAAACTGAGTAACAGACTGAAAAACCCATTGCATACGATGCTACTGTAGACAAATGAAGTAAAAAAGAAGCAGTGGGGACTGATAAAAAAGCAGGCTATAAATTATATAGTATACATATTTTCCTTGGCATTTTGTTACTTGTATCATATAAGCATCATTATTAGCAGCTAAGTTGAATGCTTGAGCTATTACCTATAATTGGTCTTGCTAAAATAAATAAAAACTGACAACTACAAATAATAAGGTGTAAATGTAACTATAGTAGCAAATGATAAACTGGGATACACAAATATAAGCAAAAAAATAATCAGATAATAGATTGCCTAGCTATTACCTATAACGGATAAACAAATATAAGCTACAAATTCAACTTGGGATGTTTGGTACAACCGATTGAAGTATATCAACCTCATAATTAGTTAAAGATCAAAAGCATAGCTATTACCTATAATGGATCAAAGATGAGCACATAAAGCAAATAGACTGACAGTTGCCACTTATAGAAAGACTTGATGACCAGTTGACTTCCAAATTATACCTTATAAACAAATAATGTGTGTGCATGCGTAATGACTCACCAGAATCAACTGGTGCTACTCTCCCTATAGCAGCTTCACCAAAATTAGGATCCAAAACGTCCTCATACGAGCCGCTGTTATCATCTAAAGGTGCAGATCGGACTTTAAAACTAGCAGGCATTAAACCCTGACCTAGGCTGTAGCAATCAACAGTCTTTTCCCACCTCTAGATATAGAACAAATAACACATAAAAGTTTACCTAGTTTAACTATTAACCAGCAAAAAAGAAAAATAAATGATGATGCAAGATTGTTACAGTACAAGGCCAAAGCAACAAAAAGTATGAAAACTCCAATTGTCAACTTTTCAAATCAATTTACCAATTTGAATACTACCGTTAAAGTTAGTACCACAAAAATATAACAAGGCAGAAGCTAATATATTGCACTTGGTATAGATCAATGATTATCAAATTTTGTAATGCACAAGAAATTATTTTTCGTTCCCTAATGTAGCAAGCACAAAAAATATTTCAAGTAACATAATTGATAACAACCTGAATTAATTCTATCTAGGCTTGCCAAGTCCATCCACAAAACTAAAAGATTCACATCACTTATCTCCAACGTACACTACACCATAATGGCCATTGTAAGTCAGTTTGGCTCTATGTCCTACGGTTGTTAAACATGCATTTAGTTAACCTTGATTATGTTGAAAATTTTAAAATATTTTATATAATAGCTTGCACTGTGCATCTTAATCCAATTCCATATAATCATTAAACTTTCAACCATTTATAAGCATACTTATATCAATCGAACAAACACAACGAAGTGAAATCGATTTATTTACCTCTTATAGTAATTCCTAGAAGCCGCCGATTCCTAGAAGCCCCAATTCGAATTCATGATTGAGAAACGGGTGGAGAGAGGATTTGAGAGGCTAACACCGATTTGAGAAATCCAAAATCCTTAGTATCTGATATCGACATCGATTAGGTAATCGCCTGTATCAATTCATCGAAGTCCTTTTTTTTATTTGATTATGACCCGGCCTTCTTAGGGATAAGCGTTGGGGAGAAAGGATTGAGTATCGATTAGGTTATGGCTGTGAGAGCTTACCATTTTGCCCTCAGAATATAAGGGTTGACTAGGCATACCAACACAAACAAGTGTTGGCACATTTTTGGTGACACATTTTTACTACTGCAACACATATTAGTGTCACTAGTCTACAACACATATAAGTGTTGGCAGTTGAAAAAAATAAGAGTTGCCAAATGGCCATTATGGTGTAGTGAATGTCAAGGCTGCATATGCCTATGGACTTGCTGTTGTTTCCATTTGAAGGCTGTCAAGTTGTGCTGGGTGCTCAATGGATGAAGAAGATGGGAGAAATAACTCTTAATCTTGAATAGTTACAAGTGAAGTTCACCTACAAAAACAAGCCTTATGTTTGCCAAGGCCTTAAACAGGAGGAATTGAAAATAGTCAGTAAAAAGAAGTTATGCAAAGAGCGTGCACAAGGACAAATAGCCATGATGCTTTATTGCCAGATGAGCTCACACCTTAACTCAAGTCCAGAAATTCCACCTGAAATCACTACATTGCTCAGCAAATATCCAAAAGTTACCAGTACCCAGCTAAGACTACCACCTGTTCGTACCTTTGATCACAAAATTCCCCTCCAACCAAATTCCAAACGTGTTTGCTTAAAGCCATATCGCCATTCATACCACATAAAAAATGAGATTGAGGTTATTGTCAAAGAAATGTTGGATGATGGAATAATCAGACCAAGCAATAGTTCCTATTTTTCACCAGTGGTGATGGTAAGGAAAAGAGATGGGACGTGGAGGCTTTGTGTTGATTATAGAAGCCTCAACACCCAAACTATCAAAGACAAGTTTCTCATTCCGCTAATTGAAGATTTGTTTGATGAATTGCATGGCTCCCAATATTTTTCTAAACTTAATCTCAGATCAAGGTATCATCAGATAAGAGTGGTTCAATCGGATATTCATAAAACAGCCTTTAAAACTCATGAAGGCTACTATGAATTTGTGGTGATGCCATTTGGGTTGGTGAATGCTCCTTCCACCTTCCAAGCTCTCATGAATGATGTTTTCAAACCTTTTATACTCCAATTTATTCATGTATTCTTAGATGACATCTTAGTATACAGTCCTTCATACACTGACCACTTAAGGTATCTTGAAAGTACTTTTAAGATTCTAGAAAAAAATGATTTAAAGATTAAATTCTCCAAATGTCAATTTGCTATGAAGGAAATACAGTACTTAGGGCATGTTGTTTCTCATGCAGGAATTGCAGTGGATGCTAGCAAGGTGGAAGTAGTGAATAAATGGCCACTGCCCAAGAGTTTGAAAGCTTTGAGAGGTTTTTTGGGTCTGACTGGTTACTACCGCAGATTCATCAAGAATTATGGAGTAATTGCCAAACCTCGTACATCCATGTTGAAGAAAAATTCTTTTGTATGGAATGAAGAAGCTAAAGAGGCCTTTGTGCAATTGAAAAACTACCTCACAAACCCTCCTATACTGGCCATGCGCAACTTTTTGAGTTGCCTTTTACTATTGAATGTGATGCATAAGGTCATGGAGTGGGTGCTGTTTTGACATAAGCATGTAAACCTATAACATTTTTTATTAAAGCACTACATGGAAGGAATTAGAACTTATCCACTTATGAGAAGGAGTTGTTCGCTTTGATAATTGCAACCAAAAGGTAGGCACAATACTTGTTAGGAAGACAATTCATTGTCAAAACTGATTATCAAAGTTTGAAGTATCTTTTAACATAAAAATTGACTACTGGCTTGCAACACAATTGGTTAATGAAGCTGCATGGTTTTGATTATAAGGTTGAATATGGAGAACATATTTGTTGATAGTTTGTCCAGGAGAGATGAGAATGACCAAGGAGAAACTACTAATTATGCTGTGTCCATTGTACAAACACCTTGGTTAGAGAATTTAAGAAATCAATTGAGAGATTCTACATGGTACTAGAAAAAAATCAAAGAAATTCAAGAGCAAATGAGAGGTAATAGGAAGTATAAAGTGGCGGATAACATAATTTTTCACAAAGGAAAAATCATGATTGATCATCACCTCACTGATTTGATCTAGACATTGCTCCATGAACATCACTCTGCACCATTGGGTGGTCATTCAGGGGTAAAAGGTACATTGAAGAGGCTAAAGACTACTTTTTACTGGAAAAAATGAAAAAAGATGTAGAGGAATATGTCGGGCAATGTGACACATGTCAGAGACACAAATTAGAAAATGTGTTAATTCTAGGATTACTTCAGCCTCTTCCAATCCCGGATAGAATCTGGCATGATATCTCTATGGATTTTATAACCTCTTTGCCAAAAAGCTATAAGCATACTATGATATTTGTGGTTGTAGACAGGTTGAGTAAATATGCACACTTCTTCCCTCTTACTCATCCTTACACAGCTAAAGAGGTGGCTGTAGTTTTCTATGAAGGCGTTTTTAAGTTGCATGGGATGCCAAGATCTATTGTAAGTGATAGAGATGCACTCTTCACCAGCAATTTTTGGCAAGAATTCTTCAAATTACAAGGCTGCTCCTTGAAGTTAAGCACTGCTTACCATCCTCACAGTGATGGTCAAACAGAGGTGACTAACAAAATATTAGAAGGGTACTTAAGGTGATATGTATGTCATAAACCTCATGAATGGGTGAAATGGCTGCCATTGGCTGAATTTTGGTACAATACAACATGGAAGTCTCCCATCAATACAACTCATTTCCAAGTAGTCTACGGCATTGAACCACCTAACATGCTTTCTTATGTAGCTAATACGGCTAAAGTGGAGTAAGTGGAGGAAGAATTATACACTAGACACATCATGATGCAGCTACTACATGATAGTTTGACTATGGCTCAACAAAAAAATGAAAAAATATGCTGATGTGAGGAGGAGTGAACGAGAATTTGAAGTGGATGACTGGGTATACCTAAAGTTACAACCTTATAAACAATTGTCAGGGAGGAATTAGAAAACTCACAAATTGTCTCCTAAATTTTATGGTCCCTATAAGGTAATGGAGATAATTGGGCAAGTAGCATATAGGTTGCAACTTCCTCTGACAGCAAAGATTCATCATGTGTTTCATGTATCTCAACTAAAAAAGAAGTTGGGTGAACGAGTGGTAGTCCAAGATGATGTACCCAGTTATATTGAAGACTTAGTCGAATAGCCTGAATCTATATTGGATAGATGAATAGTGCCTCGCAACAATGAAGCTGTGGTGCAAACTCTAGTTAAATGGAAACACAGACCCGATGAAGACGCCATGTGGGAGGACTATTGGCCAATGATTAAAAGGTTTCCAACGTTGGACCTTGTGACAAGTTCTCTTTTTTATAGGGAAGGGGGTTGTAACAACTTAAAACTGATTCACTAGATGAAACAAAAAAAGGGCAACATGCTTGAGGAAGGAGAAAAATTCAAAGTTAGTTCATCAATGAAGGCCGGAGGATCATCAGACAACCTGCTGGAAGCTGTCAGACAAGCGGGGGAAGATTTTCATTTGCCAAAGTTGAAATGAGAATGGATCTAGAGTGTATCAGTGTGCATGTGTGCACGTTTGTACCAGTGTGTATACTGTTTGTAATAAGGGTCAGCAGGCTGAGCCTATTTGGTTGTGGTTAGCCACTTTTGTTATTGAAGGTCAAGTTAGCCACTGCTATGAATAGGAGTAATACCATTGTAATTGTATGGAGAATTTGAATATATGTTGCCAGTTTTTCTTCTGTAAATTCAGCTAAGTACTCTGTTTCCTCTAATGGCAATTTAGTTAGATTTTTTCTTCTTTTGCATTTACTTTCCTGCAATTTTAATTACAGTACTTTCTTTCTCGTTTTTTACTTGTTTCTGCACCGTATTTTCAATATTCAATTGTTACTTTCCTTTCTTTAATTCGATTCTTGTTCAATTTGTTTCCATATAATCATTGAACTAATTTTGTTCAATCACACCAAATTTAGGAGAATCCCTATTCTTTAATTCCTTGTTAATTCGATAGTGGTCAGTATTACTTGTTGATTACATTGTTATCCATCTGATCTGTGAACTGAACCTTATTTGGATAGTTTTTCTTGATTAGTTGAAATATTCTTGATTTTACAGTCAAGAATAATATCATTGAACACTTGTTGATTTTGACCCCAAACCCTAATTTCACTCTCTGAATTAATTGAGAATCCTTCTTAATCTGTCCCAAACCCTTGCAATTGGTTCACATTATCAATTTCCCCAATAAACAGACCTATTTTCCCTTAATTTCCACTCTTTGCATTTCATCAAACGATCATCAAAACCCCAAAATCCACCAAAACCCTAATTGAATCCATGACTAAGAATCCTGTTCAAACTGGGCCTTCCAATATCTGGATTAGTCTAATGGATGAGAAGAAAGTGGAGATATTTGAGGAGGATGTGATTCAACAAGGAAGGGAAGAACGAGAAAATTCAGGGAGAGAGGAGAAAAAGCTTTTCTGTCTGAAACATGGCGAAATTTAAGGCGATATTAATTGGGATGGACAAATTGATTTAGGCTCTCTTACAGTAGCCGAACCTCCCTAATGGTCGGTTTGATTAAAGCTGATACATTGTATTTACTAGTACTACTGCATAATGGTGGAAAAACCGATTTTGTAATACAACATAACTGATAAAAGAATTTATTTTGTTAAATTTTTTTTAATTATTTGAAACTAATTTAAAATGACAATATATAAAAGAAAATTTACATATATTATTAGAAACCAAGAGTAATTATTTTAACCAACTACGTAAACGTAGAGATTATATATACAAAAACAAATATAAATGAAAAAGGTCCCAAAATTTGATATAATGAATTATTGCATAAAAATAGAATTAAAAAAACATATTAGCACTTATTGACAGCGTAGAAACAAAAATTCAATGATAAGATTTTTTTCTTTTAAACTAAAATATCACAAATCTTTTGGCATCTGTTTTCAAATTTAAACAACAAATAATATGCCAAATTAATGTCATTTATACCCAAATTAGTTTCCGGATTGAGCTCATTATTGTTGTTATTGTACATTTATGAACAAGACTCACCAAACATTCATCAAGACCAATTGGGACTCTTCAATGCCATTTCACAAAATGCGTTCTGTACCTTTTTTACTTCTTTTCTCGATGGAAATAGTCACTTGTTAAAATTAACGCCTTTAACCTAATAAATTTCATATGTTACAAAATTCTTATTAAACACACACACAACTAAAAAAAGATGAAATTGAATTGGTGCTGGAACAGAGAGAATGGTTTGGCAACAAAATTAGGCAACGAAATAGCATAAGAAACTTTGATGTTGTGAATATATATGGACAATAAAGAGTAGCGGGTTAGTGGGTATGGCCCAACTAGATGTTTTTTTGATAAGAAAGGAATACCAACAGGTTAGTGGGTGTGATCCAGTTACATATTATTTTGGTAGGAAAAGAATACCACGGAAATTTTGAAAAATTTCTGAACTACCTCGGTTAGTGGGTGTGGTCCAGTTACTATTTCTGAAATTTTATTTCCATTACTGCATCTATTCGCTATTATATCTCCTGATATTTCGTTGCTTTCTTTGAGTGTATTTATCAGGGCAGAGGGGAGTTTTATGACATGAACCTTAACAAGAAACTTACCATTTGAATTTTGAAGTAAATGTCTGAAAGGGGATTGTTAAAAGGACTCCACATTTGGTTAAGGGGAGGATAATTTTAAGAGGACTCGAGCTTAATAATTTTTTGTTAAGGGAAGGTCCGGTTTATTTTATAGAAAATAAAACGAGACCTAATTACCCCTCTCCTCTGACTTATTTCAGAACATAATTTATTGAACTCAGTGCAAATAACAAACGTGCGAATTACTAAACATCTCAATAACACAAATTCGATACAACATATTAGACAAAAAAAATTGTTTCTGCGTTTATTTTAAATTAATCATACTAATTCCAATATGAAATTACAATTAATTACTAGATCTGATGCCTTCTTATCACATGCGAAACTTTCTTGTGTCTCCATTACATTAACTGTATCCATTTTTATTTTTATGTGCAACATTAGACTGTAAGCATTAATTAAGATTTATGTTTTATGGTTTATATTAAAAAGGATTATAGGGGGTTAATAATGGAATTTTAATTTATATGTTTAAGGGGAGGCAAATTTATTTTGTGCTCCCAATAACAGTTATACAATAAATAAAAATTGGTCCTCCTCTTAACCAAATGTGGAGTCTCTTTAACAATCCCCTTCTGAAAAGTGTTGTTGACAATAGACCCATTTAAATGGTCTAAAAAACTAACAATGTCACCTAAGATAGTTTCCTTGAGTGAAAGGAGAGGTTCTCATGTAGTGAAATCTACTTTTGCAAATCTTTTCTTTTTTCTCAAATCTTCAAGACATCTCCATAGATGTACTTCACCAGCAACAGCAAGCATGCGTTCACTCTAGAAGAAACAGACACTTCTACATAAGGATCAGCTCAACTAAGAAGTTCTAATCCTCTTGTTAAAGTGTTGATTTCTAATAAAATAGTAGGATCAGTAGGCTCTATAACAACTTTGAGAGTTGGTGCTGCCTGGAACATCATTCTGAAAAAAGGAGTGAGCAAATGGTCAGCCTTGCGTGAAACCGACAATAAATGTATATAAAACAAATTAACTATTCGACAAGAACAAACAGAACCAAAACCAAATTGATATTTTTTTCAAAATTGGAATCCACCAAGGAAAAAATAATAATCAGTTTAATTGGGTATCTTTTAAATAGGAGTCTATTTTTTATGTGATATATGATTGAAACAATTCATTGGCTCTATGTATAAATCTAAATATCGGATGGAGTTTAATATATAGAAACAATGACATTTATTTAAAAATGTGATAATAATGTAAATAAAATACTGGCAATGATAATATGGGATGACCTTTTCAAAAAAAATCAGTTTTTTTTATTCAGTTTAAATGGTTGGTTTGGTTTTAAAATTTTGAAAACCAAAACACATCAAAAACCGAATAAATATGCATAGAACCATAATCAAATTAACTGCCAAAACTGACCAAAGATCTTTGGATTATTTGGTTTTTTGGTTTTAACTAATAAATGCTGACCCTTACCTGAAAATGGATAGCAAAGTCTTGTGGATGAAAATGTTGCACTTTCCAATATTTATTGGCCTAACCCTCGAATAACTACAATATTTCCAAAACTAGCAGAAGAAACTGGTTTGAAATCTCGACCCATCATTAGGTACAGTGCCTGAAGCTCCACTTTGTGCATGTATCTTCATAGATTCATTTCTAAATGGATCATACAAAACAGAAAGCACATACATTTTCTGACTAGAGTAGATGACTCCACTAAAAACTCTAGCACATGCAAGAAAACATTACTTTGAACAGAAAACCTCACCTTTTTGAGGTAACATATTAACTGATATAGCAAACATTTTATAAACAAAGGCAATGCAAGGAGCTCTGGCAATAGAATCACATCTCTCAACAAATTTTCTCACATGCTCTATTTCATAAATGATATCCGAGGTCAGTCCAGAGCAATCTTCAGTTATCAGCTCTTTTTTAGGAAGTAGCCGTCTAATTCTGTAAGTTTGAGCAGTAATTAGATTAGAGATGTGCCGATTGACCATATTCAAAATACACTCCGATAAAAGGAAACCATTTACTCATAACATATTTCGGCATTGATCCTTTCTTCTTGTAATCACTTTCAGACTCACAACTTTGAAGTTTAGCATGCAAAATTGATAGCTTAATTGCATTTATAACAATATCAGGCTTTCCTACATCTCCTTGAGCTTCAAAAACAGCATCGTAAGAGCTCCTCCAACAAAATATCTAAATTCAATATTGCTGAAATCTACACTGGAAATGTTAACTAACAAGGTATAGGTTTTACATATAGTGTGGATTTCGGTGTAAAGAATTCCGGAATCTGCAAACTCTTGTGGTGCCAGTTGAACGAGCACTAGAAGTCAGGCAAAACACCTGGCTTCTAGCGCTTGTTCAACCAGCGCTAGAAAGGAGGCTTCTGTTTAACAGACATCTGGAATTTTTTATTCTTGGCGTCTGTTTAACACATGCCTAAATTAATTACTTTTTTCTGCCAACTACTTTATATTAGTAGGTAGTTGGTATTTATAATTGTTGTTAACATGCTGTATTGCTAAACCAATATGAATACGTAGTAAGCATTTTGTTTAACATGTGTTATCGTTTTGAAATAAGTAGATGTATTTTACTATGAATTTTAGTAATTTTATTGTTATCCAAATTAACGAAGTAGTTTAGAAACAAATCTCTATATAAACAAACACAATTAACGGTTAAATTACAAAATTAGAAAAACTTTAACAATGGTAGCACACAATACGTAGTTCCACTGGCTTCCAACAAAGTTCCAAAGATGGTATGTTAGATCAATTTGAAGTCTTTGATGAATGTGAATGTTACGGTAGGAGGTTTGGCTTTTTACGTGCAACTCAAGATTTATTTCAATTCCAATCATATTTTCTGCCAAACTTTAGGCGAGAAGCTCTGTAGTAATTGAAATCATCTTACATGTCACTTTTGTCTTCGATAATCATGTTATGTAAAATAACACATGTGTACATTATCCTAGTTATTTTAACTGGTGACCAAAGTCTGCAAGGATTACTGACTATATCAAATCTGGATTGAAAAATGCCAAATGCTCTTTCAACATCCCTTCTTTGTCCTTCTTGCATTGCTGCAAACCTTGCTTGTTTATTGTTTTATGGGTTATGAATTGTCTTGACAATGGTACTCCATTTCAGGTATATACCTTCACCTCGATAATATCCATGTTCATAAGCGTTATCCTCTAAAGTGAAAGTACATGGCACTTATCTACCATTAGCCAAATCAATAAACAACGTTAAACGTTCAACTACGTTTAAATCATTGTTTGACCCCGACATTCCGGAAAATGCATACCATATCCATAAGTCGTACGACGCAACAGCTTCAAGTATAATTGTTGATGTATGAGACTTACCCTGATGAGCCCCAGCATACGCTTTTGGACAATTCTTCCACTTCCAACGCATGCATTCTAAAATTCCTAACATTTCATGTCATTCTCTAATACCATGCATATTCATTAATATTGCTATATCGGCCTTGTTTGGTCTACTTAAGTATTGATCACCATAAACGTCTATGATATCTTGACCAAAATGGTCCAAGCAATCTAATACTATGCTTTCTGCCATTTTAAGTTACCATCTTGCATGTTACTTGGAACTCTATATGTTATCATACCCAGTGTAGCTGTCATCTTCTGAATTCCTGTGAGGCCCATTGTATAAGAAGCATTTCGTTTGTAGATAAAGTATGAATCATGTTGTTGGATACACTTTATGATTCGAAGAAACAATGGTTGCCTCATGCGGAATCTTCTCCTAAAATTTTGATATGTGTACGTTCGATTTGAAAAAAATAGTCTTCCATTAATCTATCGTTGTGCCACGAATGACATCGGTTTTTATGTCGACGACCTACAACAGAACCACCATGTTTCTGGCTTGATTCTCCATCATCATGTCGTGCACATATCAGCTCCCTCTGTCGACGAAAATGATCCTGTACCATAATACATATTCTTTATCATTGTCAACATATAAATTGTACACTTCAAAGGACATTTTTAAGTTTTGAAGTTATCGAGTTGCTTGGATACTAAACACAATGGAATTCTTCAAGTAATAAATGTTGTAAGTCTTCCCAGTACTACATATAGTTACTATAGTCATGCTTTCTCTCTTGGATACCCCAATCTTTTTTCTCTTAGATTTCGCACTCTGGTCTCCATTAGACACCGCAGTTGCTTGGTGACAAAGTAGGACAAGTGGCATCAGTGTAGTGTCATTGTCAAGTGCATTGTAGCCACGCTTTCTCTCTTGGAAACCCCAGTCTATTTTCTCTTGGATTTCGTACACTTGTCTCCATTGGTTACCACAGTCGCATGGTGACAAAGTAGAATAAGTGGCATAAGATAGTGTCATTGTCAAGTGCACTGTAGCCACACTTTCTCTCTTGGATACCCCAATCTCTTTTCTCTTGGATTCCGCACTCTGGTCTCCATTGGATACCGCAGTCGCATGGTGACAAAGTAGGACAAGTGGCATCAGTGTAGTGTTATTGTCAAGTGCACTGTTGCCACGCTTTCTCTCATGGATAACCCAATCTTTTTTCTCTTGGATTCCGCACTCTGGTCCCATTGGTACCGCAATCGCATTGTGACAAAGTAAGACAAGTGGTATCAGTGTGCGAAATGGTTAAAGCTTCCAAAGTGATAAAGCTGCAATATACCAATGTATGAAATGATTAAAGATAGTTTGTTAAAGAGAGTCAGCAACTCTACTTCCGTTCATTATCTATTTTATTTCAGGTTTTCAATTTTAATCAACGAAAAAATGTCTAATTGGAAGTTTGATCATGAAACCATGGTTCAAATGTACGATAAGTATGAACGTAATAGGCAACCAGCCGAAGATGTCGAATTTGTACCGGAAACATAAGTGGAAATCCAAGTGGAAGCTGCAGAAGCTGAGTCCGAACGCTTTAGTGCCATGCAACCAAACATTGCCGTCCAGCGAATCAGACCTATTCAAAAATCCCTCAATGTTAGGTTGAGGGAAGTAATTGCTCAACAGAACCCGGATAGGTCAAGCTCTAGCATGACAGGTTGTTCAGTCCTATGCTATTGCGGAGTTGAATGTAATGTTCTTATTCTAAAAGGCATACGAATGCAGGTCGTCGCTTTTATGGTTGCAAAGCATGCATTGATGCATAGAATTGCCAAGGATTGCAAAACTGTATTATTATTTTTACATGGATAGATCCACCATTTATGGAGAGGAGTGTCCAGTACGCACTTGAGGTGCAAGCGGAGGTTAGTCGCTTGAAAAGAATGAATGTTGTAGTAAAGGATGTAATGCTTCATGGGTGTTACGGTTTATCTAGAAATTGTGGATCGTAGTTAAAGTGCATTGGGTCGTAGTTATTGTACAACCATTAATTTTGGAACCAATTTAAAAATTTTAAATATGAATTTTAATTGATTTTAATGGATTTTAAAATTTAAAATGATTTATTTTGATAATTAAAAACTTAGATTTAATTTAAAAACAAAGTATGAATGTATAAACTTAAAATATTAGTAAAACAAACTCATAACAGTGCGGTAGTTCGAAAATTTAGTTTTGAATTTCAGTTAAATTTATAAAATGCAAAATAAGTCGGATTCCAGTAAAGCAAAAAATATTAGGATCTATTTGATTATATCTTGCTAATAAATGTAGAAAATTGAGATTTTGTGTTATAAATTGTAGGTTGTGACCAAATTCAAATTTCAAATAGTAGCTATGGAATTTATTAATATTTTAATATTATTTATAATGGAAATTAGGCTATGGTCCCTATTAGAGTCTAAAATGTAAGCGACATCTACTGTAACTTTTTAATATAAAGCGGGTCCCTATTTTTGATGTTACGTGTTTTTCAAAACAATTTATGCGCTGTTGTATAATTTTTTTTCAAAAATTCGGTAATATTTCGAGATGACCTCGAAAAAAATTGTATACATGTAGTGCATATATTCTGAAAGTGCTTTACATTGAAAATTTGGACCAAAACTTGCGTACATGTATGCATTTATTCTAAATAACTGCATACATGTATGCAAGTAAACATGAACTAAAATGCATGCCAAGAAATAAATTCATACATGTATGCTATTATTCTAAATAATTGCAAACATGTATGCATATAAACATGAAAATAAGCATGCTTCTGAATAACTGCATACATGTATGCGGTTATTCTACATAGCTGCATACATGTATGCAGAAATGTTAAACCTATGAAGGTATAACAATATGTGCATACATGTATGCAATTATTATGTATAACTGCATACACGTATGCAAAAATGTGTAATTGCATGTATGTATGCGGATTTTGATTTAATACATCAAAAGATGCATTTATTTCCCAATTTTTGCATACATATACGCATTTATACAGCAATTTCTTGCTAAACTACAATATATGCTTACATATATGCATATATTTGCAAATATGTGCATTGTTTGATGCATTTTACTGTTGTTTCGTTATTTTTTTGTTTTTGTTGTGTTTTTTGATGATTTTAACGTATGATTTTGATGATGATAATGAGCTTAATTTAAATATGAATTTTCGTGAATTTTTTTATTTTTTTTAATGAATTTTCGAAAAATAGGGATGTAACTTCTAATAAGTTTTGGATCGGACCTGAGCCTAAATTTCAAACTTAGCAGGGACCTGTGCCAAACGCACCCTTAAATATTATAATAATGTGTGTATATATATAAACATTTATAACCCTAGCCCTAAGGCCATACGTAACAACCCGGAAAATCTGAGCGAGTTAAAAAATTTTATTGTGGAAATTTTGATGAATTTTGAATATTTAAAATAGATTATTTTAAATAATATCAACGAAAAATTTATTTTGAATATAATTCGAGCGTATATTTATATACGTCGTCGTTAGAATATAAATATTTATTTTAAATTATAAAAGGAATTGAAAATGGCGCGGTAGTTCGATAATTCGATTTCAAAATTCAATTGAATGTACCGGGTGCAGAATAAACCGGATTTTAGCGAAACCAAAAATATTTGAATCTATTTGAGAATATATTTCCAACGAATCTGAAAAATCGAAATTTCATAGCGGGAATCAAAAGATATGTCCAGTTGAAAATTCAGAATAGTCGCTATGGAATTTCGGCCCTCGAAAATAGCCATTTTGCAAACGACCTCGGAATTCGACGAAACCACTTTTGTTGGATCCATGATGTCAAATTATTGCTAGATTCCAAATTTCGTAATTTTCGAATCAATATGTGAGCGTGGCAAAGGAAAACGCGTTTGAACAGTTTTAGTTGATTTTAATCGACTGGAAAATGGCCATTTTTCTAATGGTCTCAGAATTTGACGAAACTAGTTTTGTTAGGACCGTATCGTCAATACGAAGCTAGAAATAATTTTTCTGTAATTTTTCGAGTTCGTATGCGGCCCCGGTAAATTGAAATGTACGTTTAAAATAGAATATATAGAGTTATATTTTAAATTCAACGGAAACTGGTCGTAACGGTCGAATTGGCCTGCGATACATATCCCATTGTGTTCGGAATGGGGGTAATTGGCTAGGGACGACAGTCGGTGGGTTTGATTTCAAGTTTGAAATTAAAAGTTTCTTTTGAGAATTAATTAAATAATTAAATATATATTATTATATAATACCTTACCCTCCCTCATTCTCTCAGAAGTCAACGCACTCAAATAAATTAAAAAGGGGAGAAACCGCGATGACCCCCCTCCCGATCTCGTGACCTTGCCGCGCCGCCAGAGGACCCCGCCGCGCCTCAGTCGAGCTCCTCCTCCGCCTGAACGTCGACGCGAAGCACACCCCCCCCCCCCCACCCCCGATCTCGTGACCTCCAGCGGCCTCGACGACCTTCGCCTATCTCCCTCCGCCCTCGTTCCTCTCTTCTCCCCTAAAATGAAGACGCTCCACCCCATTCCCCCTCCGCCCCTCGCCTCTGACCGCTATTCCGACCATCCTCCAACCGCCAAGTCCTCCAACGATCAAACCAAGGTGATTTTTAAATTATAAAATCAGTTTTATACATATAGCGTAATTAAAAGATTAGATTGTTAAATGCGAAAAGGTAGGATTTTTAGTATATAGAGATTATTTTTTTATATAAGTAAAGATTCAATTTTTAGTAATATAAAAATACGATTTTTATTTGAATAAAATATGATTTTTATTTTATATAGTTGATAAAAATTCAATCTTTAGTTGAATAAAAATATGATTTTTATATTATATAGTTGATAAAAATTCAATCTTTAGTTGAATAAAAATATGATTTTTACTTAGGTAAAGTAATAAAAATATGATTTTTATATTATATAACTAGTAAAAATTTGATCTTTATATATATAGCGAAATAAAAATCTGATTTTTATTATAAATATGTTGAAATAAAAATGTGATTTTTATAGTGATGAAATAAAAATTAAATCTTTATATTTGAAAAGGCGAAATCTTTATATAGAGAATAGCGTGATAAAAATAGAATTTTTATCTATATAGTAGCGATGTAAAAATAGAATTTTTATCTATATAGTAGCGATATAAAAATAGGATTTTTATATACATAGCAACAATATAAAAATGTGATTTATATATGTAGTGGCTACGGGCAACGAAAGTGACAAAAGGCGAGAACGAAGAAGATTTATGCATATGAAGAGTCGTGGCGTTGGATTAGCTTTGGTGAGAACTTCTCACCTTTTAATTTTCTTTTTCTAGTTATATTATTATATATACTAGGATGCAGACGGTGCTTAGTAGCACCCGACACCCGTCATCCACAGACCATGGATGGCTTGTATGTTTGATTGTTGATGTGTTTTGAAAATTGATTGTGTGACGTGAAATAGAATATTTATATAGTTAAAAATATTTTATCGTTAAAAATATTGTTTTTAACGTGTGTGTGTGAATAAAAATATGTGTTTGTTGATTTGAAACCCTACACGGTTGTTGGGATGATATTTGAAGTGCACTAATCCCGATTGATTAGTTGTATGTCGATCGATTGATTGACAGGTTGTTATAAGCGTTAGATATCTATATTTGATGCTTATACAGTGTGGTGCACTTTGGATGATGATTGATTATTTATTGTTGTGATTATATACATTGTTTTATGGAATCCATATAATTGACATTATATGGTAATTGATTGGGCCTCATTCCAATTGGGAAACTAAAGAATAGAATGAAGTATATATTCATGTGTTGAATAGAATAAATAATCATGTGTTGAAAATTATCATGTGTTGAACGAAATATTTTAATAATAAAATTTACATCTTTATCATATTTAAAATCATTCTCTTACTACTTTACAGTTGGAGTCTGATTTAAAAATCAAACGATAGATACCATAATTTTATAAAATATATTAAATAACAAAAATAGTCATGTGTTGACAGTGCTCATGTGTTGAGAATATTCATGTGTTGAAAGAAATATAGATTCATGTGTTGAATAGAATAAATATTCATTTGTTGAATAGAATAACGAATTTATTGGAATATATAAAGCCGTGTTGATTAGAGATGCGCCATTTGGACGTGAACGATATTTATATCGATTATACTCGTTTTTAAAATGAATATAGAAAAGGAAACGATTTCAAAATATAACGTTTTGAAAATATTATCATTTATATAGTAATGATATGAAATATTCAATTTTGATTCGAAATTGAATATAGTGTTGAAATGGTTTTGAAAACGAATTTAAAACGATTTATAAAATACGTTTTAAAAGGAAATCAACGAAATATAATATATGTATATATTATATATATATATATATAATGGCCTGAATGGAACGCGCCGCGCTGCGGCAGTTCGTGAATTTTGACCATTGACTTCGAATTGACGTTACGGGAGATCCGACCGTCAGATTCTCCTGAAACCGGAACCGTTGGGTTCGTATCAAAAATAGCTTTCCAATGAATATTAGAAATTTGAAATCTAACGGTTGATTTGGAATTATGTCCAAATAAAATTTGGAAAAGGTCGCTATAAGTGCAGTTCGATGGCCGTTGATGGAAATCGACTGTACGGGCCTTGATAAAATTATTAAAAATATCAATAATTTGTGTAAAATCATAAGAAATGATTTGGGAAAAATTAGGCTGAAAAAGTGAATATTTGAAAAGATAAAAATTGATTTTTATAGAAATGAACTAGTTCTGAAATAGAATTAAAATCAATTTATTTTTGAAATAAATAAATTGAATTTGAAAGTGGTTTTAAAAATAATCTGAATTTCCAATATGTGAATTGGGATGGATTTGAATCGAAATTACCTTCGGAATATTTCGATGTTGGATTTCGTGATTATACAGATATTGTTATGGGAATTTGAAAGATATATTCATATCATTATTTCCAATACGATATTTGTTGGTCGTAGAATTTGAGATTGAATATAAGCCGATATATTTTCTATTCAGAGCCTTGTATTTAATATCAAATGTGTTTTGGGTTTATCGTGAATCGTGTTTTAGATGACATTGGTTCTTTAACCCAGTTAAAGGTAGGATATTGATTTTTGAAAGGATTAAAACTAAGTGGAGTTTTAATGAATCTTTAATTAGATTGAAATATGAATTGATAATTTAAATTATCAAATCTGAAATGTGATCGAGAATGGAGTACCACCAGGTTTGCAGCAAAGCGATAGTTAAATCTTTAATTAGATTTGAACGTGAAATGGTAATTAATATTTACCGATAACACCGTGGTGTTAGATGTGGAGTACTACCAGTTTTGCTCCATGGGATATATAGGTTGGGATTGGGATATAAAATAAATAATTACTTCGGTGTGGTTCGCTAATCCCGACTAGTTTGGAAAACCATAATATGGTTTGAAATGATATCCAAAGGAAGAATAAATTTAGAAGAATTTATCTTTGATAAAATTAATGGGAACCTTTCCCTAAGAATGTGATTTTGTGAATAAAAGAATATTCTGAATCGGAATGAGGCGTTTGTTGTGCTTGTGTAACATTTGTTTATTATATACGTGGGTTATTCAGAAAGGCCGGGTTTCTACCCATTCTGAATAACCGATTCGACGATATGTCGAAGATGAAGACGGTGGTTGAAGACCGGAAGTCTTCACATCGTTTTGGTGATTACTGATGATCTCAATTGGGTTGTACACCCAAGAGGAAAGAAACAGTTGGTGATCGTCCAGACGTACTTGGAGATCGATGGATATGCGAGGAAAGTGCCTCCGGTTTCGTTCAGACCCAGAACGAACGTGTAAATGGACTGTGTGTCTGACATTGGATTTTATTCTGTGTTGATTGATCTCTATTAAATATACATCTATTTGGCGGCGGAGAATTTATTCTCTTGCTTAACGCCCTTTCTGAGACGTACGAGCTCAGAGGTTGTATATCGATGGACCTCAGTCGCATGGAGTGAATTGCCAGTGTGGAACGCGTAAGTGGCAATTGATCAAGGCCTCTGTTGAAAAGCAAAGTCTTGTGGTTGATGATCAAAGCACGGCCTGTGTGGTGTAGCTTTGTGTATAACGTGAATTCGCGAGCCTCACACCTCGGTATGAGTCAAAAACGGGATAGTGACTGCAGGGAGAGCACGACGTTTCTTTCTAGCTATGGGTGGTGTCGGTGCTTAAACTGGCCGACATTTATATACTTTTCACCTGTGTGGTTGTTGGATACAAGGCGCCTCGGATATAGGTCTGTTAGGACTGGGAAACGTGTGTTCAGTAATAATTAATCCTCAAAAGTAAGAGAGGATCGGCCCTGAAGATCCAAGGATCATAGTGGGGTCCTGAGACATTTGCTAGAGTGTCTCGAATAAGAGAGGAGCTTGCCCCTTGCCTCGACTCATGACGGAAATCCAATTTCCAATACGTGTATTGCGGTTTTATTTGTAGAACCTAGTATGGCGACATAGTAGATGGTAGCTATGCCGCCTATGATTGATATTTATGATTGAAGTTGTTTTTACACTATACACTTATAGTAATATTAAAATAATGTGTTTTAAACGTATCAAGCATGCTTTGGCTATTATAAGGGAAAACCCTATCCTCCGGCTTGCGTTGCATTGTGTGATGGGACCTGGGTCTTATAATAGCTTCATTTTTCTTTATTTAGCATTGCGCTGTTTGCTTTAAGCACCGGTATTCTTGGGAGGAAACCCGTTCCGTGTTATACGGCGTGGTCCCTTGATTTACCGAACTTTAAAATAAAGATTAATAACTGTTTTAGTTCTCACACCAGTCACATGACTGACCTGGAGTTTATTGTTTCAACCTAAACTCTGGGTGCCCCTATTTTCCACACGGGCATCTAGTAGTTTTGGTTTTGCAGATTTATATTCATAGGATCCTGATTTACAGCTGGAACGATACTCGGAAAGCTGTGTATCCGTGTATTACTTCTAGTTGTGTTTTGTATTATTTTCCGCTGCTATGTAATTTATTGTAATCTCTTATATTTGTCGAATGTGTAATATTCATTTATACTCTGTATATTCTTGTATCTGATGGAATTGTTGTAATAAACAATGAAATGTTCTTCTGTTTGCGTTCCGATGTGTGTTGTTCTCATCTCAATCCGGGCTTTCCTTACCGGGGAAGTTCGGGTCGTTATAGAGTGGTATCAGAGCTTTGGTTTACAGAGCTCAAGAACAAGACACATTAGAACCGAACGAAAGAATTCATCAGATATTGGATTAGTAATATCGAATTAGAATGACTCGTTAGAGATGGGATCAGTAGTATCCTAGAACGAGTGTTAAGAGTATGTTTTTCAAATGAAAACAATTTTGTTTTGAAATTTAAATCGTTTTATACGTATTTGAATAATTTATTTATATTGATTTGGAGAATCAAGTATATAAAGGTTTTGCATATACACGTCATGAACGTATATTCGAAGTTTTACTATACTGGATAGATATAGAATCACACTCTAGTCGCCCGGTGACAATTCTGGTGATGTCGCGACATCATCAATCTTTGTGTTCGGGTTTTGAAGGATTGATATCTATATATTTCCATTAGACTAGTGTGAGAACCAAAACTAGATAAGATTATTTATTGTGATTTGGCATCAAAAACATGATTTTATGTATATATATCAAATTATGAATTTGAAACGATAATCCACTAATTGATTGATGGTTGTGTTGTTTGTCTATTTGTTTGATATTTTGAACCATTTAGCCTAATAGAATCAAATACTGAATTGTATTGAAAATTGGTCGCATTTTCTTGCATATACATGTACTTACATTGAACGTGTCATAGCAAGGAAGCTAGAGCAGAAGAATAAAATTGTTTGCCCGACAAATAGGTACATGTTTACCATAATTTACTGTTTTGTTTGGGTGATGATGATTTTATGAGCCGATTGGCTAGCCGCTTGGCTTTTTCTTTTTCTTTTGAGTTGAAGAAGGCCATGGGAGGCTATATGAAATATCCATAAGTCCCCGGTGCAGGGGAGGTTACGGCGAAATTTTTCGGAAATTTAGGGTGTTAACCAAATTTTTGAAAAATTTGAAAAGTTCTTAGAAACTGAAAATTTGAAGAACTTAAGCCGTAACGAAAATAATGGAAGTTGAGTTGATTAGTTAAACAACTTTCGGCTTCGTTCCTTTTCGGGGATGAAAAGTTTTAAGTGGGGGAGAATGTAACAACTCGGAAAATCTGAGCCAGTTTAATTTTTTTATTGTGGCAATTTTGATGAATTTTGAATATTTAAAATAGATTATTTTAAATAATATCGACGAAAAATTTATTTTGAATATAATTCGAGCGTATATTTATATACGTCGTCGTTAGAATATAAATATTTATTTTTAATTATAAAAGGAATTGAAAATGACGCGATAGTTCGATAATTTGATTTCAAAACTCAATTGAATGTACCGGGTGCATAATAAACCGGATTTTAGCAAAACAAAAAATATTTGAATCTATATGAGAATATCTTTCCAACGAATCAGAAAAATCGAAATTTCATAGCGGGAATCAAAAGATATGTCTAGTTGAAAATTCAGAATAGTCGCTATGGAATTTCGGCCCTCGAAAATAGCCATTTTGCAAACGACCTCGGAATTCGACGAAACCACTTTTGTTGGATCCGTGATGTCAAATAATTGCTAGATTCCAAATTTCGTAATTTTTCAATTCAATATGTGAGCGTGGCAAAGGAAAACGCGTTTGACCAATTTCAGTTGATTTTAATCGACTGGAAAATGGCCATTTTTCTAACGATCTCAGAATTTGACGAAACTAGTTTTGTTAGGACCGTATTGTCAATACGAAGCTAGAAATAATTTTACTGTAATTTTTCGAGTTCGTATGTGGCCCCGGTAAATTGAAATGTACGTTTAAAATAGAATATATAAAGTTATATTTTAAATTCAATGGAAACTGATCGTAACTGTCGAATTGGCCTGCGATACATATCCCATTGTGTTCGGAATGGGGGTAATTGGCTAGGGACGACAGTCGGTGGGTTTGATTTCGAGTTCGAAATTAAAAGTTGCTTTTGAGAATTAATTAAATAATTAAATATATATTATTATATAATACCTTACCCTCCCTCATTCTCTCAGAAGTCAACGCACTCAAATAAATTAAAAAGGGGAGAAACCGCGATGACCCCCCCCCGATCTCGTGACCTTGTCGCGCTGCCAGAGGACCCCGCCGCGCCTCAGTCGAGCTCCTCCTCCGCCTGAACGTCGACGCGAAGCACACCCATCCCCCCCCCCACATCTCGTGACCTCCAACGGCCTCGACGACCTTCCCCCATCTCCCTCCGCCCTCGTTCCTCTCTCCTCCCCTGAAATGAAGACGCGCCACCCCTTTTCCCCTCCGCCCCTCGCCTCTGACCGCTATTCCGACCCTCCTCCAGCCGCCAAGTCCTCCAACGATCAAACCAAGGTGATTTTTAAATTATAAAATCAGTTTTATACGTATAGCGTAATTAAAAAATTAGACTGGCTAATGCGAAAAGGTAGGATTTTTAGTATATAGAGATTATATTTTTATATAAGTAAAGATTCAATGGTTAGAATTAAAAAGATTCGATTTTTAGTAGTATAAAAATACGATCTTTAGTTGAATAAAAATATGATTTTTATATTATACAGTTGATAAAAATTCAATCTTTAGTTGAATAAAAATATGATTTTTATATTATATAGTTGATAAAAATTCAATCTTTAGTTGAATAAAAATATGATTTTTACTTAGGTAAAGTAATAAAAATATGATTTTTATATTATATAACTATTAAAATTTTGATCTTTATATATATAGCGAAATAAAAATCTGATTTTTATTATAAATATGTTGAAATAAAAATGTGATTTTTATAGTGATGAAATAAAAATTAAATCTTTATATTTGAAAAGGCGAAATCTTTATATAGAGAATAGCGTGATAAAAATAGAATTTTTATCTATATAGTAGCGATGTAAAAATAGAATTTTTATCTATATAGTAGCGATAAAAAAATAGGATTTTTATATACATAGCAACAATATAAAAATGTGATTTTTATATATGTAGTGGCCACGGCCAACGAAAGTGACAAAAGGTGAGAACAAAGAAGATTTCTGCATATGAAGAGTCGTGGCGTCGGATTAGCTTTGGTGAGAACTTCTCACCTTTTAATTTTCTTTTTCTAGTTATATTATTATATATACTAGGATGCAGACGGTGCTTAGTAGCACCCGACACCCGTCATCCACAGACCATGGATGGCTTGTATGTTTGATTGTTGATGTGTTTTGAAAATTGATTGTGTGACGTGAAATAGAATATTTATATAGTTAAAAATATTTTATCGTTAAAAATATTATTTTTAACATGTGTGTGTGAATGAAAATATGTGTTTGTTGATTTTAAACCCCACACGGGTGTTGGGATGATATTTGAAGTCCACTCATCCCGATTGATTAGTTGTATGTCGATCGATTGATTGACAGACTGTTATAAGTGTTAGATATCTATATTTGATGCTTATACAGTGTGGTGCACTTTGGATGATGATTGATTATTTATTGTTGTGATTATATACATGTGTTGTATGGAATCCGTATGATTGACATTATATGGTAATTGATTGGGCCTCATTCCAGTTGGGAAAATAAAAATAGAATGAAGTATATATTCATGTGTTGAATAGAATAAATAATCATGTGTTGAAAATTATCATGTGTTGAACGAAATATTTTAATAATAAAATTTACATCTTTATCATATCTAAAATCATTCTCTTACTACTTTACAGTTGGAGTCTGATTTAAAAATAAAACGATAGATACCATAATTTTATAAAATATATTAAATAACAAAAATAGTCATGTGTTGATAGTGCTCATGTGTTGAGAATATTCATGTGTTGAAAGAAATATAGATTCATGTGTTGAATAGAATAAATATTCATTTGTTGAATAGAATAACGAATTTATTGGAATATATAAAGCCGTGTTGATTAGAGATGCGCCATTTGGACGTGAACGATATTTATATCGATTATATTCGTTTTTAAAATGAATATAGAAAAGGAAATGATTTCAAAATATAATGTTTTGAAAATATTATCATTTATATAGTAATGATATGAAATATTCAATTTTGATTTGAAATTGAATATAGTGTTGAAATGGTTTTGAAAACGAATTTAAAACGATTTATAAAATAAGTTTTAAAAGGAAATCGACGATATATATATATATATATATATATATATATATATATATATATATATATATATATATATATATAATGGCCTGAATAGAACGCGCCGCGCTGCAGCAGTTCGTGAATTTCGACCATTGACTTCGAATTGACGTTACGGGAGATCCGACGGTCGGATTCTCCTGAAACCGGAACCGTTGGGTTTGTATCGAAAATAACTTTCCAATGAATATTAGAAATTTGAAATCTAATGGTTGGATTTGGAATTATGTCCAAATCAAATTTGGAAAAGGTACCTATAAGTGCAGTTCGATGGCCGGTTATGGAAATCGATTGTACGGGCCTTGATAAAATTATTAAAAATATCAATAATTTGTGTAAAATCATAAGAAATGATTTGGGAAAAATTGGGCTGAAAAAGTGAATATTTGAAAAGATAAAAATAGATTTTTATCGAAATGAACTAGTTCTGAACTAGAATTAAAATCAATTTATTTTTGAAATAAATAAATTGAATTTGAAAGTGGTTTTAAAAATAATCAGAATTTCCAATATGTGAATTGGGATGGATTTGAATCGAAATTACCTTCGGAATATTTCGATGTTGGATTTCGTGATTATACAGATATTGTTATGGGAATTTGAAAGATATATTCATATCGTTATTTCCAATACGATATTTGTTGGTCGTAGAATTTGAGATTGAATATAAGTCGATATATTTTCTATTCAGAGCCATGTATTTAATATCAAATGTGTTTTGGGTTTTTCGTGAATCGTGTTTTAGATGACATTGGTTCTTTAACCCAGTTAAAGGTGGGATATTGATTTTTGAAAGGATTAAAACTAAGTGGAGTTTTAATGAATCTTTAATTAGATTGAAATGTGAATTGATAATTTAAATTATCAAATCTGAAATGTGATCAAGAATGGAGTACCAACAGTTTTGCTCCAAAGCGATAGTTAAATCTTTAATTAGATTTGAACGTGAAATGGTAATTAATATTTACCGATAACACCGTGGTGTTAGATATGGAGTGCTACTAGTTTTTCTCGATGGGATATATAGGTTGGGATTGGGAAATAAAATAAATAATTACTTTGGTGTGGTTCGCTAATCCCGACTAGTTTGGAAAACCATAATATGGTTTGAAATGATATCCAAAGGAAGATTAAAGAATAAATTTAGAAGAATTTATCTTTGATAAAATTAATGGGAACCTTTCCCTAAGAATGTGATTTTGTGAATAAAAGAATATTCTGAATTGGAATAAGGCGTTTGTTGTGCTTGTGTAACATTTGTTTATTATATACGTAGGTTATTCAGAAAGGCCGGGTTTCTACCCATTCTGAATAACCGATTCGACGATATATCGAAGATGAAGACGGTGGTTGAGGATCGGAAGTCGTCACATCGTTTGGGTGATTACTGATGATCTCGATTGGGTTGTACACCCAAGAGGAGAGAAACAGTTGGTGATCGTCCAGACGTACATGGAGATCGATGGATATGCGAGGAAAGTGCCTCCGGTTTTGTTCAGACCTAGAACGAACTTGTAAATGAACTGTGTGTCTGACATTGGATTTTATTCTGTGTTGATTGATCCCTATTAAATATACATCTGTTTGGCGGCGGAGAATTTATTCTCTTTCTTAACGCCCTTCTTTGAGACGTGCGAGCTCAGAGGTTGTATATCGATGGACACCAGTCGCATGGAGTGAATTGCCAGTGTGGCACGCGTAAGTGGCAATTGATCAAGGCCTCTGTTGAAAAGCAAAGTCTTGTGGTTGATGATCAAAGCACGGCCTGTGTGGCGTAGCTTTGTGTATAACGTGAATTCGCGAGCCTCACACCTCGGTATGAGTCAAAAACGGGATAGTGACTACAGGGAGAGCACGACGTTTCTTTCTAGCTATGGGTGGCGTCGGTGCTTAAACTGGCCGACATTTATATACTTTTTGCCTGTGTGGTTGTTGGTTATGAGGCGCCTCGGATATAGGTCTGTTAGGACCGGGAAACGTGTGTTTAGGAATAATTAATCCTCAAAAGTAAGAGAGGACCGGCCCTGAAGATCCAAGGATCATAGTGGGGTCCTGAGACATTTGCTAGAGTGTCTCGAATCGGAGAGGAGCTTGCCCCTTGCCTCGACTCATGACGGAAATCCAATTTCCAATACGTGTATTGCGGTTTTATTTGAAGAACCTAGTATGGCAACATAGTAGATGGTAGTTATGCCGCCTATGATTGATATTTATGATTGAAATTGTTTTGACATTATACACTTATAGTAATATCAAAATAATGTGTTTTAATCGTATCAAGCATGCTTTGGCTATTATAAGGGAAAACCTTATCCTCCGGCTTGCATTGCATTGTGTGATGGGACCTGGGTCTTATAATAGCTTCATTTTTCTTTATTTAGCATTGCGCTGTTTGCTTTAAGCACTGGTATTCTTAGGAGGAAATCCGTTCCGTGTTATACGGCGTGGTCCCTTGATTTAGCGAACTTTAAAATAAAGATTAATAACTGTTTTAGTTCTAACACCAGTCACATGACTCACCTGGAGTTTATTGTTTCAACCTAAACGCTGGGTGCCCCTATTTTCCACACGGGCAGCTAGTAGTTTTGGTTTTGCAGATTTATATTCACAGGATCCTGATTTACAGCTGGAACGATACTCGGAAAGCTCTGTTCCGTGTATTACTTCTAGTTGTGTTTTGTATTATTTTCCGCTGCTATGTAATTTATTGTAATCTCTGATATTTGTCGAATGTATAATATTCATTTATACTCTGTATATTCTTGTATCTGATGGAATTGTTGTAATAAACAATGAAATGTTCTTCTGTTTGCGTTCCGATGTGTGTTGTTCTCATCTTAATCCGGGCTTTCCTTACCGGGGAAGTTCGGGTCGTTATACCGTAATTCTGAGCAACCGCCATTTTAAATTAAATGGCCACCGAGCTCTAGTTCTCATTCCTTAAAATCGATCAATCCACAACGAATTAGCTTGTGATTTATGGACAAAATTTGTTGAGGCTTGAGAGATCTTCATTTTTGTACAGGGTTGATCATTTTTAATTGTGTATTTTGTTCGAATTTTGTGTTCGAAGTACTGCCATTCGAACGAGATTTTAAGGTGTAGGAAGCTTGCAAGTTGACCCGCATTCAAGGTAGTGGAGTAGCGGAGCAAGGCGCATCTGGTAGGGGTTGGCGATCAGGGACTGGCGACCTGTAGAGCACGTGCACGAAGAGAGAGAGATGCAAGGGGTTTGTTCGACATTTGCCTATATAAGTTAACGGGGAAGAAAGGGGGGAAAATAATTAGAGGTTTTAATTATAACATAATATTTAGTTAATTACTAGTTTAATTATTCAAAGTTTAAACTGTCATAACTCGTTCAAACCAAAACAAAATTCGGCGATTTCAGAACCGTTGGAATTGTGACAACTAACACTACGCTGCAGAACTGACTGGAATGAAATTGGAGCTAGTTGAGATTTTTGGTTAAATTAAATATCTAGTTTAGTTTGAATAAAATAATTGTTATTTACCGATTTCGAATCGATCAAGGTGTGAACCCCTCACTCAACTATTTTTTTATGTTATTATATTCTTATCTGAATATATTTTGATCGCCTGTGAGAACACTGAATTTAATTTATTTAATCATCACAAATTTATTATACGGTATATGGTAGCTCACTTCACTTGTTGTTTGAAAACCAGATGGATGACTGATTGATTATGTTATTATATTCATATCTAAATATGTATCGATTTCCTGTATTTGAATGTATAATTCGTGGTTGATGGATGATTTATTTTACAGTTTTATTATTGATATTATTTAACTATGAATATAAGCGTTCACGATGGAAACGCTTATACTGTAATTATTGGTTGATGGATGGTAGTTGTTGTGGATGTGTTTTCACCGTTAACACAAAATTTATTCCATGAATATGGAAATTGGAAGTTTATTGAATTTCAATCTTTTGGATATTTAAATGAATATTATATTCATTCAAGTGAAATTTGATAGAAAATTGGAAATGGAATTTTCAAATCCAAACTGATTTAAAAATGAAGTTGTTATAATTTCAAACAACTACTGAATTGATTAAATTGGAATTGAAAGAAATTTGGATTAAAGATGACTTGTTTTTAATTCAAATGAGATTTTGAATAGTAGTTTCAAAATGTTAAATGAAGTTAAGTTTGGAAACAATGTTTTAAACTCGAACAGATTTTTCCATTGTTCTTATTTATTTCTATCACTACCGTTAGAAAGATTTAAATTTCATAATATTTTATTTTGAAAAAAAATATTATTACTATTATTGTTATTTTTTTTTGCAAGGCAAGCCGAATTATTAAAAAACGAAAGAAACAGGTGCTTTGCACATGCGTAGAGCAACTATTGGGTTTGAAGTGTCCAGTCACACTCTAGTACCAAAATAACAAAATATTACAACAACATCAAAGTTCAGCTCAAGAGGAATCCTCCTCATAGAAAGTACTCGTAAATGGAGTCATAATCGCAATGTGATGAGCAAATCGTCTTACCAAATCCTCCACATATCCTGAATTTGATATTGAATATATGCCGATATATTTTCTATTCAGAGCCTTGTATTTAATATCAAGTGGGATTTTGGGTTCGTCTTGAATGGTGTCTTAAATAACACTGTTCTTGAACCCAGTTTAGAAAAGAATAAATATTTTAATTAATATTTAGTGAAATTGTCCAATTAATTAGTATTTAATTGGAATTGGAATTGAGTTTAAATTGGTTTTTGGGGTTTATCATGAGCGGTGTTTTGAATAACACCTATTCTTTAACCCGATTAACAATGGGAAGTGATTTTTGGTTTATCGTGAAACGTATTTTAGATGACATTGGTTCTTTAACCCAGTTAAAGAGAGGATATTGATTTTTGGGAAGATTAAAACTAAGTAGAGTTTTAATAAATCTTTAATTAGATTGAAATGATCGAGAATGGAGTATCACCAGTTTTCCTCCAAAGCCATAGTTAAATCTTTAATTAGATTTGAACGTGAAATGGTAATTAATATTTACTGATAACACCGTGGTGTTAGATATGGAGTATTACCAGTTTCGCTCCATGGGATGAATAGGTTGGGATTGGGAAATAAAATAAATAATTACTTCGGTGTGGTTCGCTAATCCCGACTAGTTTGGAAAACCATGATATGGTTTGAAATGATATCCAAAGGAAGATTAAAGAATAAATTTAGTTGAATTTATCTTTGATAAAATTAATGGGAACCTTTCCCTAAGAATGAGAAAATTTGAATAAAAGAATATTCTGAATTGGAATGAGGCGTATGTTGGGTTTATGTAACACTTGTTTATTATATACGCGGGTTATTCGGAAAGGTCGGGTTTATACCCATTCTGAAAAACCGATTTGACAATAAGTCGAAGATGAAGACGGTGGTTGAAGACCGGAAGACTTCACATCGTTTGGGTGATTACTGATGATCTTGATTGGGCCGTACACCCAAGAGGAGGGAATCAGTCGGTGATCGTCCAGACGTACTTGGAGATCGATGGATATGCGAGCAAAGTGCCTCCGGTTTCGTTCAGACCCAGAACGAACTTGTAAATGGACTGTGTGTCTGACATTGGATTTTATTCTATGTTGATTGATCTCTATTAAATATACATCTGTTTGGCTGCGGAGAATTTATTCTCTTGCTTAACGCCCTTCTCTAAGACGTACGAGATCAGAGGTTGTATATCGATGGACATCAGTCGCATGGAGTGAATTGCCTGTGTGGCACGCCTAAGTGGCAAATGATCAAGGCTTCTGTTGAAAAGCAAAGTCTTGTGGTTGATGATCAAAGCAAGGCCTTTGTGGCATAGCTTTGTGTAACCTCCCAGATTTTCGGTCATTTAAAGTGGAACATTTAAATGTGTTTATTTATTTTATTGAATATATAATAGATTTTATATCGAAATTGTTTATAAAATAGAGTTCGAATGTATATAATTTATAATATAATTAAAACGAGCTCAAAACGACGCTGCAGTTCGAAATATTGAATTTCGAACTTCAATTGAATATACAGGGTCCGATATAAATCGGATTTCGGTGAAACGAGAACCGTTTGAATCTATGTGTTTTTATTTTTCTGATGGAAGTGAAAAATCAAGATCTCATCGTATAGATTGTAAGTTATGTCCAATTTAAATTTTCAAATAGTCGCTATAGAATCGTTCACCGACCGTAATAGTTTATTTGAAATAACTTTATACGGGATTCGAATTTAGACAAGGTTCTTTTGAGACGTAGTGTTAATTTAATTTTTTGAATTTTACTGTAATTTTTAATTAATTAAATGTGCAACTTTTTATTTGGAGTATTTTGCACCCTATATCAGCATTTTGAGGTTTCACAGTATAGGTTAATCTACCGATATTATGATATTTTTGGGATCGTGGGGTGTTGCTGATCACAAAGATATTTTTATTTCTGTCCTTAGTCTTTTTTAGATGAATGGAATTTTACGTAATGAACACCGTATAAAATCTAACCCAATATCTTGCGCAATCTGTACACATAAAGCTATATCAAATCTTGCGCACAGTATGCCGGATAAAGCCTATAAGAAATCTGTCTAAAAATCTCAGCGCATCGTCTTATCCTATCTCATTCTATCAATGTGCATATGGGTAAATCTTAATGTATCAGTTTTAAAGGTCTCGACCAAGTGCAAATTTTGACTAAAAGCTTCAGAGGAAATCTTGGCACATGCTCTACGGATCTTAATTCGACATTTGGAATAGAGCCATTTGACCGTATGATAATTTATACTATAAGAATAAAAGGGTATATGTCATCTTCTGAGCTACAGACAAAATCTGGGAAAACTCTGTATTCAAATATTTGGGGTTGTCCTAATCTTCAGAACACCGACTTTAATTGAAAGGCCATGCCTGACTCTATACGCCCTTACCTTTCTGACACTCGCATGTTCATATTTTTATTTTTATTTAAACTTTTACTAACTTCATTTTTCTAGTATACCTGCTTTATAATTAGGACACCGTTAACGCTATGGGCATGCAAAAAGGAAAATAAGCAAAGCTTTTTCATTTCCTTCCTCTCCATGGCAAACAAACACTACACCAGAAAATGCCTTTAGCAGCGTTTAAAAAACGCTACCAAAGCCTTTAGCATCGTTTCAGAGAATGATACTACAGGTCTCGCAACTAAAAGTCTGTTTTTTCTGTTGCGTTTCCATAAACGCTGCCAAACTAAAGCAACCAAAAAAAATTCTGCAGCGTTTAAAAAATCAAACCAAAACTTACATTTTTTTGGTTGCGTTTTTGATTGGTTCATTTCTTTGATTTTCTGTAGCGTTTATTTTATGTAACTAAAATTTTTTTGTTGCATTTATTTTATGTCACTATAAATTCAGATAATAATTTATGTTTGTTTCAGTAGCATTTCAAAAACGCTGCTGAAATGTATTAATTGTTTTGTAGCATTTTTTAAATGCTATTATATACTGTCAATGGCTTACATTGTTTCCAGTAACCAGCTTTGTAATAGTATTGCCAAAATCGGCAACAATCATTTAATTATCATATTCAAACCAACAATGAACCAATCATAAAGTCAACATATTCAAATAATTGATAACTCGTTAATTACATAAGTACTATCCATACCATTTACATAATAGTTGTTTGACAAAATGAACAAGTTCACATACCACAAGCATTCCCAAAGAGTTTTACTTAAGTACCGACTAATATCATAATACATATAACAATTTAAGTCACGTCCATTGTTGATGATGGTCTTTACTCCGGAAAAGCTAATTACCTGTAAACACATTCAAAAAATCATCAATAAGTATTTGTCATGAATTATCAAATAACATTCAAATAACATTCGGACGATATTGTACTTTATGACGATATATATGGTGCATTTAAAATATGGTGTTCCCATGTGTTCCTATGCAATCGTGTACAAAACACCAAATAAGATAATCAACAAATAAAACAGGTACAGTTGCTTGAAGCTCAAAACAACAACTTGTATCAACTGCTGTTTTAAGGCTATAAATATTCTTTTTTGCAATTCAAACTTCACGAGAATTATTCAGTACAATTCATTCATCTCTTTATCTCTCTATTTTCTTTCTCTCAACATGGCTGCAGGCCATGCGGTATGATGCCTACATCATACAGTCAAATTTATTACATGCATGTCTGGCCATGCTGTACAAATTATACCAATGTTCAGTCTTCTTTTATACTATGCTTGAAGTCATACCTCATGCCGTCATGCGTACAAATTTGCAACTACCATCATCTTTTCTGCGTTTTTCTTTTTATGCCGATTATCATCTATTTTTGATTGATTTATCACATAAGCTGCCTGCATGTATATAGTTCGAATCCAACTGTTGTGTGGGATATGAATCTAATTTGGTTGTCATACACAGTCCCCATAAGACCCTACTGTCAAGTCTATTCTCGAACCACTACGATTCCCAAAGAGTGATGGTATAATGACTAAAAAAGGGAATGTAGACATATGAGTGAATAATTACCCATTTGAAGGTTCTGAGTACCTAACAAGAATCATAAAACATGGCTAAGAGGCTATGAGTTTTGGCTCAAATATTTATTTGACAATTCCAAGGACCAAACATGAATCCAAATAACGCCAGCTAGGACAATACATGCCTCTTTCGGCCGATATAAAGTCCACATTTCATATTACAGTACGGATATTATTGTATTTATGTAGATAACAGGTGGAATTCACGGCCTTATCTGCCTGTTATAAATGAAATTTACTAGCTTGAAGATAAAAACTAGGAATGACTATCACAACATAGTTAAAAATAACACTAACAGCAACGATACTTTCATTACTGATGACCAGCATGAAAAAAGGACACAAACCCAAACAGCTTAACCATAAAAGGGAAGAACTCTCTCTACCCCAAGGCATAAACAATGCCTGCACATAGATTTTGGGGGCATGAGAATTCAGCCGCAGTCAAAACAAATCCCAAAAGAAACGAATACTCAAGCAGCGGAACTGATCTTGTCTATCAAATTTTCCACAGCATTCTTGGACTCTTTGAGTAACTCAATACTCTTCTTCAGCCTTTCTCACTTTCCTGCAGTCATGGGTGATTCTTCCAGCATCCTTTCGATACCAGTCATTCTAGAACCAACGACTTCATTCACCAGCTCCATTTCAAGCTCCTCCTCCACTAACATCTTCAAACTATGCAAAATATGCATTAGTGATGCAGATCTAATGACGCAGGATTGCAGCCAACGCATTAGTGACGGTCCCAGATCAAGAGATCTCATGCATTAGTGACGGTCAACGCATTAGTGATGCAGGATCTGCTTTGTCAAATCTTGTAGAAATATGAGTGAGGGTATAATGACTAAAATGCTGTACAAATCAAGGGGCAATTTAGTTTGATTGTTCAGACTATTCCGGCTCTGTCTCATGTATTATCCTGTTTCTGGTGAATCAGAATTGCGGTCAACGCATTAGTGACGCAGGATCAAGAGATCTGATGATGTATTTGTCGGTGAATTCTCGAAGTTCGAGCTTTCGGCAGCAGTGGCTATGTTTATTTACAGCCTCTTCAACTTTTTCGCAACTTAGGTCCTTTACCTCTTCCATTAATTTTCTCTGTAGTCGTACTATTTGATATTATCCGCTTTCAGATTTGGTTTGATAAAATATTCTTTGGTTTTGATCTAGCCTGGTTTGAACTAAGATCACATACGCAAACCATTTTTTATAAATTTTAATTAGTTAATTAAATTTTATCTTTACTTTAGAAGTTTAGAAGTATGTAAAACCAAGTGTTCCTGAGTAAGTTTACAAGATTTGAACGCACAACATTAAACAATTGTGATTCTAGCAGTTGCACATCTGTAAAGCAATCCTAACTTAAATTCAAACTTATTTTCAAATTCCACCAAAACAGACCCATCCTTTCACTTGCCTGTGCACCACAACTACAAACAAAAAACTTCAAACGGTTCACTCCACAATTACAAATCCAAACAATCCGAAAACACCTGACTGCCTCGTCCCCAACACATACACTACAAAAACCTTCACTTCTCTTACACACACTCCCACACTTCCTATCTCTAATACCACCTTCACATTACCAATTCCATCCATCTTCACATTACCATCACTGCTCAAGAACATCGATAGCAATCCTCGGCATCAACTCTGCAACCTTCTACAGCCAACACAAACTTGTCTAATATTTTTTTCATGAATTTTATTGTGTTATCGATCATCACAATAGTTGATGTCGATCTAATTATCTGCATTAAATTAAAAAAATACAATGACAGCATTTTACATCATTTGTCTTCATTTCCTACCTCTCAATTACGTGGTGATTGCATTAATTTTTATCACGTGATACGGTAGAGTGAACTTTCTCGATAGTTACCATATTCAGATGTTTTTCTTCTACCAATCGTAAATTCATCCACTACTAAAATTTCCACACGATTATGTTTTGGAACCAGATATTTGAGCAAACAAACATGTACTTTATTTTCTTCAAAATTATCAAAAACGCAAACAACTCATCAATAAAAAATGTCTATAGAATAGCTCTGTGTGCATAGCACGAGTTTCTTCTTATATCGTTTTCCACCTTTAATTTGTTCGTTGACCTTTAATATATTAGTATTTATTCATTTTTATACTGTTTGTTGGGTATATTTGTTCATACCCAACAAAACACTATAGGTGAAGTTCAAACTGAGCAAGCTCAGTTTTACAATTGAGTTCAGCTCGGTTTAAAATAAATTGAAGCTTAGTTTAAACTAAGCTTAAGCTGGTTATATTACTGAAATGAAGCTCAACTTTTATACTTGGCTGAAGCTCAATTTCATAGCTAAGCTGAGGTTCAGGTTTAAATTGATCTTTGATTATGGATTCACAAGTATATTCCACTTAAAGCATATAGACAACCAGCGGATACTATGATTAAAGACACGAACAAAATGAATAAAGTGGCTAGATCGATTCCCGCAAGAACAATTTGATTTAACTATTGCTTCGCTTTTGACAATGGTGCATTATTTGGTGGGTATAAGATGAGCTTATTTGGTAAAGACAGAGGGATGTTTGCTCAATAGATCGATTTTATTCGTTTATGGGGCATATAATTTCTCAAGGATATGTATTTTGTCCTAGTGAGGAAAGAAAGATATTTTTTTCCGAGACTTCATATTTTTTTGGAACAGAATTCCAATTTAGAGAAATTAATTAATGGTAGCAAGTATTCCTTCACAACCGCACAGTTATCCCCTCTTGCTCACCCTCCTGCTTACTGCTCCATCATTTTCTTCACAACCGCACAGTTATCCATAGTATTCCTTCACAACCACAGTATTCATAGCAAATGTTTTATATACATGTACACATTTGCATATAAACTTACGACTACCAAATTTTCTGACAAGAGCAGTCTTTCCGGGATACCAACTATTATGTACTATAAAACAAATGCATTAATAACTTATGGTTTAAAACATAAATTTGGATTTGATTTTTCATCTTTGTTTTAAAACTGTTGTAAAATTAATTTTCTCATCGTCGTTATTTCACGAGTTGATTCTACTTTTAGCAGTTAACAAATTTAATCATTAACTTAATTAGTGTTGACTTCGGCTCACATGGATCTAGGTCTGTCTAGAATTTCTAACACCAACAACTTATTTGTGCTAGGCTGCTAACATTATAGTCGGCTCAACACAGTAATATATCTAACATGATAAAAGGTGCAAAAAGGATATTAATCAGTTTTTCAGAGCATTTCTTGAAGCTATTCGCTATGACTTTGTACAAATAACGTCCTTTGTTATATATTTTTTTGGTACAACCTATTCAGTTTAACATATTGTTTAATATGGTCAAACTAGAATAAATACTTACTTGAACTTGATTCCCCAATGACACATGACGTCTGCCAATCTACGGTAGTTCCAAAAGCATCTTCCATGTATGTACACTCCGATGTAGGTCTCCATAGTAATGCGTCGTTAACTCGCACAAAGTCTACCCAAACTTTTACCGCATCATCTCCTAAAGGAACACAGTGAACCGTTGATGCCGGATCAGTTGAAGCGATAGTTCCTTCGGCCACTACTCGTCTCGTTTCAGCCACATCAAGCAACTTGCATTTATTATTTGCTACCAGAATTGAGCTTTTCTGGATAAGTAAACCAAAGTAACATTTTTTTACAAAATAGAGCAGTCAAAATATTATGTAATCACCTAGAAGAATATTATGTTTAGCTTACAAATTACTCATATAGTCTGTTATAATTAGTTATGAAAACAGAAATGAAGCATTTACAACTTGCTCTTACAGTCTGTATAAGTGTGTTGTGATCTATTTTAAATTCATATTTATTGTTATATTCGTGAATATTTAGATGGATGCACGTAGAGGTTAAGCATACATTACCACATTCTTGTCAACGTTGGTATACTAAGCATGTGCTAATGTGTTAAGCATGAGATCAATTTTTTTTTTTTGAAAAATGAGTGTATGTACATAATGGAGTACTCACCCATGTAAACGATATAAATACAATTTATTTTACTTCTTTACTATGATAATTCAGTGTCCAATAAATTACCTGACGAGTTGATTTAGCATTGCAAGGAGAAGTTGAAATGTTTGTTGTAGCCTTGAAAGGAGGAGACGAGATGCTTGCTTTTTCAGCTACAACTTTTTACTTTGGCCATGCTATTTTATTGCCAACGACCTCTTTAATACATGACATATCTATTGTGGGGCGCCACAAGTAAGCATCCTCTTTTTTTGCACAGTCTACCCAAACCACTACGGCTAATGGACCAAGCGGAATACCGTTCACAATCATTTTTGAATCACTCAAGCAAAGTCTTCCTTCGGCAACCAACGTCTCACCCTCGTTCCAATCATAAAGTTTGCATTTGTTGTTTGTGCTACTAGTTTTACTCTAAAAAGAACAATAACCGTGTTTAATGGAAAAAATATACAACTACAAATAGTAACCATGAATCATAAATTTTACCATAATGTCTTCTATCATGTGTTCTCCCAGCGCAACGACACGATTTGCAGGTCATGCCACTGACTTATCCTTGGCTTCTCCTAATACCGATAAACTAGATGTAGGCCTCCATAAATAAGCGTCTGGTCTCTTTATGCAGTCTATAACAACTTTCACAGCATTTGGTCCAATACGAATGTTATTGACAACTTCATTTGGATCGTTGGACACCACTCTCCCTTCAGCAACAATTTCATCGGTTCCATCCCAATTCAACAGCTCACATGTGTTGTCATTATTCTACAATCATTCAGTCAAAAATTATGTTGATTATTAGATTTAAAACTAAACTTGAAATGGTGTTATATCAATACAAGTGATTTATACCATTTCAAGTGTGCTTCCTTCTTTCGAACATTCGTTACCCTGCCAAATTGTCAAGGTAAAATACATGTTAACATTCATTGAGCAGTGCATCAAGAAACTATTTTACAAGATATAAGAGTGGCCGAACTAAGTTAAAATGACCATTATTTCATGGAATATTGGAATATCAAATAAATACTGAGAACTGATTAGGGAATTCTTGTGTTATATTTATTGGTTGATGAACAAAATACGCTAGCTGCTGCCCCAATTCAATGGCTGCGAGCCTTTTCATGAACATATAGTTTTATTATCCATTACTTATATTTTATATAATACAAGTTATTTTTTTATCCAATATATTATTACTATGAGGTTAACAGAAATTTTATCTATTACTTATATTATTATTTTTTCACCTCTGTTCAGTATTTACATTAATTTTATCTTTTTTTTCAAAACCCTCAGTATTTTGGTGCTGGACCATGAAACTTTTGGACAATCTCGTCTACTCCGTAATATTCATTTGAGAGATCTTTATGTTGTTGTTTCACTTGAACTTCATGGTATACCAGAATCTAATCTGGCCCTTTGTAATAAAAAATAAGCAATAAAATCATTAAAATCCTTCAAATGTTACGGCAAACCCCTAAACTTTTGTGTCTCTAGTTGTTTTCTGATGTTTATGCTCTTCTTCTCATTCAATTCTCTATATACAATTCTTGTGACTGCTTTTATTGCAAACAAAAGTGTTTTTTCTGTGAACATAAGTTGACAATTATGAGAAAATGGAACTTCACTTCATAAAATTTGAAGGAAAACAAAAAAGAAGGTTAAATTCATTGCCTGCTGCAACGATCAGTAAAAGGAATAATTTTGATTTTGAGTAAACAAATAGGTTCTGATTCCGACTGGTTTCTTTACTTTAACACAGGTACAAAACCGGCTCCACTTCTATTCATATACTCACTGATCTTGATATTAAACTATGTGTATACGGATCTTGTCGATTTTCTTTCATCCTATAATGGCATATTTCTATGTCTTGCATAGTTTCACCTAACAAAATTCGACAATTATACATTGAAAGCATGTTAAAAGGGTGAATTTACCATTGTCGCTTGGGGAAAAAAGTGATCTGCTACATATAAAAAGGCATGTGAATATCATTATAAATGTGTATTATAGGTACAATATATAGTCATCATGAATCCATAATTATATGATAAACTATCAGAATTCCTCACAGATAGTACTGTCATGTGCAATTAGGTAATGAATTTGGAAATTTGAAACATACACTCTACTACTTATTGCAGTTCATTTTTAATACAAAAACCTGAAGTGCTTCTTCATTTTTCTGCAGTCAAAGTGAACAGGTTATGGTAGGCTTGCTTTAAACTAATAATGGTAATTACAGTGTTTCTTTTGAGAGAAAAATAAGTCTAAACTAGTAATGGTAAACCAATATAAGCATTTTCTAAAGCTATAATTTAACATAGCTTCATTATATTCTAATTTTCTTTGAATTATAAGTTTGACCGCGTTAACCACTTCCTTCTTGAACAAGAAACGAAAGAAAGTAATTAAGTGTTAGGCAGGATTATAACATTTTCTAAAGCTGTACATGACGATTTCTGGATTTTTCTTCTTTAGAATAGTCCAATGCATCATACTACTCATGTTCATAACTTATTTTAAAGCTGTACCAAACAATCTCTTGAATTTTCTTCTCTTTAGAGTAGTCCAATATTGAAAGAAAGCGATTTTCTTGCCTAAATTATACTGTAAGGAACTTGAACACATTGAAATTTTAGAAATTGAAATAATATCCAGAGCCTTTTAAGGGGATCAGAGAAAAATAAGCGAATTAAAGAGGAGAAGAAGAGGAAAGTGCGACAGGAGAGAGTTTTATTTTTTTCTGCTTTATTTACTATCAGAGTGAAAGTAAAAAAATATATGAAATAACCACGAAATAAATCTTACATCGTCTAGGAGAATCTGAAAATCACCTGTTATACATTCGTAGAAAGCTCGCGCGACTTTAACACACGATATTCTTTGATCGTTTTAATTCAATACTCGGTCCTTTGTCGCATACAAATGAATTTGCAGGCTCTTGTATTTTTTAAGACGTCTCTCTGACTCATTCTGACCGGTTATCGGTTCAGTGGGGAAAACGAAATAGTAGGTTTAAACTATTATTGTTGTTTTTCTCTTTTAGAAGAGGTTTAGAATATTTCTAATGTTGATTATGTTTTTAGAAGAGATCTAGTCGAATTAGTATACAGTCTGAACAGAAAAACAGAAAGGGGTGACTAAATACTGCATCAAATTCAATGTTGTAGCACTAAGACTGGAGCATGGGAACAAATGCAGTGACATGATGTCCATATTCAATTACTATACAGTCTGAACACAAAATGCATAAATTAATATATTGCTCATTAAAATGTATACCTGTTTGTTTATTAGAGAGCGAACCACATTCTCCAATTCTGAAATTCATTTGTGACACTGAGTTATCTGAGTATCCCTCGATTGTGCCAAAGCTAACTTGGTTTTAGTATGCCCCTTCTTAGCGCTTTTAACCATCCTAGTTTATCTTGTCCCAAAATTTGTACAATTGCATCTTCTTGGATATTCTTTATCGAGTCGGACGGTTTCGCATTTTCAATTTTTTTAATCTCTTCCTATTTAAATTAGCATACATGTATGTTATATATAATGATACAAATGTCACAATATTCAATTAGTGACAAAAAGTAAAAATAATTACAATAACATTGGCAACATCCATATTCACTGGTTCACCATTCTTTTTAGCATGAGATTTAACCCAAATATCTGTTCTAGATATGGAAGATGAATCTTGACTATGCTTTTTCTAAATTTAAAAACACAAAAAATAAATCAGTCGATATTTATTAGCTAGCTAGAAAAATAACGCTACGATTAATTAACTAACCAAATTGTCAGTAAATCGAGCCATTCCTCTACGTCCAGTTGTGTGCGGCAATTGTTTTTGCCTAATGGCTCTATATTTCTCACTTTTTGCCTGAAAATACATACTTTAGCCTTAGACTCTAAACTTGTGTAATCCACAATTTAGCTTTAGAGCAAATAATTTTGAATAAAATATATAAGCATACTTTAAATTCCAAACTTAATTTCGCCTTTACAAACGATCTCCACTCGCTCATGTTTTTTA
Organism: Allium sativum; assembly: GCA_030737875.1. Taxonomy (NCBI): domain Eukaryota; kingdom Viridiplantae; phylum Streptophyta; class Magnoliopsida; order Asparagales; family Amaryllidaceae; genus Allium; species Allium sativum. The sequence goes on along the minus strand of CM060919.1, from coordinate 117,612,478 downwards.
TACTGTAAGGTTTCAAGCTAAGTCTTTCCTCTTCCGTCGTTGCATTAACTAATTTTCGGACCAATTTGCTTTTTGGTGATCTCCAAATAGTTCCCATTTGTTGAAATATGGAAGTTTTTTTGCCATTCTTCCACTTTGAATCTAGCCTACAAGTAAAAAATAAGAAGAAAAATAAGCAAGCAATTTGATAACATGCATTATTTTCAGTTTACTGACTATTAGTGACTGAAATAAGAAAGCAATTTCATGTTAAAAGAATCTAGTAATATCTAAACTTAACTAAATTGGTGACTGAAATAAATATGAAGTCATAAACTATAATCGACTAAGTTTGGTGTTTCAGTCAGGTGTTTCATCATGTACATTGTTTCAGTCAGGTGTTTCATGTATGAAGTCATAAACTATAGCGTCATCTGCAGCAAACAAGTTCAAGAGCATAATCAGAAAATAAAAGGTGGAGAGATAATCAGAAATTTGCTAAATGGAGCATCTAAAGTGTTTGTGAATTGCCTACCCAAATTATTAAGCAAAGCAATTATTAAGATCCCATACCTGAATCAATCCCATAATACGACTTTTAATTCAGGGCTTAGAAACCTCTAATCGGCAAGTGTAACCGGTAGATGTTCTCGTACAAGCGGCCCAAGATAAGAAGATAAATGTACTGAGCCCTCTCCTATGGGTATGGCTACCTCATTGACTTCAGTTATTCGATTCATAAGACTTAACGGAAGTTTTTTTGCTCTTGTTGGACCTCTAGGACGTTTTTTTCACATCGATGTTTGCAGTTTTAACTTCATTTGTTCCATTGATTTCCTCTTCGGCATCAACATTTTCTTCCAAAGCTATTTCAACTTCTTCACGTATTTCATTTTCTTCACGTATTTCATTTTCTTCATGGAGCATATCAGTTTCCTCGTGCATTTCATTTTCTTCACAAGTCATTTCAATTTCTGCACATGGCACTTGTATTTTCTTGTGTCGTAATTCTTGTTCTTTGTCTACATTGCAAGCTTCAACGGTTGGTTTGTTATATTTGGCTTTTGGCTTATACTTTCGGGATTTCTCGTTCTTCAACTGTTGGCGAGTACGTACTAAGCTTCTATGCATATCCATATCCTTTTTCTGTGAAAACAATATCAACAAACACAACAAATTTAGATGAGCGCTCAATTAACATTTTATTATTGATAAAAACTCAAAAATATGCTTAAATATAATACAACTTCACATTTTGAACTAAAATATCACGAAAGATTAAAAACCTTTTTATCATCATTCAGAAGTGTTTCAAATAATCACAAGGCTAAAAAAATAATTTGAGCAAGAACTCTAAAAATAATTTGAGCAAGGACTCTAAAAATGGCAGAAGTGTTTCAAATAATCACAAGGCTAGAAAAATAATTTAGACGAATGCATCATCATTCATAAATTAAACTGGAAATTTGAAAGGTGAAATTAAGAATTAAAGCAATAACTTCTTAAGTCATAAAAGAAGTTGAAACAGTTTCGAATCTGTAAACGATGTTCAAATTCAAAACAAAGTGTGTGTAAATTGCAGAATAAAAACTGAAGGTAGAAAGCATTAGTTCAGAAATTTGAAACGTTCATCGTAATGCCCAAAATTTATCAAGAATAGCTAAAATTTCATTAGAAAGCCTATCATCATACATCGATACAAACGAAATGAAATTGCCGACTCATGGCACTACTGGACCATTGCAGTACTTTGGCTAAAAAATAATGTCAGTTGCTAAAAAATAATGTCAGTACTCTGGCCAAAAATTCATTAGAAAGCCAATAATGTCAGTTGCTAAAAAATAAGTTAGACGCTATCAGACAGATCCATATAAGAATATCAGACAAATTTGATTCTTGAAAATCTGAAATTCTTGAACGAAAAATAGTAGGCGTATTTTACATATGCTTTTAGATTTTGTGTTCAGTGCTTGTGTAGCATGTGTAAAATTCTTATTAGCTTGCTTTGATAGGATAAGTTTTTATGATGTTTATCTCCTCTTGTCTTACCCATGCTTTAGTTTGATCTTGATATTGAAGTGGAATTTGAGAAGTGTTGCTGCTGAGTTTAGGATCTAATTAGTGTCAGAGTTTAGGATCTGATTAGGATCTGTAAGGCACTAGCGGTCAACTTATTTATTCATGAGGGGATATAGGTTTTTTTGGTGATGTTGAGGTGTGGTTTGATGAAAGGAGATGATGATGATGATCATGATCATGTAGCAGCTAATATGTGCAGGTATCAAGAATGGCTCAAGAAATGATTTGTACTTGGAGATTAACATGCACATGAAATTTAAAAACGCAGAAACTTGAAGAATACGAATTAGAATGCATGAATCAAATAAGAAGAGAATCGAAATGGAGTAGTATTGCAAGCTAGAAATTTACACCAATAGAGATATAAACAAGAACGAATCTAAAGGACTGAAATTGTAAGAGCAACAGGAATGGAAAATAAAGAAAGTAATAACAAAGGTTGAAATTGACATAACAAGAAATGTATATTTACATAAAAGAAAACAGGAAATTATAGTGCACAAATGAACAAGGGGGAAACTGCAATTGAATTAAGATTGTAGCTAACAAGAATCTAAATTAAATAAATAAATTATTGGGAAAATGAACCAAACTGAAATTTGCAGGTAAACTGAAATGAAAATGAAGTAATTTGAGTTTCAGATTCTCAAACTCAATTCACAAATACGTGCACAACTTTCAAAATTTCCTTGAAGTAAAATTCTTTAAAAATAGTGCAATCCTAGAAAATTGTTCTCTTCCATCATTTACTCTACAAGAATTCCATCATAAACGCTTTAAACACCTAAGCGAAGCGATATTTTTCATATTTATTGTCTAATAAACTTTTGAATATGTACAAAGGAACGCGTATAGCATGCTAATTTGACCCCACACGTTTCATAAGATAACGACATGATATATTGTGTATATTTATCTAAACCACTTTTACATATTTATTTAATTTAAGAAAAGGTGCTAAGCTAAAAGGTGCATAAATATATTTGATCGACTTTTATTGATATGAAAAGAGCCCATATGAGTCAGTCAAATCAGGTAAGGCAAGTCCCACCAATAATGTCAGTTGCTAAAAAACTAAGAAAGATTCGGTTGCAATTCATCAAAAGTTATAGCAAAAACAATTGATTCATTTACACCACAATTATCATCTCTGCATGCTAAGTCTAATAAAATGTGGTAATACTACTCAAAAATTCAGATTTGTTAGATGCTTCATTTACACCACAATTATCATCTCTGCATGCTAAGTCTAATAAAATGTGGTAAAGATTAATTTTAAATAACTAACTTGACATATTTCACCGGGACAAAAGTGATTTAAAGCTATCTTCATTCACACCTTCATGATCAAGATTATGAGCGTCTTCAAATATGAAAAACTCTATGATAATCAATAACTCGATGCCTGCATTTAAGAAATAACAAATTTTATGAGATATATAACTCAACAACTCTTCTAGTGATCACCAACTATTCATAATTAAATGTATCTTATTGATTTAGATATTGAAATGGAAAAGATGATGTCAAAATCATTTATATAAATCAACACATATCAAACACAATAATTATTGCATAAAAAATAAAATAGTCAAATATAACTAAACAAAAAATGCCTTGCGTGAAGGGTACCTATACCTCTTTTAACTAATGCATGTAACAATATTTATTGACTATCCATAGGGTAACAAATTCAGCAATATTGAGTTATTCGAGTATGCCTTCGCAGTCCTCTCTAACATAGCTAACATCGTCAACTTCCATATCAGTTACATCGAGATCTTCTGGAATATTGATAGTTTCTTCCACATAATCAATTGTTTCCGAATCAAGAAAACCTCTTGGTGGAGCTTTCATTACAACGTACCAACTTGAAGAATCGTTTTCTCTTGAATAAAATACTTGTTTCGCTTGAGATGCAAGGATGTATGGATCTTTTGAAAATGATGTTTGGTTTTGATGTAAATTGACGGAAGTGAAACCATCTTCATCAACTTTTACACCATTTCCAACATGCGCCTAATGACACTTAAAAATAGGAATATAAAACACATGATAATCTAATAAAATTATATCGGTCAATATTCCATAATAAGTAGCCACATCGGCTACTTCAGAATTATCTTTTGCACTTGCTCTACACAAATTAGTCACATCCTAAATCACTCCACTATTCTGAGTTTCTGTCGCTACATCTTTTATGTGAAACCGTTGTCCATTGATGATATATCCTTTGTAAGACAATGCATCATTCTTCAGACCATATGCAATCCACTTCAGCATCTCATCTTGATCATTGGAGTTAATAGGTATATATAAAAATGTTTGATTTTCATTGGTTATTTTAGAATAATATTCTTTAAAAAAATGAGTGTATTTTAAAAAAAATCATTTAACCTTTTTTTAAATCCAATCAACAAAAATTTTTGTATTCGTTTGCCAAAGCAAAGCTGAATTTCTCTCCATGCGCTTGTTTCAATTTTGTAATTACTCTAAGTGCAAACTAGTATAAAACAAGAAACGTAATGTTATATTTACTAGCAGAAACACAGTAAAATAATTGAAACATAATATAATATATACTTACTCTAAAAATGGTTCAACCATGGCCATATTCATTAATACGGCTAAATGAGCACTTTCTTTCTCATTTGGGGATAATGTAATTGTCTTAGACGCTGAAATTGGGCGTCCCTCAAGTATTGCATTGCTTTCGTAATCTTCATTTCGAGCATCTGTCTCCTCAATGTGCCCTGATTTTTTCAAGAATTCACTAAAAAAATTCATGCATTCCTCTGCAAGATAAGATTCAGTAATACATCCCTCGGGTCGTGAGTAGTTTCTTACATAATCTTTGAGTGTTTTCATATATCTTTCAAAAGGATACATCCAGCGAAATTGAACTGGTCCACATATAAGTGCTTCTCTACCAAGATGAATTGACAAATGCACCATTATGTCAAAAAATGAGGGTGGAAAATATTTTTCAAGCTCACATAGAATTTCTATAATTTCAATGTTCATTTGTTGCAATTTTTCTCTGTCAAGGATACGTTGACATAATTTGTTGAAAAATGAACATAAGCGAATTATTGCTTTTCTTGCCTTCTTTGAAAATAACCCTCTTACTGCTACAGGTAATAAGTGTTGCATTAAAACATGATAATCATGTGATTTCAAGCCACCAATTTTACAATTCTTCAATGATATACGATTTTTCAAATTTGAGCAGTAACCATCGGGTCCTTTGAAATCATACAGTCTTTTGCAAAAAAAAAAAATCTCAGAACTTGACAACATATAAGGACCCGGCGGAAGATATGTTTTCTTCCCACGAGGTTGTGCATGAAGCTCATGTCGAATTCCCCAATCCTCTAAATCCTTTCTGGAGTTTGTTCCATCTTTTGAATTGTTATCATGCAACATTGATGCTAAGATGCTTTCACCGATGTTTTTCTCCACATGCATTACATCTAAATTATGTCGTAACGGAAGTTCCTATAAAAATAAATAATGTAACTCATAATTATATTATATTATAATTTTAAATTATTAAAAAAAAAACTACCACCAACCTTCCAATATGGCAAATCAAAGAAAATCGATCTCTTTTTCCACCTTGTTAACTCCAGTTTAATAGGATCTTTATCTTCATCATTTCGTCTTCCGTATCATGGACAATCTTCATCTTTCTCTTCTTCAACTTGATGGATTTTATTTTAATGGCCTTTTTCTTATTATTCCTTTTCTTCTTCTTTTTCTTTTCTTTCTCTTTTCCAAAATTATTTCGAAAATCTTTTTACAATTAAAAAATATTTCTTCCAGTTAAAATTCTAGGCACGTTACCATTTTCCACGGTGTTATCAAACCAAGTCTTTTGTTTCCTCCATGCATCATATACAGGTAGATATCTTCTGTGACCCATGTAGACATTTTTCGACTATAATTCAACCAACGATGATGAGTATTAACACCACATGATGGGCAAGCTTTTTCTCCTTTCACACAACATCCAGCTAGATTTCCATAGGCTGGAAAATCCTTTATTGTCCAAAGAAAGATTGCGTGCAGTTTAAACAATGTTTTACTAAATGCATCACAAGCATCAATTCCATCACTCCACAAGTAATGCAAGTCTTCAATCAAAGGTGCCAAATATACATCAATATCGTTTCCGGGCTGTTTCGGGCCGGGAATAAGTAATGTTAACAAAATATTTTCCTTCTTCATACACAATGTAGGTGAGAGGTTGTATGTCACAAGCATTACTGGCCAACAACTATACTTAGAATTTAACATAGAAAATGGATTAAATCCATCTATAACAAGACCAAGTTTAAGATTTCGTGGATCGGCAGAAAAAGATTTCCATCGTTCATCCACCATATTCCATGCCATAGAATCCACAGGATGACGCATTTTTCCATCATTGCTTTTATTATTGAAATGCCAACTTAAATCTTCTGCCATTTTTTGAGATCTAAACATTCTTCTAAATCTTGGAATTATCGGAAAATATCTCAAGACTTTAGCTGGAACACCTTCTACATTCTCCTTGGTATCTTGATTTATTTTCTATCTTGAAGAACCACATTTTGGACAAGCATCTAAATCTTTGTATTCTTTTTTGAAAAGACAACAGTCATTCTCACAAGCGTGTATCTTCTCAAAACCCATGTCAAATGCTTTAAGAATTTTTTTTACTTCATATAAGGTCTTAGGAAGTACGTTGTCCTTCGGCAAATACAATTGTTGCACATTTAGAAGCTTGTAGAACCCACTATCTGATAGACCGGTCTCACATTTAAGATTAAACAAGATAGTGATGGCTGATAATTTTGTATGATCTGCACAGCCAGGATATAATAGAGTTTCCGCATCTTCCAAATTTTTAAGCAACTCATCCTCTCTTCTTTGAAAATCAACATCATCTTCATCATCAGCAAGAAAATCATGATCCACAAAATCTTCATCTTCATAGTGAATCATCTTGAATAAATCATACGTGTCAGACGAATTTGTCTTTTCATCTACATTTATTTGTTCTCCATGGCTATACCACCTACTGCTCTTGTATTTAGGATCCATTTCTTTTATAACTAAATGCTCAACGATGATGTGGTCATCATGACGCCTAAGATTTCGACAATCCCTGCATGGGCACAAAATTTTCTCCACATTTCTCAGATTTGTCTTTGCTACACGCACGAAATTCAAAGCTCCTTGCCGATACTCTACACTAGTCCTATGAAAAAAAATAAAAACATAAAAAAATTAAGTTTTAATATTAACATATATGTGTTAATTCTTCAAATAAATTTTACGTATTATATACTCACCTGTTTAAATTCACCCAATCTTTTTCCATCGGCGATATTGGGAGTCAAGCAATTTCTCAAGCTTTGATGCAGAATATGTTTTTCTGTTTTAATCAAACAAAATACTACATGTTTCATAATTCAAATTTATATTTATATTTTCCACTTTAAGATTCATATTGTGATTTTTAAAAAAAATAAATGATAAATCATGAGCCGCTATAAAAGATAAAAGATAATCATGTTAAAATTTCTAATTATACATACAACATATCATTAATTATACATACAATATATCACTAATTATACATACAACATATCACTAGTCCTATGATTTTTGAGCCTGTCTTTCGAAAAGTGCGTATAAATGCAATATTGAGATTTAAACATCATACCATCATTATAAACCAAACAAAGAAGGCATAAAGTCATTTACTTTAAGTCTACAAACAACTTAGAGTCATAAATAGAGTTTAATTTATTTTTTTAAATAGTCGTTTTTATTTTCTTATAAAAACTGCAGTTAAAAGGAAAAATAAACTGCACTTCAAAGTTCAAACTGAAAGAAAATAAAAAAACTTAAGAAGATGCACTTCAAAGTTCATACTGCAAAAAAAAAAACAAAAAAAAAACAAAAAAAATAATAAACAAACAAACAATATAGAACAAACCACACTTCAACAAAATAATGCACTTCAAACTGAAAAGAATGCAATTTAGGGGGAAAAAAATTGAACTTAAAACAAAAAAAAAACTGCACCTATGAAAACAAAACCTGCACTTCTTAAAATATAAAAGTACAAAATTTGCTTTTCTTAAACAAAATAAATAATAAATTACAGTACTTCTTCAAAAAACTGCATTTTAATTTTAGAAACAAAGCATTTTCCCTAAATTGGCTATTAGTTGATGTCAAGATTTGCAATTCGATCTTTTTTCCCTGGATCGACGTTTATAGTTTCCCCTAATTTCACGAAGTCGGGCTCGGTTTTGGGTCTGCAGCATGAAAAAAATTCACTGAAGCACGCCTTTTCTGGAGCTTGGCGCCTAGGACTTTTTGGCTCCTCGAGCACTTTTTTGGTGCCTCAAGCACGGCTGGCGCCTCGACGAGTTAAAAAGCCCTAGGTTTTCGCGTAGGGCTTTTTGGCGCCTAGGCGAGCGCCTTGACAACACTGTGAAATATTATGTTAGTTTAAATAAGATTGTAGTTTATTTCTATATACTACTATATGTGCTTCAAAACTTTAAAGATAAGGTAAAATATTGAAAATGTTTCTTCTATACCTTTCTTTAAAAAGAGAAAATATTTTATGATCTGTAATTGATGACGGTATCATCAGGTGATATATTAAGTTATGAAAAATTAATCTGTAAGTTGGTCGCACTTATGAAATGTAAATATTCATTAAGCTTTGTTGCTTTATCTTCTTCTTTATCATATTACATTTAGGCGCAACATTGGTAATCAAATAATTGATAAGAACAAACGTGTTCAATATGTTGCCCACCTTGTTGGTGTTACCATCCACTATCAGCACCGAATACATAAATATCAAAAAGTAACATTTTGTGCTTTCATCCACTATTAGCAAATTGAACACATATACTGTTTAGTAACGGCATCCATACGATAGTAGAGAAAAAATTAGACTGATCAGAAAGAAAAAAACATACGTATTATTCATTTTTACAGGAAAATACCTTTTGAAGTGCTCAGGATTCAACCATAATGACACATAATTTTATGGAAATTTAACACTTGCAAAAAAGACATTTGGTTTATACAATTTTTAGGACCAAAAAAATATCCATGTTATAAATTCATGTTTGCAGGCCCCTTGCTCCAATGCCCATGACTCAAACGCTTGGGTGAGTTTAATAACAGTTCCTTTGTAAGAGCTACGACTTCACTTTAGATGAATCCAGCAATGTGGATTAATACGCCCAATTTGCATGTGATATCTCAGTTCACTGAGAAACAGATGGGCATAAAAGAATTTGTAAATTATGTTACCTGAGATCATCATGATTTGTGAACTATTCAGCAAATAGTCATTTTAGTTTCCATCGCCATGTTTTTCAACCTTCTATCAGTTGCTTTATTTTTAACCTTGGATGTTTTTCTTATGGATCATTTCTCAAAACTTCATTCTGCATAATTTATATGTAATTATGTACATAACAAGCGGAAATGATAATTTTATATCTTTTATCCCGGCTAACATTTACTGTTTTCTATTTTCCTCCACTGTTGATCCACTCTTTCATAAATAATTTTCTCACTATTTGTTTCCAGTTTACTTTATTTTTCTGTAAATTATTATTGTTATTCCTTTACTATTTGTGACATTTATTTTCTTACATATAATTTATTTTCTCACTTTGGTATATCATGTAACTTCAAAAGACCGATGAAACGCAATAGAAATGAATCCATATTTAGTTGTTTAAGTTCCAAGCATGATTGGCTTTGTTAACATTTTAATGGCTTCATTTTTGAAAAATATTAGGTCTTCGCAGCTTCCAAATTTTTATTTTTATTTACTTCAAAGGTTGTGGTTTCCGAAGCAATAGCTTTAAATTTTCTGTTCACCTTGAAGAAGGATTATTTATGGTGCTCTAACTTGAATGCTACTGCAACCGGTTGGTAGCCTAATTATTCTAGTTAATTACGCTAGAATAATGTTTATGTTTTTTAGGGAGCCGAACAATAAAAATCACCAATATAACTAGAATACTCAGGTTAAAAAAAAAACTTATAACAAGGAAGCAGCACACAATATGATTGCTAAAACGAACTCTATTCCCATAAAATTATTGATTATCCTAAGTTGGTCGTTGCACTACAACCGCATGCGTAGCATTGTGTATTTTAGTTCCATTTCAATTATTCATCCACTATTATCCATAAGTTACCCTAGTCGGAAACTAAAATGTACGATACTACAACTTTAGTATGTACAATAAGTTGGAACATTGTGTATTTTAGTCTCCATAACAATAGAATAATTAGGCTAAAATACACAATACTACAATACATAATACAACAACTTTACATCTCGAACAAATAAACATTGCAACATAATACAACATTATTTGAAAGAAACTGAAACATGTTATTTTATTTGCAATATTGTGAATCATCGGAACATGATTTTTGAGTCATCATGAATTCATGAAAGACACTGAAACATGTTATCTTACGATTTTAAAGAATGAAAAAATGTACGTTATTTGAAATGCCCTGAAAAGAAATCTGCTTCTTTTCAGGTGCTAACATTTCACATGCTAAGGTGTAATAACCCGCAAAATCTGGGCCAGTTTAAAATTTTTATTTTGGCAATTTTAGCGAATTTTGATTATTTAAAATGAATTATTTTAAATAAAATCGACGAGAAATTTATTTTGAATAGAATTCGACGTATATATTTATATACGTCGTCGTTAGAATATAAATAATTATATATAATTATAAAAGGAATTGAAAATGGCGCGGTAGTTCGATAATTCGATTTCAAACTTCAATTGAATGTACCGGGTGCAAAACAATCCGGATTTTAGTGAAACCAAAAACATTAGGATCTAATTGATAATATCTTTCCAACGAATCCGACAAATCAAATTTTCATAGCGGAAATCAAAAGATATGTCCAGTTGAAAATTCTGAATAGTCGCTATGGAATTCAGGCCCTTAAAAATGGACATTTTGCAAATGACCTCGGAATTCGACGAAACTAGTTTTGTTGGGTCCGTGATGCTAAGTTATTGCTGGGTTTCAAATTTCATAATTTTCTGAATCAATATGTGAGCGTGGCAAGGGAAAACGTGTTTTGACCATTTCAGTTGATTTTAATCGACTGGAAATTGGCCATTTTTCTAACGGTCTCAGAATTCGAAGAAACTAGTTTTGTTAGGACCGTATCGTCAATACGAAGCTAGAAAATATTTTTCTGCAATTTTTAGAGCTAGTATGTGTCCCCGGTAATTTGAAATGTACGTTTAAAATTCAATATAGCGATTTAAATATAAATTCAACGGAAACTGATCAAAGAGATCGAATCAGCTTGCGATGCATATCCCATTGTGTTCGGAATGGGGGTTAAACGCTATGGACGACAGGCGGTGGGCCTCGTTTAGATGACGTATATAAAAGTTAACTTTTAAAAATAATAATAAAAAAAAAACCCTCTCTCCTTAACTACCCAGGCCCCCCCTTCTTCAAACCAATCCGATAACATAATAAAAAAAAAAAGGGAGAGAAGACTGACGGAGCCTCCCCCCCTCACGCGATCGACGCCGCCACCCCGAAGGACCCCCGCCGTCCTCGATCTCCGGCAGACCCCCCCTTTCTCGCCCTCGCGTCTCGCTCCTCTCTCCCCTCTGCAATTTGAAGACCGCGCCTACCCCATTTAAAAGCTCGTCGAAACCCCTTCCAGACCCAAAACCCGTGAGCCCCCTCGCTGGAGCGCCGCCCCACGGCCACCGCACCACCCTTTCTCCTCCCTCCGTCCAAAGCTGCGGAATCCGCCCCCACCTTGCTCCTCCCCTCTCCGATCATCCGCTTCTTCAATAAAAAAAAAGGGTAAGTAAGCTTTTTATTTTATTTCATTATATTTATCCCTGCATATAAGAATGTGAATTTATATTTTTATGAAAACAAAGAAGGGATTTTTAAATATGATTTTTCTTAAGAGAAGGATATGGTTTTTTAAAATTATCAAAGACAGGATTTTTAAGATAAGAAAGGTCAGATTTAATGATAAAGTAGTGATTTTTAATCTATAAAATCGATTTTTATAATATATAGATAATAAAAATATGATCTTTATATAGGTAAGATGGTAAAAATATAATCTTTTATATTGTAGGAAGATAAAAATATAATCTTTACTATATAGAAATATTAAAAATATGATTTTTATATTTTTAAAGTATTAAAAATATAATCTTTATAGGATAGAGAATATAAAAATATCATCTTTGTATATGTAGCGAAATAAAAATCTGATTTTTATTTTATATACGTTGAAGTAAAGTGATGATTTTTATAATGATGAAATCTATATTTTCGAAAAGGCGAAATCTTTATATAGAGAATAGCGTTATAAAAGTAGAATTATTATCTATATATTAGCGGTAAGGAAATATGATTTTTATATATTGAATAGCATAGTAAAAATTCGATTTTTAAATATATGAAGTGATTATAAAAATATGAAATTAAATTGAAAGTGAATAAATAAAAATGTGATTTTTATTTTAAAGACATCGAAATATAAAAATGTGTGATTTCTATATGTAGTGGCTACGGGCAACAAAGGAGAAGAAAAGGCGAGAACGACGAAGATCTCTACAATAGGAGTGTAGTGGTATTGGATAGCTTTCGGTGAGAACCTCTCACTTTAAATTTCTTTTTCTAGTTATATATATAGATATATATACTAGGATGCAGACGGTGCTTAGTAGCACCCGACACCCGTCATCCACAGACCATGGATGGCTTGTTTGTTAAATTGTTTGGTTGTGTAGTTGGTTAGATTATTTGGTTTGAACTGAATTGTTTGGTGGAATAAAATTGATTTGATTGATGTGTGAATGGCGTGGGCCTTCACTAGACCGGGGATAAGGCTAGGCCTCGTCCCGTTTCTAGTATCGTGCCGTTATGCCGCCGAAATTTTCTAAAATATGTTAGAAAAATAAAAATATCATTTTTATTGTGTAAATGAAATGAATAGAAATTCATGTGTTAAAATAAAATATATTATCATAAAAAAAATATATTTTTAACGTGAAAGTGAATAAATAAATATTTATAAACAAATCGGCCGATTTGTTTATATACACTGATTTGACTGATATTGAATGGGTCGATAAATTTTACACATCGCCCAACTGTACAAACAAAAATATGTGTTTGTTGATTTGAAACCCCACACGGGTGTTGGGATGATATTTGGCGTACACGAATCCAAATTATTTAATTATTGTCGATCGATTGGTCGACAGACTGTGTAAGCGTCGACTATTTATATTTGATGCTTATACAGTGTAGTGCACTTTGGTTGATGGTTGATTATTTTTCAATGCTATTATATACATGTGTTGTATGGAATCCATATAATTAACATTATATGGTGATTGATTGGGCCTCATTCCAATCGGGAAAGTAATGAATATTATAAAAGAAAATTCATGTGTTGAATATAACAATAGTGATGTGTTGACAGTACTCATGTGTTGAGATTAGTCGTGTGTTGAAATAAATATAGATTCATGTGTTGAATGGGATAAATATTCATTTGTTGGATAGAATAAAGAAGTTTTGAAAATATAAAGCCGTGTTGATTAGATTGACGCCATTTTGACGTAAACGATATTTATATCGATCGTATTCATTTCGAAATGAATTGAATTGAAAACGATTTCGAAATGAATTGAATTGAAAACGATTTCGAAATGAATTGAATTGAAAATGATTTCGAAATGAATTGAATTGAAAACGATTTCGAAATGAATTGAATTGAAAACGATTTCGAAATGAATTGAATTGAAAACGATTTCGAAATGAATTGAATTGAAAACGATTTCGAAATGAATTGAATTGAAAACGATTTCGAAATGAATTGAATTGAAAACGATTTCGAAATGAATTGAATTGAAAGCGAATTCAAATGAATTCAAATTGAATTGAATAGAAATGAATTTTAAAACGAATTTATAAAGAAGAATTCAATTTTGATTTGAATTGAAATGGAAGTTGAAATTGTTTTGAAACGAATGTAGAACTATTTATAAAATTCGTTTTAAAAGGAAATCGACGAAATATATATAATATATATATATATTATATATATAATGGCCTGAATAGAACGAGCCGCGCCGCGGCAGTTCGTGAATTTCGACCATTTATTTCAAACGGACATTGCGGGAGATCCGACCGTCGGATTCTCCTAAAACTGGAACCGTTGGGTTCGTATCGAAAAGAGCTTTCCAATGAATATTAGAAATTTGAAATCTAACGGTTGGATTTGGAGTTATGTCCAAATCAAATTCGAAAAAGGTCGCTGTAAGTGCAGTTCGATGGCCGTTGTTGGAAATCGACTGTACGGGCCTTGGTAAAATCATTAAAAATATCTATAATTTGTGTAAAATCATAATATATGGATTGGAAAGAGTTGAGCTGGAAAATTCCACATTTGAAAAGATAAAAATAGATTTTTATCGAAATAAACTAGTTTTGAACTAGAATTAAAATCAATTTATTTTTGAAATAAATAAATTGAATGTGAAAGTGATTTTAAAAATAATCAATACTCCCAATACGTGGATTGGACTGGAGTTGAATCGAAATTATCTTCGGGATATTTCGATGTTGGATTTCGTGACTATACAAATATTGTTATGGGGATTTGAAAGATATATTTTATATCGTTATTTCCAATACGATATATGTTTGTTTCAGAATTTGATATTGAATGTAAGCCGATATATTTTCTATTCAGAGCCTTGTATTTAATATCAAATGTGATTTGGGTTTATCGTGAATCGTGTTTTAGAAGACATTGGTTCTTTAACCCAGTTAAAGGCAAGATATCGATTTTTGAGAAGATTAAAACTAAGTGGAGTTTTAATGAATCTTTAATTAGATTGAAAAATGAAGTGATTATTTAAATTATCAAATCTGAAAGGTGATCGAGAATGGAGTACCACCAGTTTTGCTCCAAAGCGATAGTTAAATCTTTAATTAGATTTGAACGTGAAATGGTAATTAATTTTACCGATAACACAGTGGTGTTAGATGTGGAGTATTACCAGTTTTCTCCATGGGATATATAGGTTGGGATTGGGAAATAAAATAATAATTACTTCGGTGTGGTTCGCTAATCCCGACTAGTTTGGAAAACCATAATATGGTCTGAAATGATATCCAAAGGAAGATTAAAGAATAAATTTAGAAGAATTTATCTTGGATAAAATTAATGGGAACCTTTCCCTAAAAATGTGATTTTGTGAATAAAAGAATGTTCTGAATTGGAATGAGGCGTTTGATATGTTTGTGTAACATTTGTTTATCATATACGTGGGTTATTCAGAAAGGCCGGGTTTACACCCATTCTGAATAACCGATTCGACGAGATGTCGAAGATGAAGACGGTGGTTAAAGACCGGAAGTCTTCACATCGTTTGGATAATTACTGACGATCCTGATTGGGCTGTACACCCAAGAGGATGGAAATAGTTGGCGGTCGTCCAGACGTACTTGGAGATGGATGGATATGCGAGGAAAGTGCCTCCGGTTTCGTTCAGACCTAGAACAGACTTGTAAATGGATGGTGTGTCTGACATTGTATTCCTTTATATTGTATTTGTTGATCTCTGCTAAATATATATCTGTTTGGCGGCGGAGAATTTATTCTCTTTCTTAACGCCCTTCTCTGAGACATATGAGCTCAGAGGTTATACATTGGCAGAAATCAGTGGTACGATATGGATTGATAGTGTGGCATACTGAGATGCAGTGATCCAGACTTTTGTTGAAAAGCAAAGTTTGGTGGTTGATGATCAAAGCGCAGCGGATATAGCATGGCTTTGTGTATAGCGTAGATCCGCGAGCCTCACAGCCCGGGATGGTGGTAAACTGATGGTTTGATCAGTATACATTTTTAGTGTAGTGGATTCGGTCGACCGATATTGAGCTTCGTGCTCGGAGGGATAAAGTAAGCGGTGTTTTCTCTTGCTGGGACGTAAGCCGCGGTGATACTTGAGTCCCAAAAGTGCGGATGTGCATAGCGGTGTTTTCTCTCGCTGAGACGTAAGCCGCGGTGATTTGTACTACGCGATCGATCTTTCGAATCAGGAGCCACCATGATGGAAATCCAATTTCCAATACGTGTATTTCGGCTTTATTTGTAGAGCCTAGTATGGCGACATAGTGGGATGGGGCACTCATGCCGTCTATGATTTATATTTATGATTGAAATGGTTTTTGACACTATACACTTATTATAGTATCAAATGATTTGTTTTAAACGTATCAAGCATGTTTGGCTGTTATAAGGTAAAACCCTATCCTCCGGCTTGCGTTGCATTGTGTGATGGGACCTGGGTCTTATAATAGCTTCATTTTTCGAAAAAGCATTGCGCTGTTTATTCTATGCACTAGTATTCTTGGGAGGAAACCCGTTCCGTGTTATACGGCGTGGTCCCTTGAATTACTCTCTTTTAAAGTAAAGTTTTAAATAACTGTTTTAGTTCTCACACCAGTCACATGACTGACCTGGAGTTTATTGTTTCAACCTAAACTCTGGGTGCCCTTATTTTCCACACGGGCAGCTAGTAGTTTTGGTTTTGCAGATTTATATTCACAGGATCCTGGTTTACAGCTGGAATGATATCCGGAAAGCTTTGTATCCGTATATCTCTTCTAGTTGTGTATTGTATTATTTTCCGCTGCGATGTATTTAAATGTAATTTAAATCTCTGATATTTCTGTGTAATATTCATTTATACTCTGTATATTCTTGTAATCTGATGCATTATTGTAATAACAGTGAAATGTTCTTCTGTTTGTGTTCTGATTTGTCTTGTCCTCACAGTAATTCGTTCTTTCTCATCTCTTCGGAGACCGGGGAAGTTTCGGGTCGCTTCATTTGGTATCAGAGCTTTGGTTTACAGAGCTCGAGAACAAGACACATTAGAACCATACGAAAGAATTCATCAGATATTGGATTAGCAATATCCAATTAGAATTACTCGTTAGAGATAGGATCAGTAGTATCCTAGAACGAGTGTGAAGAGTATATTTTTCAAATGAAAAATTTTGTTTGGAAAATTTAAATCGTTTTAAACGTATTTGAATATTTATTTATTTTGAATATGGACAATCGAGTATATATAGATTTCGCGTATACGCGTCATGAACGTATATTCGAAGTTTTAATATACTGGATAGATATAGAATCATACTCTAGTGGCCCGAAGATGATTCTGATGATTGACTAGTTGTCATTAGTATTCATGTTCGAGTAACGAAGGTGTGATATCTATATATTTCCATTAGACTGGTGTGAGAACCAAAACTTATATAGTTAGAACACATTGTTGTGAATTGGCATCAAAAACAAGATTTTCTGTATATATATCAATTTATGAATTAGAAACTCTAATTTACTAATTGATTGATGTTTGTGTTGTTTGTTTATTTGTTTGCTAATTTGAACCATTATGCCTAATTGAATCAAATATCGAACTATATTGAAAATTGGTCGCATTTGCTTGCATATACATATACTTACATTGAACAGGTCATAGCAAGGAGGCTAGAGCAGAGAATAAAATTTGTTTGCCCGACAAATAGGTACATGTTTACAACATAATTTCCTGTTTTGTTTGGGTGATGATGATTTTATGAGCCTATTGGCTAGCCGCTTGGCTTTTTCTTTTTCTTTTTGAGATCTGAAGGACCGGGGAAGCTATTTGAAATTCCCCGATGCTCCCGGTGCAGGGGAGGTTATGGCGAAATTTTTCGAAAATTTAGGGTGTTAGCCAAATTTTTGAAATTTTGAAAATTCTCAGAAACTGAAAAGTTGGAGAATGGAAGCCAGATCGAGCGTAGAGCTGAATAATCAAACCACTTTCGACTTTGTTCCTTTTCGGGGACGAAAAGTTTTAAGTGGGGGAGATTGTAATAACCCGCAAAATCTGGGCCAGTTTAAAATTTTTATTTTGGCAATTTTAGCGAATTTTGATTATTTAAAATGAATTATTTTAAATAAAATCGACGAGAAATTTATTTTGAATAGAATTCGACGTATATATTTATATACGTCGTCGTTAGAATATAAATAATTATATATAATTATAAAAGGAATTGAAAATGGCGCGGTAGTTCGATAATTCGATTTCAAACTTCAATTGAATGTACCGGGTGCAAAACAATCCGGATTTTAGTGAAACCAAAAACATTAGGATCTAATTGATAATATCTTTCCAACGAATCCGACAAATCAAATTTTCATAGCGGAAATCAAAAGATATGTCCAGTTGAAAATTCTGAATAGTCGCTATGGAATTCAGGCCCTTAAAAATGGACATTTTGCAAATGACCTCGGAATTCGACGAAACCAGTTTTGTTGGGTCTGTGATGCTAAGTTATTGCTAGGTTTCAAATTTCATAATTTTCTGAATCAATATGTGAGCGTGGCAAGGGAAAACGTGTTTTGACCATTTCAGTTGATTTTAATCGACTGGAAATTGGCCATTTTTCTAACGGTCTCAGAATTCGAAGAAACTAGTTTTGTTAGGACCGTATCGTCAATACGAAGCTAGAAAATATTTTTCTGCAATTTTTAGAGCTAGTATGTGCCCCCGGTAATTTGAAATGTACGTTTAAAATTCAATGTAGCGATTTAAATATAAATTCAACGGAAACTGATCAAAGCGATCGAATCAGCTTGCGATGCATATCCCATTGTGTTCGGAATGGGGGTTAAACGCTATGGACGACAGGCGGTGGGCCTCGTTTAGATGACGTATATAAAAGTCAACTTTTAAAAATAATAAAATAAATAAATAAAAAAAAAACCCTCTCTCCTTAACTACCCAGGCCCCCCCTTCTTCAAACCAATCCGATAACATAATTAAAAAAAAAGGGAGAGAAGACTGACGGAGCCTCCCCCCCTCACGCGATCGACGCCGCCACCCCGAAGGACCCCCGCCGTCCTCGATCTCCGGCAGACCCCCCCTTTCTCGCCCTCGCGTCTCGCTCCTCTCTCCCCTCTGCAATTTGAAGACCGCGCCTACCCCATTTAGAAGCTCGTCGAAACCCCTTCCAGACCCAAAACCCGTGAGCCCCCTCGCTGGAGCGCCGCCCCACGGCCACCGCACCACCCTTTCTCCTCCCTCCGTCCAAAGCTGCGGAATCCGCCCCCACCTTGCTCCTCCCCTCTCCGATCATCCGCTTCTTCAATAAAAAAAAAAAAGGGTAAGTAAGCTTTTTATTTTATTTCATTATATTTATCCCTGCATATAAGAATGTGAATTTATATTTTTATGAAAACAAAGAAGGGATTTTTAAATATGATTTTTCTTAAGAGAAGGATATGGTTTTTTAAAATTATCAAAGATAGGATTTTTAAGATAAAAAAGGTCAGATTTAATGATAAAGTAGTGATTTTTAATCTATAAAATCAATTTTTATAATATATAGATAATAAAAATATGATCTTTATATAGGTAAGATGGTAAAAATATAATCTTTTATATTGTAGGAAGATAAAAATATAATCTTTACTATATAGAAATATTAAAAATATGATTTTTATATTTTTAAAGTATTAAAAATATAATCTTTATAGGATAGAGAATATAAAAATATCATCTTTGTATATGTAGCGAAATAAAAATCTGATTTTTATTTTATATACGTTGAAGTAAACTGATGATTTTTATAATGATGAAATCTATATTTTCGAAAAGGCGAAATCTTTATATAGAGAATAGCGTTATAAAAGTAGAATTATTATCTATATATTAGCGGTAAGGAAATATGATTTTTATATATTGAATAGCATAGTAAAAATTCGATTTTTAAATATATGAAGTGATTATAAAAATATGAAATTAAATTGAAAGTGAATAAATAAAAATGTGATTTTTATTTTAAAGACATCGAAATATAAAAATGTGTGATTTCTATATGTAGTGGCTACGGGCAACAAAGGAGAAGAAAATGCGAGAACGACGAAGATCTCTACAATAGGAGTGTCGTGGTATTGGATAGCTTTCGGTGAGAACCTCTCACTTTAAATTTCTTTTTCTAGTTATATATATAGATATATATACTAGGATGCAGACGGTGCTTAGTAGCACCCGACACCCGTCATCCACAGACCATGGATGGCTTGTTTGTTAAATTGTTTGGTTGTGTAGTTGGTTAGATTATTTGGTTTGAACTGAATTGTTTGGTGGAATAAAATTGATTTGATTGATGTGTGAATGGCGTGGGCCTTCACTAGACCGGGGATAAGGCTAGGTCTCGTCCCGTTTCTAGTATCGTGCCGTTATGCCGCCGAAATTTTCTAAAATATGTTAGAAAAATAAAAATATCATTTTTATTGTGTAAATGAAATGAATAGAAATTCATGTGTTAAAATAAAATATATTATCATAAAAAAAATATAGTTTTAACGTGAAAGTGAATAAATAAATATTTATAAACAAATCGGCCGATTTGTTTATATACACTGATTTGACTGATATTGAATGGGTCGATAAATTTTACACATCGCCCAACTGTACAAACAAAAATATGTGTTTGTTGATTTGAAACCCCACACGGGTGTTGGGATGATATTTGGCGTACACGAATCCCAATTATTTAATTATTGTCGATCGATTGGTCGACAGACTGTGTAAGCGTCGACTATTTATATTTGATGCTTATACAGTGTAGTGCACTTTGGTTGATGGTTGATTATTTTTCAATGCTATTATATACATGTGTTGTAAGGAATCCATATAATTAACATTATATGGTGATTGATTGGGCCTCATTCCAATCGGGAAAGTAATGAATATTATAAAAGAAAATTCATGTGTTGAATATAACAATAGTGATGTGTTGACAGTACTCATGTGTTGAGATTAGTCGTGTGTTGAAATAAATATAGATTCATGTGTTGAATGGGATAAATATTCATTTGTTGGATAGAATAAAGAAGTTTTAAAAATATAAAGCCGTGTTGATTAGATTGACGCCATTTTGACGTAAACGATATTTATATCGATTGTATTCATTTCGAAATGAATTGAATTGAAAACGATTTCGAAATGAATTGAATTGAAAACGATTTCGAAATGAATTGAATTGAAAACGATTTCGAAATGAATTGAATTGAAAACGATTTCGAAATGAATTGAATTGAAAACGATTTCGAAATGAATTGAATTGAAAACGATTTCGAAATGAATTGAATTGAAAACGATTTCGAAATGAATTGAATTGAAAACGATTTCGAAATGAATTGAATTGAAAACGATTTCGAAATGAATTGAATTGAAAACGATTTCGAAATGAATTGAATTGAAAGCGAATTCAATTGAATTCAAATTGAATTGAATAGAAATGAATTTTAAAACGAATTTATAAAGAAGAATTCAATTTTGATTTGAATTGAAATTGAAGTTGAAATTGTTTTGAAACGAATGTAGAACTATTTATAAAATTCGTTTTAAAAGGAAATCGACGAAATATATAATATATATATATATTATATATACAATGGCCTGAATAGAACGAGCCGCACCGCGGCAGTTCGTGAATTTCGACCATTTATTTCAAACGGACATTGCGGGAGATCCGACCGTCGGATTCTCCTAAAACCGGAACCGTTGGGTTCGTATCGAAAAGAGCTTTCCAATGAATATTAGAAATTTGAAATCTAACGGTTGGATTTGGAGTTATGTCCAAATCAAATTCGAAAAATGTCGCTGTAAGTGCAGTTCGATGGCCGTTGTTGGAAATCAACTGTACGGGCCTTGGTAAAATCATTAAAAATATCTATAATTTGTGTAAAATCATAATATATGGATTGGAAAGAGTTGAGCTTGAAAATTCCACATTTGAAAAGATAAAAATAGATTTTTATCGAAATAAACTAGTTTTGAACTAGAATTAAAATCAATTTATTTTTGAAATAAATAAATTGAATGTGAAAGTGATTTTAAAAATAATCAATACTCCCAATACGTGGATTGGACTGGAGTTGAATCGAAATTATCTTCGGGATATTTCGATGTTGGATTTCGTGACTATACAAATATTGTTATGGGGATTTGAAAGATATATTTTATATCGTTATTTCCAATACGATATATGTTGGTTTCAGAATTTGATATTGAATGTAAGCCGATATATTTTCTATTCAGAGCCTTGTATTTAATATCAAATGTGATTTGGGTTTATCGTGAATCGTGTTTTAGAAGACATTGGTTCTTTAACCCAGTTAAAGGCAAGATATCGATTTTTGAGAAGATTAAAACTAAGTGGAGTTTTAATGAATCTTTAATTAGATTGAAAAATGAAGTGATTATTTAAATTATCAAATCTGAAAGGTGATCGAGAATGGAGTACCACTAGTTTTGCTCCAAAGCGATAGTTAAATCTTTAATTAGATTTGAACGTGAAATGGTAATTAATTTTACCGATAACACAGTGGTGTTAGATGTGGAGTATTACCAGTTTTCTCCATGGGATATATAGGTTGGGATTGGGAAATAAAATAATAATTACTTCGGTGTGGTTCGCTAATCCCGACTAGTTTGGAAAACCATAATATGGTCTGAAATGATATCCAAAGGAAGATTAAAGAATAAATTTAGAAGAATTTATCTTGGATAAAATTAATGGGAACCTTTCCCTAAAAATGTGATTTTGTGAATAAAAGAATATTCTGAATTGGAATGAGGCGTTTGATATGTTTGTGTAACATTTGTTTATCATATACGTGGGTTATTCAGAAAGGCCGGGTTTACACCCATTCTGAATAACCGATTCGACGAGATGTCGAAGATGAAGACGGTGGTTAAAGACCGGAAGTCTTCACATCGTTTGGATAATTACTGACGATCCTGATTGGGCTGTACACCCAAGAGGATGGAAATAGTTGGCGGTCGTCCATACGTACTTGGAGATGGATGGATATGCGAGGAAAGTGCCTCCGGTTTCGTTTAGACCTAGAACGGACTTGTAAATGGATGGTGTGTCTGACATTGTATTCCTTTATATTGTATTTGTTGATCTCTGCTAAATATATATCTGTTTGGCGGCGGAGAATTTATTCTCTTGCTTAACGCCCTTCTCTGAGACATATGAGCTCAGAGGTTATACATTGGCAGAAATCAGTGGTACGATATGGATTGATAGTGTGGCATACTGAGATGCAGTGATCCAGACTTTTGTTGAAAAGCAAAGTTCGGTGGTTGATGATCAAAGCGCAGCGGATATAGCATGGCTTTGTGTATAGCGTTGATCCGCGAGCCTCACAGCCCGGGATAGTGGTAAACTGATGGTTTGATCAGTATACATTTTTAGTGTAGTGGATTCGGTCGACCGATATTGAGCTTCGTGCTCGGAGGGATAGAGTAAGCGGTGTTTTCTCTTGCTGGGACGTAAGTCGCGGTGATACTTGAGTCCCAAAAGTGCGGATGTGCATAGCGGTGTTTTCTCTCGCTGAGACGTAAGCCGCGGTGATTTGTACTACGCGATCGATCTTTCGAATCAGGAGCCACCATGATGGAAATCCAATTTCCAATACGTGTATTTCGGCTTTATTTGTAGAGCCTAGTATGGCGACATAGTGGGATGGGGCACTCATGCCGTCTATGATTTATATTTATGATTGAAATGGTTTTTGACACTATACACTTATTATAGTATCAAATGATTTGTTTTAAACGTATCAAGCATGTTTGGCTGTTATAAGGTAAAACCCTATCCTCCGGCTTGCGTTGCATTGTGTGATGGGACCTGGGTCTTATAATAGCTTCATTTTTCGAAAAAGCATTGCGTTGTTTATTCTATGCACTAGTATTCTTGGGAGGAAACCCGTTCCGTGTTATACGGCGTGGTCCCTTGAATTACTCTCTTTTAAAGTAAAGTTTTAAATAACTGTTTTAGTTCTCACACCAGTCACATGACTGACCTGGAGTTTATTGTTTCAACCTAAACTCTGGGTGCCCTTATTTTCCACACGGGCAGCTAGTAGTTTTGGTTTTGCAGATTTATATTCACAGGATCCTGGTTTACAGCTGGAATGATATCCGGAAAACTTTGTATTCGTATATCTCTTCTAGTTGTGTATTGTATTATTTTCCGCTGCGATGTATTTAAATGTAATTTAAATCTCTGATATTTCTGTGTAATATTCATTTATACTCTATATATTCTTGTAATCTGATGCATTATTGTAATAACAGTGAAATGTTCTTCTGTTTGTGTTCTGATTTGTCTTGTCCTCACAGTAATTCATTCTTTCTCATCTCTTCGGAGACCGGGGAAGTTTCGGGTCGCTTCATAAGGTTTTTCAAATCAATCTAGTGCTTTTAAAATTAGTTGTGTCAGTGAACTAATTCACATGAAACATCAAAACTCTTACCCCATAAGAAACAGACCTTTTTGTTACAATCAATCAATTTATGTTATATGGACTTGGAATGACCCATTTTTTAACAGATTTGTTCTTAGCATGTGATCTATCTCCAAAAAAAAAAAAAAAAAAAAGGTGTCATCTTCCACTGTATTCCACGTATGCCATTTCTAAAACAAAATCATCAATTATACTGGGTCATTGTACCGTATAATCAAAAAATAAAATATCAAGCAAAGAATTGTACCGATAGCTAATAAAATGGCAGCATCAATCAGGCAGTGCCATTAAAACTATATTAAAAATACAGAAAAATTAGAGAATAAAGACAATAAAAAATTGCATAATTAATAATCGAAGCAAAAAAATCAAACCCGCAATCCACCTATATCAATTTTCTATTGTTATAAGTAATCGACTTCCGACTAGGGTACATATGTTGCAATGTTGATTTGTTCGAGATGTAAAGTTGCAGCATTGTGTATTTTAGTCTCCACAAGTTGCAACATACACCAATAATTATCTAGTTTAAAGAGGACTTTTTTTACATAAGCAAATATATGGATGAACATCATGAACTTCTAGCTAGCAGAACAAATGGATCTCGATCATGCTTTGTTTCTGCATGCAATGCTACATTTGATGACAAAATAAGACACAAACAAAACACACAGGTAGCAAGACTACATTGTTTTAAAATACAACATTACTCAAGACAATAGGGCGCTAGTGTATAGGATTAACTAGAGATACAGTGATCAAACAAAAGACCAGTTCACAATTACCCATTTTAGAGAGGTAATCAGTTTAAAGTTATGTAACTTGACTATTATATACAATTATCCATTTTGCTTTTTGTAGAGTTTCATTTTATTATGAAATATTCAATACAAACCACGACTATTTGAAAATAAAATTTCAATTAGACCAATTTGTTACCTTAATCTGAATCGCTTGAACAAAAATCTCGATTTGAAAGCAGAGTTGTAGATCTGTGAATCAAAAAACAAAAATAGTTAGAAAACTATACGTGGATCTAAAAGAAATCGAAGAGGAGAAGGAGCAAACGTGGATCTGTCTGTTGAAGGGGAAGGAGCGAACGTGGAGTAGATAGATGAGCAGGAGACCGATCTAAGTGGACAGAACGTTCAGGAGATTGGATTGAAGGAGAAGCTTGGGATTTCTTGCTGGATCGAAGGAGAAGCTTGGGATTTCTCGCTGGAATGAAAGGAAACGATACTGTAATGAGAAAAGTAAACCAGACTTTGGGGGGGAAATGAAATAAATGGGGGGGAAGATATGAACGCAAAGGAATCTGTGGAAATAAAAAATTGGCTGCAGTCAGACATGAACGCAACAATCTTTAGCAACCGTATCCACATTTTCTTGTAGTGAAAGCCTCCTCTCTGAAACCGAACGAGAAAGAAAAAAAGAAAGAAAAAAAAATCTGCCGTCCTTATTCACATGCGTTCTGTACTGATCCTTCCCTCATTTCTTTATAGATATGAGCGAACCCATGTATATCTCCAAACACAGCAAATCATTGAAATGAATTGGCAAATCACGAAGGGCATGTCCAAATCAGAGGGAGAAATCACTGCTCCTACTAAACCGTCTAGTACCTATGTAATTTTTCCATCCGCTTTCCCGTCATCAGACAAACCATGTGAAAACTCCTCCTACCCCAATGAAAAAGAAAATCCATGCACACAGTCCCAAATATATATTGATTTACCCTAAAACGCTAAGTATCCTATTGCCTCATTTCTCTCCAACGCAGTAAGGCTACCCAAACCAATAGCTTGGGTTCTCAAATCAAAGACAGCCATCGATACTTCTTTTCAGCTAACACCAATGTTCTTTCAAATGAACCGACGCACATCAGCACATGCATAGACGGCTTAACCACTATACAACCCCATCTACGATATAACAGCTCCCTATGTTTTAATCCAGCTCCGACTGAAA
This sequence comes from Allium sativum, assembly GCA_030737875.1. Classification (NCBI taxonomy): domain Eukaryota; kingdom Viridiplantae; phylum Streptophyta; class Magnoliopsida; order Asparagales; family Amaryllidaceae; genus Allium; species Allium sativum. Next base: position 117,585,987 of record CM060919.1, on the reverse strand, counting down.
ACGAAAAGAAAACTCAGGGATTTGTACTACACTGTGTTCCTGTTTCTCACCTAAGATCATGGCTACGCAAAGTAGAAAACGACGTTGTTTTGATCCTCACCATTTAACGTGTATATATAGCCGCTTCTCCCCTTGTTTTACAGCAACCAAAAACAAACTGCTACCATTAGAGTATCCTCCGCAAGCTTCATAAAGAGAAACCGACTCACAAAATATATTGCCGCAGGAAACGTGAGCAAAATAAAAATAGCCCCTTCCCACTGCAAATAAAATAAATCTCCAACCGTGATGGGTGAAGCTGTTCAACTGATGAGGCTTGGATGGGCTCGAAAGTCATGGAGCGTGGGGGTCAGCATTAGTGGGAAATGGTGATGATGGTTTTCATGGTTGTACTGTATGGGTGGGAAAGATATTGCCGTGCTTCATGGAGCAAGGGGAAACCGCTGGTGGTTAGCACGTTGTCAGAGGTGGAGCTCTAGTAAAGGGAGCTCAAGGCAGAAGCCTAAAAGTAGTTGCCGTGGGAAAGTACCGTGCTTGAACATAGGAGAAGAACGTGATGAGTACAAGGTTAGAACAAGGTACCGGGGTTCATAGAATAAAGGGAGGTGGGCCAGAATCGGGTGTGGGCTGCAAGGCATAAACGGAAAATAAGAGGGGGCTTTCAAATGATTTTCGAAATAAGGTACAGGAGAGAACACGAGGAACGACCGTTTGTATGAAGTCTAAGGTGCAAGTAGATGCTGAGTTTTGAGTTATTGGCTCATGAAACGGTCAACGACGAAGTAGGCTGAACGAGTTCGTTCATTTAGAAGGGGAGAACCAGAAAGGTAATTAATGGTAAATAAAGTAATTAATTTAATAATAATTATGGTATTAGTTTATACATTATTTGAAATCAATTTAATTATTGAAACAACAATATTTTGTTCGTTCGTGATTGGAATTGAAAGAAACTGAATCCGCTGAAATTGCAGAGACAAAGGCTACGCAGTCAAGCTATTTGGTTGTAACCGGAAGCTATCGGGATTTTTTATTTATTTTAAAACGTTCGTTTAAAATTAAATGGAAACAACGGGAAAATCAATCGTCGGAAACAAGGTGAGTTAATTCTCACACTTTTCTGGAATTCTATGCTGTGTTAAATTCATATTAAAATATAATTCATCGTTAATCATAGAATTGGTTGATTGGATGCCTTGGTTGCTTATTAAATGGTTGTCGACAATTTTATTTGTCGTATTGAATGATTTTGATTTAAATGATTATTTCATAAATTATTATCAAATATTATCGGTGATGCAGGGAAGAACAGGTTGGAGGGATCCGACCGGATTCCTCAAATATTTTTGTATGTTGTTTATATCACCTAAGTATGAACTGTTTACCCCTAAACAAAATTACATTCTATTTGAATGTTGATTATTGATTTGATATTGAACGTTGGATTGAAATTCAACTTTGTGTGTTGTTTTAATCAATAAACGGTATTGATTTGGTTATTGGCAGCAAATGGTCTGAAACACAGTTTTAAGACATTAATTCACCATTAGGTGAATTGACATAATCGAAGTTATTAAATGTGTTTTACAACTGAAGTGAAGTTTCAAAATTTATTTCTATTTAAAATAAAGCTTAAATTAAGACGATGTTTACAAATGGTTTTTTAAAAATAATTATATAATATTTTGTGGCAATTGTAATAAGTTTTATCAGCATAGAAGTAGGATTTAACCTATGGTTATTATTTTGAAAATAACTGTTTAAATAAAATAGTTAAGCAATATAATTAGATAAATTCATTTAGTCTAATGAGAGAAGAATCATAATCAGTTTAGTAAATAACCGTGGTTTGGTTGACGAAGTAACCTGTTTAATTAGGGTTGATAAGTATATTAATCGTTCTTCGATTGATCTAATGAAATAGTTTAATGAATAATTAATTTCATTTTAATAATACGTCTTAATTATTATCTATCATCTTATTTAAGGATATTTAAATTTGTTATCGATTGATAAATCAATTTAGTGAAATATTTATCATATCGATAAGCAATTAGTTAATCTATTTTTAATGAGGTAAATAAGGGGATTAATTATTTTAATAATGATTAAAGAAATTCACTTCTTAAATGGACGGGGATTAAGAAGTGATCGAGTTTAAGAATAAATCGTGTAAAGGCGATGTTATACTAAAGTTATGGAATAAGTGGTGAAGCTAATATGGCGTTTTAGGTAAGTATACTTGAATAAAAAGTAAAAGAGGTCTAGCTTGAGAATAATACACCAAATAAAGGGATTGTTATTAAAAACATGTTTGGATAGACTGGTAAAGTGAATCGATAGTAAAAGAGTTGATATGTTTTAGCTTCAAACTTTTATCTATTTCAAAATAAGAACGTTGTCGATCAAGGTCTGAGAGGTAACTAAAATACCCCAACTTGAACGGCTTCACCATTATAAAGGAATGATATTAGTTTGAAACGGTAAGAGTGTTGGAATTTGTATATTTCAAGGGAAATATGACAATGTTATTGTCGAGATTTTTAAATGTTATTGAACTAGTGGATTTAAATAACGTAGAATTTAACATTGGGTAAACTCAAGCATGAATTAAGAATTGACTATTTTCCTTGAGTTAAGAATATATGGTGATTTCGCAAGGCAAAACGGTAACATAAGAGATTTGCAAATATAAAGTGATGTTTTTGGATAAAGAAATGAAATGGGGTTTAGTAGATAAAGATATATATAATTGTTTCAACGTATTGAAAACAAAATGAGATTTGATATAATAAGAATATGAAAACGATTTCTAAGAATAAATGAAATGGACTTGATAAATGAATCTAGATAAAGGATCCAAGCTGCCAATATACTTAACCGTACTGTGTGAGTCGATGTTTAGAAAGCCGACTCTCAATGAATATATTATTGAACCTTTTGACGTGTTGTTTCGAAGAGACCGGGATGGGAACTAGACCCAAAACCACTTCGATCCAACGTTGCGTACGGAGCTAACTGAAAGGAAATGAAGATGGAGCATTGAAGACCATAGATCTTCATAAAACGGAAAAACTACTTATAATCTCTGGTTGGCCCCTTGAGATACACTGTGGTTCTGTCGTAGTTGGAATCTATGGATTGCAAGGAATTCTCGCTACTGATCCTTGGGGTGATTCTATGTAAGGATGCAATAGGAGAGTGCCTTCAGTTCATCCTGTTCCTGGATGACGTGACGATGTGGAATCCAAAGCGAATGGTAGCCAGATGGTTCAAAAGTCGATTATAACCTCGAGCCTCATCAACCGGGGAATGACAAAAATCGGGCAGGCAACATGTCTATGTGGGTCGCGCCCATTAGGGTGTATTGTCGCCATCTAGAGAATATTCATATTTGTTACTTCTTTTCATTTCTGTTTCTCCCGGGAAAACGGTAGCTGTGCAGCCGTGGGTGACAATATATTCGATACACTCAAGAGAAATGAGTGGTCGGTCATGTGTGGGCCGGGTTGCAAGACGTTCTTGTTAAACCCAGTGTATTCGTCTCTAGAGATACACTATCGGAAGGTTGTCCCATACCTTGTCATAGTTGGAATCAAATCTCCAATAAGCGTCTGCGGTTTTGATTGTATACTATATATGTAGAGCGTGAGATGCAAGCGTTCTACTAGGTTGATATTTATTTGTGATTTGATAGACACTATCATAATATCAGAAAAGTTATTGATTTCAAAGATGTTTTGGGTCATAGTAAGGTAAAAACCATCTGTGTTTATGTGTGGACTGGTCTTACTATTATCCTTTTCTTTCAGAAAGGATTTTCAAAGTTAAGCAAGTTGTTGTGCTATGAATTTACCACTGAAAGTATTCCACACTGACCCGGTGAAATTTTGTTTTAAACCAAATGTACTCGGGTCAGACCGAGTATATTAACAGGTTAGGTATCGCTGGAGATTCAAGAGCTGGAAGCAGGTGGCTTCACCATTAGTTATTCAAAGTTTATTTCCACTGTGTCTGATATATGATGTACTCTGATGATTGGTATATATATACAGTTTCTTTTTGTATAAAGAGATTTGATATATTATATTTTATTCGTTCCGCTGTGAGTTTTCTGATGTTCTTCTTCTTTTCTTCTATTCTAATATTTCTTTCTTTCTTTTCCCATCCTCTAATTTCTTTATCATAACGTTCAGATGTTTTCGATGCTTGATCGTTTGACACGGTGTTTTGTGTCGATTTTCGGGATCGAAAATCCCAGTTCGTTACAGTGGTATCAGAGCTATTGGTTTAGAGACAACCTTGGCTCTGTGGCGTAACTCAATAGAGATGGGATAAGTAATATCCTAGATTGAGTGTGAGTATATATCTGAGTGTGCGTATTTGTAATTTGTTACAAAATTATTCTTAAAATTATTTTGGCCTAAAATTTTTTACAAAGTGGTAAAAGAGTAATTTTCTTAAATTATTATAATATTAATCAACTAATGTTGAGTTGAATTAGAATTCAGAGTGGATTATAAAATTGAAATGATCTAACCCGATGGGAATTTCAAATATGAAATTTGAGAATAAAAACTTCAATGTAAAGTTTAATTTGGAATCAAAGTTAATATTAAAGTTAAATATGAATCAGAATGATTTGTTTTGTTGATAGTACCTCGTTTGATTGAACGAATGAATTGAAATGGAATTAATCTGGTTGGAAACCAATTGATTCAGTGGATATGGAAATAAGACTTAACCTGGTTAAGTGAAATTGAATACAATAAATTGGTAATAAAACCGTTAATGAAAATAAAGTGGGTTATTTAACCTTGAATTTTTACTTGAATTATAAATTGAGTTGAGTACAGATATTACAAAGCTATGCATATTAGCTTGGTTACCGAAACTGAAGTCCAGGTTGGAAGATGAAGATCGATTAGTTGAGTTTTTTCGGAATTGGGATTTGAGGTGCCCGACAAAAAGCTAAACCTTAATATATTATGGGTTGTTGATTAATTTTATCCCCCTAAGTGGGATGGCCATTGGGTTTTGATTTTATTTTGAAAAAGTTGAGGCCTAGTGTGGCAGTTGTAGTTGTTGTGATCGAGCCGAGCAGAAAAGGTAGTGGCAAAATTTTCGAAAATTTAAAAGAATTTGTTTTGATAATTCAAAATTAATTATTGAATTCGGATCATTCTTCTTACCTTGTAATTTCGGGGACGAAATTCTTTTAAGGGGGAAAGAATGTAACATCCCAGATTTTCGGTCATTTAAAGTGGAATATTTAAATGTGCTTATTTATTTTATTGAATATATAATAGATTTTATATCGAAATTATTTATAAAATAGAGTTCGAATATATATAATTTATAATATAATTAAAACGAGCTCGAAACGACGCTGCAGTTCGAAATATTGAATTTCGAACTTCAATTGAATATACAGGGTCCGATATAAATCGGATTTCAGTGAAACAAGAATCATTTGAATCTATGTGTTTTTATTTTTCTGATGGAAGTGAAAAATCAAGATCTCATCGTACAGATTGTAAGTTATGTCCAATTTAATTTTTCAAATAGTCGTTATAGAATCGTTCATCGACCATAACAGTTTATTTGAAATAACTTTATACTGGATTCTAATTTAGACAAGGTTCTTTTGAGACGTAGTGTTAATTTAATTTTTTAAATTTTACTGTAATTTTTAATTAATTAAATGTGCAACTTTTTATTTGGAGTATTTTGCACCCTATATCAGCATTTTGGGGTTTCACGGTATAGGTTAATCTACCGATATTATTATATTTTTGGGATTGTGGGGCGTTGTTGATCACAACGATAATTTCTGTCCTTAGTCTTTTATAGATGAATGGAATTTTACGTAACGAACACCGTATAAAATCTAACCCAATATCTTGCGCAATCTGTACACATAAAGCTATATCAAATCTTGCGCACAGTATGCCGGATAAAGCCTATAAGAAATCTGTCTAAAAATCTCAGCGCATCGTCTTATCATATCTCGTTCTATCAATGTGCATATGGATAAATCTTACTGTATCAGTTTTAAAGGTCTCCACCAAGTGCAAATTTTGACTAAAAGCTTCAGAGGAAATCTCGGCACATGCTCTACGGATCTTAATTCGACATTTGGAATAGAGCCATTTGACCGTATGATAATTTATACTATAAGAATAAAAGGGTATACGTTATCTTCTATGCTACAGACAAAATCTGGGAAAACTCTGTATTCAAATATTTGGGGTTGTCCTAATCTTCAGGACACCGACTTTAATTAAAAGGCCATGCCTGACTCTATACGCCCTTACCTTTCTAACACTCGCATGTTCATATTTTTATTTTTTTTAAATTTTTACTAACTTCATTTTTCTAGTATACCTGCTTTAAAATTTGGACAACGTTAACGCTATGGGCAGGAAAAAGGAAAACAAGAAAAAGTTTTTCATTTCCTTCCTCTCCAAGGCAAACAAAGCCTCCTCTCTGAAACCGAACGAGAAAATTAAAAAGAAAGAAAAAAATATATATCTGCCGTCCTTATTCACATGCGTTCTTTACTGATCCTTCCCTCATTTCTTTATAGATATATGAGCGAACCCATGTATATCTCCAAACACAGCAAATCTTTGAAATGAATTGGCAAATCACGAAGGGCATGTCCAAATCAGAGGGAGAAATCACTGCTCCTGCTAAACCGTCCAGTACCTATGTAATTTTTCCATCTGCTTTCCCGTCATCAGACAAACCATGTGAAAACTCCTCCTACCCCAATGAAAAAGAAAATTCATGCACACAGTCCCAAATATATATTGATTTACCCTAAAACGCTAAGTATCCTACTGCCTCATTTCTCTCCAACGCAGTAAGGCTACCCTAACCAATAGCATGGGTTCTCAAATCATAGACAGCCATCGATACTTCTTTTCAGCTAACACCAATGTTCTTTCAAATGAACCCACGCACATGCATAGACAGCTTAAGCACTGTACAACCCCATCTACGATATAACAGCTCCCTATGTTTTAATCCAGCTATGACTGAAAACAAAAAGAAAACTCAGGGATTTGTACTACACTGTGTTCCTATTTCTCACCTATGTTCATGGCTATGCAAAGTAGGAAACGACGTTGTTTTGATCATCACCATTTAAACGTGTATATATAGCCGCCTCTCCCCTTGTTTTACAGCAACCAAAAACAATCTGCTACCATTAGAGTATCCACCGCAAGCTTCATAAAGAGAAACCGACTCACAAAATATACTGCCGTAGGAAACATGAGCAAAGTGAAAACAGCCCCTTCCCACTGCAAATAAAATAAATCTCCAACCATGATGGGTGAAGCTGTTCGACTGATGAGGCTTGGATGGGCTCGAAAGTCTTGGAGCGTAGGGGTCAGCATGAGTGGGAAATGGTGATGATGGTTTTCATGGTTGTACTGTGTGCTTCATGGAGCAAGGGGAAACCGCTTGTGGTCAGCACGTTGTCAGGGGCGGAGCTCCAGTAAAGGGAGCGCAAGGAAGAAGCCTGGAAGTAGTTGCAGTGGGAAAGTACTGTGCTTGAACATAGGAGAAGAACGTGATGAGTACAAGGTTAAAAAGGTTAGAACAAGGTACCGGGGTTCATAGAATAAAGGGAGGTGGGCCAGAATCGGGTGTGGGCTGCAAGGCATAAACGGAAAATAAGAGGGGGCTTTCAAATGATTTTCGAAATAAGGTACAGGGGAGAACACGAGGAACGACCGTTTGTATGAAGTCCAAGGTGCAAGTAGATATTGAGTTTTGATATATTGGCTCATGAAACGGTCAACGACGAAGTAGGTTGAACGAGTTCGTTCATTTAAAAGGGGAGAACCAGAAAGGTAATTAATGGTAAATAAAGTAATTAATTTAATAATAATTATGGTATTAGTTTATACATTATTTGAAATCAATTTAATTATTGAGACAACAATATTTTATTCGTTCGTGATTGGAATTGAAAGAAACTAAATCCGCTGAAATTGCAGAGACAAAGGCTACGCAGTCAAGCTATTTGGTTGGAACCGGAAGCTATCGGGATTTTTTATTTATTTTAAAACGTTCGTTTAAAATTAAATGGAAACAACGGGAAAATCAATCGTCGGAAACAAGATGAGTTAATTCTCACACTTTTCTGGAATTCTATGATGTGTTAAATTCATATTAAAATATAATTCATCGTTAATAATAGAATTGGTTGAGTGGACGCCTTGGTTGCTTATCAAATGGGTGTCGACAATTTTATTTGTCGTATTGAAAGATTTTGATTTAAATGATTATTTCATAAATTATTATCAAATATTATAGGTGATGCAGGGAAGAACAGGTTGGAGAGATCCGACCACATTCCTCAAATATTTTTATATGTTGTTTATATCACCCAAGTATGAACTGTTTACCCCTAAACAACATTACATTCTATTTGAATATTGATTATTGATTTGATATTGAACGTTGGATTGAAATTCAACGTTGTGTGTTATTTTAATCAATAAACGGTATTGATTTGGTTATTGCCAGCAAATGATCTGAAACACTATTTTAAGACGTTAATTCACCGTTAGGCGAATTGACGTAATCGAAGTTATTAAATGAGTTTTATAACTGAAGTGAAGTTTCAAAATTTATTTCTATTTAAAATAAAAACTTAAATTAAGACGATGTTTATAAATGGTTTTATAAAAATAGTTATATAATATTTTGTGGCAATTGTAATAAGTTTTATCAGCATAGGAGTAGGATTTAACCTACGGGTTATTGTTTTGAAAATAACTGTTTAAATAAAATAGTTAAGCAATATAATTAGATTAATTCATTTTAGTCTAATGAGAGAAGAATCATAATCAGTTTAGTAAATAACTGAGGTTTGGTTGACGAAGTCAACTGTTTAATTAGGGTTGATAAGTATATTAATCGTTCTTCGATTAATCTAATGAAATAGTTTAATGAATAATTAATTTCATTTTAATAATACATCTTAATTATTATCTATCATCTTATTTAAGGATATTTAAATTTGTTATCGATTGATAAATCAATTTAGTGAAATATTTATCATATCGATAAGCAATTAGTTAATCTATTTTTAATGAGGTAAATAAGGGGATTAATTATTTTAATAATGATTAAAGAAATTCACTTCTTAAATGGACGGGGATTAAGAAGTGATCGAGTTTAAGAATAAATTGTGTAAAGGCGATGTTATACCAAAGTTATGGAATAAGTGGTGAAGCTAATATGGCGTTTTAGGTAAGTATACTTGAATAAAAAGTAAAAGAGGTCTAGCTTGAGAATAATATGCCAAATAAAGAGTTTATTATTAAAAACATGTTTGGATAGACTGGTAAAGTGAATCGATAGTAAAAGAGTCGATAGGTTTTAGCTTCAAACTTTTATCTATTTCAAAATAAGAACTTTGTCGATCAAGGTCTGAGAGGTAACTAAAATACCCGAACTTGAACGGCTTCACTATTATAAAGGAATGATATTAGTTTGAAACGGTAAGAGTGTTGGAATTTGTATATTTCAAGGGAAATATGACAATGTTGTTATCGAGATTTTTAAATGTTATTAAACTAGTGGATTTAAATAAAGCAACATAGAATTTAACATTGGGTAAACTCAAGCATGAATTAAAAATTGACTATTTTCCTTGAGTTAAGAATATATGGTGATTTCGCAAGGCAAAAAGGTAATATAAGAGATTGGCAAATATAAAGTGATGCTTTTGGATAAAGAAATGAAATGGGGTTTAGTAGATAAAGATATATATAATTATTTCTACGTAATGAAAACAAAATGAGATTTGATATAATAAGAATATGAAAACGATTTCTAAGAATTAATGAAATGGACTTGATAAATGAATCTTGATAAAGGATCCAAGCTTCCAATATACTTAACCGTACTGTGTGAGTCGATGTTTAGAAACCCGACTCTCAATGAATATATTATTGAACCTTTTGACGTGTTGTTTCGAAGAGACCGGGATGGGTACTAGACCCAAAACCAGTTCGATCCAACGTTGCGTACGGAGCTAACTGAAAGGAAATGAAGATGGAGCATTGAAGACCATAGATCTTCATAAAACGGAAAAACTACTTATAACCTCTGGTTGGCCCCTTGAGATACACTGTAGTTCTGTCGTGGTTGGAATCTATGGATTGCAAGGACTTCTCGCTACTGATCCTTGGGGTGATTCCTATGTAAGGATGCAGTAGGAGAGTGCCTTCGGTTCATCATGTTCCTGGATGATGTGACGATGTGGAATCCAAAGCGAATGGTACCAGATGGTTCAAAAGTCGATTATAACCTCGAGCCTCATCAACCGGGGAATGACAAAAATCAGGCAGGCAACATGGCTATGTGGGTCGCGCCCATTAGGGTGTATTGTCGCCATCTAGAGAATATTCATATTTGTTACTTCTTTTCATTTCTGTATCTCCCGGGAAAACGGTAGCTGCGCAGCCGTGGGTGACAATATATTCGATACACTCAAGAGAAATGAGTGGTCGGTCATGTGTGGGCCGGGTTGCGAGACGTTCTTGTTAAACCCAGTGTATTCGTCTCTAGAGATACACTATCGGCAGGTGGTCCCATACCTTGTCATAGTCGGAATCCAATCTCCAATAAGCGTTTGCGGTTTTGATTGTATACCATATATGTAGAGCGTGAGATGCAAGCGTTCTACTAGATTGATATTTATTTGTGATTTGATAGACACTATCATAATATCAGAAAAGATATTGATTTCAAAGATGTTTTGGGTCATAGTAAGGTAAAAACCGTCTGTGTTTATGTGTGGACTGGTCTTAATATTATCCTTTTCTTTCAGAAAGGAATTTCAAAGTTAAGTAAGTTGTTGTGCTAAGAATTTACCACTGAAAGTATTCCAGACTGACCCGGTGAAATTTTGTTTTAAACAAAATGTACTCGGGTCAGACCGAGTATATTAACAGGTCAGGTATCACTGGAGATTCGAGAGCTGGTAGCAGGAGGCTTCACCATTAGTTATTCAAAGTTTATTTCCGCTGTGTTTGATATATGATGTACTCTGATGATTGGTATGTATATACAGTTTCTTTTTGTATAAAGAGATTTGATATATTATATTTTATTCGTTCCGCTGTGAGTTTTCTGATGTTCTTCTTCTTTTCTAATATTTCTTTCTTTCTTTTCCCAACCTTTAATTTCTTTCCCATAACATTCAGATGTTTTCGATGCTTGATTGTTCGACACAGTATTTTGTGTCGATTTTCGGGATCGAAATTCCCGGTTCGTTACGCTTTGTGTATAGTGAGAATTCGCGAGCCTCACACCTCGGTATGAGTTAAAAACGAGATCCGGACCGTTGGGAGAACACGATGTTTCTTTCTAGCTATGGGCGATGTCAGTGACCTACCAGCCCTGAAATTTATATACTTTTTACCTGTATGGTTGTTGGAATGCAAGGCGCCTCGAATATATGGTCGATAATTAGCACTATGTGAGCCGACGTACTGACCATTATATAGGTCCTATAGGACCGAGAAACGTGTGTTCTGGAATAACTAATCCTCCAAAGTTAGGTGAGGACCGGCCCAACCGATTCCAAGGATCGTTGTGTGTGGTCCTGAGACATTTGCTAGAGTGTCTCAAACGGAGAGGAGCTTGCCCCTTGCCTCGACTCATGATAGAATCCAGTTGCCAATACGTGACTTTCGGTTTTATTTGTGGTGCCTAGTACTGGTGACATAGTGGTATGGGGCACTTATGCCGTCTATGATTGATACTTATGATTGAAATTGTTTTGACACTATACACTTATAGTAATATCAAAATAATCTATTTTTAAACGTATCAAGCATTCTTTGGCTATTATAAGGTAAAACCCTATTCTCCGGCTTGCGTTGCATTGTGTGTTGGGACCTGGGTCTTATAATAGCTTCATTTTTCTTTATTTAGCATTGCGCTGTTTGTTTTATGCACTGGTATTCTTGGGAGGAAACCCGTTCCGTGTTATACGGCGTGGTGCCTTGATTTACCTAACTTTGAAAATAAAGATTAATAACTGTTTTAGTTCTCACACCAGTCACATGACTGACCTGGAGTTTATTGTTTTAACCTAAACTCTGGGTGCCCCAATTTTCGACACGGGCAGCTAGTAGTTTTGGTTTTGCAGATTTATATTCACAGGATCCTGATTTACAACTAGAACGATGCTCGGAAAGCTCTGTATCCGTGTGTTACCTTTAGTTGTGTTTTGTATTGTTTTTCCGCTGCTATGTAATTTATTGTAATCTCTGATATTTGTCAAATGTGTAATATTTATTCATACTCTGTATATTCTTATATTCTGATGGAATTGTTGTAATAAACAATGAAATGTTCTTCTGTTTGTGTTCTGATTCGTCTTTCCCTCAAAGAAATCCACGCTTTCCTTCACGGGGAAGTTACGGGTTATAACAGTGGTATTAGAGCTTTGGTTTACAGAGCTCGAGAACAAGACACATTAGAACCATACAAAAAAATTCATCAGATATTGGATTAGTAATATCCAATTAGAATGACTCGTTAGAGATAGGATCAGTAGTATCCTAGAACGAGTGTGAAGAGTATATTTTTAAAAATAAAAATGAAGTCAAATTTTTTCTTGAAATTTAAACTAGTTTATTCGTATTTGAATATTTTAATTTTATTGATTTGGACAATCGAGTATATAAAGATTTTGCATATACGCGTCATGAACGTATATTCGAAGTTTTAATATACTGGATAGATATAGAATCACACTCTAGTCGCTCAGGGATAATTCTGGTGATGTCCGGACATCATCAGTATTTATGTTCGAGTTTCGAAGGTGTGATATCTGTATATTTCCATTAGACTGGTGTGAAAACCAAAACTAGATAGGTTTATTGTTGTGATTTGGCACCAAAAACATGATTATATATATATATATATATATATATATATATAAATTATGAATTTGAAATGATAATCCACTAAATGATTGATGGTTGTCTTGTTTGATTATTGATTTGGTATTTTTAACCATTTAAGCCTAATTGAACCGAATATTGAACTGTATTGAAAATTGTTTGAAATTGCATGCATATACATGTACTTACATTGAACAAGTCATAGCAAGGAGGCTAGAGCAGAAGAATAAAATTGTTTACCCAACAAATAGGTACATGTTTACAAATTTATTGGGTTTGGATGATTTTATGAGCCGATTGGCTAGCCGCTTAGCTGTTTCTTTTTCTTTTTGGATTGATGAGGGTCATGAGAGGCTATTTGAAATATCCCGAAGTCCCCGATGCAGCGGGAGGTTATGGCGAAATTTTTCGAAAATTTAGGGTGTTAGCCAAATTTTTGAAGAATTTGAAAAGTTCTTAGACTTTTAAAGATTGAAGAACTTAAGCCGTAAAGAAAATAATGAAAGTTGAGTTGATTAATTAAACAACTTTCAGCTTCGTTCCTTTTCGGGGACGAAAAGTTTTAAGTGGGGGAGATTGTAACAATCCGAAAATCTGAGCCAATATAAAATTTTTACTTTGGCAATTTTGATGAATTTTGAATATTTAAAATGAATTATTTAAAATAATAGCGACAAGAAATTTATTTTGAATAGAATTCGAACGTATATACTTATATAGATCGTCGTTAGAATATAAATATTTATTTTTAATTATAAAAGGAATTTAAAATGGCGCGGTAGTTTGAAATTTCGATTTCGAATTTCAAATGAATGTACAGGATTCAAAATAAACCGGATTTTAGCGAAATCAAAAATATTTGAATCTAATTGAGAATATCTTTCCAACGAATCCGAAAAATCAAGATTTCATAGTGGGGATAAAAAGTTGCGTCCAGTTGAAAATTCAGAATAGTCACTATGGAATTCTGGCCCTTAAAAATGGAAATTTTGCAAATGACCTCGGTTTTCAACGAAACCACTTTTGTTGGATCCATGGTGTCAACTTATTGCTAGGTTTCAAAATTCGTAATTTTTCGAATCAATATGTGAGCGTGGCAAAGCAAAACGCATTTGACCAGTTTTAGTTGATTTTAATCGACTGGAAAATGGCCATTTTTCAAATGGTCTCGGAATTTGACGAAATTAGTTTTTTTAGGACCGTATCGTCAATACAAAGCTAGAAAATATTTTTCGGGAATTTTTCTAGTTAGTATGTGGCCCCGGTAAATTGAAATTCGTGTTCAAATTAAATATATAATGATTTATATTTCAAATTTGATGGAAACTGATCGTAACAGCCGAATTGACATGCAAAACATATCCCATTGTGTTTGGAATGTGGGTAATTAGCTAGGGGCGACAGTCGTTAGGTTGGATTTCGAGATCGAATAAAAAAGACAACCTTTATAGAAATAATAAATATTTAAATAATGTGTATATATAATTGTCTTCATTTAAAACCCTAACTACTTCATGGTCAAACCATTCGGTCAAAATAAAAAAAAAGCGCCTCCCTTTACTCAAAGAAAAATCCCCGACGCCTTCACTCCAGGTCGCCGCCCACGTCGCCGCTCCCTTCGCCAGTCCCCCCCCCCCTCGACGTCAATCACAGCCGCGACCCCCCTCTCCTCCAGTCGTTCGAACGCTCCCCCTATAAAACCTCCTGAACCCGCTCAAGACCGCCGCCTAGACCACCTGTGGGCCCTCCATCGCCTGGCCGCGCCTCTTCCTGGCCGGCAGCACCCCGACGCCGCCTTCCCCCATCTCCGGTTCGATCTGAAACTTCCCTCTTCTGATTAATTGTAAGTTTTCCAATTTTACTTTATTTTATTTTATAAAATTCCGATTTTTTTTATAAAGTTAGGATTTTAATTTAGGTAAAGCTTAGATTTTTAAATGCGAAAAGGAATGTTTTTTATCACATGAAAGGTTGGATTTTTAATTGGAAAATTTTGATTTGAAATTATAATGTAAAGGTTAAAAATATAATTTTTATATTATAGAAAGGTTAAAAATCTAATTTTTTATATTATAGAAAGGTTAAAAATATAATTTATATATATGAAGCGTTGTGGAGAGAAAATGTAATTTCTTTGTATTAAAAAAATATGATTTTTATATTGTAGAAATAATAAGAATATAATTTTTATATAATGTAGAGATTAAAAATATGATTTTTATTAGATGTGAAGAATAAAAATAAGATTTTATATAATGTAGAGTAATAAAGATATGATCTTTATAGAAGTAGCAATGTAAAAATATGATTTTTTATAGTATAATAAGAATAAAAATACGATTTTTATATTATATAGATAGTAAAAATTTGATCTTTACATATGTAGCAAAATAAATATCTGATTTTTATTATATTTATGTTGAAATTTAAATGTTAATTTTATCCATATAGAGTGAATATAAAAATGTGATTTTTATATGCATAGCAACAATATAAAAATATGATTTTTATATGCATTGCAACAATATAAAAATGTGATTTTTATGTATGTAGTGGCTACGGATGACGAAAGTGACAAAAGGCGAGCACGACGAAGATTTCTACATACGAAGAGTCGCGGTGTATTGGTTTAGCTAGTTGCTTAGAACTTCTCATTTTAAATCTTGTTTTGTAGTTAAAAATATATACTAGGATGCAGACGGTGCTTAGCAGCACCCGACACCCGTCGTCCACAGACCATGGACGACTTGTATGCTTGTTTGATGTGTTGTGAAGTTTGGTTGTGATGTTGATGTGAAATGGATAATAAAACATTCATGTGTTGAAATAAATTAATTATCGTTAAAAATATAATTTTTAACGTGAATGTGAATAAATAAATACTCATTTACAAACCAGACGGTTTGTTTATGTACACCTATATGAAGGATATTGATTGGGACGATAAATTTTACACATCCCCCAACTGCACAAATAATATTCAGTGTTTGTAGATTGAAACCCCACACGGGTGTTGGGATGATATTTGGCGTACACTAATCCCAATTATTTAGTTGTATGTCGATCGATTGGTCGACAGACTGTGTAAGCGTTAATTATTTATAATTAATGTTTATGCAGTTGTGTGGTGCATGTTGGATGATGGTTGATTATTTATTATTGCTATTATATACATGTGTTGTATAGAATCCATAAATTAACATTATATGGTAATTGATTGGGCCTCATTCCAATTGGAAAAATAAAGAATATTATAAAATATATACATTCATGTGTTGAATAGAATAAAGAATATTCATGTGTTGAAAATATTCATGTGTTGAGTAAAATATTTTAAACAATAAAATTTACATTCTTATCATAATTTTATAAAATATATTAAATAACAAAAATAGTCATGTGTTGACGATGCTCATGTGTCGAGAATATTCATGTGTTGAAAGAAAAATATAGATTCATGTGTTGAATAGAATAAATATTCATTTGTTGAATAGAATAATGAAGTTATTGAAATATATAAAGCCGTGTTGATTAGAGATGCGCTATTTTGACACGAACGATATTTATATCGATTATATTCGTTTTTATAATAATTATAGAAAAGGGAGTGGTTTCAAAATATAATGTTTTGAAAATATTATCATTTGTATATCGATGATGTGGAATATTCAATTTTGATTCGAAATTGAACATGAATTTGAAATTGTTTCAAAAACGAATTTGAAACGATTTATAAAATAATTTTTAAAAGGAAATCGACGAAATATATATAATATATATATTATATATATAATGGCCTGAATAGAACGCGCCGCACTGCGGCAGTTTGTCAATTTCGATCATTGACTTCGAATGGATATTACGGGAGGTCCGTCCGTCGGATTCTCCTGAAACCAGAACCATTGGGTTCCTATCGAAAAGAGCATTCCAATGAATATTATAAATCTGAATTCTAACGGTTGGATTTGGAATTATGTCCAAATCAAATTTGGAAAAGGTCGCTGTAAGTGCAGTTCGATGACCGTTATTGGAAATCGACTGTACGGGCCTTGATAAAATTATTAAAAATATTAATAATTTGTGTTAAATCATAATATATGAATTGGAAAGAACTGGGATGAAAAATTCTACATTTGAAAGGATAAAAATATATTTTTATCGAAATGGACTAGTTTTTAACTAGAATTAAAATCCAATTATTTTTAAATAAATAAAGTGGATTTGAAACGGTTTTGAAAATAACCAGAATTTCGAAGATACGAATTGGAATGGATTTGAATCGAAATTATCTTCGGAATATTTCGATGTTGGATGTCGTGATTATACAGATATGGTTGTGAAAATTTGAAAGATATATTTATATCGTTATTTCCAATACGGTATTTGTTGGTTTCAGAATTTGATATTGTATATAAGCTGATATATTTTCTATTCAAAGCCTTGTATTTAATATCAAGTGGAATTTTGGGTTCATCGTGAATGGTGTCTTAAATAACACTGTTCTTGAGTCCAGTTTAGAAAAGAATAAATCTTTTAATTAATATTTAGTGAAATTGTCCAGTTAATTAGTATTTAATTGGAATTGAATTTAAATTGGTTTTTGGGGTTTATCGTGAGTGGTGTTTTGAATAACACCTATTATTTAACCCGATTAACAATGGGAAGTGATTTTTGGTTTATCGTGAACCGTGTTTTAGATGACATTGGTTCTTTAACCCAGTTAAAGATAGGATATTGATTTTTGGGAAGATTAAAACTTAGTAGAGTTTTAATAAATCTTTAATTAGATTGAAATGATCGAGAATGGAGTATCACCAGTTTTGCTCCAAAGCGATAGTTAAATATTTAATTAGATTTGAACGTGAAATGGTAATTAATATTTACCGATAACACCGTGGTGTTAGATATGGAGTATTACCAGTTTTGCTCCATGGGATGAATAGGTTGGGATTGGGAAATAAAATAAATAATTACTTCGGTGTGGTTCGCTAATCCCGACTAGTTTGGAAAACCATAATATGGTTTGAAATGATATCCAAAGGAAGATTAAAGAATAAATTTAGAAGAATTTATCTTTGATAAAATTAATGGGAACCTTTCCCTAAGAATGTGAAAATTTGAATAAAAGAATATTCTGAATTGGAATGAGGTGTATGTTGGGTTTGTGTAACACTTGTTTATTATATACGCGGATTATTCGGAAAGGCCGGGTTTATACCAATTCTGAATAACCGATTCGACGATAAGTCGAAGATGAAGATGATGGTTGAAGACCGGAAGTCTTCACATCGTTTGGGTGATTACTGATGATCTTGATTGGCCTGTACAACCAAGAGGAGGGAATCAGTCGGTGATCGTCCAGACGTACTTGGTGATCGATGGATATGCGAGGAAAGTGCCTCCGGTTTCGTTCAGACCTAGAACGAACTTGTAAATGGACTGTGTGTCTGACATTGGATTTTCTTCTTTGTTGATTGATCTCTAATAAATACACATCTGTTTGGTGGCGGAGAATTTATTCTGTTGTTTAACGCCCTTCTTTGAGACGTACGAGCTCAGAGGTTGTATATCAATGGACATCAGTCGCATGGAGTGAATTGCCTGTGTGGCACGCTTAAGTGGCAAATGATCAAGGCTTCTATTGAAAAGAAAAGTCTGGTGGTTGATGATCAAAGCACAGCCTGTGTGGCATAGCATTGCGTATAGCGTGAATTTGCGAGCCTCACACCTCAATATGAGTCAAAAATGGGATACGGATCGTTGGGAGAACACTACGATTCTTTCTAGCTATGGGTAATGTCAGTGACCTACCAGCCCTGACATTTATATAATTTTTACCTGTGTGGTTGTTGGAATGCGAGGCGCCTCGAATATATGGTCAATAACTGGCACTATGTGAGCCGACGTACTGATCATTACATAGGTCCTATAGGACCGGGAAGCGTGTGTTCAGGAATAACTAATCCTCCAAAGTTAGGTGAGGACCGGCCCAACCAATTCCAAGGATAGTTGTGTGTGGTCCTGAGACATTTGCTTGAGTGTCTCGAACGGAGAGGAGCTTGCCCCTTGCCTCGACTCATGATGGAATCCAATTTCCAATACGTGACTTTCGGTTTTATTTGTAGATCGTAGTATTGGCGACATAGTGCTATGGGACACTCATGCCGTCTATGGTTGATACTTATGATTGAAATTGTTTTGACACTATACACTTATAGTAATATCAAAATAATCTGCTTTTAAAAGTATCAAGCATTCTTTGGCTATTATAAGGTAAAACCCTATCCTCCGGCTTGCGTTGCATTGTGTGACGGGACCTGGGTCTTATAATAGCTTCATTTTTCTTTATTTAGCATTGCGCTGTTTGTTTTATGCACTGGTATTCTTGGGAGGAAACCCGTTCCGTGTTATACGGCGTGGTCCCTTGATTTACCTAACTTTAAAAATAAAAATTAATTCTGTTTTAGTTCTCACACCAGTCACATGACTGACCTGGAGTTTATTGTTTTAACCTAAACTCTGGGTGCCCCTATTTTCGACACGGGCAGTTAGTAGTTTTGGTTTTGCAGATTTATATTCACAGGATCCTGATTTACAACTGGAACGATGCTCGGAAAGCTCTGTATCCGTGTGTTATTTTTAGTTGTGTTTTGTATTGTTTTTCCGCTGCTATGTAATTTATTGTAATCTCTGATATTTGTCAAATGTGTAATATTTATTCATACTCTGTATATTCTTGTATTCTGATGGAATTGTTGTAATAAACAATGAAATGTTCTTCTGTTTGTGTTCTGATTCGTCATCCCCTCAAAGAAATCTGCGCTTTCCTTCATGGGGAAGTTACGGTTTATAACATTATGCATATATCTGGTTTCCATTTGTATGTCACTTCCATAAGGAACTCATGATTCTCAATGCAGACTTTAATCTGAGTAGGTAGAGGTTTATCAGGCTTAACCTCAGGCCTAGCATAGGAAAGATTCTTCCTAGCTACTATATTGGCGTTAAAGCATTTGAGCTTCCCAATGTGGCATGTCAACCAATTAAGACCTAAGAGGGGCTGAAGGATAGAAGGAACGCGGGTAAACTCGGTCCAGACTGGGATAAACATCACTTGCTCCCTGACTCTATCAACAGACAGACACCAGGAGGTAACAATGAAAGGCTTACCTCGAATGATAGAAGGAGCTGATTCAAGGACTCTCAGCCTTTCCTTGGGAGAGGAAAATTTGAAGTAGAATAAACCGTTATGTAACAACCCGTAAATTCTGGGCCAGTTTAAATTTTTTATTTTGGCAATTATAGCGAATTTTGGTTATTTAAAATGAATTATTTTAAATAATATCGACGTGAAATTTATTTTGAATAGAATTCGAACGTATATTATACGCGTCGTCGTTAGAATGTAAATATTTATATATAATTATAAATAGAATTGAAAATGGCGCGGTAGTTCGATAATTCGATTTCAAACTTCAATTGAATGTACCGGGTGCAAAACAATCCGGATTTTAGTGAAACCAAAAATAATGGAATCTAATAGTGAATATCTTTCCAACGAATCCGAAAAATCAAAAGTTCGTAGCGGGAATCAAAAGATATGTCCAGTTGAAAATTCTGAATAGTCGCTATGGAATTCAGGCCCTTAAAAATGGACATTTTGCAAACGACCTCGGATTTCGACGAAACCAGTTTTGTTGGGTCCGGGATGTAAAGTTATTGCTAGGTTTCGAATTTCATAATTTTTCGAATCAATATGTGAGCGTGGCAAAGGAAAACGCGTTTGACCAGTTTCAGTTGATTTTAATCGACTGGAAATTGGCCATTTTTCAAACGGTCTCAGAATTCGACGAAACTAGTTTTGTTAGGACCGTATCGTCAATACGAAGCTAGAAAATATTTTTATGGGATTTATAGAGTTGTTATGTGACCCCGGTAATTTGAAATGTACGTTGAAAATTCAATATAGTGATTTAAATGTAAGTTTAACGGAAACTGATTGTAACAGCCGAATCAGCTGACGATACATATCCCATTGTGTTCGGAATGGGGGTTAAACGCTATGGACGGCAGGCGGTGGACCTCGTTTAGAGGTCGTATGTAAAAGTACCTTTTAGAAATTAAATAATTAAATTAAATAAAATAAAAAAAAATTTTTTTTCTCTTCCCCTTCATTACCCTCTGGCCCCCCCCCCTGTTTAAATCAATTCAGGAAAAAAAAAATAAAGAAAAAAAAGAAAGGAGAAAGCCGCTGCCGATCTCGATCCTGCCCCGCCCCCTCTTCTTCCGCCACCGCGCGCCGTCAAGGCGTGTCCCCCTTCCCCTCGTCGAACTCCTCCTCCTCTCACTCCCTCTCTTCCCTAAACCACCGCAGCGCTAAGCCCCAACGCGAGCAGATCCGCCAGCAGCAGGACCCTCCCCTCCCTCCTCGATCCGACCATCTGTGCGCCTCGCGACGACCGCTGAACCCGCCTGACCTAGATGCGCCTTCTCCTGCCGTCGATGACCTCCGTCCTTCGCCCTCCTTCTTATAAAAAAAAAAGCGCTGTAAGTCTTTTTAGTTCATTTATCTATTTTATTTTCTTTATTTATTTTATTTTATTTTATTTAGGCTTTAATATTGAACGTATTCGGTATTGTTTTAAAATTTAGAATAGTTTTAAAATCTGATTTTTCTTTTATAGGAAATAGAAGTAAAAAGATTTTATTTTTAAAAATATAAGAATGATTTTAGTTCATAAAAATGTGATTTTTATAAAGATTAAAAATCATATGGAAGCGTAGAAGGTAGAAAAATATGATTTTTATATTTTTAAAGAATTAAAAATATGATTTTTATATTTTTAAAGTATTAAAAATATAGTCTTTACTATATAGGTGATGTCAAAATATGATTTTTGTTTAGGTAGAGAGTCAAAAATATAATTTTTACATGATAGGAATATTAAAAATATCATCTTTATATAGGAAGCAAAATAAAAATGTGATTTTTAAAGGTGAAAAGACAATATTTTTAAAAGTGAAAAGACGATATTTTGATATGAGTAGTGAAGTAAAAATATGATTTTTACTTCGAGGAAAATGTAAACTTTATTTTTATAAAGATGAAATCTTTAAATTTATAAAGGCGAAGTCTATATTTTTATAAAGGTGAAATCTTTATTTTAGAAAAGGGAAATCTTTATATGGAAAATAGCGTGATAAAAATATAATTTTTATCTATATAACATAGTAATAAAAATTCGATTTTTATCTGTTGAAAAGCAAAGTAAAAATAGAATTTTTATATATTGAACTTCGATAGAAAAATAGAATTTTTATATATTGAACATCGAAGTAAAAATTCGATTTTTATATATTGAATAGCGAAGTAAAAATGTGATTTTTGCGTATGTAGTGAAAGCAGCAACGAAGGTGACAAAAAGGCGAAACGACGAAGACTTCTGCAAATGAAGAGCCGTGGAGCTAGGATAGCTATATGTGAGAATTTCTCACCTTTCTATTTCTTTTCTAGTTATATATTTATACTAGGATGCAGACGGTGCTTAGTAGCACCCGACACAATCGTCCACAGACCATGGACTTGTTTGTTTGGTTGCATAGATTAGTTGAATTATTTGTTTGAATTGAATTGTTTGGTGAGATGAAATTGATTTGATTGATGTGTGAATGGCGTGGGCCTTCACTAGACCGGGGATAAGGCTAGGCCTTGTCCCGTTTCTAGTATCGTGCCGTTATGCCGCCGAAATTTTCTAAAATATGTTAGAAAAATAAAAATATCATTTTATTGAATAAATGAATTGAATAGAAATTCATAGGTTGAAATAAAATGTTTTATCGTTAAAATATAATTTTTAACGTGAATATGAATATAGTGAAAGTGAATAAATAAATATTCATTTACAAACCAGACGGTTTGTTTATGTACACTTATTTGAAGGACATTGATTGGGTCGATAAATTTCACACATCGCCCAACTGCACGAATAAAAATCTGTGTTTGATTGTTTAAAACCCCACACGGGTGTTGGGATGAAATTTGAAGTTCACTCATCCTGATTGATTAAATATGTCGATCGATAGATTGACAGGCTGTTATAAGCGTTGAATATCTATATTTGATGCTTTTACAGTGTAGTGCACTTTGGTTGATGGTTGATTATTTTCAATGTTATTATATACATGTGTTGTATGAAAATCCATATAATTAACTTTATATGGTAATTGATTGGGCCTCATTCCAATTTGAAAAACAAAGAACATTATAAAATAAAAGTTCATGTGTTGACAGTACTCATTCATTGAGATTGGTCATGTGTTGAACGAAATATTTTGATAATAACAACTATTTTGAAAAAGAAATATTTGAAATAGAATATTTGAAAATAGAAATTTATGAAGCCGTGTTGATTAGATTGACGCCATTTTGACGTGAACGATATTTATATCGATTTTATTCATTTTGAAATGAATATTGAAAAGTGATTTCGAAATCGAATATTTTGAAATGAATTGAATTGAAAACGATTTCGAAATGAATTGAATTGAAAACGATTTCGAAATGAATTGAATTGAAAACGATTTCGAAATGAATTGAATTGAAAACGATTTCGAAATGAATTGAATTGAAAACGAATTCAAATTGAATTGAAATTTGAATTGAATAGATATGAATTTTGAAACGAATTTATAAAGAAGAATTCAATTTTACTTTGAATTGAAATGGAAGTTGAAATAGATTTTGAAACGAATTTTAAAACTATTTATATAATTCGTTTTGAATAGAAAATCGACGATATATATATTATATATATATTATATATAATATAATGGCCTGAATAGAACGCGCCGCGCCGCGGCAGTTCGCGAATTTCGACCATTTATTTCAAACGGACATTACGGGAGATCCGACCGTCGGATTCTCCTAAAACCGGAACCGTTGGGTTCGTATCGAAAAGAGCTTTCTAATGAATGTTAGAAATTTGAAATCTAACGGTTGGATTTGGAATTATGTCCAAATCAAATCCGAAAAAGGTCGCTATAAGTGCAGTTCGATGGCCATTGTTGGAAATCGACTGTACGGGCCTTGATAAAATTATTAAAAATAGTAATAATTTGTGTAAAATCATAAGAAATGATTTGGGAAGAATTGGGATGAAAAACTCCATATTTGAAAAGATAAAAATAGATTTTTATCGAATTGAACTAGTTTTGAACTAGAATTATAATTCTATTTATTTTTAAATAAATAAATTGAATTCGAAAAGGGTTTTAAAAATAACCAAAATTTCCAATGATTGCATTGGAGTGGATTTGAATCGAAATTGTCTCCGGAATATTTCGATGTTGGAATTCGTGATTATACAGGTGTTGTTATGGAAATTTGAAAGATATATATTTATATCGTTATTTCCAATACGACATTTGTTAATCGTAGAATTTGATATTGAATATAGGCCGATATATTTTCTATTCAGAGCCTAGTATTGAATATCGAATGTGATTTGGGTTTGTCGTGAATGGTGTCTTCACTAACACTGTTCTTGAACCCAGTTGAGAAAAGATTAAATCTTTTATTTAGATTTAATGAAGTGTACCAATTAAATAATATTTAATTGGGATTGAATTGATATTGATTGTTGGGTTTATCGTGAACAGTGTTTTAAATAACATTCGTTCTTTAACCCGATAGTTAATGAATGTGATTTTGGGTTTATCGTGAACCGTGTTTTAAATGACACTGATTCTTTAACCCAGTTAAAGATTAAAACTAAGTGGAGTTTTAATGAATCTTTAATTAGATTGAAAAGATCGAGAATGGAGTATCACCAGTTTTGCTCCAGGCGATAGTTAAATCTTTAATTAGATTTGAACGTGAAATTTAGAAACTAACTGTCGGTTAGCTAAGTAGAATGGTTTTCTGGATATTGATCTGATGTTGGTTTCGGCCTTCGGGGTTAATATTTGGGAAATTATTCTCTTGATTAATTTACGGTTAGTGACTAATGAATTGGAATGAGGCGTATGTTGTGTTTGTGTAACACTTTTATAATATATACGCGAGTTATTCGGAAAGACCGGGTTTATCCCATTCTGAATAACTGATACGACGATAAGTCGAAGATGAAGACGATGGTCGAAGACCGGAGGTCTTCACGTCGTTTGGGTGATAACTGATGATCTTGATTGGGCTGTACACCCAAGAAGATGGAAACAGTTAGTGATCGTCCAGACGTACTTGGAGATCGATGGATATGCGGGGTACTAGGTGCCTCCGGTTTCGTTCAGACCCAGGACGGACTTGTAAATGGACTGTGTGTCTGACATCGGATTTCATTCTGTGTGACTGATATCGGTTGCATAGGATGGTTTGCCTGTGTGGCATGCTAAGATGCAAATGATCGAGGCTTCTGTTGAAAAGCAAAGTCTTGTGGTGATGATCAAAGCACGGCCTTTGTGGCGTAGCTTTGTGTAACGTTTACCTCGCGTGTCTCACACCCGGTATGAACCAAAAACGGGAGACGGACCTCAGGGAGGGCATGCGTTTCTTTCTAGTTAGAAGTGGCGTCAGTGGTTTTACACACCCTGACGAGTTTGACTTATGTGGTTGTTGCTGTTGCGAGGCGCCTCGGTTATATCGGTTTCGGCCGATGCATTCTGGTCGGCTGACGGACCAGACTTACACCCCATAGGGTGGGGAAACGTAGTGTTCAGGCATTTTAATCCACATCGGTGGACCGGCCCTGTCGCTCCAAGGGACGATGCGTTCTGTTCCTGAGACACGGGCTAGAGCGTCTCAAATCGGTTGAGGATCTTGCCCCTAGCCTCGGTTCATAGACGGAAATCCAATTTCCAAATACGTGACATTTGCGGTTTTAATTGTAATCCTATATATGGCGACATAGTGGGATGGGGCGCTTATGCCGCCTATGATTGATACTTATGATTTGAAGTTGTTTTATACACTTATAATAGTATCAAATGATTTGTTTTAAAACGTATCAAGCATCCTTTGGCTGTTATAAGGGAAAACCCTATCCTCGGCTGCGTTGCATTGTGTGATGGGACCTGGGTCTTATAACAGCTTCATTTTTCTTTATTTAGCATTGCGCTGTTGTTTTATGCACTGGTATTCTTGGGAGGAAACCCGTTCCGTGTTATACGGCGTGGTCCCTTGATTTACCTTTAAAAATAATGATTAACTGTTTTAGTTCTCACACCAGTCACATGACTGACCTGGAGTTTATTGTTTTAACCTAAACTCTGGGTGCCCTTATTTTGACACGGGCAGCTAGTAGTTTTGGTTTTGCAGATTTATATTCACAGGATCCTGGTTTACAGCTGGAACGATATCCGGAAAGCTTTGTATCCGTATATCTCTTCTAGTTGTGTATTGTATTATTTTCCGCTGCTATGTATTTAAATGTAATTTAAATCTCTGATATTTCTGTGTAATATTCTTTTATACTCTGAATATTCTTGTAATCTGATGCATTGTTGTAATATACAATGAAACGTTCTTCTGTATGCGTTCTGTTGTGGTTTGTTCTCGAACTATCCGACGCTTTCCTTTACGGGGAAGTTGCGGGTCTTTACACGTTAACATGTGTTAAACTCAATTTTGCACGAATACGCCATGAATTTATTCAAGTAGTTAACAAATTGAAAGTTGGCATTTTAGAATCAAGGAAGAAACCCACAATCTGATCCTTCCAAAACGCAGCAGCTTTAGAGTGTAACTCAGGGGGAGGAATGGAACCAAAAACAGTCTCAGAAAAGTTGAACTCGATAGGCACATAATCACCAGCAATGATGGGTAATGAAGTAAAGAGAGAGTTCCATTTCAAGGGGGCTATTGCATTGGGGGCATTAACACCAACAGTTGGCATGCGCTGCAGATTAACATGAGTTACAGAATTTAGAGGCATGCTGTCATTCAATCCAACATAATCAACTAACACCGTAACACCCACATTACATTCAATCCCCAACAAACTAGCATTATCAACATCATCCAATACCCCAAATACAGTTTCAACCGGTCGTACAACAGACCAAGTCACAATCTCGCCAGGCAAGGGACAAGAAGTATTTGCCTGCGCAATTAAAGATGTTAACGGAGACTTACCCAAGATATTAGTTTGGACTGTCAATGAAGGTCTAGAGGAGGCTATCTCATCAGTCAGAGCATTCAGAGGATGGGAAGGAGGTAGCACGTACATTGGTCTTGGAGAAGCACCTACAATTACAACGACGGGATCAATTTCGGAATCCGAATGGGAATCGAGAGCTAGAGCGAGACTACCAGACCTGGTCGTCACTGAGGGAGATAAAAGGGGCTTTGATTTCTTATTCTTGGCCATCAACGTGGAGCAGAAAGGCGATCAGGAAAAGAAAGAAAAAAGAGGCAAAGGTGCAAGAAAACACTCATATCTAGGTAGTCGTGGGATTGAAAGCGTCCGCCATTTTTTGAGGAGCTTCCGCGTTTTTTTTAATATTATAATAATATGGATTATTCAATTTTGATTTAAAATTGAATTGGAATCATTTTTAAATGAGATTTTAAATGTTTTATAAAATACATTTAAATGGAATCGACGAATTTTGCATTAAATAATAAATGGTTTGAATAGAACGAGTCGTGCAGCGACCGTTCGCGAATTTCAACCATTAACTTCGATTTGACGTACTGGGAGATCCGACCTCGGATTCTCCTGAAACCAGAAATGTTGGGTTCGTATCGAAAAGATCTTTCAAATGATAATAAGATATTTGAAATCAAACAGTTAGATTTTGTGAAATATTCAATTCAAATTTGAATAAAAACAACGTTAGTGCAACTAAATGACCCGAAACGCCATTTAACTTAAAGGACATATTTTTTAATGATTAAAAATAGAGAAAAATTAGATTAAATCAAAATAAATGATTTAAAAAGATTTTGGCTGAAATATTCCAAGTTTTGAAAGATAAATGATATTTTTATCTGAAAGAGTTGGTTAACAACTAGAATTAAAAATTCAATGTTTTTTAAAATAACGAATTGGATAGAGAATGGTTTTAATATAATCAGATTTTTCCAATATATAAATTGGAACGAATTTGAATGGATATAATCTTCAGATATTTCGATATTGGATTCCATGATTATATGAATATCGTTGAGGAATTTAGAAGATATAGATATTGTTATTCCCAATATGATATCTGTTAGCTTCAAATTTTGATGTTGAATATAAGTCAATATGATTTTTATTCAAACCCTTATATTTAATATCAAATTGGATTTTGAGTTTGCCCTGAATGGTGTCTTAAATAACACTGTTCTTAAATCCAAATGGAATAGAATAAATCTTATCATTAAGACTTAGTGAAAATTTCTGATTTAATGAATTTAATTGGAATTGAATGGAAGTTGATTTTAGGTTCATTTTGAATGATGTTTTAATTAACATTCGTTCTTAAACTCATTTAACAGTGAAGTTATGATTTGGAATTTATAAATCTTTTGATTAAGATTTAATGGAATTTTTCCAAAGTGAAGTTTTCTAATTTAATAAATTAAATTGGAATCAAATAGGATTCGATTTAGTGATAATTGAGATGAGCTTCTGTGAAGGAAGACCGTTACTATTTATGAAATTTAAAAAGTTTTGCCATTATTCCATTCATAGTAGTAGTCTGATACAGAGATTTATATCAAGATGAGGATAGATAGCCTTTGGGTTGAGGACAACTTTTAGGGTTGTGATGGATTCAGTCAACCGAGATGAGCTGGGTATGGTCGTTCTACACCTAGAGGGATAAGGTATATACACGTAATTCCCAGAAAGATAGAGTAAGCGGTGTTTTCCAAAGTCCTGAACGTTAACCGCGGTGATACTCGGAATCCTGGATATAGTGCGGACGTGTATTATGATGTTTTTCAAAGCCCTGGACATAAGCTATGGAATATACACTACGTGAACGATCTTTTGGGTAAGTAGCCAACATACTGGAAATCTAACTTCCAAATACGAAACTTAACGGTTTTAGTTGTAAACCTATATGGCGACATAGTAGTAGAGCTTCACACAACCCAAATCCAATCCGCCCAACCCGCCAATCCGACCCAACCCACATAAACCCAACCCATCCTAGTTTCGGTCGGATATGGGTTATAATTTGTAACCCATACTATATATGGGTCGGGTGTTATATTTTTTCTATCCAACCTTATTTTAACCTAAGCCAACCCCATATTAAAAAACTAATTTAGTATCATCCCATTTAAAATTAGAATGGTCTATGCTTAGAATAATGTATATATATTCTATAGTAAATATACAAAAAATCATCTTTCATGTCAACCCAAATTAGATAGAATTTGGCAAAGATATTTTAAAGAGCTTTCTAATGTATTTTAAAATGAAACACTTGTTCTACTATGTAGTGAGTTAATTTCGTATGATCGGTTTTACAATGAAACTTTAATAAAATATGTGTTATCATGAATTAATTACTTTAAATGTATTATGCTAGATAAAATCTGATATATTATGTTGAATATCTGAATGTCGTTTTATAAAATTTCCCTTATATTCTCATTTCTTTTATTAAATTCATGCAACCCAATCCTTCTTAGCCCAACTGAATCCATACTTCAACCCAACCCATATCCAATCTCATATAGGGTCTGATACGTCTTGAACTACCTTAATCCCATACATATGCGGGTGTGATGAAGTATTTGGCCTAATTTGACCCAACCCATACTTTGTGGAGCCCTACATAGTAGGATGGGGTATTATGCCGTCTAAGATTGATACATTTATACTCGAAGTTGATTTCGACACTATGCACTTATAGTAATGAAAGATAAATTTCGCTTATGAAGCATATTTGGCTATTATAAGGTAAAACTCTATCCTCCGGCTTGCGTTGCATTGTGTGATGGGACCTGAGTCTTAAAATAGCTTCATTCTTCTTTTATTTAGCATTGCGAATTTTTTCTTTGGGTATTCATGGGAGAAAAACCCGTTCAGTGTCGTACAGCGTGGTCCCGTGATTTATCGAACTTTAAAACAAAGTTTAATAACTGTTTTTAGTTCTTACACCCGTCTCATGACCGACCCAGAGTTTATTGTTTTTCACCTAAACTCTGCGGCCTAAAATTTTCGCACGGACAGCTAGTAGTTTAGATTTTGTAGATATTCTATTTACACAGGATCCTGGATTATGGCTGGAGCTATGCTATGGATTATTTTGCAGTCTTCCGCCGATTATATTAAGATATTTATGTTTCCGCTGTATCGTAATTTATTACTCAGATATTTTCCGCTATGTAACTAATTTTTTTGTACTTTGATATTTTCTTATAATTTGATGTAAATTGTTGTAATAAAAATGAAATGTTCTTTTGTGATCCCTTCTGATGTATTGTATTCCCATAAAAGTTTGAGGATTTTTGACTTTTGGATCAGACCTATGTGGTTTATGGCCAATTCAAAGTGAGGGGATTTTTCGGTCGTTAGTTATATGTTTGTATTTAAAGTTATGTTGTATTTGGGTCGTAATTATATGTTATGTCGAACAATGTTTGTATGCTTTGTTCTCTAATTTGGTGTACCGAACGATGTTGTATTTGGGGCTAAGTTATATGGTGTGAAGACCCTAACCCCCGTACCACGGTGGCAAGGATAATCTTTGGAATATAACACATAAACAAATAACAACATAACATAAATATAGAATTACACCAGATAATGTACATCAAATTACACTGGAAATAATAATCACCAGAGTTACACAACATAATAGGATCGTACTTAGCACAAAATACGGTTTCAGTTTAATATACAATGTCTGCAGCGGGATCAAACATAATATACGTAATGGTGACTGAAACAGTAATAGAAATGATAAAGTACAGCTCCAGCTCCATAGCTATCCAAAGTATGCTAAAACCTGAATACAAGGCTTCCCATGTAGAAAATAGGGGCACCCGAGTTTGCAAGTGAAACAAACTACGAGTCAATCATGGGACTGGTATGAGAAATCAACTTAACTGGTAAAACAACAACAATAAGGCGAATCATAGGACCACGCCGTTAACATGGAACGGGTTTACTCCGGTGATCGCCAGTGCATGAAATAAAACAGATCATTTAGACAACGCAATGCTTTTTAGAAAAATGAAGACAATATAAGACTCAAGTCCCATCACACAATGCAACGCAAACAGGAGGATAGAGTGTTACCTTATATTGGCCAAAATATGCTTGATACGTATAAAACAAAGTCATTTGATATTATTACTAGTGTTTATATGTTTCAGAAAACAAGTTCAATCATAATATTAATCATAGACGACATAAGCGTCCCATGCCACTATGTCTCCATACATAGGTCTACAATCAAAACCGCACGATTGCGTATTTGGAAATTGGATTTCTGTCATGAATCAAGGCAAGGGATCATCCTTACCGCTTCGAGACGCTCTAGCCCGCCCCTCAGGAACAGCCGCAACTGCACCTTGGATTGTCAAGGTCGGTCCACACCGAGTGGATTAAAATGTCTGAACTATGTGTTTCCCCGCCCTGTGGTGGGTAAACTGGTCATATCGCGACCAAATAACCGAGGCGCCTCGCTATCCATCATCCACATAAGTAAAATGCCAGGGCGTGTAAAACCACTGACACCACTCCTAGCTAGAAAGAAACGCATGTCCTCCCTGAAGTCCTCTCCCGTTTCTGGCTCATACCGGGGTGTGAGGCATGCGAATCAACGCTATACACAAAGCTAGCTATGTCAAAGCCGTGCTTTGATCATCAACCACAAGACTCTGCTTTTCAACAAAAGCCTTGATCACTGCATATCAGCATGCCACGTTGTCAATCTACAACGTCAGAGACACATCCATTTATAAGTCCGTTTTGGGTCTGAACGAAACTGAAGGCACCTTATTCCTCGTATATCCGTACCATCAACAAGTACGTCCGAACGACTACCACTGTCGCCCCTTCAAGGTAGCTACTCTAATCATGAGCAACAGTAGCAACCCATCCATTCGACGTGAAGATCGTCGGTCTTGCTCCGTCTTCATATCTTCGACTTTTAATCGTCGATCAATTATTTGAAATGAGATTTAACTCGGCCCTTTCAAATAATTCACGTATATTAGAACTAAAATCGATTCTTTCGATAGTTAAATTATTCGACACTCACATTTTAGTTCTTTAATATAATTTTCAAGTCAAACACATTCAACCATCAAATATTAAGCAAACCAAGTAAAATCGGTTTTATTTCCATTTCCATATCGCTTATAATATTTTATAATGACATATCGCTATTTTTATTTATTTAAAAATAGTTCAATTTAATTAAACGACGCTTCAGGCCATAACGCGACGCTGGCGCTGTTTTTCTTCAGATTTGATTTACACATATCTGTAATTCTAACCATTGGATCTTAACAAATTTTATACCGTTGGAAAGATCTGTCCAAGGTGGATCCAACAGTTCCAGATTCGAGAAAATCTGACGGTCGGAGCTCTCGGTATGATCGTTTAAAGTTACGATTTCAAAACGCGAACTGCATCATCGTTATTCGTTCTTATTTTAATTTTTATATATATATATATAATTCGTTCGTTGACTTCTAAACCATTTTCACTTCATATACGGGTCAAAACAATATTTTTAACTCACACATATTTATTTCAACACATGAATATTTTTAGCGACATATCGATACGATAAAAATGTTAATTTTATTATCCAAACCATTTATCCAACCTACGAATATTTTTAACACTTCATATACTTGATAAAAATAATGTTTTTATCGTTCAAAGAATTTATTCAACACGTGAGTATTTTATATGCTTCATTCATGCGATAAAAATGTGATTTTTATCATTTCAAATATTTTCTCAACATATGAATATTTTATATGCTTCATTCAGGCGATAAAAATGTGATTTTTATCCTTAAAACATTTTATTTCAAACATGTATATTTTTAGCGATTCATACATATAATAAAAATGTGAATTTTATTCTTAAAACATTTTATTTCAAACATGTATATTTCTAGCGATTCATACATATAATAAAAATGTGATTTTTGTCCTCTAAGCAATTTATTTCAGTCATGGATAAATTATCAATACATGAATATATTTCAATACATGAATAAAATTCAAACACATGAATATTTCAGAAAATTTCGGCAGCATAATGGCAGGGTAATTAAAACCGACACCGTCCCGAGTATGGCTCCTCGCTCTACCTTAAAGCCTCGCAGCTTTTGACAATGGGGATTTCAATAATCTATTTTGTACGCAGACGAATTTTTTTCCACAAACTAATCCTATTTGGTTTCAACCAAAATCCAACCTAATCAACCATTCTCAATATCAACCAAATTTCACAATATCAACCAAATTTCACATCATAACTCAAACTATTTGTCCATGGTCTGTGGACGACGGGTGTCGGTAGTTAATTAATTCTGTCTGAAACCTAACATATTTTATTTCCATTTTAGTGAGTTTAGAAATTTCACATTGCTTTTCGCGTTGCCAAAAACTGTAGCAAGCTCTAAAAATTCTCTAGTCTCTTCCAGAATGTAGAGAACATCCTCACGGTGCCCGTGCCTCTTATTTCACTGCATTTCAACCACAAATGAAAAAGATACGATTTTTATAAGTTTGCAACGCTTTAAAATGTGGAAATCAGTTTAAATTATATAAACCGTATACCTTCCTTGACCGTTCAAAACTAGGTTTTGATTTTTCTTCGAATCTGAAGCACTTGAACGAAATCGGGTTGTACCACGTGATAGAGCTCCGAGAGGGCTCCTTGCACCGGGTGGTGGTGTTAGACTCGAAGCACCGTGGAGGGGGAAAACTCGGTTGACAAGGAAGATCTTGGCAGGCTCGATTCGAGTGATTCTCAGCACGATAAAACTTCTTGATGGTATGGATTTAGAGCTCTCGTGATGCTCTTCAAAATCCTTAACAGGAGCTTTCATTTTTATTGATTGTGGATGGAGAAATCGGAGGGGGAAGCAATTGAGTGGTTTCCGTCGTCGCCTGGAAGGGTATCGGGGAGAGAGAAAGTTAAACGATGAATGTGATTGGCCAAAGAATTTTATATTTATTTTAATTCAATTTAATCCAAAAATACCCTTTTCTCTATACGAACTCTGATTCGAACCCAACGACTATCGCCCTAGCGAAATACCACCATTCCGAACACAATGGAATATGTTTCGTAGCCCATTCGACTGTTTCAGTCAGTTATTCCTCAAATTAAAATATAAAACATTCAAATTCTGATTTGAACGTACATTTTAATTTGCCAGTGCCACATACTGATTCCAAAAATTCCAAAAAATAAATAAATCTGGCTATGTTTGGACGATACGGTCCCAACAAAACTGATTTCGTCTAATTTGGAGACCGTTTGAAAAATGGCCATTTTCTGGTCGATCCAAATTGACTTAAACTGACAAAACACGTTTTCTTTTGCCACGCTCACATATTGATTCAGAAAATTATGAATTTTGGAATCTAGCAATAATTCGACATCCAGAATCCACCAGAAGTGGTTTCGTCGAAAACGGAGGTCATTTGCAGAATGGCTATTTTAAAGGCCTTTATATATATTAAAATATATATAAATTCCACAGCGACTTTTCTGAATTTTTAACTAGACATCTTTCAATTTTTAAAGTGACATCTTAATTTCTTAGCTTCGTTAGAAAGATATGATTAAACAGATTCAAATATTTCTTGTTTCGTTCAGTTAGGACTTATATTGAATTCTGTATATTCATTTGAAATTTAAAATCGAATTTTCGAACTACTGGGCCATTTCGGGCTCGTTATATAATTAAAATAAATTTATTCGTTTTAACTTCATCTAAAATAAATTTATCGTCGTTATTATTTAATATACATCATTTTAACTATTCAAAATCCATCGAAATTGCCAAAATAAAAATTTTAAATTGGTTCTGATTTTCCGGGTTATTACAATCTCCCCCACTTAAAATCTTTTCGTCCTCGAAAAGGAACGAAGCTGAAAGTTGTTTAACTAACCAATTCAACTTTCATTATTTTGATTATGGCTTAAGTTTTTCAACTTTCCAATTTGTAAAAACTTTTCAAATTTTTCAAAAATTTGGCTAACACCCTGAATTTTTGAAAAATTTCGCCATAACCTCCTTTCTACGAGAGCACCGGCAAAATCCCGAAATCACCATACAGGCCTTCTGATCTCAAAAAGAAAAAGAAACTGCCAATCGGCTCATAAAATCATCAAAAACCCCAAGAAATACAATAAACATGTACCTATTTGTCGGGTATACAATTTTATTCCTCTTCTTTGCGTACCGGCTATGACCTGTTCAATTATACATACATATATATGTGTACATGTATGCGTGCATTTCAATCAATTTTCACTCAGTACAATATTTGATTCAACTTGGATTAATTTACCCCTTATTCTCTTATTGGTTAGATTCATTATCATACCAATGTTTGATTAGTCAAATTAATAGTCACACAACACAACCGGCAAATCAACGAGCTGATTAACTTTTCAAATATAATTTCTTTTTATATATATATATATATATATATATATATATATACTTACAAGTCATATTTTCTAAGATCGAATTATATATAATTAAAAGTTTTCGTCCATGAAAAAGAACCAATAGTAAAGGGGAAAACAATAGTAAAAGGGTAAAACAATAGTAAAGTGGAAAACAAAATGGAAATGCAAAGTATCATAAATGTACCTTGCACCAGAGTTAATCATAGATGTCCACTCTGCAATTGGGATAGGAGTGCTTAATGCTCTCTTCAGTTTCCCAAGTACAGTCTCGAGGATCTCCACTCCACTGGAATTTGACCAAGTGAACTTTCTTGTTCCTCAGCTCTTTAGTTTCTTTGCCAATGATCTTTATCGGCTCTCTTCTCACAGCTAAGTCTGGAGTAATTTCCAAGTCTTTTTGGGCGACATCTTCAACAATCGAGTCTGGATCATGTACATGCTTTCAAAGTTGAGACACGTGAAACACGTCATGTACTCCAGACTACCAGTCAGGTAATTGAACTCTATAAGCGAGAGTTCCAATCCGTTCAAGTATAGGAAATGGACCAATAAATCTAGGTGCTAACTTCCCGGTTTTGCCAAACCGGACTACTCCTCTCATCGGAAAAAACCCTCAAATAAACTCGCCAACAGAAAAATCCAAATCTCTTTTTCTCGAATCTGCATAGCTCTTCTGTCGGCTTTGTGCTGTTTGTAATCGTTTCTTAATGGAATTGACTTTGTCTGAAGTGTCGTGAATCATATCTGGTCCCAATACAAGTCTATTGCCAGGTTCAACCCAACAAGCGGGAGATCTGCACGGTCTACCACACAAGGCTTCAAATGGTGACATTTTCAGGCTCGCTTGGTAGTTGTTGTTGTATGAGAACTCAGCCAAATGCAAGTGGTCTTTCCATGATCCTCCAAAATCGATACCGCAATAAATCTTCTAATATGCGATTCACCCTCTCAGTTTGGCCATCTGTTTGAGGATGATATGCAGTGCTCAGGTTCAGTTTGGTTCCCAATTCTGCTTGGAATGCTTCCCAGAATTTACTAGCAAAAATCAGGTCATGATCACTAACGATACTCACGGGAACTCCATGCAGTTTAACAATTTCCTTGAAATAAATCTGTGCTAGACTTTGAGCGGTTCTACTCAATTTGATA
Source organism: Allium sativum (assembly GCA_030737875.1). Classification (NCBI taxonomy): domain Eukaryota; kingdom Viridiplantae; phylum Streptophyta; class Magnoliopsida; order Asparagales; family Amaryllidaceae; genus Allium; species Allium sativum. The sequence continues at coordinate 117,549,278 of CM060919.1, read as the reverse complement.
GGTATAAAATTGGCGGTCTTCGTGAAACGATCTACGATTACCCAAATACTATCATTTCCTTTCCTGGTTCTGGGCAAACCATCTATGAAATCCATAGAAATCTGTTCCCACTTCCAACCTGGAATGTCCAATCGCCATAATAATCCAGCCATTTTCTGTTGATCGCTTTTAACTTGTTGACAAGTAGAACACTTGCTAAGGTATATAGAGATGTCTCTTTTTAACGACTTCCACCAAAATGTTCGCTTGATATCATTATACATCTTACTCACACTAGGGTGGATACTGAACTTAGATTTGTGACATTCATCTAGTACCTCTCTTCTAAATTCTGCAACTTCTGGAACACAAATTCGCCCTTGTAATCTCAGAATCACTTTGCTATCAAGACTGAAATCTTAATATTTGCCTTCTCGAATTAGCCGGCTAATTCTTTGAATAAATTCATCGTCTTTCTGAAGAATAAAGATCTTGTCAATCAATGAAGGCGTGATAATAAGACTGGCGATGACTACTGTAACAACCCGTAAAATGCGAGCCAGTTTGAAATTTTTATTTTGGCGATTTTAGCGAATTTTGAATATTTAAAATAGATTATTTTAGATAATATCGACGAGAAATTTATTTTGAATATAATTTGAACGTATATATTATATACGTCGTCGTTAGAATATATAATAGTTATATATAATTATAAAAGGAATTGAAAATGGCGCGGTAGTTCGAAAATTCGATTTCTAATTTCAAATGAATATACAGAATTCAATATAAGTCAGAATTGAACGAAACAAGAAATATTTGAATATGTATAACTATATCTTTGTAATGAAGTTAACAAACTGAGATTTCATTTTAGAAATGATAAGATATGTCCAGTTTAAAATTAGAAATAGCCGCTGTGGAATTTATATATATTTTTATATATATAAGGCCCTTAAAAATGGACATTTTGCAAATGACCTCGGATTTCGACGAAACCAGTTTTGTTGGGTCCGTGGTGTCAAGTTATTGCTAGGTTCCAAATTTCATAATTTTTCGAATCAATATGTGAGCGTGGCAAAGGAAAACGCGTTTGACCAGTTTCAGTTGATTTTAATCGACTGGAAATTGGCCATTTTTCAAATGGTCTCAGAATTCGACGAAATTAGTTTTGTTAGGACCGTATCGTCAATACGAAGCTAGAAAATATTTTTTAGGAATTTTTCTAGTTAGTATGTGACCCCGGTAATTTGAAATGTACGTTTAAAATTCAATATAGTGATTTAAATGTAAATTTAACGGAAACTGATCGAAACGATTGAATTGTCCTACGTGGCATATCCCATTGTGTTCGGAACGGGGGTGAAACGCTATGGATGACAGTCGGTGGGTTCGATTTTGATTTCGAAATAAAAGGTTACCTTTTTGAAGTTAAAAATAATAAAAATATATATAAATTTTTAAATAAACCCCCCTCTCTTCAGTTTCTCTCTCCCCGTCATTTGAAATAAAAAAAAAGGGAGAAAACCTAATCGCTCAGCCGCCTCCCCCCCAACCACGTCGCTCGACGCCGTAACCCCTCCCCCATCCACCGTCCATCGCCTTGCACCTTCCCACGACCATCAGAGAACCCCGCGACCTTCCAACCCCACGGAGATCCGCGCCGCCCAGCCTCCCAAGACCCGCCGCCTCCGACAGTCAGAGGGCCCGCCGCCGCACCAGGGTCCCACCGCCGTGCCGAAGCTCCTCCCTCCCCTCAGCGAGCCCCACCCCCCTCCATCGATTTATACAGTAAGTTTTCTGATTTTTATTTGCTAATTAAAAACTGATTTTTATTTGCTAATTAAAAACTGATTTTTATTTGCTAATTAAAAACTGATTTTTATTTGCTAATTAAAAACTGATTTTTATTTGCTAATTAAAAAACTGATTTTTTAACAAAGTAAAAACTGATTTTTTAACAAAGTAAAAAGGTTTGAACTTTAGAAAGAAAAGGTTTGAACTTTGGAAAGAAAAGATTTGAACTTGGAAAAAAAATAATAAAGATCATATTTTTTAAAATAGAAAAGACGAAATTTTTATTAAGTAAAAGATGTAAAAATATGATTTTTATATATTGAACTTCGAAATAAAAATATGATTTTTATATATTGAACTTCGAAATAAAAATATGATTTTTATATATTGAACTTCGAAATAAAAATATGATTTTTATATATTGAACTTCGAAATAAAAATATGATTTTTATATATTGAACTTCGAAATAAAAATATGATTTTTATATATTGAACTGCGGAATAAAAATTCTATTTTTATATATTGAATAGCGTAGTGAAAATTCGATTTTTACATATGTAGTGGCTACGGGCAACGAAGATGACGAAGATGCGATAGCAATGAAGATTTCTATTTATGAAGTGTCGTGGAGCTAGGATAGCTATCTGTGAGAATTTCTCACCTTTCAATTTCTTTTTCTAGTTATATATATACTAGGATGCAGACGGTGCTTAGTAGCACCCGACACAATCGTCCACAGACCATGGACTTGTTTGTTTGGTTGCATAGCTTAGTTATATGATTTGAATTGAATTTGGTTGTTTGGTGATTTTGATTGATGTGTGAATGGCGTGGGCCTTCACTAGACCGGGGATAAGGCTAGGCCTCGTCTCGTTTCTAGTATCGTGCCGTTATGCCGCCGAAATTTTCTAAAATAAGTTAGAAAAATAAAAATATCATTTTATTTAAAGAATGAACTAAATAGAAATTCATATGTTAGAATAAAATGTTTTATCGTTAAAAATATAATTTTTAACGTGAAGTGAATAGAATAAAATATTCATTTATAAACCAGACGGTTTGTTTATGTACACCTATTTGAAGGACATTGATTGGGTCGATAAATTTCACACATCGCCCAACTGCACGAATAAAAATCTGTGTTTGATTGTTTGAAACCCCACACGGGTGTTGGGATGAAATTTGAAGTTCACTCATCCTGATTGATTAAATATGTCGATCGATTGATTGACAGGCTGTTATAAGCGTTGAATATCTATATTTGATGCTTATACAGTGTAGTGCACTTTGGTTGATGGTTGATTATTTTCAATGCTATTATATACATGTATTGTATGAAAATCCATATAATTAACTTTATATGGTAATTGATTGGGCCTCATTCCAATTTGAAAAATAAAGAATATTATAAAATAAAAGTTCATGTGTTGACAGTACTCATTCATTGAGATTGGTCATGTGTTGAACGAAATATTTTAATATTAAAATTTACATCTTTATCGATATAAAATAAAAGTTCATGTGTTGACAGTACTCATCCGTTGAGATTGGTCATGTGTTGAACGAAATATTTTAGTATTGACAACTATTTTGAAAAAGAAATATTTGAAATAGAATATTTGAAAATAGGAATATATGAAGCCGTGTTGATTAGATTGACGCCATTTTGACGTTAATGATATTTATATCGATTTTATTCATTTTGAAATGAATTAAAAATATAACGATTTCGAAATGAATTGAATTGAAAACGATTTCGAAATGAATTAAAAATATAACGATTTCGAAATGAATTAAATTGAAAACGATTTCGAAATGAATTAAAAATATAACGATTTCAAAATGAATTGAATTGAAAACGATTTCGTAATGAATTAAATTGAAAACGATTTCGAAATGAATTGAATTGAAAACGATTTCGAAATGAATTGAATTGAAAACGAATTCAAATGGAATTGAAAGCGAATTGAAATGAATTCAAATTGAATTGAAATTTGAATTGAATAGAAATGAATTTTAAAACGAATTTATAAAGAAGAATTCAATTTTGATTTGAATTGAAAAGAGAGTTGAAATTGCTTTTGAAACGATTTTAAAACTATTTATATAATTCGTTTTAAATAGAAATCGACGAAGTATATATTATATATATAATATAATGGCCTGAATAGAACGCGCCGCGCCGCGACAGTTCGCGAATTTCGACCATTTATTTCAAACGGACATTACGGGAGATCCGACCGTCGGATTCTCCTAAAACCGGAACCGTTGGGTTCGTATCGAAAAGAGCTTTCTAAAGAATATTAGAAATTAGAAATCTAACGGTTGGATTTGGAATTATGTCCAAATCAAATTGGAAAAAGGTCGCTGTAAGTGCAGTTCGATGGCCATTGTTGGAAATCGACTGTACGGGCCTTGATAAAATTATTAAAAATAATAATAATTTGTGTAAAATCATAAGAAATGATTTGTGAAGATTTGGGATGAAAAACTCCATATTTGAAAAGATAAAAATAGATTTTTATCGAAATGAACTAGTTTTGAACTAGAATTATAATTCTATTTATTTTTAAATAAATAAATTGAATTCAAAAAGGGTTTTAAAAATAACCAAAATTTCCAATGATTGCATTGGAGTGGAATTGAATCGAAATTGTCTTCGGAATATTTCGATGTAGGAATTCGTGATTATACAGATGTTGTTATGGAAATTTGGAAGATATATATTTATATCATTATTTCCAATACGACATTTGTTAATCGTAGAATTTGATATTGAATATAAGCCGGGATATTTTCTATTCAGAGCCTTGTATTTAATATCAAATGTGATTTGGGTTTGTCGTGAATGGTGTCTTCACTAACACTGTTCTTGAACCCAGTTGAGAAAAGATTAAATCTTTTTATTTAGATTTAATGAAGTGTACCAATTAAATAATATTTAATTGGAATTGAATCGATATTGATTTTTGGGTTTATCGTGGACAGTGGTTTAAATAACACTCGTTCTTTAACCCGATCATTGATGAAATGTGACTTTGGGTTGTCGTGAACGGTATCTTCAATAATACAGTTCTTAGACCTAAAGGGGTTAAGAAAATCAGAAACTAACTGGAGATTAGTTAAGTTGAATAGTTTCCGAGGTATTGATCTGATGTTGGTTTCGGCCTTCGGGATTCATACTTAGGGAATTGCTCACTTGCTAATTTACAATTAGGGACTGATTGAAATGTGATGTGATTTTGGGTTTATCGTGAACCGTGTTTTAAATGACACTGATTCTTTAACCCAGTCACAGATTAAAACTAAGTGGGGTTTTAATGAATCTTTAATTAGGTTGAAATAATCGAAATGGAGTATCACCAGTTTTGCTCCAGGCGATAGTTAAATCTTTAATTAGATTTGAACGTGAAATGGTAATTGAATTTACCGATAACACCGTGGTGTTAGATATGAAGTATAACCAGTTTTACTTCATGGGATGAATAGGTTGGGATTGGGAAATTAAAACAAATGATTACTTCGGTAAGGTTCGCTAATCCCGACTAGTTTGAATTGATATTCAAAAGATAGAATAAAGAATAAATTCAAGGAATTTATCTTGGATAAAATTAATGGGAACCTTTCCCTATGAATGTGAAATTTAGAAACTAACTGTCGGTTAGCCAAGCAGAATGGTTTTCTGGATATTGATCTGATGTTGGTTTCGGCCTTCGGGGTTAATATTTGGGGAATTATTCTCTTGATTAATTTACGGTTAGTGACTAATGAATTGGAATGAGGCGTATGTTGTGTTTGTGTAACACTTATTTAAAATATACGCGAGTTATTCGGAAAGACCGGGTTTATCCCATTCTGAATAACTGATACGACGATAAGTCGAAGATGAAGACGATGGTCGAAGACCGGAGGTCTTCACGTCGTTTGGGTAATTACTGATGATCTTGATTGGGCTGTACACCCAAGAAGATGGAAACAGTTAGTGATCGTCCAGACGTACTTGGAGATCGATGGATATGCGGGGTACTAGGTGCCTCAGGCTTCGTTCAGACCCAGAACGGACTTGTAAATGGACTGTGTGTCTGACATTGGATTTTAGTCCGTGTGGTTGATCTCTATTAAATATATATCTGTTTGGCGGCGGAGAATTTATTCTCTTGCTTAACGCCCTTCTCTGAGACGTACGAGCTCAGGGGTTATATATTGATGGATATCAAACGCATGGAGTGAATTGCCTGTGTGGCATGCCTAAGTGGCAATTGATCGAGGCTTCTGTTGAAAAGCAAAGTCTTGTGGTGATGATCAAAGCACGACCTTTGTGGCGTAGCTTTGTGTAATGTTTACTTCGCGAGTTTCACACCCGGTATGAACCAAAAACGGGAGAGGACCTCAGGGAGGGCATGCGTTTCCTTCTAGCTAAAAAGTGGCGTCAGTGGTTTTACACGCCCTGACGAGTTTGACTTATGTGGTTGTTGCTGTTGCGAGGCGCCTCGGATTAATCGGTCGTTCTCGAACCGATGGAGTCATTCGTTGGCTCATTGACACCCCAAAGGGTGGGGAGACGCATTTTCAGGGTTTTAGTTTAATCCACATCGGTGGACTGGCCCTGACGATCCAAGGGTCACTCGAGCTCTGATCCTGAGACACGGGCTAGAGCGTCTCGAATCGGTTGAGGACTATCTTTTGCCTCGGTTCATAGATGGAAATCCAATTTCCAAATACGTGACATTTGCGGTTTTATTTGTAAACCTATATATGGCGACATAGTGGTATGGGGCATTCATGCCGCCTATGATTGATACTTATGATTTGAAGTTGTTTTATACACTATACACTTATTATAGTATCAAATGATTTGTTTTAAACGTATCAAGCATTCTTTGGCTGTTATAAGGAAAAAACCCTATCCCCCGGCTTGCGTTGCATTGTGTGATAGGACCTGGGTCTTATAACAGCTTCATCTTTCTTTATTTAGCATTGCGCTGTTTGTTTTATGCACTGGTATTCTTGGGAGGAAACCCGTTCCGTGTTATACGGCGTGGTCCCTTGATTTACCTAATGATTTAAAATAAAGATTAATAACTGTTTTAGTTCTCACACCAGTCACATGACTGACCTGGAGTTTATTGTTTTAACCTAAACTCTGGGTGCCCTTATTTTGACACGGGCAGCTAGTAGTTTTGGTTTTGCAGATTTATATTCACAGGATCCTGGTTTACAGCTGGAACGATATCCGGAAAGCTTTGTATCCGTATATCTCTTCTAGTTGTGTATTGTATTATTTTCCGCTGCTATGTATTTAAATGTAATTTAAATCTCTGATATTTCTGTGTAATATTCATTCATGCTCTGTATATTCTTGTAATCTGATGCATTGTTGTAATATACAGTGAAATGTTCTTCCGTATGCGTTCTGTTGTGGTTTGTTCTCGAACTATCCGACACTTTCCTTTACGGGGAAGTTACGGGTTTTCACACGTGGTATCAGAGCTTTGGTTACAAAGCTAGAGAACAAGACAAATTAGAAACATACGAAAGAATTCATCAGATACTGGATTAGCAATATCCAATGAGAATGACTCGTTAGAGATGGGATCAGTAGTATCCTAGAACGAGTGTGAAGAGTATATTTTTAAAGTGAAAACAAATTTTGTTTTGAAAATTTAAAATCAATTTTTCGTATTTGATTATGTATTTATATTGATTTGGACAATCCAGTATATATAGATTTTGCGTATACGTCTGATCCGCGTGTATTCGAAGTTTTAATATATTGGATAGATATAGATTAACACTCTAGTCACCCGTAGATGATTCTGATGATTGTAGCTACATCATCAGAATTAGTATTCGAGTGTCGAAGGTGTGATATTTATATATTTCCTATTGACTGGTGTGTGAACCAAAATTAGATAGGGCCTATTGTTGTGATTTGGCATCAAAAATCTGATTTTTGACTATATATCAAAGTTATGAATTTCAAATGATAATCAACTAATTGATTGATGTTTGTGTTGTTTGTTTATTTGATTGATAATTTTAAACCATTATGCCTAATTGAATCAAATATTGGATTATATTGAAAATTGGTCGCATTTGCTTGCATATGCATGTATATCATTGAACAGGTCATAGCAAGGAGGCTAGAGCAGAGAATAAAATTTGTTTGCCCGACAAATAGGTACATGTTTACTACATAATTTCCTGTTTTGTTTGGGTGATGATGATTTTGTGAGCCTATTGGCTAGCCGCTTGGCTTTTTCTTTTTCTTTTTGAGATCTGAAGGACCGGGGAAGCTATTTGAAATTCCCCGATGCTCCCGGTGCAGGGGAGGTTATGGCGAAATTTTTCAAAAATTTAGGGTGTTAGCCAAATTTTTGAAATTTTGAAAATTCTCAGAAACTAAAGAGTTGGAGAATGGAAGCCAGATCGAACGTAGAGTTGATTAATCAAACCACTTTCGACTTTGTTCCTTTTCGGGGACGAAAAGTTTTAAGTGGGGGAGATTGTAACAACCCGTAAAATGCGAGCCAGTTTGAAATTTTTATTTTGGCGATTTTAGCGAATTTTGAATATTTAAAATAGATTATTTTAGATAATATCGACGAGAAATTTATTTTGAATATAATTTGAACGTATATATTATATACGTCGTCGTTAGAATATATAATAATTATATATAATTATAAAAGGAATTGAAAATGGCGCGGTAGTTCGAAAATTCGATTTCTAATTTCAAATGAATATACAGAATTCAATATAAGTCAGAATTGAACGAAACAAGAAATATTTGAATATGTATAACTATATCTTTGTAACGAAGTTAACAAACTGAGATTTCATTTTAGAAATGATAAGATATGTCCAGTTTAAAATTAGAAATAGTCGCTGTGGAATTTATATATATTTTTATATATATAAGGCCCTTAAAAATGGACATTTTGCAAATGACCTCGGATTTCGACGAAACCAGTTTTGTTGGGTCCGTGGTGTCAAGTTATTGCTAGGTTCCAAATTTCATAATTTTTCGAATCAATATGTGAGCGTGGCAAAGGAAAACGCGTTTGACCAGTTTTAGTTGATTTTAATCGACTGGAAATTGGCCATTTTTCAAATGGTCTCAGAATTCGACGAAATTAGTTTTGTTAGGACCGTATCGTCAATACGAAGCTAGAAAATATTTTTCAGGAATTTTTCTAGTTAGTATGTGACCCCGGTAATTTGAAATGTACGTTTAAAATTCAATATAGTGATTTAAATGTAAATTTAACGGAAACTGATCGAAACGATTGAATTGTCCTACGTGGCATATCCCATTGTGTTCGGAACGGGGGTGAAACGCTATGGATGACAGTCGGTGGGTTCGATTTTGATTTCGAAACAAAAGGTTACCTTTTTGAAGTTAAAAATAATAAAAATATATATAAATTTTTAAATAAACCCCCCTCTCTTCAGTTTCTCTCTCCCCGTCATTTGAAATAAAAAAAAGGGAGAAAACCTAATCGCTCAGCCGCCTCCCCCCAACCACGTCGCTCGACGGCGTAACCCCTCCCCCAGCCACCGTCCATCGCCTTGCACCTTCCCACGACCATCAGAGAACCCCGCGACCTTCCAACCCCACAGAGATCCGCGCCGCCCAGCCTCCCAAGACCCGCCGCCTCCGACAGTCAGAGGGCCCGCCGCCGCACCAGGGTCCCACCGCCGTGCCGAAGCTCCTCCCTCCCCTCAGCGAGCCCCACCCCCCTCCATCGATTTATACAGTAAGTTTTCTGATTTTTATTTGCTAATTAAAAACTGATTTTTATTTGCTAATTAAAAACTGATTTTTATTTGCTAATTAAAAACTGATTTTTATTTGCTAATTAAAAAACTGCTTTTTTAACAAAGTAAAAACTGATTTTTTAACAAAGTAAAAAGGTTTGAACTTTAGAAAGAAAAGGTTTGAACTTTGGAAAGAAAAGATTTGAACTTGGAAAAAAAATAATAAAGATCATATTTTTTAAAATAGAAAAGACGAAATTTTTATTAAGTAAAAGATGTAAAAATATGATTTTTATATATTGAACTTCGAAATAAAAATATGATTTTTATATATTGAACTTCGAAATAAAAATATGATTTTTATATATTGAACTTCGAAATAAAAATATGATTTTTATATATTGAACTTCGAAATAAAAATATGATTTTTATATATTGAACTTCGAAATAAAAATATGGTTTTTATATATTGAACTGCGGAATAAAAATTCGATTTTTATATATTGAATAGCGTAGTGAAAATTCGATTTTTACATATGTAGTGGCTACGGGCAACGAAGATGACGAAGATGCGATAGCAATGAAGATTTCTATTTATGAAGTGCCGTGGAGCTAGGATAGCTATCTGTGAGAATTTCTCACCTTTCAATTTCTTTTTCTAGTTATATATATATACTAGGATGCAGACGGTGCTTAGTAGCACCCGACACAATCGTCCACAGACCATGGACTTGTTTGTTTGGTTGCATAGCTTAGTTATATGATTTGATTTGAATTTGGTTGTTTGGTGATTTTGATTGATGTGTGAATGGCACGGGCCTTCACTAGACCGGGGATAAGGCTAGGCCACGTCCCGTTTCTAGTATCGTGCCGTTATGCCGCCGAAATTTTCTAAAATAAGTTAGAAAAATAAAAATATCATTTTATTTAAAGAATGAACTAAATAGAAATTCATATGTTAGAATAAAATGTTTTATCGTTAAAAATATAATTTTTAACGTGAAGTGAATAGAATAAAATATTCATTTATAAACCGGACGGTTTGTTTATGTACACCTATTTGAAGGACATTGATTGGGTCGATAAATTTCACACATCGCCCAACTGCACGAATAAAAATCTGTGTTTGATTGTTTGAAACCCCACACGGGTGTTGGGATGAAATTTGAAGTTCACTCATCCTGATTGATTAAATATGTCGATCGATTGATTGACAGGCTGTTATAAGCGTTGAATATCTATATTTGATGCTTATACAGTGTAGTGCACTTTGGTTGATGGTTGATTATTTTCAATGCTATTATATACATGTATTGTATGAAAATCCATATAATTAACTTTATATGGTAATTGATTGGGCCTCATTCCAATTTGAAAAATAAAGAATATTATAAAATAAAAGTTCATGTGTTGACAGTACTCATTCATTGAGATTGGTCATGTGTTGAACGAAATATTTTAATATTAAAATTTACATCTTTATCGATATAAAATAAAAGTTCATGTGTTGACAGTACTCATCCGTTGAGATTGGTCATGTGTTGAACGAAATATTTTAGTATTGACAACTATTTTGAAAAAGAAATATTTGAAATAGAATATTTGAAAATAGGAATATATGAAGCCGTGTTGATTAGATTGACGCCATTTTGACGTTAACGATATTTATATCGATTTTATTCATTTTGAAATGAATTAAAAATATAACGATTTCGAAATGAATTGAATTGAAAACGATTTCGAAATGAATTAAAAATATAACGATTTCGAAATGAATTGAATTGAAAAAGATTTCGAAATGAATTAAAAATATAACGATTTCAAAATGAATTGAATTGAAAACGATTTCGTAATGAATTAAATTGAAAACGATTTCGAAATGAATTGAATTGAAAACGATTTCGAAATGAATTGAATTGAAAACGAATTCAAATGGAATTGAAAGCGAATTGAAATGAATTCAAATTGAATTGAAATTTGAATTGAATAAAAATGAATTTTAAAACGAATTTATAAAGAAGAATTCAATTTTGATTTGAATTGAAAAGAGAGTTGAAATTGCTTTTGAAACGATTTTAAAACTATTTATATAATTCGTTTTAAATAGAAATCGACGAAGTATATATTATATATATTATATATATAATATAATGGCCTGAATAGAACGCGCCGCGCCACGGCAGTTCGCGAATTTCGACCATTTATTTCAAATGGACATTACGGGAGATCCGACCGTCGGATTCTCCTAAAACCGGAACCGTTGGGTTCGTATCGAAAAGAGCTTTCTAACGAATATTAGAAATTAGAAATCTAACGGTTGGATTTGGAATTATGTCCAAATCAAATTGGAAAAAGGTCGCTGTAAGTGCAGTTCGATGGCCATTGTTGGAAATCGACTGTACGGGCCTTGATAAAATTATTAAAAATAATAATAATTTGTGTAAGATCATAAGAAATGATTTGTGAAGATTTGGGATGAAAAACTCCATATTTGAAAAGATAAAAATAGATTTTTATCGAAATGAACTAGTTTTGAACTAGAATTATAATTCTATTTATTTTTAAATAAATAAATTGAATTCAAAAAGGGTTTTAAAAATAACCAAAATTTCCAATGATTGCATTGGAGTGGAATTGAATCGAAATTGTCTTCGGAATATTTCGATGTAGGAATTCGTGATTATACAGATGTTGTTATGGAAATTTGGAAGATATATATTTATATCGTTATTTCCAATACGACATTTGTTAATCGTAGAATTTGATATTGAATATAAGCCGGGATATTTTCTATTTAGAGCCTTGTATTTAATATCAAATGTGATTTGGGTTTGTCGTGAATGGTGTCTTCACTAACACTGTTCTTGAACCCAGTTGAGAAAAGATTAAATCTTTTTATTTAGATTTAATGAAGTGTACCAATTAAATAATATTTAATTGGAATTGAATCGATATTGATTTTTGGGTTTATCGTGGACTGTGGTTTAAATAACACTCGTTCTTTAACCCGATCATTGAAGAAATGTGACTTTGGGTTGTCGTGAACGGTATCTTCAATAATACAGTTCTTAGACCTAAAGGGGTTAAGAAAATCAGAAACTAACTGGAGATTAGTTAAGTTGAATAGTTTCGGAGGTATTGATCTGATGTTGGTTTCGGCCTTCGGGATTCATACTTAGGGAATTGCTCACTTGCTAATTTACAATTAGGGACTGATTGAAATGTGATGTGATTTTGGGTTTATCATGAACCGTGTTTTAAATGACACTGATTCTTTAACCCAGTCACAGATTAAAACTAAGTGGGGTTTTAATGAATCATTAATTAGATTGAAATAATCGAAATGGAGTATCACCAGTTTTGCTCCAGGCGATAGTTAAATCTTTAATTAGATTTGAACGTGAAATGGTAATTGAATTTACCGATAACACTGTGGTGTTAGATATGAAGTATAACCAGTTTTACTTCATGGGATGAATAGGTTGGGATTGGGAAATTAAAACAAATGATTACTTCGGTAAGGTTCGCTAATCCCGACTAGTTTGAATTGATATTCAAAAGATAGAATAAAGAATAAATTCAAGGAATTTATCTTGGATAAAATTAATGGGAACCTTTCCCTATGAATGTGAAATTTAGAAACTAACTGTCGGTTAGCCAAGCAGAATGGTTTTCTGGATATTGATCTGATGTTGGTTTCGGCCTTCGGGGTTAATATTTGGGGAATTATTCTCTTGATTAATTTACGGTTAGTGACTAACGAATTGGAATGAGGCGTATGTTGTGTTTGTGTAACACTTATTTAAAATATACGCGAGTTATTCGGAAAGACCGGGTTTATCCCATTCTGAATAACTGATACGACGATAAGTCGAAGATGAAGACGATGGTCGAAGACCGGAGGTCTTCACGTCGTTTGGGTAATTACTGATGATCTTGATTGGGCTGTACACCCAAGAAGATGGAAACAGTTAGTGATCGTCCAGACGTACTTGGAGATCGATGGATATGCGGGGTACTAGGTGCCTCAGGCTTCGTTCAGACCCAGAACGAACTTGTAAATGGACTGTGTGTCTGACATTGGATTTTAGTCCGTGTGGTTGATCTCTATTAAATATATATCTATTTGGCGGCGGAGAATTTATTCTCTTGCTTAACGCCCTTCTCTGAGACGTACGAGCTCAGGGGTTATATATTGATGGATATCAAACGCATGGAGTGAATTGCCTGTGTGGCATGCCTAAGTGGCAATTGATCGAGGCTTCTGTTGAAAAGCAAAGTCTTGTGGTGATGATCAAAGCACGGCCTTTGTGGCGTAGCTTTGTGTAACGTTTACTTCGCGAGTTTCACACCCGGTATGAACCAAAAACGGGAGAGGACCTCAGGGAGGGCATGCGTTTCCTTCTAGCTAAAAAGTGGCGTCAGTGGTTTTACACGCCCTGACGAGTTTGACTTATGTGGTTGTTGCTGTTGCGAGGCGCCTCGGATTGATCGGTCGTTCTCGAACCGATGGAGTCATTCGTTGGCTCATTGACACCCCAAAGGGTGGGGAGACGCATGTTCAGGGTTTTAGTTTAATCCACATCGGTGGACTGGCCCTGACGATCCAAGGGTCACTCGAGCTCTGATCCTGAGACACGGGCTAGAGCGTCTCGAATCGGTTGAGGACTATCTTTTGCCTCGGTTCATAGATGGAAATCCAATTTCCAAATACGTGACATTTGCGGTTTTATTTGTAAACCTATATATGGCGACATAGTGGTATGGGGCATTCATGCCGCCTATGATTGATACTTATGATTTGAAGTTGTTTTATACACTATACACTTATTATAGTATCAAATGATTTGTTTTAAACGTATCAAGCATTCTTTGGCTGTTATAAGGGAAAAACCCTATCCCCCAGCTTGCGTTGCATTGTGTGATAGGACCTGGGTCTTATAACAGCTTCATCTTTCTTTATTTAGCATTGCGCTGTTTGTTTTATGCACTGGTATTCTTGGGAGGAAACCCGTTCCGTGTTATACGGCGTGGTCCCTTGATTTACCTAATGATTTAAAATAAAGATTAATAACTGTTTTAGTTCTCACACCAGTCACATGACTGACCTGGAGTTTATTGTTTTAACCTAAACTCTGGGTGCCCTTATTTTGACACGGGCAGCTAGTAGTTTTGGTTTTGCAGATTTATATTCACAGGATCCTGGTTTACAGCTGGAACGATATCCGGAAAGCTTTGTATCCGTATATCTCTTCTAGTTGTGTATTGTATTATTTTCCGCTGCTATGTATTTAAATGTAATTTAAATCTCTGATATTTCTGTGTAATATTCATTCATGCTCTGTATATTCTTGTAATCTGATGCATTGTTGTAATATACAGTGAAATGTTCTTCCGTATGCGTTCTGTTGTGGTTTGTTCTCGAACTATCCGACACTTTCCTTTACGGGGAAGTTACGGGTTTTCACAACTACATTCTTTTTGCTGAGGGCATCAGCTACAACATCGGCTTTTCCCGGCGTATACAAGATATCTAAATCATATGCTGCAAGAAATTCTAGCCAACGCTGTTGTCTCAGATTCAACTCTCTCTGGGTGAATAAATACTTCAATGATTGATGATCGGTATATAGCTCGAACTTCTCACCCAATAGATAATGTCTCCATATTTTCAAAGCAAACACGATGGTCGATAACTCAAGGTCATGAGTTTTATAATTCTTCTCATGCGGCTTCAACTTACGGCTAGCATAAGCAACTACTTGGCCTCTCTGCATTAATACCGCAGCAAGGCCTCCAATAGAAGCATCCATCTAGACCGTCAAATCCTAATTTCCATCGATAATCGTTAACACTGGAGCAGTTGTTAATCTCAACTTCAGCTCTTGGAAAGCTGCCTCACATTCTGGAGTCCATTTAAACCTTGAATGTTTCTTAGTAAGCTGCGTTAATGAACTAGATATCTTCGAAAAATCCTTTACGAATTTCCAATAATAACTAGCCAATCCCATAAAACTTTGGACTTCTGTGGGTGTACTAGGCTGTTTCCAATCCTGAATAGTTGTGATTTTACTGGGATCCACAACAATTCCTTCTTTTGATACAACATGGCCAAGGAACTTCACTTTATCTTTCCAGAATATACATTTGGAAAATTTAGCTTTCAAGACGTTCTTTTTCAGAATCTCTAACACTTGTTCCAAATGTTTTTCATGTTCGGCCTTTGACTTAGAGAAGATTAGAATATCATCAATGAATACCAGTACAAATTTATTCAAGACACCACGGAACGCTCTGTTTATTAAATCGACAAAGTAAGCAGGAGTGTTACATAAGCCGAACGACATTACTAACCACTTGTAGAATAAGTCCGAACCCCTGAATGTTGTCAAAGGAACACACTCTTCGGCAATTCGAAGCTGATGGAAACCTCTAGCTAGGTCCATTCGTGAAAATACTTGCGCACCATTCAATTGATCCAACAAATCATCAATTCGCGGCAATGGATATTTATTTTTCAACGTCTTCCTATTCAAGTCACGATAATTCACACATAACCTGAGAGTACTGTCTAACTTTGGGACAAATACCACAGTTGCTCCCCATTCAGAGAAACTAGGCCTGATCAGACCCTTCCATACAAGCTGTCGAGTTTGATTGTCTAATTCTTCTTTCTCCTTTAAAGACATTCTCCGAATAGCGTGCACTACTGGCCTGGCATTAGGAATTAAAACGATTTTGAAATCAATTTCTCTACGCGGAGGTAAGCTAACAACTTCTTCGAACACATCCGCATAATTCTTGACGATAGGAATATCTTTTATGGCGACCTGAATATCCTCTGTGACTACAGGGACTTTTCTATTTGAGCAGGAGAAACATCAAGAGCTGACCAGAAGTCTTTTCTATTTGAATTCGGACCTTCACACGGTATAGTTATATACTCCCCGAATTTTGTTTTTGCCTTAACAACTCTTACGGCGCATTTAACCTCAGCTTCATATTTAGTTAACCAATCCAATCCTAAAATAAGATCAAATTCGGTAAAATTCATGACGATCGAGATGGAAGGGAACCAATAACGAGAAAAAGAAACAGGCACCCCGCAAATCCAACTAAGATCGGGGGAACCCCCAACTGGATTATGGACAGTGATCAGTTCTTTCAGCTTTTTCAATTTCAAATCCAATTTCTTAACCGCATTACTTGCAATAAAGCTTCGCGATGTGACTGTATCAAACAGTACTTTAACTTGAATATCTTTGACAGTAAGCGTGCCTTCTAAAACATCAGGCCTTCCCTGACTAGCTAAGGGACCTGGAGTTTCTGCCACTTCATTTACTTGTATTATTTCAGATTTCTTAAATAGCCGACAATCTTGCTTTACACGGCCAGCCCGATGGCAAAGATTGCACTTTCTGGTCTCTTGAAACTTGTTCTTGGATTTAAATTTATCCTTCTTTTGTTCCAAGATTTCAACTTATCGCCAAATGTCCTTGCCTATTACAGCTTGAGCATGTGGCAGTCATTACTGGTTCTTTCTCAGATTTAACCTTTTTCCTACTAACTTTAGGCTTCTTACTGACCTCAGACTTCGTACTTGCCTCTGGTTGTGTACTGGTCTCTGGGCTATTAGTTTCAAATTTCCTTTTGTTACTAGAACTGACTTCCTCTTCGTAGCGCAAAAGAGCTTCCTTATCGAGATCCTCATACTGATAAGCCATGTATATCATTTCAGAAAAAGGAAGCTTCACATGTCCAGTTACACTACTTTGGTACTTCCTTTGGAGCCCGTTAATAAACCTCAGATTCTTCCTCTTAGGTTTTTGAATTAGTTCTGGGGCAAAACGAGAAAGTTCATTGAATTTCTTATGATACTCTGGAATGGTCATATCTCCTTGTATCAGAAAGTAGAATTCATCATATAACCGCTCAGTTGCTTCCGGAGGAATAAATATTTCTTTGAAATTTTCTTTAAATCTTTCGCAGGTAATGTTACCTTCTGGGTTATCCTTAATAACCATTTCCCACCAGATTAAAGCTTCGCCTTTGAGTGCCCAAGATGCCAGTAATCTTTTCTGATCATCTCTCAGCTTTAAACCTTCAAAAAGTTTCTCCGTAGAGCGCATCCATGCTTGAGTTTCAATAATAGATTCTTTGCCCACGAATGGTACTCTACCCAGATTTCGATATCTCTTGAATAGAACTTCTATATCTGATTCTGGCTGCGGGAGCACAACTGGCTCATTAGATTGTTGAACCATAGGATTACTTCTTCTGCTTCTGCCACTCGTTTTTCTATGTCTGCAAATGGCAGATAAAGTGTCAGGTCAACAGAAGAGATATTGTAAAGCATAGAGACATATACTTGAATGCAAATGTGTCTATTGGGTGTATTTCATTCTACTATACTCATTCTAGGATATTACTGATCCTATCTGTAATGAGTTATTCGTCTTAGAATGCTACCGGTTCAATTTCTGATGAGTTCGTTAATATGTTATATTCCTGAGCTAAGAATAATCAAAGCTCTGATACCACGTGTGAAGACCCTAACCCCCGTACCACAGTGGCAAGGATAATCTTTGGAATATAACACATAAACAAATAACAGCAAAACAGAAATATAGAATTACACCAAATAATGTACATCAAATTACACTGGAAATAATAATCACCAGAGTTACACAGCATAATAGGATCATAATTAGCACAAAATACGGTTTCAGTTTAATATAAAATGTCTGCAGTAGAATCAAACATAATATACATAATGATGACTGAAACAGTAATAGAAATGATAAAGTCCAGCTCCAGCTCCATAGCTATCCAAAGTGAGTCTGCTAAAACCTGAATACAAGGCTGCCCGTGTAGAAAATAGGGCCACCCGAGTTTGCAAGTGAAACAAACTACGACTCAGTCATGGGACTGGTATGAGAAATCAACTTAACTGGTAAAACAACAATAATAAGGCGAATCATAGGACCATGCCGCTAACGCGGAACGGGTTTACTCCAGTGATCGCCTGAAATGACCCGCATCGGCAGAGGTATTATAATTAATTTATTTAATTATATAAATGGTGGTTTAGAGAATTAAATGGTCATGGAATTAAATAATGGTGAATATTTAATTAAAATAATAAATTAAATAATATATTTAATTCTGAAATAATCAGAATTGGCTGAAATGGAGATATGGTGTAAACTGGATTATCTGTGAGATTTAATTCAGTTTAGAATTGAATTTGAATAACGAATATATTATGTGAACGACAGTTTGAACGTATAATTATATTATAATTAAAATCGAGCTTGAAATGGCATTGCAGTTCGTAATTTGGAGATTTGAACTTCAACTGAATGTACAGGATTCGTTTTAAGCCGGATTTCTGTGAAACAAGAAACGTGTGGAGCTGGTGGAGTATATCTTTCTAGTGGAAGAGAAAAATCGGGATTTCGTCATGTAGATTTTGATTTATGTCCAAATCAAAATTTAGAAAAGTCGCTGTGGAATTCCTTTATAATTTATAAAGGAATTATTTTTATTTTTAAAAGGAATTTCAATATAAATCAAATATCGAGTTGACCCAGATTTAAAATATCAAGTTAGAAATTCATATTGGAATATTCTAGAGCTGTATGGTATTCCACTGTGAATATATACGATAATATTTATTTATAAATATTTAATATAATTATATTTAAATATATTTATATATTTAAAAGGGTCATTCAAAGCTATAAAAATAGCCGGTTTTGCAAATGAAGTCGGAATTCGATGAAACTAGTTTTGTTGGATCCGCAATGTCAAATAGTTGTTAGATTTCCAGTTTCGTGATTTTTAGAGTCATTGTGTGCTCGTACGGATCTTTAGAGTGAGAATCAGTCAGTATTTCGACGGTTAAAAATACGCTGTGTGAGTATACGGAGTCGGAATTCGACGAAACCAGTTTCATTGGGACCGTAACGTCAAACTCTAGCGATATGTCCAGTTTGGTGATTTTTGGGTATCGTGTGTAGTCACACCGATTTTTAGAAGACAGATACACTATATAAAATCAATAAAATAAATAAATAAAAATATCCAATATTTTGTCTGATCTAAAAACAAGCCAAGTCCATCCCTTCTCAGCCACGAACGAAACCAACCACCACTACAACTATATATAACGCCACTGGGTGTTTACAGTGAAATTTCCCGCACAAAAATCAAAGTAAAATTCAAAGAAAATCTATAAATCCCAAAACACTTATATTCAGAATCGTTGAAGCAAGGGCTTCGAGCTTGGATTCCTTTTGACTGCCTCGGTGGTAATTGTCTGATGTCAAATTACAGCAGCGAGGTACTAGGGTTCACATTTTCGGGAGATGTACGCTTCGATTCGAAGTATGGAGTATGGTGTTGGATTCTTGGAGGAAAAGGGGGTCTGGTAGTGTGATTTTTGGGGTATTCGGTGCAACTCGAGTTTGTATTGTTCCTGAGTCGTCTGGGAACCACGATGGGAGAATGGAGATCGAACGGCATGATGTTGGGTTCAGGTTGGAGAGGATTGAAGGAGAAGTATTGTGGTGTTATTAGTTTTGATTCTTAAGTCAAGATGAAGGAGAGAAAGGAGCCAAAAATGTTCGTTAATGGCCATTGATTTTTGCTGGAGCACGATTTGGATTTGGAAGAAGGCCTAGGAGGCCTTGGGTCTTAAGGGAGGTTGTTGGGCTTTTTGAAATGGTAAGGGCCCATATAGGAGTATATATAGTTAAATTTTAATTCAAAACAATGTGTACAACTTGTAACTATCATAACTGTGTCATACGTTATCGAAACTCAGCGAAACAAGATCCAATGGGATCGTATGGACGGTGGCTACACCATGGAACTGACGGGGAGTGAAGCGAGGCTCGTTACAATTTATAGTGAAATAAATTGTCAGAATAAAATTAGGCGACAATTATCGTTATTTAACGATGATAGTCCAATGTGAGTAAATCTCACTAACTCTGAACAGTTTATAATTTCATGTTGTATTTTTAGAACTGTTAAATATTGGCTGATTGACAGTGTGTTGACTGTTTGATTGAACCGCTAGTCAGTTAGTTGAATTTCTATATTTGATTCTGTTTAACAGAATATATCATATGTAACTGAAAGCGATGTTATCTATATTGTTTAACATCTGTGATGCAGGGAAACAGGTTGGAGGAATCCAACTGGATTCCTCAACATTTATTTTACTGTGATTCATATATTGTGATATATGATGTGATATATAATCTGACGTTGATTATGTGTGTTTGGACAATAATTATCGTTGTTATATGGTGTGTTAAATACCATAAGAAATACCAGAATGTAGAAAAGGGATTTTCAAAGTTTATTTTGAAATAAATTTATTATATAAAATCAATGGATTTTATATATATAAATAAAAAGGAATTTTGTGAGAAGAAATATATTTGGTAAATCAAATATAAAAGGAATATATTGGGTAAATCAAATATAGAAGGAACATGTTTGTAAATCAAATAGAAAGGAAAAATATTTGTCAAATAAATAGAAAGGAAAAATGTTTGTCAAATAAATAGAAAGGAAAAATATTTGTCAAATAAATAGAAAGGAAATATTTGTAAACCACTTACCAATAGAATAAAGATTTAAAAGGAAATATTTGTAAACCACTTACAAATAGAATAAAGATTTAAAAGGAGATATTTGTAAAACAGTTACGAATAGAAGAGATAAAAGAAATATTTATTTGTTAAATAAATAGAATGGAAAAAGGGAGTAGTTATTTGTTAAGTAAACAAATAGATAAGGAATAAACGATGTAGAAGGTAATCATTATAAGGAATAAACGCTGTAGAAGGTAATCATTATAACTGAATAAACGATGTAGAAGGTAATCATTATAACTAAATAAACGTTGTAGAAGGTAATCATTATAAAGAATAAACGTTGTAGAGGGTAAACATTATAACTGAATAAACGCTGTAAAAGGTAATCATTATAAGGAATAAACTATGTAGAAGGTAATCATTATAACTGAATAAATGATGTTGAAGGTAATCATTATAAGTGAATAAACCCTATAGAAGGAAATCTTTATAAAGCATATAAAGTTAGTGAATAAGGGTAAATCGACAAGTAGAGTTAATTGAATATCAGTTATTCAATTAGAGTTATCAAATTAGATATTCGATAGGAGTTAATTGAGATAGAGTTAGGCAAACTAAGTAATCGAATATTAGTTTATTCGAATATAGTTAAATAAAAGGGTAATCGAATATTAGTTTATTCGAATAGAGTTAAAAAAAAGGAGTAATCGAATATTAGTTTATTCGAATAGAGTTAAATAAAAGGAGTTGTCGAATTTAGTTAATCGAAAGGAGTTAAATCGAATATAGTTTATCCGAATAGAATTAAAGGAGTTAATCAAATATAGCTTATTCGAAAGGAGGAGTTATCGAATAGAGATTATTCGAAAGAGAATTTCGTAAGGAAGTGTTAAAGAGTTAAAAGATGAACTTACCCTATTTCGAGATTTGAAATGTTGTTCAGTTAAGGTCTGAGAGGTAATTATACCCCAACTTGATTGACTTCGTTTTTAATTTAGAAATGGGTAAGGTTCGAGAGTGGAAGTGGTTAAGTGAATTTAGTAAACAAGTAAAGTGGTTTGAGTTGTCGTCGCGATGTTGATTTAAACATCTGTTTAAATCCAAGTATAGAAGATTTGGAAATGTTTTCCAAATAGAATCAGAAACGTAATCAAATATTGAAACAAGGAAAATATGAATATATATATATATATGATTGATGATTGATTGATAGAATTTCAATTTGGAAATAATATCGTTGTTTGCACAGTGTTTTTCTTCGATAGTTAACTCACAGACTATCGAAGTTTTGACCATTTTAACGTTGTTAATATGGAGAGACCGGTTGGATCATTATCCAAAGAACCACTCTGTATTGGCATAAGCGTTGCGAATCATATATGCCAAAGATAATTGAAGACGGAGTAAAGTGCAAGGGCTATTGTATAAGTCTTAGATAACTGTGTCTAAGATGGATATACTGAATAGTACCTTCGGTTCATCCTGTTCCTGGATGACTTGTATGGACGGATGTCTGACATAGTATTTCCAGATGATCACGTGTATTGATTTCTCCTACCGTACCAAGAGTGGAAGCGGAGAAGGAAACTTCTTTTAGCTAACACATAATGTATGGTTGAGGACGTCAATCGATGATTTGATGGATTTGACGATGTGACATTCAAAGTGAATCTGGTGTGATGGTAAAGGGTAGCTTCTAGCCTCACATCCGGTAAATGACAGAAATCAGGCAGGTAGAAAGGCTATGTAGGTCGCACCTATTAGGGTGTATAATCACCTGATCTAGGGTTCATTTATTTCTAAAAATCTATTGTCGATACTGTCCCATTCGGGAATAGGTTGCTGATCCCATCCGTTGGTGATATACATTCGGTACACTCAAGCGAAATGAGTGGTCGGTCATGTGTGGCCGGGTTGCAAGATTTTCTTGTTGAACCCAGTGTATTCCTTTCTAGAGGTACACTAGTGAAAGGTGGTTCCATACCTTGTCATAGTGGGAAATCCATTACCCAATACGTGCTTGCGGTTTTGATTGTATACTATATATGTAGAACATGAGATGAAAGCATTTCTACTAGATGGTTATTATATTGTGGTTGATAGACATTATTATAATATCAAAAAGGATTTTGATATAATGATAATTTGGATTCTCATAAGGGAAAAACCCGTTTCGTTATACGGCGTGGACTTATGAGATATTGTTGACTTGTTCAAACTGTTCAAATTGTTTTACTCATACCAGTCCCATGACTGATCCGGAGTTTATTTGTTTGTTTCCCTAAACTCTTGGGTGCCTAAATTTGTACGGGCAGTCAAGTAGTCGGGATTTACAGATATATTGGAAGAGCTGGAGCAGGAGGCTTCAGGATCATATAGCTATAGTTTATCTCCTCTATGTTGTAAGTGTTGTACTTTGATAATGATGTATATTCAAGTACAGATGTATATTTCAAGTTATGTTATATATATTATATGTTATTCGTTCCGCTGTGAGGTTCGTGTTGCTCTGATGTTGTGTTCTTCTTCTTCTATTCTAAGTTTCTATCTTATCTATTCTCACCCTCTAATTTCTTTCACTAATTACCAGGATTTTTCGATGTTTTGGTTATTGACATCGTGTTTATGTCGATAACCAAAGTCGCTCAAAATCCGGGTCATTACAGTTGGTATCAGAGAAGAAGGTTAATTGATTAACTTGGCTCTGTGGCGTGACTCGGTAGAGATAGGGTTAGTAATACCCTAGATTGAGTTGTGTGTATATATACGAGTGAGCGTATTTGTTATTGATATAAAAATTTGTTTTATATTGTGGAGATTTATTGTTTGAGTCGTTTATGAGTTCTAGTCGATCAGTTTGATCCACTGTATCGGTAGGAGTTACTAAACACTCGAATACGATGGGTCATCACGATATGTTTTGAAAAGAGGGTAAATGAAAATAAATTTACCCGAAGTATATTTTGATATATATTGGATATATTGGTTATTATTATAATCGAGAAAGATTATAAATTAAATGGTTATGTAAATAGCCAATCAGAATTCATATAAGTAAAATACGTGAAATCAGATGAGTTAAATCTGAAATTTAAACCAGAAATTGAATTAAAATTCTGGAAAATTGGATAAGTGTTTGTAAATGGATTTGGATTAAAAATAAGGAAAATTTAAGATCCTGGGAGATTTTAAATTGTTTTACAAGCAGTGTGAATTATATTTTGGAAAAAAATTCAAAGTGGAAATGTTTAGAAATGGTTTTATAGTATTGAACTCACTTCGATCGCTGGAAAATAGATTCTGATGATGACAGCTGCATCATCAGTATTCATTTTCGAGTTGTAAGTGACGAATTACTACCAGAGATACTGTTTTGAATTTGTTTTGGGAAAGAAAAGTTGTGTTGAATTTCAAAATGGGATTTATAATAGTAGAATTTGAAATAAGAGAGTTTGAAATAGAAATTGAGTATAGAAATTCAAATGGGGTTTGAATATAGAAATTCAAATGGAATTATAATATAGAATTTGAATATAGAAAATATAAAGGGATTCAATTATAGAATTTGAATAAATAGAAATTTAATATAGAAATTCAAATGGGATTTATAATATAGAATTTGAATATAGAATTCAAATGGGGTTTATAATATTGAATTTGAATATAGAAATTCAAATGGGATTTATAATATAGAATTTGAATATAGAATTCAAATGGGATTTATATTATAGGATTTGAATAATAGAAGATAATAGATTTGGATAAATAGAAGTGGAATAGACTAAGAATTAATTAACAGATTTAATTTACAAATTGAGTTAAAACGATTGGTATAGTTAAAATAGATTGGATAGGTATAGATATATAGGAGACAGGTTTGGAATAAAGTGTTAGAAGGTATATAAATAGAGTGCCCGAAAAAAAGGTACATATTTAATTCATATATGAGATTTTATGCGCCGTATCGGCTAGCCGCTTGGCTTTTCTTTTTCTTTTTGGATTGATGAGGGCCATGGGAGGTTATTAGAAATATCCCTATGCTCCTAGTACAAAGGAGGTTATGGCGAATTTTTCCGGGAATTTAAGGAGATAGAATAGTTTTAAGATAATTTGATAGATCGAAATCTATATATCAATATATAGATAAGTCGATAAGGAAACGAACTTAGAAATAGAATAGTATAATCAAAAAGGAAGTATAAGAATAAAATCTAGTAAGAATAGAAAGAGGAAGCGTATACGTGTTTAAAAGTGAATTAGTAGTTGTATGGTATTGATTATCCGAGTAAGTAGTCATATCTGTTTTGACGTTATAAATGTTATTCAGTCAAGGTCTGAGAGGTAATTATACACCAACTTGATTGATTTCATTATTAACAAATAAATAGTAAGATTTCAGGCTCGAAGATCAATGTTGAATAAGAGTTAGTTGAATATAGTATTTGGGTTGTCGTAACGATGTTTTACACCACACCCGTTTTAACCCAAATAAGTGTAAGCTTGGAAATGTAATAAAGAATATTTCCTAAGTATAGAAATAAACGAGATCGAAAAAGAGATAAGTAATTGGAATATTTTCCAATTATAAATAGCATATATTTTCTAAAGTTTAGAAAATAAAGGAAGGCGATATTCGGAAATGTTTTCCAAATAACATAAAAGGCCAATATGGTTATTGAAAATATTTGGTTAACAAATATTGTTAAAGAAATAGAGAAGTGATTTAACTAATGGAATATTAATTAAGGCTCAGTGACAGGTTCAAAAGGAAGATTTGATTTTTTGAAAAGAGTAAACTGTTTGAAAACTCCCAGAGGAAGACTGTTTGAATTAAAAACGAATTTAACAGAAATTTGTGGAAGCAAATTTGAATTAAAGTAAAGCCAGTAAAGTGGTAACTGAGATTGAATTAGAATGATATCAAGACAAATTGGATTGTGAGATTCAAATTTGAAGTGTAATGTGATAATCAAGTTAAGAGTTGGGAATCGAAAAGAAACTCGAGTCGAAATGATATTTGGCTCGGATATAATCGAATGGTTGTGTTATGGACAAAAGCAGATTGGAATTTGATTGGGATAACCCTTGTATCCGCTGAATTGATAACAGGTGGAAAGGATATAATGATATGCCGACAAAAAAATACAAGTTATATTTCTATTGGATATAAGATTTATGAGCCGAATTGGAAAGCCGCTTGGCTGTTTGATTTTATTTTGGGATGGAGATGGCCCAGAGAGGCGAGTTAGATTTTGATGTATTGACCAGTACAAAGGAGGTGCTGGCGAAATTTTTCGAAAAGTTAAGGTATTCGAAAATTTTCAGGATTTTTGAAAATTTTCGTTGATGAGAATTAATTAATATTTAATTGAAATTAAATTGGTTCAGTTGAAACTAAAGTTAAGAAGTGAACAAATATGTTCCAACCAGTCGATAGGGTCGTCCTCTACCTTTTAGCAATTTCGAGGACGAAATTATTTTAAGTGGGAAAGATTGTAATGACCCGCATTGGCAGAGGTATTATAATTAATTCATTTAATTATATAAATGGTGGTTTAGAGAATTAAATGGTCGTGGAATTAAAAAATGGTGAATATTTAATTAAAATAATAAATTAAATAATATATTTAATTCTGAAATAATCAGAATAGGCTGAAATGGCGATATGGTGTGAACTGGATTATCTGTGAGATTTAATTCAGTTTAGAATTGAATTTGAATAACGAATATATTATTTGAACGACAGTTTTAACGTATAATTATATTATAATTAAAATCGAGCTTGAAATGGAATTGCAGTTCGTAATTTGGAGATTTGAACGTCAATTGAATGTACATGATTCGTTTTAAGCCGGATTTATGTGAAACAAGAAACGTGTGGAACTGGTGGAGTATATCTTTCTAGTGGAAGAGAAAAATCGGGATTTCGTCGTGTAGATTTTGATTTACGTCCAAATCAAAATTTAGAAAAGTAAACGTGGAATTCCTTTATAATTTATAAAGGAATTATTTTTATTTTTAAAAGGAATTTCAATATAAATCGAATATCGAGTTAACCCAGATTTAAAATATCTAGTTAGAAATTCATATAGGAATATTATAGAGCTGTATGGTATTCACTGTGAATATATACGATAATATTCATTTATAAATATTTAATATAATTATATTTAAATATATTTATATATTTAAAAGGGTCGTTCAAAGCTTTAAAAATAGCCGGTTTTGCAAACGAAGTCGGAATTCGACGAAACTAGTTTTGTTGGATTCGCAATGTCAAATAGTTGTTAGATTTCCAGTTTCGTGATTTTTAGAGTCACTGTGTGGTCGTACGGATCTTTAGAGTGAGAAACAATCAGTATTTCGACGGTTAAAAATACGCTGTGTGAGCATACGGAGTCGGAATTCGACAAAACTAGTTTCGTTGGGGCCGTAATGTCAAACTCTAGCGGTATGTCCAGTTTAGTGATTTTTGGGTATCGTGTGTGGTCACACCGATTTTTAGAAGACAGATACACTATATAAAATCAATAAAATAAATAGATAAAAATATCCAATATTTTGTCTGATCTAAAAACAAGCCAAGTCCATCCCTTCTCAGCCATGAATGAAACCAACCACCACTACAACTATATATAACGCCACTGGGTGTTTACAGTGAAATTTCCCACACGAAAATCAATGTAAAATTCAAAGAAAATCTATAAATCCCAAAACACTTATATTCGGAATCGTTGAAGCAAGGGCTTCGAGCTTGGATTCCTTTTGACTGCCACAGTGGTAATTGTCTGATGTCGAATTACAGCAGCGAGGTACTAGGGTTCACATTTTTGGGAGATTTAGGCTTCGATTCGAAGTATGGAGTATGGTGTTGGATTCTAGGAGGAAAAGGGGATCTGGTAGTGTGATTTTTGGGGTATTCGGTGCAACTTGAGTTTGTATTGTTCCTGAGTCGCCTGGGAACCGCGATGGGAGACTGGAGATCAAACGGCATGATGTTGGGTTCAGGTTGGAGAGGATTGAAGGAGAAGTATTGTGGTGTTATTAGTTTTGATTCTTAAGTGAAGATGAAGGAGAGAAAGGAGCCAAAAATGTTCGTTAATGGCCATTGATTTTTGCTGGAGCACGATTTGGATTTGGAAGAAGACCTAGGAGGCCTTGGGTCTTAAGGGAGGTTGTTGGGCTTTTTGAAATGGTAAGGGCCCATATAGGAGTATATATAGTTAAATTTTGATTCAAAACAATGTGTACAACTTGTAACTATCATAACTGTGTCATACGTTATCGAAACTCAGCGAAACAAGTTCCAATGGGATCGTATGGACGGTGGCTACACCATGGAACTGACGGGGAGTGAAACGAGGCTCATTACAATTTATAGTGAAATAAATTGTCAGAATCAAATCAAGCGACAATTATCGTTATTTAACGATGATAGTCCAATGTGAGTAAATCTCACTAACTCTGAACAATTTATAATTTCATGTTGTATTTTTAGAACTGTTAAATATTGGCTGATTGACTGTGTGTTGACTGTTTGATTGAACTGCTAGTCAGTTAGTTGAATTTCTATATTTGATTCTGTTTAACAGAATATATCATATGGAACTGAAAGTGATGTTATCTATATTGTTTAACATCTGTGATGCAGGGAAACAGGTTGGAGGAATCCAACTGGATTCCTCAACATTTATTTTACTGTGATTCATATATTGTGATATATGATGTGATATATAATCTGACGTTGATTATGTGTGTTTGGACGATAATTATCGTTGTTATATGGTGTGTTAAATACCATAAGAAATACCAGAATGTAGAAAAGGGATTTTCAAAGTTTATTTTGAAATAAATTTATTATATAAAATCAATGGATTTTATATATATAAATTAAAAGGATTTTTTTGAAAAGAAATATATTTGGTAAATCAAATATAAAAGGAATATATTTGGTAAATCAAATATAGAAGGGACATGTTTGTAAATCAAATAGAAAGGAAAAATATTTGTCAAATAAATAGAAAGGAAAAATATTTGTCAAATAAATAGAAAGGAAAAATATTTGTCAAATAAATAGAAAGGAAATATTTGTAAACCACTTACCAATAGAATAAAGATTTAAAAGGAAATATTTGTAAACCACTTACAAATAGAATGAAGATTTAAAAGGAGATATTTGTAAACCAGTTACAAATAGAAGAGATAAAAGAAATATTTATTTGTTAAATAAATAGAATGGAAAAAGAGAGTAGTTATTAGTTAAGTAAACAAATAGATAAGGAATAAACGCTGTAGAAGGTAATCATTATAAGGAATAAACGATGTAGAAGATAATCATTATAACTGAATAAACGCTGTAGAAGGTAATCGTTATAACTGAATAAACGCTGTAGAAGGTAATCATTATAAGGAATAATTGCTGTAGAAGGTAATCATTATAACTGAATAAACGCTGTAGAAGGTAATCATTATAAGGAATAAACGTTGTAGAAGGTAATCATTATAACTGAATAAACGCTGTAGAAGGTAATCATTGTAAGTGAATAAACGTTATAGAAGCAAATCTTTATAAAGCATATAAAGTTAGTGAATAAGGGTAAATCGACAAGTAGAGTTAATTGAATATCAGTTATTCAATTAGAGTTATCAAATTAGATATTCGATAGGAGTTAATTGAGATAGAGTTAGGCAAACTAAGTAATCAAATATTAGTTTATTCGAATAGAGTTAAATAAAAGGGTAATCGAATATTAGTTTATTCGAATAGAGTTGAATAAAAGGAGTAATCGAATATTAGTTTATTCGAATAGTGTTAAATAAAAGGAGTTCTCGGATTTAGTTAATCGAAAGGAGTTAAATCGAATATAGTTTATTCGAATAGAATTAAAGGAGTTAATCGAATATAGCTTATTCGAAAGGAGGAGTTATCGAATAGAGATTATTCGAAAGAGAATTTCGTAAGGAAGTGTTAAAGAGTTAAAAGATGAACTTACCCTATTTCGAGATTTGAAATGTTGTTCAGTTAAGGTCTGAGAGGTAATTATACCCCAAGTTGATTGACTTCGTTTTTAATTTAGAAATGGGTAAGGTTCAAGAGTGGAAGTGGTTAAGTGAATTTAGTAAATAAGTAAAGTGGTTTGAGTTGTCGTCGCGATGTTGATTTAAACATCTGTTTAAATCCAAGTATAGAAGATTTGGAAATGTTTTCCAAATAGAATCAGAAACGTAATCAAATATTGAAACAAGGAAAATATGAATATATATATATATATAGATATATATATATGATTGATGATTGATTGATAGAATTTCCATTTGGAAATAATATCTTTGTTTGCACACGTGTTTTTCTTCGATAGTTAACTCACAGACTATCGAAGTTTTGACCATTTTAACGTTGTTAATATGGAGAGACCGGTTGGATAATTATCCAAAGAACCACTCTGTATTGGCGTAAGCGTTGTGAATCATATATGCCAAAGATAATTGAAGACGGAGTAAAGTGCAAGGGCTATTGCATAAGTCTTAGATAATAGTGTCTAAGATGGATATACTGAATAGTACCTTCAGCTCATCCTTTTCCTAGATGACTTGTATGGGCGGATGTCTGACAGAATATTTCCGGATGATCACGTGTATTGATTTCTCCAACCGTACCAAGAGTGGAAGCGGAGAAGGAAACTTCTTTTAGCTAACACATAATGTGTGGTTGAGGACGTCAATCGGTGATTTGATGGATTTGACGATGTGGCATTCAAAGTGAATCTGGATTGATGGTAAAGCGTTGCTTCTAGCCTCACATCCGGTAAATGACAGAAATTGGGCAGGTAGCATGGCTATGTAGGTCGCACCTATTAGGTGTATAATCACCTGATCTAGAGTTTCATTTATTTCTAAAAATCTATTGTCGATACTGTCCCATTCGGGAAACGGTTGCTGATCCCATCCGTTGGTGATATACATTCGATACACTCAAGCGAAATGAGTGGTCGGTCATGTGTGGTAGGGTTGCAAGATGTTCTTGTTGAACCCAGTGTATTCCTTTCTAGAGGTACACTAGTGAAAGGTGGTTCCACACCTTGTCATAGTTGGAAATCCATTACCCAATACGTGCTTGCGGTTTTGATTATATACTATATATGTAGAACGTGAGATGAAAGCGTTTCTGCTAGATGGTTATTATATTATGGTTGATAGACATTATTATAATATCAAAAAGGTTTTTGATATAAAGATAATTTGGATTCTCATAGGGGAAAAACCCGTTCCGTTATACGGCGTGGTCTTATGAGATATCGTTGACTTGTTCAAACTGTTTTACTCATACCAGTCTCATGACTGACCCGGAGTTTATTTATTTGTTTCCCTAAAATCTTGGGTGCCTAAATTTGTACGGGCAGTCAAGTAGTCGGGATTTACAGATATACTGGAAGAGCTGGAGCAGGAGGCTTTAGGATCAGATAGCTATAGTTTATTTCCGCTGTGTTGTAAGTGTTGTACTTTGATAATGATGTATATTCAAGTACAGATGTATATTTCAAGTTTTGATATATATATTATATGTTATTCGTTCCGCTGTGAGGTTCGTGTTACTCTGAAGTTGTGTTCTTCTTCTTCTTCTTCTATTCTAAGTTTCTATCTTATCTATTCTCACCCTCTAATTTCTTTCACTAATTACCAGGATTTTTTGATGTTTTGGTTATCGACATCGTGTTTATGTCGATAACCAAAGTCGCTCAAAATCCGGGTCATTACATCGCCAGTGCATGAAATAAAACAGATCATTTAAAACAACGCAATGCCTTTTAGAAAAATGAAGCCAATATAAGACTCAAGTCCCATCACACAATGAAATGCAAACCGGAGGATATAGTTTTTATATTGGCCAAAATATGCTTGATACGCATAAATCAAAGTCATTTGATATTATTACTAGTGTTTATATGTTTCAGAAAACAAGTTCAATCATAATATCAATCATAGACGACATGAGCGTCCCATGCCACTATGTCGCCATATATAGGTCTACAATCAAAACCGCACGATCTCGTATTTGGAAATTGGATTTCCGTCATGAACCAAGGCAAGGTATCATCCTTACCACTTCGAGACGCTCTATCCCGCCCCTTAGGAACAGCCGCAACTGCACCTTGGATCGTCAGGGCTGGTCCATACGGAGTGGATTAAAATGCCTGAACTATGCATCTCAACGCCCTATGGGGGGTAAACTGGTCATATCCCGACCAAATAACTGAGGCGCCTCAATATCCATCATTCACATAAGTAAAATGCCAGGGCGTGTAAAACCACTGACACCACTCCTAGTTAGAAAGAAACACATGTCCTCCCTGAAGTCCTCTCCCGTTTCTGGCTCAAAACGGGGTGTGAGGCTCGCGAATCAACGCTATACACAAAGCTAGCTATGTCAAAGCCGTGCTTTGATCATCAACCACAAGACTCTGCTTTTCAACCAAAGCCTTGATCACTGCATCTCAGCATGCCAGGTTGTCAATCTACAACGTCAGAGACACATCCATTTATAAGTCCGTTCTGGGTCTAAACAAAACCGGAGGCCCCTTATTCCTCGTATATCCGTACCATCAACAAGTACGTCCGAACGGCTACCACTGTCGCCCCTTCAAGGTAGCTACTCTAATCATGAGCAACAATAGCAACCCATCCATTCGACGTGAAGATCGTCGGTCTTGCACCGTCTTCATATCTTCGACTTTTAATCGTCGATCAATTATTTGAAATGAGATTTAACTCGGCCCTTTCAAATAATTCACGTATATTAGAATTTAAATTGATTCTTTCCATGGTTAAATTATTCGACACTCACATTTTAGTTCTTTAATATAATTTTCATGTCAAACACATTCAACCATCAAATTTCAAGCAAACTAAGTAAAATCGGTTTTATTTCCATTTCCATATCGCTTATAATATTTTATAACGACATATCGCTTTTTTTATTTACTTAAAAATAGTTCAATTTAATTAAACGACGCTTCAGGCCATAACGCAGCCCAGGTGCTGTTTTTCTTCAGATTTGATTTACACATATCTGAAATTTTAACCGTTGGATCTTAACAAATTTTATACCGTTGGGAAGATCTTTCCAAGGCAGATCCAACAGTTCCAGTTTCGAGAAAATCCGACGGTCGGATCTCTCGGTATAATTGTTTAAAGTTACGATTTCAAAACGCGAACTGCAGCGTCGTTATTCTTTTTGTTTTAATATATATATATATATATATATAATTCATTCGTTGACTACTAAACCATCATATATAGGTTAAAACAATATTTTTGACTCACACATATTTATTTCAACACATGAATATTTTTAGCGACCTATCCATACAATAAAAATGTTAATTTTAATATTCAAACCATTTATCCAACCTATGAATATTTTTAACACTTCATATAGTTGATAAAAATAATGTTTTTATCGTTCAAAGAATTTATTCAACACGTGAATATTTTATATGCTTCA
The DNA here is from genome assembly GCA_030737875.1 of Allium sativum. NCBI lineage: Eukaryota > Viridiplantae > Streptophyta > Magnoliopsida > Asparagales > Amaryllidaceae > Allium > Allium sativum. Next base: position 117,515,626 of record CM060919.1, on the reverse strand, counting down.
TTCATACGATAAAAATGTGATTTTTATCGTTTCAAATATTTTCTCAACATATGAATATTTTATATACTTCATTCAGGCGATAAAAATGTGATTTTTATCCTTAAAACATTTTATTTCAAACATGTATATTTTTAGCGATTCATATATATAATAAAAATGTGATTTTTATTCTTAAAACATTTTATTTCAAACATGTATATTTTTAGCGATTCATACATATAATAAAAATGTGATTTTTATCCACTAAGCAATTTATTTCAGTCATGGATAAATTATCAGTACATGAATATATCTCAATACATGAATAAAATTCAAACACATGAATATTTCAGAAAATTTCGGTAGCATAACGGCAGGGTAATTAAAACCGGCACCGTCCCGAGTACGGCTCCTCGCTCTACCTTAAAGCCTCGCAGCTTTTGACAATGGGGATTTCAATAATCTATTTCGTACGCAGACGATTTTTTTTCCACAAACTAATCTTATTTAGTTTCAACCAAAATCTAACCAAATCAACCATTCTCAGTATCAACCAAATTTCACAATATCAACCAAATTTCACATCACAACTCAAACAAGTCGTCCATAGTCTGTGGACGACAGGTGTCAGGAGTTACTAAACTCCATCTGCAACCTAATATATTTTATTTCCATATTAGTGAGTTTAGAAATCTCACATTGCTTTTCACATTGCCAAAAATTGTAGCAAGCTCTAAAAATACCCGCGTCTCTTATAGAATGTAGAGAACGTCCTTACGGTCCCGGTGCCTCTTATTTCACTAGATTTCAACCACAAACGAAAAAGATACAATTTTTATAAGTTTGCAACGCTTTTAAATGTGGAAATCAGTTTAAATTATATAAACCACATACCTTCCTTGAGCGTTCAAAACTAGGTTTTAATTTTTTTTTTCAAATCCGTAGCACTTGAACGAAATCAGGTTGTACCTCGTGATAGAGCTCCGAGAGGGCTCCTTGCGCCTGCTGATGGTGTCAGACTCGAAGCACCGTGGAGGGGGAAAACTTGGTCGATGCAGTGGATCTTAGTAGGATCGATTCGAGTGATTCTCAGCACGATAAAACCGCTAGCTGGTATGGATTTAGAGCTTTCGTGATGCTCTACAAAATCCTTAACAGGAGCTCTCGTTTTTATTGATTATAGAAGGAGAAATCAGAGGGGGAAGAAATCAAGTGGTTTCCGTCGTCGCCTGGAAGGGTAACGGGGAGAGAGAAAGTTAAATGATGAATGTGATTGGCCAAAGAATTTTATATTTTTTTTAATCCAATTAAATCCAAAAATACCCTTTTCTTTGTACGAACTCCGATTCAAACCCAACGACTGTCGCCTCCAGCGAAATACCCCCATTCCGAACACATTGGAATATGTTTCGTAAGCCCATTCGACTGTTTCAGTCAGTTATTCCTCAAATTAAAATATAAAACATTCAAATTCTGATTTGAACATACATTTTAATTTGTCGGGGCCACATACTGATTCTAAAAATCCAGAAAAATAAATCTAGCTATGTTCGGACGATACGGTCCTAAAAAACAGATTTCGTCTAATTTGGAGACCGTTTGAAAAATGGCCATTTTCTGCTTGATCCAAATTGACTTAAATTGACAAAATGCGTTTTCTTTTGCCACGCACACATATATATTCAGAAAAATATGAATTTTGGAACCTAGCAATAATTCGATATCCTGGATCCAACAAAAGTGGTTTCGTCAAAAACGGAGGTCATTTGCAGAATGACTATTTTTAAGGCCTTTATATATATTAAAAAATATATAAATTCCACAGCGACTTTTCTGAATTTTTAACTGGACATATCTTTCAACTTTTAAAGTGACATCTCAATTTCTTGGCTTCGTTAGAAGTATATGATTAAACAGATTCAAATATTTCTTGTTTCTTCAATTCTTACTTATATTGAATTCTGTATATTCATTTGAAATTTGAAATCGAATTTTCGAACTACCGCATTTCAGGGTCGTTATATAATTGAAAAAAAAAATTGTTCATTTTAACTTCATCGAAAATAAATTTATTGTTGTTATTATTTAAAATACATCATTTTAACTATTCAAAATCCGTCGAAATTGCCAAAATAAAAATTTTAAATTGGTTCTGATTTTCCGGGTTGTTACATATGGTTTGTCGAACGATGTTTGTATGCGTTGTTCTATTATTTGGTGTATCGAACGATGTTAGTATGCAAGTTCCGTTATTTACCGAAGTATGAGTTTCATTATAATAAGGTATATCAAACAGTATGTAGTCACCCATGAAGCATTACAGCCTTTACTCCACAATGTGCCATCCTGACAAATCAAAACACTGGTTATGTATGTCTGCATAGTGTGTAGACACGTTCCTTTACTGCAAATAAAACGCTACTGGATCGTCCTGACATTTGGCTGACAATTGATGTTTGAAATGACAACACATATTAACATATCAATAGTGGCTGTTTGAAATGACTACTCGTCGATCTAGTTTTTATATAGTCATACATGTAGTATTTGTTATAAATACTATTGCTTATAAATGGTTTCGTTTTTCATTTCAAAATATAACAGTTAAACTCAAAGGAAAAAAATGTCAATCCAAAATTGGTCTACAGCTGAGTTATTAATACTTGTGGAAGCTTATATCGAGTTTAATAGAATACACGCGATTATGCTACAAAATGGTGGGGGAGTAAGCCATGAATAGTTTTGGATTTTGATCCATGACATTTACAACAACCATCCTGAATACCACTCGTGGAGGTCTACTATAGATGTTCATACAACGCATAGCGCTTTTTGGGCTGAATGTCTCTGTTACCGCGAGATTATCGAGCTTGTGGAAGATGAGAATATATTTCAAACTTATACACCTACTTTCGATGCACGTTTCCGAATAGAACACGGAAGAGAATTCGTTGGTCATGAAGCTTATGAAGTTCACTGCAGTTGGCTAACACGCTTCAGATTTGATTAAGCCTTAATGATTTGAATATGAAGTTGGTCGTATTAAGTATTATTTATCTTAATTGTATCATGAATGTATCGTGCTAACGTATCGTGAATGTATCAAGTGAGTTTCATATATCTTATTTATCCTAGTATTATTTAAGTGATTAAAAAAAACTACATAAGCTACTATATATCGTGAACGTATCATGTGGGACGTCTTTGGTTTAGTTATAATCTAGGGCCAGCCTAGGTTTAGTTAATCAGTCAAAAGCTTTGGAAATCGTAGCTTAAATAGTAACCGATCACATCCGGCTAGTACGTAAAGCAGATTCGCTCCAGTATAACGTCAGGTGTAGCAGTGCAGGCGAGTACGTAAAGCAGATTCACTACAGTATAGCGTTAGGCTTAACAGTGACCAATCACATCATAACTTGTTTTATTCACTCGATACTATGCAGTTATATATCACTAATATTTTTTCTCACCTCTACTCACTCAAACAATTTTTTCCCTATTGGAGTGTTGTCTTGAAATTGCATTAAATTTGTTGAATGTAATCTTAATGAAATTTGATACGAATTTTGAAATTCTAACTCATTGGTGATATGTTGTTTTCTTTATTCAAATGGTTTTATATCCTATGTTATTCCTAGGAAATATCATCGACTTTAGTGACTTCGGACCTAACATTAATGTCTGACTAAAAATATTTACTGAAAAGATTTTGAAAGATACTGATAAAGTGATCTGGCCCAGGCCTTCAATTTCCAGATAACTCTTCAACCCAAAAACGGTACGATCTTTATCAAACACAAAGATAACCATGAGTAAACCAAAATAGGCACTTGAGGATTTAAAGAACATCCCAAGGTTAAAGATGCCAAGATCGAAGGACTACATAGTAAAATAGATATGATGACCATAAAGTCTAATCGACCCACCAAAGATGTATCAACTGATGCTTATTTCTTTCCTCCACCATATGATTAATAATATAAGTTTGGAGTTGCTAAATAAATAATCATGCATACAATCTCTAGAGTTGAATGCGAGTGGGAGTCTAGAAGTCCAATACATGAAACCCAAAAGTTTGCTAATGGAAATAGTTTCTAATGACCAAAGGCTCTTATTTGATAATGACTAATTGATGACCAGTTACTCTTGTCAAGCAGTAGTCGATTGATGAGTAGAAAATCTTATATGGTAGAAATTTATTCCTCTCTCTGAGAGGTGGCTATGTAAGTGGCAACAACGGACTTCTGCATTGTACGTGTCCAAAAATTCCTCCCTTTGGACGATGTCCGGATGTGCTTTGACTTCATCTTAGTATAGGTCCATAGGATTCCGCCGTCTAGGATGTTCTTTAGTTAGGCCATGTGAATGGCGCTATAGGCTTTGTGCCTTAGATTGCTAACGATTTTCTCCTTCTAGGAGGATGTGCCAGGATTTTTCCTTGGAAATAATAAATGGCTTCCTCCCTCTAGGAGGTGCTTTAATGAGGCTAGATGGGCAACATTAAGGTCCTAATATATTTGGTATGCCAACAAATGTCTCTAAAGTGCGAAGGATTTACGGTGGTTTGGATGTGCTAATAAATATCGCGTAAGTACCAAGGATTTGGTGCTTTGGTTGTGCCAAAGTCATTTTCCTCAAGCTGTGCTGAAGTCTTTGGATGAGGCTCGTTCCTTCTTGGAATAGCTAGAAAAGCTTATATTCAATTATTATTACCCCTTACAAACTTTTTAATTGTTGATAATGCATTCAAAAGCCCGAGCTAGGTTAGTGTTATGTTTATTGTCAAGGAGATAATTACAATAAGATTCCCCATGATACCTTTTTTTCTTTAGATACTTTCTTTAATATTCAATAGTTAAGATAATTTTAGTTGAAAAGTAAATGTTCTCATAAGAAATGAGTTGGCGAATTTCTTTTTGAGCTGAGATCCTTTGGCTAAAGATTTCATTGATTAATACTTAAACCTATGGATTTAGCATTGAGCTCAACATAATAGTTTTTTGTGAGCAGTGGAAACTGTGGTGTTGATTAAGATTTTTTTTTCATCTTAGAGCAAGTTCTTTGAAATCCTTTTCAATTTTCTTTCCAAAGATTATTCCTCCTAGTTTTTGTTCATTCCTTCTCTTTAGAAAGGAATCAACATTATCATATTCTTTTTCTAAAGCAAAGACTGAAGTTGGCCCTCCTTGAAAGATTTGATGCCAACTATCAAACCTCATCTCATCGCTTATTTTCTATTGGAAAATTTGGTCTGAATGCAACGGTTCTTCTTCCATCTTCTTCTCTACTGAATAACAATTCAGCTCATCTTCCTCTTTTTCCTAGGAATCAAAAGACTTTTTAATCCAAAGGCATTTATTCAAGCATCGAATTCGATCTCCTCCTCAAGGTTATATATTCAAGCTTTGGGTATGAAAGCTTTCTAATTTAAGTTGATCCATAATTTATTGGCTGTAAACAATTCAGGCTAGAGAGATTCTAAATCCTGATTGTAACTTTGTTTCTCTTAATCGACTTCAAATTAGTTTTGATGCCGATCACCGCATTGGAGAAAAGAAAATTTTAAAATTTTCTATTAACCATAGTAAGTAAGGCAGCTTAGGTCTTAGCAAACGTTATTATTTCTGAGCAAGTTTGACTGGAATTTGAGACTTGGTTTTTTGAATGGAATTTCAAACTACACCATTGCCCCTTTTCTTCATTAAAATGATGCATAGTATTAGTTTAAGACGCAAGTTTAAGTGTATCAATTTCATTAAAATGATGTCATTACTACATAATAATTGTAGCTTGGACTATATATTATATCGATGTTTAGTATGCTAAAATAAAGCACAACAACTATGCCTCGTTGTATTAACTTAGGAATTCATAAGTGTAGTATTAGTAGCAGCCCATTAGGCCTGATCATAGTGTATTAAATCTACTAAGTTAATTAATACATTAATGCTTTGAATCGATACTAATAGAATTTGACACAGGTTTCACCCTTGTAGGGCTCGATACACAACTATCTTTACTTTATGAGGCAATGTAAAGTGATTCCCTTTACATGTTTATACCTATGGTATTTTAATGGTGACACACCATATCTACCTTAGTACTTAGTCAATTCAGAATGCAAGTTTGTAAAGTCTTATTATTTCCTTGTCTCATTGATTCATGGCCTTAAAAAACAGGGATATCACCCATTAGGGAAATGGAATCCTTAAATTAGGGAAAGAAATGAATCAAGAAAATAAGTTCAGGTCCAAAAGGATTTCCTGTCAAAGAAAGCAAATAGGGTCAATTTTCCAATAATATTATTGATATTACAGCTTTAAAAGAAGTTAACTTCATTTTATATCAATTTTGAATTTCTAGGGTAGAGGATATCCTTTTCCAACCAAATGATGCCATTTATTCCTCGCCAGATAGTTACTTTTTGTTCACTCACATCTAACATGTCAGTTATCTTCCATTTCCAAGATTCCTTCAATGATACTTTGGGCATCTGAACATTGTTGGCATCTAAAATTATTTTCAAACGGTTTCAAAAACAAGGTATTTTCAAGAAAATGTCTGTTTTTGAAAGCATAATCCCCAAAGTCGTAAAGTATCTTTTCGATTCTCTATTTGAATCCCTTTTTCCTTTTCTTTTCAACATGTCTCGGGAACCAAATATTCCAGAGGGCGCTCAGATACCGGCCTAGTTTCGTAGGTATCTAGAAGCTACGACACCGGCTGAAGGCCAAAGAAATGCTCCTCCCCCAACTGCAGCCGTTTTCCTCCTCCTCCGCGTGCTGATAATTTCTCTAAGATATGCAAGAATTTCTATGCTATGGGCGAAAATCCATTCTGAGGGACTGAGACTTTTATAGAAGCAAGGAATTGGATTAAAGAGACGGAGGATCTGTTTTAGATTTTCGAAGTGGACAATTGTAGGAAGATTCAGTTAGCTATTTGGCAACTGAAAGATGTGGCCTCGTTCTAGTGGGAAATGACGCATATGGGACGTCCAGTTGAGTCTTGGGATGATTTCCGACGAAGGTTCGAAATGAAGTTTCTTTCTCAAGCCGAGCAAAGCATGCAAATGGAAAGGTTTTTGGCGCTTAAGCAAGGAAGCATGTCTATGAAAGAATATGTTAATAAATTCAATCAATTTGTGAGGTTTAGTTTGGAGCTAGTGAATACCCTGCATAAGAAGCCTTTGAGGTTTGCTAGAGGATTGAGTGAACCCCTGCATGGGTTGGCTATGTATCATATTCCAATGGGAGCAACTTTTGATCAACTCGTTGATATGGCGTTGAAGCAAGAAGAAGATAAAGGTGAAATTAAAGAGGCTAAGTTGAGGAAACAAAAATAAGAAAGTGTGGCCCCAGAAAGGACAATAACAACAACAAAAGAAGGGTGGAAAGAAGACAAGGCTAAAGATAAGAGGAAATTTCATAATTGTGGAAGAGAGGGTCATTTTATCAAACACTGCAAAAGGAGGAAAAATGCTTGTTTCAATTGTGGAGAGCTCGGACACTTTTCTAAAGAGTGCCCAAAGAAGCAAGGACAAGGTCAAAGGGCAGGATCTTCGGGAGGGAAGGTGCATGCTCACGTAGCCGGTGCGCCAGATAGAGGCAGGAAATTTTCCGTTGAAGGTTGGATTTCTCTTTCCAGTCATCCTGTTAGAACTCTTTTTAATTCGGGCGCTTCGCATTCTTTTATATCTTATTCTGTGGTTGAGTCTCTGCACCTTAGTACTAGTATGGTTTTGGATCCCGTTGTTGTCTTAAACCCTATTGGGGGTACAACTCATCTGTCTATGATTTGTTGAGGTTTAAGAATATCTATGTTAGGCGTCGAGTTTGAGTGCGACGCAAATGTGCTGGATTTTATAGGCTACGGTTTGATTCTAGGGATGGATTGGCTAGTCATGTATAGTGCCATTCTAGATTGTGAGAGGAGGGTTGTTAGACTTTTGACTTGCTATGGGAGGACTCTCGAGATTTCTTGTGACCCTAAAGGGTCTGTCATGCTAGTTTCCTAGATTTGCTTGATGAATCTATCGATGATCTACGAGCTGTACTAGTAGTCTGTGAGTATCCTGATGTTTTTGAGGAGGTTCGGGGCTTACCTCCAGGGCACAAGATTTATTTCCGTATATACTTGGTGTACAATGCAAAGCCAGTTGCATTGCCAGTGCAACACATGGCTCCAAGAGAAAGGAAGGAGATTATCAAGATAGTAGTGGAGCTACTTGAGAAGAGATTTATTAGGTGAAACATATCTAAATGGGGTGCTTCGGTGGTATTCGCAACTAAGGCGGATGGTCCGATTCGCTTATGTGTGGATTACAGAGAGTTGAATAAACTCAATAAGAAGAATAGGCACCCACTTCCGTGGATAGATGATTTGTTTGACCATCTTTTTGGTGCATCTATTTTATCCTAGTTAGACTTGGCTACTAGGTTTCATCAATTGAGGGTGGCCGAGGACAGTATTGACAAGATTGCCTTTAGAACTCTGATGGTTTCTTCGAGTGGCTCGTCATGCCTTTTGGTTTGACGAACGCACCCACATATTTTGTTGATCTGATGAGTAGGATGTTTCGCGAGTTTATAAATAAGTTTGTTGTGGCCTTTGTTGATGAAATCTTGATTTTCTCGAAGAACGAGGAGGAGCATGCCCTACATTTGAGGGACATTGTGAAAACTCTTCAAGCGTATCAACTCAAAGAGAAATTATCCAAATGTCATTTCTGGAGAAAAGAGGTGAGATATCTGGGGCATATGGTCTCTAAAGATGGGATAGCATTGGATTCCGCGAAGGTAATTGCAGTTCAAGCTTGGCAGATCCCGAAGAATGCAACGTAAGTGAGGAGTTTCTTGGATTAGAAGGATATTATATGAAGTTTATTAAGGACTTCGCAAAGATATCATCCCCACTCACCAGACTGACAAAGAAGAATCTGACATTTTCTTGGAATATAGATTGTGAGGATGCTTTTCAGTGATTGAAGAGGGATCTGACAACAGCTCAAGTCTTGACCTTGCCTGATGGGAATAAGGTGTTCATAGTATACACTGATGCATGTGGTACAGGGCTTGGTGCAGTTCTGATGCAAGAGGGAAGGGTAGTATGTTATGAAGGCAGACAGTTAAGGGTTCATGAGAAGAACTACCCTGCCTATGACTTAGATTTAGCTGCCATAGTATTTGCGCTTAAGACTTGGCGCCATTTTCTACTAGGAGAGAATTTCGAGTTGTACATCGATCATAAATCTCTCAAGTACTTGTTCTCGTAGAAAGATCTCAATTTGACGCAACAGAGATGGATGGAGATCCTAGCATCTTATGATTTTGAGATTGCTAATACCCCTGGCAAGGGTAATGTGGTTGCGAATGCACTAAGTAGACAAATGATGACCTTGAGTCCGCTATTCGTAGAGAGGCAGAGCTTAGAGTATATATCGACTTTTGATTTTAAGCCCTCTACCGATTTTACACCTGGATTATTGGCATCGTTAGAGGTGCGACCTACTCTTATGGATCTGGTAGCAGCTTCACAGCGAAAATACCCATAGATTGCAGATATTCTGGATAGGCTCAGTAGAGGAGAGACTTCTAGTCACCTCAGCAGATACTCCATAGATGATAGAGGGTGGTTGCGATGAGATGGAAGGCTTTGTGTTCCCAGAGTTGGAGTCTGTTGAAGACAGTCCTTGAGGAAGCCCATCATTCCAAGAAGACTATACATCCAAGCGGTGATAAGATGTATAGAGATATGAAGAGGGTTTTCTTTTGGGCAGGGATGAAGAAAGATGTAGTAGAGTTTGTTTCTCGATGATTGATTTGCCAACAAGTCAAAGCTGAGGAACAGAAGCCCGGTGGCTTACTTCATTCTTTGGAGGCCCCACAGTGGAAGTGGGAGAGTGTCTCCATGGGTTTCATTGATGGGTTGCCTAGATCGAGGAAAGGCAATACCAGTATTTGGGTTATCGCTGACAGGCTTACTAAGAGTGCTCATTTCATTCCCGTTAAGAGTAAGAGGATGAAAACATGGTTGGCAGCAGTTTACCTTCGTGAGATAGTCCATCTACATGGAGTACCTTCCAGTATCATAAGTGATCGTGACACCATTTTCACCAGTGAGTTTTGGAGGAGCTTACAGGAGGCATTGGGTACACTGTTGTTTTTTAGCACCGCTTATCACCCTCAGACTGATGGACAGACGGAAAGGGTGAACAGAGTTCTTGAGGATCTTTTAAGGCTGTGTATCCTAGACTTCGGAGGGACTTGGGAAGAGCATCTTACTTTGGTAGAGTTCGCCTATAACAACAGTTATCAGGCTAGTATTGGCTTGGCACCCTTCGAGGAACTTTATGGATGACCTTGTAGACCACCGACCTGTTGGTGGGAGTCTACTGATAGGATTCTACTTGGACCTAAGATGATTAGGGAAACCTCAGAAAAAATTGATCTTATTCGAAGGCGCATGAAGACAGCCCAGGACATGCAAAAGTCCTATGCAGATAAGAGAAGGACTTATATCAAGTTTGAGGTTGGAGACATGGTTTTCATCAAGGTACCACCTTTGAGGAATGTGGTTCGTTTTGGATCTGTTAAGAAATTGGCACCAAGGTTTGTAGGGCCATTTCCCATAACAGAAAGGATTGACCAAATGGCCTATAGAGTAAAGCTACCAAAAAGACTGTCCGATGTTCATGATGTTTTCCATTTTTCTCATTTGCGGAAGTACTTGCACGATACTGCAGAAGTGGTAGAGCCGAGCTTACTTGAGGAAGTAGAGGTAGAAAGAGAAATGACGATTAGACGAGTACCTACCCGCATACTTGGATCGCAGGTTAAGGAACTGCGCAACAAGAAGGTTAAGTTAGTAAAAGTGCAATGGGGAGAGGACCGCGAGGATGCAACTTGGGAGACTGAAGACAAGATTCGTGCTTCATATCCTTTTCTTCATGAGAGTACGTTCTCAACTTTTTTTCCAACTTTTATTCATGCTTGTATCTATCGTATGAGTATATCCTATCGATTAAATCTTCGACCTTTAGGTAGGAAGCCAATGAATGTAAACATGTGTTTGCGGCATGTTATGTTCGATGGATGCAAGTGGATGTAAGTGTTTGCTAACGGTTTCTCGTGGATGCATATACACACACATTAGGCACTAGATCGGCTCAATCACTCTCATACCGCAAATGGATGCATGTGCATTTTTCTTTTCTTTTATGGATGAAAGTGGATGTATCATCATATCGATGCTTAATTTGAATGGATGATTGTGCACACATATAGAACTTACATGTTACATTAGGATTATTTGCATACTTGTTGGATTCATGACACTGACATACATTGCATTAAGGAGGTCAACTAAATCAATAGACTGCCTGATCTTTCTCATTAGTATAGGGACATATACACATACTTTTGCATATGCTCATAAGCATTAGAAATCTTTTAAGGACAATGAGTGCCAGTGATTGGTGGATGAGTAGATGGATGATGGATGTTAGGATACATATTCTTCTTAGCTTGGAGATTTCGGGGAAGAAATCCTTTAAGTAGGGGAGAATGTAACACCCTGTATTTCAAAACACACTGTTAACAATAAATTAAGTAATACTTAAATAAATATTGGGCATTAAGTAAAATGGACTGCGCCATAGCGTTCATCTTGGAATTCAGGTCAAGATAGACACCTGACTTGCATAAAATGGACATTGTATGAAGAAATTATTAAGGTCAGAAGTTTGTATACGCATAAGAGAAATATATATAAACAAATTAATCAAGAAATTCAAATTAATTCGAAATCCAAAGGGGGGAAGGACCGGGAGTTCGGCCCGTTGGGGGTCTACCCCATGCCCTCTGGGGTTCGACCTATGGGTTGACCCCACAACGGGGTGTCGACCCCTGAGTCGACACACCAAAGGGGGTCGACCCCTACACAGATCTGGACTGCTAAACGGTTTCTAAACCTGGATGTTTTTCTGACTTTTTTCGTCGGTTGATGGCTATATGAAGGACCCCATACCCATTGTTTTATTCATCTAAATCAATGGTGATGGCGAGACGCTGCTCCAACTCAGATTCAATTAGCCTTTTCTTCAGAAATGACGATTCATATGTATTCAAAGATTGCTGATTCAACATCAACACGCTTTTCTCATTTTTTTTAGATCCATTCTCTGTGTGTTTATGTTGCTTTTAGATATAAACACCAAAAATGTTATCTTGACATGCATATTAATTTGGATCTAAAATTATGCCTAGTCAATACTGTTATCCATGTTCATCAGATCTGTTCTTATATGCCTATCTTGTCATTATGCCCAATTCTGTCACTATATGCTTATTTAGTTGCTATGCCTATTTCTGCCATCATACACCTACCTTGTTAATATGCTTATTTCTGTTCTTTTCCCTTCTTCTTTCTCTTTTTATTTCTATAGCTAGGCTGCCTTCGAGCCTAGGCATACTACTGAAATGTGCGAACGCGTGAAATTGGGAACGAGAGGAAAACGTTAAAATTTGGGGCATAACTTGTATCAGGAAATTGGGGCATAACTTGAATTGAAAACATGAATATGGATTTGGGGCATAAACCAAACTGTGATTAAAGACCTTCATTTGGGGAATATGGTACATGATGAATATGACTTAGGAAAGAGCATGAAAACCTATAATAAAATAAGAATAATTATTAAGGAATGAATATGCTAAGATTTATAGTAATTAGAAACTGTAACCGCGTTAGACACGAGGTTAGATTACATTTATGGTAGAAGTCTGGTCGGAACCGCCCGACAAATCCAGCGTCCACAAGTGGTAAATCTAATGTGATGGATCTAAGTGCATAAACATATACATGACGATGCCAAGACATGAGGTTAAGTTCGAATTGTGGAAGAAGTCTGCCCGGACCAAACCGGCATATCCAGCATCCATAAGTGATAGACTTAATATGAGAGGTCTAGCGTATGAATATCCATTAATGAATGAATGGTAATAAATACTTAACCTATTTAAATATGTTGGGGGTTATATGAACCTGTCAGTGGAGTAAGGGTTAAGTAAACCTGTTTGAATCAGTGGGGATAAGTTAATCTTGTTAGTATATGAAGGCGGGCAATATGTATATATATACCCGACAACTTAACCTGTTGGGGTTATGCAATCTTGTTAAACCATTAGGCGCAACATGTTGAAATCCTAGTAGTGAGGATGCAAGACAAAGTGGAGAGCTTACATCAACTGTAGTGGGGACCTGTATCAGTCATTAACCAATCTTGGTATCAAACGGAGTACCCCGAACTAGGTCGGGGTCAGGGCACATTTACTAAGCTGGTTATAAGAGGTCACTTGGGAAGAAGGTTTTTTACGGCGCGTTCCATCTGGCTCATGTGCGTGCATGGGTCCGCCTGCTCGGGAAAATAAGACGTTGTGATATCAGTAGATATAGTTGTGCATCTTGGAAATAACGGGGTTGCCACTTTAGGAAGTGATACATCCTACTCTGGGGCCAGCACAAGTATCTACGGGATAAGGAGTTGATCGATTGGGGTAGTAATTAGGGTACATCTAGTCTTGCCTGTTTAGGAGCCCGTTGTTATCATTGGGGGTAACACCAGTTAGTTTTGTTGGGCTACCTGTTATTGTATGCGGTGGAAACCTCTCACTAGAAGTAAACCAAAGTCTACCATCTTATTCTTGTTGGGATCATCATGTTACTATTATACTAGTAGTGGTGCAGAGCAAAGTACTTGTGAAGCACAATATATCACGTTCAGTTTATCATGCTTATCATGCTCGGTTTGATATACCAGCCTTATATACTCTTATCCTGCTCATTCAGTTTATATGCCTGTTATGTTGCTTTTACTTATTTATATGCTAAAAGTAACTATACTCGCCAGACTTTATATTTGACCCGTTTTGTCTCCTTTCCTCTCTCTTCCTCCCTCCCCCAGGTTCTCAAGGTGGGAATTCTTAGGCTTGATTAGGATTCTCTCTCTTGCTTTAGCTTGGATCTTGGATTTGCTTTGATGTACTGCTTTGGTTATTCATCTTCTCTGTTATGCCTCTTTTTGGGATTATGATTTTATGTTACTGTACTTTGATGATTTAAGTACAAGACAAATATTTTATGTAACTGGTATTCGGCATTTCAGAATTATGACATAACTGAATTTTATACCATGATGTTTTCTATTAAATAAAGTTTTAAATTCCACTGCTATTTTATATGTCTGTTTTTTGATATTTATGTTCTTGTTTAACTATAATGCTTCACGAAACTTAATGCATTCTAATAGTGTGACATTAACGGACGTAGGATGTCACAACTGATTATGGACAAAATAACATATAACGGTCAATTACAGGATTTAATAACAAATCCTACACAGGTCTTGTGATGAAAAAAATACACGTCTCTCTTGTTTTAGATACGGTACATGGATGAGTTCCCATCACTAGGGCAAGGGAGGATTTTTTTTTATTTCTCACGTGTCTCCCTTAGGCATAGACAGGTCACAATTGTTTTGTACGCGACATATTGATTTATTGGGTACCGTATAAAGCCCAATAAATTTGTTCAGATCAACTCATACAAAGGAGATTATGACGAAATTTTTCAGAAACCTGGGGTGTTAGCCAAATTTCAAAGAAATTGGAAAGTTTTTAGAAACTAAAAAGTTGAAGAACTCAAGCCAGAATGAAAGTCGAGTTAGTGAGTTAAACGACTTTCAGTTCCTTTCCTTTTACAAGGACGAAAAAGTTTTAAGTGAGGGAGATTGTAACAACCCGTATTTTTGGAACCAATTTAAAATTTATTTTTAATTAATTTTCATGGAAATTAAATATTTTAAACGATTTATTTTGAGAATAAACAATTTAAAGTTTATTTAATACAAAGTTAGAACTTATAAATTTATAATTTATATATAACAAGCTCGTAAAAGCGCGGTAGTTCGAAAATTTAGACTTAAACTTTGAATGAATTTACATGATTCAATATAAGTCCTAATTGGACGAAACGAGAAACTTTAGGATCTAATTAATCATATCTTTCTAACGAATGTAAAAAATTGAGTTTTCATGTTATAAATTGTAAGTTATGTCCAAATTAAAATACAAAATAGTCGCTATGGATTTTATATAATATATATTTTATTGATATTATGTACGTCTTAAAATGTCCATTTTGCAAATGACCTCCATTTTCGACAAAACCAAAATTGTTGGATGCAGAATATTAAATTATTGCTAGATTCCAGATTTCGTAATTTTTGGAGTCAGTATGTGGTCGTGGCAACTTCAAATGTACGTTGAAAATCAATTTTGAAGTTATATTGATTATTATTTTAATTTTGATAAAAACTGTTTAAAACAATCAAATTGGCTTATGTAACTTATCCGATTGTGTCCAGAATGGGGGTGTTTGGCTAGGGGTGAAAGTCGTTGTGATTCTTTTGGAGTTTGGACGAAAAGGAATCAATTTGAGAATAAAATATTATTATATATATACAGCCTAAAGGGTCAATACCCTATTTCATTTTCACCACTCGGTCAACTCCCTGAAGCCGCCTCCATACGCGATTAAGGGCTGTGAAGCTCGATTTTGATTCTACCTATCATCACAAAATCCATCAACTAATTTCAAAAACTCATAACTGGAATATTGCTAAGCTTTGAAAGATCAATAAGTTTAACAGTTGAGATCGAAAAAGATTGAGTAAATCTCATGAATTCAAGCCTCAAAGGGCTGCTGTTCGAACACAAATTCGTGGAGCTGGGCCCCATCGAGTTGGCCACGGTGGACGTCGTGGGGAGCTAGCGTGACGGCGGTCGGCGTCAGCGTGGACACCTTAGATCGAGCTTCGATCATCCAATGAGGAAGTGCAACAAACCTTATTTTTCGGTTTTGGGTTCGGTTTGTTCTGTGCGGGCCTAGAGTTAGAAATGTGAAGGAAAAGGATTCCCTAACCATGATTAAGTAGATCGTTAAGGTTTTAGTAATATAATTAACAACTTAATAATGTTTTAAATGTATTTAATGTATAAAAGTTAATATCTTGTTCATATGGAATCAGAATTCGACGATTTCAATTGTGATGGAATCATGACAACAAACTCTACAACATGGAACTGACCAGAACAGAAATGGAGCAAGTGAGAATTCAGAGAAAATTTAAACCTAAATAGTACTACAATCATCAATTAAAGACTGGCGGAGTGGAAACCAATGTAAGAACTCTCTGACTCAAAATATTTTGTATAGTTATTTATTTTTATAATTGAATTTATATTGATTGCTTGCTATTGTAATATTTGTTTGGTGATTGATGGATGTTTACAATTTTAATGTTATCATTATTAAGCTATGATTATAATAACTGATAAGTTCACATGGATTGTGATGTAAACCCCACACGGGTATTGGGACGATAATTTTACACATCGCCCAAATGCACAAATAATAATCATTATTTGATGGTTGAAAACGTCACATGGGTCTTGGGATGATATTCTGTTCATACATCTCCCTTGTGATTAGTTATAAATATATCGGTTGATTGACAAACCACTATAAACGTTATTTAATTATTTAATGCTTATACAGTTGTAGAATGCATTGTGGATGTGAATTGGATGTTTTATAGTTGTTAATAACTATTGTTGAATACGTGCGATGTATGAAATCCATATAATCAAAATTATATCGTAATTGATTGAGTCATATTCTAATTTGGAAATAACGAATATTTTAATATAATATTCAAAGAAGGATCAAAATATGATTTTGATGTCCGATTTTGGATGGACAAGAAAATATTGAAATATACGAAGCCGAGTTAAATAGATAAACGTCATTTTTTCTCGAACGGAATTTATATCGATTTTATTCATTTTTATAAAGAATGTCTAAAACATTTGATTTCAAAATTTGATATTTTGAAAATATTATCATTTTAATATAATAATGATATGGAATGTTCAATTTTGATTTAAAATTGATATGGAAATTGGAATTGTTTTTAAACGAATTTATAAACATTTTATAAAATACGTTTTGAACGGAAATCGACAAAATATGTTATATATATTTAAATGGCCAAAATAGAACGTGTTGCGCCGCAACCATTCACGAATTTCAACCATTGACTTTGAATTGACGTAATGGGAGATCCGACTGTCGAATCCTCCCAGAACCATTGGGTTCGTATCGAAAAGATGGTAATAAGAGATTTAAAATCTAACGATTGGATTTTGAGAAATGTTTAATTCAAGTTTGAATAAAAATAGAGTCGGTGCGGCTAAATGACCTTGAAAGTCATTTACTTAAAGGGCCTATTTTTAAATGATTAAAAATAGAGAAAAATTATGTAAAATCATAATCAATGATTTGAAATGGTTTTGGATGAAATATTCCGTGTTTATAAAGATAAAAGATATTTTTATCAGAATAAGTTGTTTATCAACTTAAGTAAAGAACTAAAATGAATTGAAATGGTTTAAATATAACCTGGATTTTTCCAATGTATGAATTGGAAAGGAATTGAATGGAAATTATCTTCGGATATTTCAGTATTGGATTCCATGATTATACACATGTTGTTATGAGGAATTTGGAAGATATCGATATCTGTTGATTGTAGAACTTGATATTGAATATTAGTCGATATGATTTCTATTCAGAGCCTTGTATTTAATATCAAAATTGGATTTTGGGTTTGTCGTGAATGGCATCATTAATAATACTATTCTTAAACTCAGCTGAGAAAGAAATAAATCTTTTAATTAAGATTAATGAAGTTTTCCAATTAATACATATAATTGGAATTAAATGGAAGCTGGTTTTGGGTTCATTGTGAACGATGTTTTAAATAACATTTGTTCTTAAAACACAATTAACAATGAAATTATGATTTGGAATTTGTAAATATTTTAACTAAGATTTAATGGAATTTTCCAAAGTAAAGTATTCTAATTTAATATATTAAATTGGAGTTGAGTGGAATTCGATTTATTAATAATCGAGATAAGTTTCTATGAAGGAAGACCATTACTATTTATGGAATTTAAAAGGCTTTGTGTTATTCCATTTATATAATCAGCCGGATGCGTAAATTTATATCAATTATATACTGATCAGATTTCCATAGATTCCATTTTGATGGAAGATGATTTTGGGTTTATCGTGAACTGTGTTTTAAATAACATTTATTTTTTAACCTAAGCAACTGCAAGATTAATTTCCTAAAGTTCAATAATCATTAAGTAATGATTTCTGAGATTTAAACTAAGTGGAGTTTTAATGAATCTTTAATTAAATTGAAATGAGAATAGGGTAAGTAAATTCACCGAATTAAAGAAATGATCAATAATGGAGTACCAGCAGTTTTATTCAATGCGATAGCTAAATCTTTAACTAGATTTGAAACGAGAAATGGTAATTAATTTTACCAATTACACAATGGGTGATATGGACTACTACCAATTTTGCTCCATGGGATGAATAGGTTGGGATTGGGATATGAATGATTACTTCGGTAAGGCTCGTTAATCCTAACTAGCTGATAAACCTTAATTTAGGTTAAGTTGTGAAAAGATAATACAAAATCTTTTGAAATGGTTTCCAGAAATATTTGAATAAAAGAATATTTTGGATTTGAGTGAGGCGTATGATATATTTTTATAGCACTTGATTATAAGATACACGATTTATTCGAAAAGACCAGGTTTAACCCATTTTGAATAACTGATACGATGACTAGATGTCAAAGAAGACGGTGGTTGAAGACCGGAGATCTTTACATCATTTGGATGATTATTGATGACTTGATTGGGTTGTACACCAAAGACGAGGTAATAAGTGGTGATCACCCAAACGTACTTGGAGATCGACCAGACATGCGAGGGCCTCTCTCCTGTATTGGACATATGGGATGAGAAATAAGGTGCTTCTAGTTTCGTTTAGACCCAAAATGGACTTGTAAATGGCTTGTATGTCTGGCATTACACTTTGCACAATATACGTTGATCTCTACTAAATATATATTTGTTTGGCGACAGAGAATTTATTCTCTTGCTTAACACAACCGAGCTCAGTGGTTATATATTGGTAGATGATCAATGAAATGGTATGGATTGATAATTTGGCATGCCGAGTTGCATGGATCAAGGCTTTTGTCGAAAAGAAGGGCCTTGTGGTTGAAGATCAAAGCACAGCTTTTACATAGTGCTGCTTTGTGTATAGCGTTAATTCGCGAGCCTCACACCTCGACATGAGTCAAAAACGGGATAGTGACTACAGGGAGTGCATGCATTTTTTTTCTTGCTAGAAATGGTGTCATGGTATGGAGCCTAGACATTTTTACTTATGTAGATGATGGATTACGAGGCGCCTCGAATATAGAGCAGACTAAAATGCTCAAGTGATAGGTCCGATAGGACCGGGAAACGTATTGTTCAGGAATAACCAATCCTCAAAAGAAAGAGAGGGCCAACCCTGAAGATCCAAGGGCTCACCAATGTCTGGGTCCTGGGCATCCCACTAGAGATGGCCCGAAATGAGTGAGGAGATATCCCTTGCCTCGACTCATAGATGGAATCCAATTTCCTATATGCGACTTTTCGGTTTTAGTTGTAAACCTATATGGCAGTATAGTGGCATGGGACGCTCATGTCGTTTATGATTGATACGTTTATATTCAAAGTTGTTTTATACACAATGCACTTATAGTAATATCAAAATAATTTTTTTAGAGTGTATCAAGATCTATCCTCTGATTTTGTTTGCATTGTGTGATGGGACCTGAGTCTTATAATTGCTTCATTTTCCAAAAAGCATTGCTCTGTTTTGTTTTAAGCTGATAGTTAGGTGGAGTGTACCCGTTCCGTGTTATACGACGTGGTCCCATGAATTTTCCACTTTTAAAGTAAAGCTATAATAATTGTTTTAGTTCTCACACCAGTCCCATGACTAACTCAGAGTTTATTGTATTAACCTAAACTCTGGATGTCCATATTTTCCGCATGGGCAACTTGTAGTTTTGGTTTTCGCAGATATTTCTTTTCACAGGATTCTGGATTATGGATGGAACTATGTTCGAAATGCTTTGTATTCATATATTTCTTTCAGTTGTGTCAGTTGTTGTTTTCCACTGAACATTTTATTTATGTATAATACTTCCGTTGTTTTGTAATCAAAATCTCTGATAGCATCATCCACCGTAAATTAATTATTTATTCATACTCTGATATGTTGTACTCTGATGTAATTGTTGTAATAGCAATGAAATGTTATATTGTTTGTGTTCCGATGCGTCCTATTCTAAATACAATCCGTGATTTCCCGCCTCTTCAAAGACGGGGGATTTCGGAGCGTATCATGGCACATTATGGGTCCACATTTAAGTTTTTACACTTAATCTATCTTTGGTGTTTATTCTCCCATAAGCCAAACTCCACAAAATGAAGCGGACCCTAATCAACACATTGATCTTCTAGAGTTAGGGGTTGGTGAAGTATTTGCCAGAATAGGTGAGGAAATCGAAACATGATTTTACCAAAAAAGAATGGTTGGAGGTGAGAATCCAGGTGAATCTATTTGGTCTCGCGGAAAGAGAGGAGGGTTTGGATGATGTGACTAACTTCAAGTAACTCATTGAGGACACATGCATGGGTGGAAATAAGTGTTGGGGTGATGGATGAAGGGCCGAGAAGAATAGCTTCGTGAATAAAGATTGAAGGATTGGGGGAGCTGGAGTAAAGGGAAGGGTGGAGGCAGGCTAAGGGACAATCGTAAAACCAGATATCGAATTAGAAGGAGCTGCCAGTGCCATTGGAAATCCGAATAGAGAAAAGATACTTGATACGAGGAAGAGAATGGAGAACTCCACTCCAAAATGGTGAGGGGCGAGTCTGAGGATGAGCATGTCGAAGGGCTTCAGGATGGTTGTTGTAGTAAAGGAAAACAACCCAGGATTTCCAAATGAAATCACCAAAAGCAAGGCAAAACCATACCTTCTTGGAAAGCAGGGCGAGGTTCAATGAGCAAATATCAAGGATTCCCAAGCTCCCCGCATTGACCTCCATTCAAACTGATCTCCATCAAACTAGGGAGTTGGACGCTCTGCTATACCGAAGAAAAGATCGTCTAAGTTGATCAGTCCTGGTAATAACCTAAACCGGGGAATAGTGAGCAGAGAACCAATATAGTGGAAACGCTAAGAGAATGGCTTTGACAAGGGTAAAACGGCCGGCAGCAGAGAGGAAAGCATCTTTCCAGCAAGCGAGTCTAGATTTGAATTTGTCTTTGAAAGGGTTCCAGTCGTTGCAGGTTGTTTTGGTAGCTCGTAAGTAGGGGTGTAAATCGGTCGGACCGGACTGTACGGAGGTGTGTTCAGTTTCTGTCCTAAAAAAAATCGGATCGAAAATGGACCGGACCAAATTTTTTCTCGGACAAATTTCGTTGTCCTAATTCATGTCCAAAATAAAATCGGTCGAAGACGAACATATGCTTTTCGAACACGGACACGATTGGACTCGGTCGGACATGGCTATTTATATCACATGTTGTACATTTTACTAGATTTTCTCTCAACTATACGCCGAACTACAAGTAACTCGAACGAACTCGGACGAGCCCGAACCGGACATGGTTTTTTCTCGTACAAATTTTGTTGTCCTAACTCGTTTCCAAAATGAAAATCGAATGGAATCGAACGGACTTATTTTGGTCACGGACACAAACGGACATCGGACATTCGAACAAAATTTACATCCCTACTCGTAAGGGAACACCAAGATTAGACACTGGGAAGTTGCAGAGGCTGAAGTTAAGCACATTAGCAATAGTAGTACACGGGTGATCAGCGCTGCTAAGCATGATAATCGAACTCTATGAGAAATTGATGGAGAGGTAGGGGATAAATTCAAAGGAGTAGAGTAACACTTTCAGGCAATGGATGTTGTTAGTGGTGGAAGTGGTCAAGAGGATAGTGGTGAAATTTTTAAGTGATCATGCTCAGATTGTTATGTATTCTTCATTTTTTTCAACTCAAGAAACATCTCATACCCAACCTATGACTGCTAGAAAGAAATTTGCAGTTTTAAGCACTTCTTCTAGTATATTTATTTTTATTTTACCTTCTTAAATTCTGACATTTTATTTCTTATAACTTTATGTGATCTTGTATCATGAACTTTCTTAAGCCGCCAAGCATCTTTTTAATCCAAAGGAAATACTATGGGATTGGATAATTACATTACCATGTTCAAAGGTGAAGTATCTACTTTTAACCGTTAGTTTATTGATCTCGCGATTGCCAATGATGAGGCAAAAAGAGGAAAAGACAAAGAAGAGGCTAAAAAAGAGAAGTTCTCCAAATCTCTCCATGATCTATTGACTTCTCTTGAAGTAGAAAAGAAAGCAAGGCAGTAATCAGAGGGTCCTTACAGTTTTTAACTCAAAAGCTAACCAATTCAAATTTTGAGGTAGCCAAGCTCGTGAATTCAAATGAGACTTGTAATAACCCGCCCGGAATGGGCCAAAATTTTGAACCAAAAAAGGCCCATCGAAACTTAGAGCCACTCTAAACGGGTCGTTGGTTCCCATAAGGAATTACATTTGCACAGAATAAATATCCAAATAAGTTGTACCAAATTATTAAAACCACATAATCTAAGCATAATTTGTCAAATGTACATTTGTTCCATAGGTACATCAAAAAGTTTCCATAAGAAATACAACAATAATAACTAATAAAAGCATAACGTCTTCGTCTTCAGCCTCCATCATTTCTTCGTCCATTAAATCTATTCCACCTATTGAACTATTGGATATGTTAAGGAAAGGGGTCAAAACATAATGTCCTGTATGACTAAAATATAATATTTACTTAAAGGTCATACCTTAGATTTAGCAAATTATATATATCGAGGTATGTCTATGCTACACACAAACATTCACATACACACAAAGTATCTAACCAATGAGGTGGATATCCAAGTCAATCTCTTAAGACCTTCATTAGTGTATTTAGGGCAAAGACCCAACGAGGCGGGCATTCTTGGTCACTTTAGCCCGATTACGGGTGGATTCTTATGATCTCTTATATCCTCGAGCCGAACCCAAGACTCTTAAGACCCCATCTGTAACAACCCGTAAAATGCGAGCCAGTTTGAAATTTTTATTTTTGCAACTTTAGCGAATTTTGAATATTTAAAATAGATTATTTTAAATAATATCGACGAAAAATTTAGTTTGAATAGAATTCGACGTATATATTATACGCGACGTCGTTAGAATATAAATATTTATATATAATTATAAATAGAATTGAAAATGGCGCGGTAGTTCGATAATTCGATTTCAAACTTCAATTGAATGTACCGGGTGCAAAACAATCCGGATTTTAGTGAAACCAAAAATAATGGAATCGAATAGTGAATATCTTTCCAACGAATCCGAAAAATCAAAAGTTCGTAGCGGGAATCAAAAGATATGTCCAGTTGAAAATTCTGAATAGTCGCTATGGAATTCAGGCCCTTAAAAATGGACATTTTGCAAACGACCTCGGATTTCGACGAAACCAGTTTTGTTGGATCCGTGATGTTAAGTTATTGTTGGATTTCAAATTTCATAATTTTTCGAATCAGTATGTGAGCGTAGCAAAGGAAAACGCGTTTGACCAATTTCAGTTGATTTTAATCGACTGGAAATTGGCCATTTTTCTAACGGTCTCAGAATTCGACGAAACTAGTTTTGTTAGGACCGTATCGTCAATACGAAGCTAGAAAATATTTTTCTGGAATTTTTCTAGTTAGTATGTGACCCCGGTAATTTGAAATGTGCGTTTAAAATAATATAGTGATTTAAATGTAAATTCAAAGGAAACATATCGAGACGATCGAATTGGCCTACGATACATATCCCATTGTGTTCGGAATGGGGGTAAAACGCTATGGGCGGCAGGCGGTGGACCTCGTTTAGTGGTCATATGTGAAAGTCAACTCTTTAATAAATAAATAATAAATAAAAAAATAAAAAAAATATAAACCCTTCTCCCTCTATATATTTCTGGCCCCCCCTTTTATAATTCAGAAAAGTAAATCCAGTATAAAAAAAAAAAAAGTAATCGAATCGAAATCGCGTCGATGCCCACCCCCCCCCCCCCCCCACGCCGCCGCAGGTGGCAGAGCCACCACCACCGCGCCACATCCGTACGCCTCCCCTCCTCATCCTCCTCCTCTTCCCCCCTACGCGACATCGAGCCCCCTCCCTCGCGCCAGCAACCGCCTGCATCGACCCACCCACCTCGACGCAGCCCAGCCAACCACCGCCACCCCCAACTGCGAGGCCCGAACCCCCCCCCCCCCCCGACCTCGACGGCGCTGCAAACCCCCCCCGGTATGTTTTTATTTTTATTTAATTATTTTATTTTATTCTCATTTTCATTAAAACATATATAAAAAAATTTAGGGTTTGGTAATAAAAGTATTTTTAAACTGAATTTTAAAAAGTATTTTTAAACTGAATCTTTTAAAAGATAAAAACTGTTTTGTTTTATAAAGAGTTAAAACTAATTTTATATAAAGTAAAACTAATTTTATATAAAGTAAAAACTGATTATGTTAAAGAAATAAAAACTGAAAATGTTTAGATGTAAAAACTGAAAATCTTTAGATGTAAAAACTGAAAATCTTTAGATGTAAAAACTGATTATGTTAAAGAAATAAAAACTAAAAATCTTTAGATGTAAAAAACTGAAAATCTTTAGATATAAAAACTGAAAATGTTTAGATGTAAAAACTGAAAATCTTTAGATGTAAAAACTGATATTTTTAAAAAAGTAATAAAAACTGATTTTGTTTTAGAAGTAAAAATCAGATTTTTAGATATTGAAAGTCGAGATAAAAATATAATTTTTATATATTGAACTTCGATAGAAAAATATAATTTTTATATATTGAACTTCGATAGAAAAAATGGATTTTTATATATTGAATAGCGAAGTAAAAATTCGATTTTTTATATATTGAACTTTGAAATAAAAATTCGATTTTTATATATTGAACTTTGAAATAAAAATTCGATTTTTATATATTGGATAGCATAGTAAAAATTTTATTTTTACATATGTAGAGAATACGGGCGAAGAAAGTGACAAAGGGCGAGAACGAAGAAGATTTTCTTCTAAGAAGAGCCGTGGAGCTAGGATAGCTATATGTGAGAATTTCTCACCTTTCAATTTATTTTTCTAGTTATATATATATACTAGGATGCAGACGGTGCTTAGTAGCACCCGACACCCGTCCACAGACCATGGACTTGTTTGTTTGACTGTTTGGTGATTGTTTGCGATATTGGTTTGAATGTGATTTGTGGTGTGAAAAATCGAATCGATAAATTGGTTAGGATTAGACGTGCGCCGTTATAAGGCGAAGGAGTAAGGCTAGGTTAGACTCTTACTCCAAAATTTTGTGGTTTGCATAACGAATTGATTTGATTGATGTGTGAATGGCGTGGGCCTTCACTAGACCGGGGATAAGGCTAGGCCTTGTCCCGTTTCTAGTATCGTGCCGTTATGCCGCCGAAATTTTCTAAAACATGTTAGAAAAATAAAAATACCATTTTATTGAATAAATGAATTGAATAGAAATTCATAGGTTGAAATAAAATGTTTTATCGTTAAAAATATAATTTTTAACGTAAATGTGAACAAATGAATAGTTATAAACAAATCGGCCGATTTGTTTGTATATACACTGATTTGACTGATATTGATTGGGTCGATAAATTTCACACATCGCCCAACTACACAAATAAAATATGCGGTTGATTGTTTGAAACCCCACACGGGTATTGGGATGAAATTTGAAGTTCACTCATCCTGATTGATTAAATATGTCGATCGATTGATTGACAGGCTGTTATAAGCGTTGAATATCTATATTTGATGCTTATACAGTGTAGTGCACTTTGGTTGATGGTTGATTATTTTTCAATGCTATGATATACATGTGTTGTATGAAAATCCATATAATTAACTTTATATGGTAATTGATTGGGCCTCATTCCAATTTGAAAAATAAATAATATTATAAAATAAAAGTTCATGTGTTGACAGTACTCATTCATTGAGATTGGTCATGTGTTGAACGAAATATTTTAATATTAAAATTTACATCTTTATCGATATAAAATAAAAGTTCATGTGTTGACAGTACTCATTCATTGAGATTAGTCATGTGTTGAACGAAATGTTTTGATAATAACAACTATTTTGAAAATAGAAATTTATGAAGCCGTGTTGATTAGATTGACGCCATTTTGACGTGAACGATATTTATATCGATTTTATCGATTTCGAAATGAAATAAATTGAAAACGATTTCGAAATGAATTGAATTGAAAACGATTTCGAAATGAATTGAATATATAACGATTTCGAAATGAATTGAATATATAACGATTTCGAAATGAATTGAATATATAACGATTTCGAAATGAATTGAATTGAAAACGATTTCGAAATGAAATGAATTGAAATGAATTCAAATTGAATTGAAATTTGAATTGAAATTTGAATTGAATAGAATTGAATTTTAAAACGAATTTATAAAGAAGAATTCAATTTTGATTTGAATTGAAAAGGGAGTTGAAATTTCTTTTGAAACGAATTCAAAACTATATATATATATAATTCGTTTTAAATAGAAATCGACGAAATATATATTATATATATTATATATATATAATATAATGGCCTGAATAGAACGCGCCGCGCCGCGGCAGTTCGCGAATTTCGACCATTTATTTCAAACGGACATTACGGGAGATCCGACCGTCGGATTCTCCTAAAACCGGAACCGTTGGGTTCGTATCGAAAAGAGCTTTCTAAAGAAGGTTAGAAATTTGAAATCTAACGGTTGGATTTGGAGATACGTCCAAATCAAATTCGAAAAAGGTCGCTGTAAGTGCAGTTCGATGGCCGTTGATGGAAATCGACTGTACGGGCCTTGATAAAATTATTAAAAATAGTAATAATTTATGTAAAATCATAAGAAATGATTTGTGAAGATTTGGGATGAAAAACTCCATATTTGAAAAGATAAAAATAGATTTTTATCGAAATGAACTAGTTTTGAACTAGAATTATAATTCTATTTATTTTTAAATAAATAAATTGAATTCGAAAAGGGTTTTGAAAATAACCAAAATTTCCAATGATTGCATTGGAGTGGATTTGAATCGAAATTGTCTTCGGTATATTTCGATGTTGGAATTCGTGATTATACAGGTGTTGTTATGGAAATTTGAAAGATATATTTTTATATCGTTATTTCCAATACGACATTTGTTAATCGTAGAATTTGATATTGAATATAGGCCGATATATTTTCTATTCAGAGCCTTGTATTTAATATCAAATGTGATTTGGGTTTGTCGTGAATGGTGTCTTCACTAACACCGTTCTTGGACCCAGTTGAGAAAAGATTAAATCTTTTTATTTAGATTTAATGAAGTGTACCAATTAAATGATATTTAATTGGAATTGAATTGATATTGATTTTTGGGTTTATCGTGAACAGTGTTTTAAATAACACTCGTTCTTTAACCCGATAATTAATGAATGTGATTTTGGGTTTATCGTGAACCGTGTTTTAAATGACACTGATTCTTTAACCCAGATAATGATTAAAACTAAGTGGAGTTTTAATGAATCTTTAATTAGATTGAAAAGATCGAGAATGGAGTATCACCAGTTTTGCTCCAGGCGATAGTTAAATCTTTAATTAGATTTGAACGTGAAATTTAGAAACTAACTGTCGGTTAGCCAAGCAGAATGGTTTTCTGGATATTGATCTGATGTTGGTTTCGGCCTTCGGGGTTAATATTTGGGGAATTATTCTCTTGATTAATTTATGGTTAGTGACTAATGAATTGGAATGAGGCGTATGTTGTGTTTGTGTAACACTTATTTAAAATATACGCGAGTTATTCGGAAAGACCGGGTTTATCCCATTCTGAATAACTGATACGACGATAAGTCGAAGATGAAGACGATGGTCGAAGACCGGAGGTCTTCACGTCGTTTGGGTGATAGCTGATGATCTTGATTGGGCTGTACACCCAAGAAGATGGAAACAGTTAGTGATCGTCCAGACGTACTTGGAGATCGATGGATATGCGGGGTACTAGGTGCCTCCGGTTTCGTTCAGGCCCAGAACGGACTTGTAAATGGACTGTGTGTCTGACACTGGATTTCATTCTGTGTGACTGATATCGGTTGCATAGAGTGGTTTGCCTGTGTGGCATGCTAAGATGCAAATGATCAAGGCTTCTGTTGAAAAGCAAAGTCTTGTGGTGATGATCAAAGCACGGCCTTTGTGGCGTAGCTTTGTGTAACGTTTACTTCGCGAGTTTCGCACCCGGTATGAACCAAAAACGGGAGAGGACATCAGGGAGGACTTGCGTTTCTTTCTAGCTAGAAGTGGCGTCAGTGGTTTTACACGCCCTGACGAGTTTGACTTATGTGGTTGTTGCGGTTGCGAGGCGCCTCGGTTATATCGGTTTCGGCCGAATGCATTCTGGTCGGCTGACGGACCAGACTTACACCCCATAGGGTGGGGAGACGTATTGTTCAGGCATAATAATCCACTCCGTGTGGACCGGCCCTGACGATCCAAGGCTTGCCTGCGCGCTTGCCTGAGGGGCGGGCTAGAGCGTCTCGAATCGGTTGAGGACTATCTTTTGCCTCGGTTCATAGATGGAAATCCAATTTCCAAATACGTGACATTTGCGGTTTTATTTGTAAACCTACATATGGCGACATGATATATGGTACCCATGCCGCCTATGATTGATACTTATGATTTGAAGTTGTTTTATACTCTATGCACTTATAATAGTATCAAATGATTTGTTTTAAACGTATCAAGCATTCTTTGGCTGTTATAAGGGAAAACCCTATCCCCCGGCTTGCGTTTGCATTGTGTGATAGGACCTGGGTCTTATAACAGCTTCATTTTTCTTTATTTAGCATTGCGCTGTTTGTTTTAGGCACTGGTATCCTTGGGAGGAAACCCGTTCCGTGTTATACGGCGTGGTCCCTTGATTTTACCTTATGATTTAAAATAAAGATTAATAACTGTTTTAGTTCTCACACCAGTCACATGACTGACCTGGAGTTTATTGTTTTAACCTAAACTCTGGGTGCCCTTATTTTGACACGGGCAGCTAGTAGTTTTGGTTTTGCAGATTTATATTCACAGGATCCTGGTTTACAGCTGGAACGATATCCGGAAAGCTTTGTATCCGTATATCTCATTCTAGTTGTGTATTGTATTATTTTTCCGCTGCGATGGATTTAAATGTAATTTAAATCTCTGATATTTCTGTGTAATATTTATTCATACTCTGTATATTCTTGTAATCTGATGCACTGTTGTAATATATAGTGAAATGTTCTTCTGTATGCGTTCTGTTTTGTCCTGTTCTCAAACGATAGGGCATTTCGAACGGTCTGAGTCGGTTTAGCGACTGGTTCGGACCGAGCGAAATTCCTTGCCGTCACAGTTGGTATCAGAGCTTTGGTTTACAAAGCTCAGAGAACAAGGCACATTAGAAACATACGAAAGAATTCATCAGATATTGGATTAGTAATATCCAATTAGAATGACTCGTTAGAGATAGGATCAGTAGTATCCTAGAACGAGTGTGAAGAGTATATTTTTAGAGTAAAAACAAATTTTTGTTTTGAAAATTTAAACCAATTATTCGTAGTTGATTATTTATTTATATGGAGTTGGACAATCCAGTATATATAGATTTTGCGTATACGTCTGATCCGCGTGTATTCGAAATTTTAATATATTGGATAGATATAGCATCACACTCTAGTCGCCCGAAGATGGTACTGATGATTGTCATGACATCATCAGTATTTATGTTCGTGTCTCGAAGGTGTGATTTTCTATATATTTCCATTAGGCTGGTGTGAGAACCCAAAACTTATATATAGCTAGAATTCATTGTTGTGAATTGGCATCAAAAACATGATTTTTGTATATGTATCAAAATTATGAATTTGAAACTCTAATTCACTAATGGATTGATGTTTGTGTTGTTTGTTTATTTGTTTGATAATTTTGAACCATTATGCCTAATTTGATCGAATATTGAATTGTATTGAAAATTGGTTGCATTTGCTTGCATATACATATATATCATTGAACAGGTCATAGCAAGGAGGCTAGAGCCAGAGAATAAAATTTGTTTGCCCGACAAATAGGTACATGTTTACTACATAATTTCCTGTTTTGTTTGGGTGATGATGATTTTGTGAGCCTATTGGCTAGCCGCTTGGCTTTTTCTTTTTCTTTTTGAGATCTGACGGACCGGGGAAGTTATTTGAAATTCCCCGATGCTCCCGGTGCAGGGGAGGTTATGGCGAAATTTTTCGAAAATTTAGGGTGTTAGCCAAATTTTTGAAATTTTGAAAATTCTCAGAAACTAAAGAGTTGGAGAATGGAAGTCAGATCGAGCATAGAGTTGAATTATCAAACCACTTTCGACTTTGTTCCTTTTCGGGGACGAAAAGTTTTAAGTGGGGGAGATTGTAACAACCCGTAAAATGCGAGCCAGTTTGAAATTTTTATTTTTGCAACTTTAGCGAATTTTGAATATTTAAAATATATTATTTTAAATAATATCGACGAAAAATTTAGTTTGAATAGAATTCGACGTATATATTATACGCGACGTCGTTAGAATATAAATATTTATATATAATTATAAATAGAATTGAAAATGGCGCGGTAGTTCGATAATTCGATTTCAAACTTCAATTGAATGTACCGGGTGCAAAACAATCCGGATTTTAGTGAAACCAAAAATAATGGAATCGAATAGTGAATATCTTTCCAACGAATCCGAAAAATCAAAAGTTCGTAGCGGGAATCAAAAGATATGTCCAGTTGAAAATTCTGAATAGTCGCTATGGAATTCAGGCCCTTAAAAATGGACATTTTGCAAACGACCTCGGATTTCGACGAAACCAGTTTTGTTGGATCCGTGATGTTAAGTTATTGCTGGATTTCAAATTTCATAATTTTTCGAATCAGTATGTGAGCGTAGCAAAGGAAAACGCGTTTGACCAATTTCAGTTGATTTTAATCGACTGGAAATTGGCCATTTTTCTAACGGTCTCAGAATTCGACGAAACTAGTTTTGTTAGGACCGTATCGTCAATACGAAGCTAGAAAATATTTTTCTGGAATTTTTCTAGTTAGTATGTGACCCCGGTAATTTGAAATGTGCGTTTAAAATAATATAGTGATTTAAATGTAAATTCAAAGGAAACATATCGAGACGATCGAATTGGCCTACGATACATATCCCATTGTGTTCGGAATGGGGGTAAAACGCTATGGGCGGCAGGCGGTGGACCTCGTTTAGTGGTCATATGTGAAAGTCAACTCTTTAATAAATAAATAATAAATAAAAAAATAAAAAAAAATATAAACCCTTCTCCCTCTATATATTTCTGGCCCCCCCCTTTTATAATTCAGAAAAGTAAATCCAGTATAAAAAAAAAAAAAAAAAAGTAATCGAATCGAAATCGCGTCGATGCCCACCCCCCCCCACGCCGCCGCAGGTGGCAGAGCCACCACCACCGCGCCACATCCGTACGCCTCCCCTCCTCATCCTCCTCCTCTTCCCCCCTACGCGACATCGAGCCCCCTCCCTCGCGCCAGCAACCGCCTGCATCGACCCACCCACCTCGACGCAGCCCAGCCAACCACCGCCACCCCCAACTGCGAGGCCCGAAACCCCCCCCCCCCCCCCGACCTCGACGGCGCTGCAAACCCCCCCTGGTATGTTTTTATTTTTATTTAATTATTTTATTTTATTCTCATTTTCATTAAAACATATATAAAAAAATTTAGGGTTTGGTAATAAAAGTATTTTTAAACTGAATTTTAAAAAGTATTTTTAAACTGAATCTTTTAAAAGATAAAAACTGTTTTGTTTTATAAAGAGTTAAAACTAATTTTATATAAAGTAAAACTAATTTTATATAAAGTAAAAACTGATTATGTTAAAGAAATAAAAACTGAAAATGTTTAGATGTAAAAACTGAAAATCTTTAGATGTAAAAACTGAAAATCTTTAGATGTAAAAACTGATTATGTTAAAGAAATAAAAACTAAAAATCTTTAGATGTAAAAAACTGAAAATCTTTAGATATAAAAACTGAAAATGTTTAGATGTAAAAACTGAAAATCTTTAGATGTAAAAACTGATATTTTTAAAAAAGTAATAAAAACTGATTTTGTTTTAGAAGTAAAAATCAGATTTTTAGATATTGAAAGTCGAGATAAAAATATAATTTTTATATATTGAACTTCGATAGAAAAATATAATTTTTATATATTGAACTTCGATAGAAAAAATGGATTTTTATATATTGAATAGCGAAGTAAAAATTCGATTTTTTATATATTGAACTTTGAAATAAAAATTCGATTTTTATATATTGAACTTTGAAATAAAAATTCGATTTTTATATATTGGATAGCATAGTAAAAATTTTATTTTTACATATGTAGAGAATACGGGCGAAGAAAGTGACAAAGGGCGAGAACGAAGAAGATTTTCTTCTAAGAAGAGCCGTGGAGCTAGGATAGCTATATGTGAGAATTTCTCACCTTTCAATTTATTTTTCTAGTTATATATATATACTAGGATGCAGACGGTGCTTAGTAGCACCCGACACCCGTCCACAGACCATGGACTTGTTTGTTTGACTGTTTGGTGATTGTTTGCGATATTGGTTTGAATGTGATTTGTGGTGTGAAAAATCGAATCGATAAATTGGTTAGGATTAGACGTGCGCCGTTATAAGGCGAAGGAGTAAGGCTAGGTTAGACTCTTACTCCAAAATTTTGTGGTTTGCATAACGAATTGATTTGATTGATGTGTGAATGGCGTGGGCCTTCACTAGACCGGGGATAAGGCTAGGCCTTGTCCCGTTTCTAGTATCGTGCCGTTATGCCGCCGAAATTTTCTAAAACATGTTAGAAAAATAAAAATACCATTTTATTGAATAAATGAATTGAATAGAAATTCATAGGTTGAAATAAAATGTTTTATCGTTAAAAATATAATTTTTAACGTAAATGTGAACAAATGAATAGTTATAAACAAATCGGCCGATTTGTTTGTATATACACTGATTTGACTGATATTGATTGGGTCGATAAATTTCACACATCGCCCAACTACACAAATAAAATATGCGGTTGATTGTTTGAAACCCCACACGGGTATTGGGATGAAATTTGAAGTTCACTCATCCTGATTGATTAAATATGTCGATCGATTGATTGACAGGCTGTTATAAGCGTTGAATATCTATATTTGATGCTTATACAGTGTAGTGCACTTTGGTTGATGGTTGATTATTTTTCAATGCTATGATATACATGTGTTGTATGAAAATCCATATAATTAACTTTATATGGTAATTGATTGGGCCTCATTCCAATTTGAAAAATAAATAATATTATAAAATAAAAGTTCATGTGTTGACAGTACTCATTCATTGAGATTGGTCATGTGTTGAACGAAATATTTTAATATTAAAATTTACATCTTTATCGATATAAAATAAAAGTTCATGTGTTGACAGTACTCATTCATTGAGATTAGTCATGTGTTGAACGAAATGTTTTGATAATAACAACTATTTTGAAAATAGAAATTTATGAAGCCGTGTTGATTAGATTGACGCCATTTTGACGTGAACGATATTTATATCGATTTTATCGATTTCGAAATGAAATAAATTGAAAACGATTTCGAAATGAATTGAATTGAAAACGATTTCGAAATGAATTGAATATATAACGATTTCGAAATGAATTGAATATATAACGATTTCGAAATGAATTGAATATATAACGATTTCGAAATGAATTGAATTGAAAACGATTTCGAAATGAAATGAATTCAAATGAATTCAAATTGAATTGAAATTTGAATTGAAATTTGAATTGAATAGAATTGAATTTTAAAACGAATTTATAAAGAAGAATTCAATTTTGATTTGAATTGAAAAGGGAGTTGAAATTTCTTTTGAAACGAATTCAAAACTATATATATATATAATTCGTTTTAAATAGAAATCGACGAAATATATATTATATATATTATATATATATAATATAATGGCCTGAATAGAACGCGCCGCGCCGCGGCAGTTCGCGAATTTCGACCATTTATTTCAAACGGACATTACGGGAGATCCGACCGTCGGATTCTCCTAAAACCGGAACCGTTGGGTTCGTATCGAAAAGAGCTTTCTAAAGAAGGTTAGAAATTTGAAATCTAACGGTTGGATTTGGAGATACGTCCAAATCAAATTCGAAAAAGGTCGCTGTAAGTGCAGTTCGATGGCCGTTGATGGAAATCGACTGTACGGGCCTTGATAAAATTATTAAAAATAGTAATAATTTATGTAAAATCATAAGAAATGATTTGTGAAGATTTGGGATGAAAAACTCCATATTTGAAAAGATAAAAATAGATTTTTATCGAAATGAACTAGTTTTGAACTAGAATTATAATTCTATTTATTTTTAAATAAATAAATTGAATTCGAAAAGGGTTTTGAAAATAACCAAAATTTCCAATGATTGCATTGGAGTGGATTTGAATCGAAATTGTCTTCGGTATATTTCGATGTTGGAATTCGTGATTATACAGGTGTTGTTATGGAAATTTGAAAGATATATTTTTATATCGTTATTTCCAATACGACATTTGTTAATCGTAGAATTTGATATTGAATATAGGCCGATATATTTTCTATTCAGAGCCTTGTATTTAATATCAAATGTGATTTGGGTTTGTCGTGAATGGTGTCTTCACTAACACCGTTCTTGGACCCAGTTGAGAAAAGATTAAATCTTTTTATTTAGATTTAATGAAGTGTACCAATTAAATGATATTTAATTGGAATTGAATTGATATTGATTTTTGGGTTTATCGTGAACAGTGTTTTAAATAACACTCGTTCTTTAACCCGATAATTAATGAATGTGATTTTGGGTTTATCGTGAACCGTGTTTTAAATGACACTGATTCTTTAACCCAGATAATGATTAAAACTAAGTGGAGTTTTAATGAATCTTTAATTAGATTGAAAAGATCGAGAATGGAGTATCACCAGTTTTGCTCCAGGCGATAGTTAAATCTTTAATTAGATTTGAACGTGAAATTTAGAAACTAACTGTCGGTTAGCCAAGCAGAATGGTTTTCTGGATATTGATCTGATGTTGGTTTCGGCCTTCGGGGTTAATATTTGGGGAATTATTCTCTTGATTAATTTATGGTTAGTGACTAATGAATTGGAATGAGGCGTATGTTGTGTTTGTGTAACACTTATTTAAAATATACGCGAGTTATTCGGAAAGACCGGGTTTATCCCATTCTGAATAACTGATACGACGATAAGTCGAAGATGAAGACGATGGTCGAAGACCGGAGGTCTTCACGTCGTTTGGGTGATAGCTGATGATCTTGATTGGGCTGTACACCCAAGAAGATGGAAACAGTTAGTGATCGTCCAGACGTACTTGGAGATCGATGGATATGCGGGGTACTAGGTGCCTCCGGTTTCGTTCAGGCCCAGAACGGACTTGTAAATGGACTGTGTGTCTGACACTGGATTTCATTCTGTGTGACTGATATCGGTTGCATAGAGTGGTTTGCCTGTGTGGCATGCTAAGATGCAAATGATCAAGGCTTCTGTTGAAAAGCAAAGTCTTGTGGTGATGATCAAAGCACGGCCTTTGTGGCGTAGCTTTGTGTAACGTTTACTTCGCGAGTTTCGCACCCGGTATGAACCAAAAACGGGAGAGGACATCAGGGAGGACTTGCGTTTCTTTCTAGCTAGAAGTGGCGTCAGTGGTTTTACACGCCCTGACGAGTTTGACTTATGTGGTTGTTGCGGTTGCGAGGCGCCTCGGTTATATCGGTTTCGGCCGAATGCATTCTGGTCGGCTGACGGACCAGACTTACACCCCATAGGGTGGGGAGACGTATTGTTCAGGCATAATAATCCACTCCGTGTGGACCGGCCCTGACGATCCAAGGCTTGCCTGCGCGCTTGCCTGAGGGGCGGGCTAGAGCGTCTCGAATCGGTTGAGGACTATCTTTTGCCTCGGTTCATAGATGGAAATCCAATTTCCAAATACGTGACATTTGCGGTTTTATTTGTAAACCTACATATGGCGACATGATATATGGTACCCATGCCGCCTATGATTGATACTTATGATTTGAAGTTGTTTTATACTCTATGCACTTATAATAGTATCAAATGATTTGTTTTAAACGTATCAAGCATTCTTTGGCTGTTATAAGGGAAAACCCTATCCCCCGGCTTGCGTTTGCATTGTGTGATAGGACCTGGGTCTTATAACAGCTTCATTTTTCTTTATTTAGCATTGCGCTGTTTGTTTTAGGCACTGGTATCCTTGGGAGGAAACCCGTTCCGTGTTATACGGCGTGGTCCCTTGATTTTACCTAATGATTTAAAATAAAGATTAATAACTGTTTTAGTTCTCACACCAGTCACATGACTGACCTGGAGTTTATTGTTTTAACCTAAACTCTGGGTGCCCTTATTTTGACACGGGCAGCTAGTAGTTTTGGTTTTGCAGATTTATATTCACAGGATCCTGGTTTACAGCTGGAACGATATCCGGAAAGCTTTGTATCCGTATATCTCATTCTAGTTGTGTATTGTATTATTTTTCCGCTGCGATGGATTTAAATGTAATTTAAATCTCTGATATTTCTGTGTAATATTTATTCATACTCTGTATATTCTTGTAATCTGATGCACTGTTGTAATATATAGTGAAATGTTCTTCTGTATGCGTTCTGTTTTGTCCTGTTCTCAAACGATAGGGCATTTCGAACGGTCTGAGTCGGTTTAGCGACTGGTTCGGACCGAGCGAAATTCCTTGCCGTCACACCATCCTAATACGTCAACGTTCCTAAGTCTATACTCTCACTTGTGATACGAGAAATAGTGTTTCGAGCATTACTACTTACTTATATTATGGTAGAACACATGTGTCGCTTAAGACTTGCCTTAGACAGTTAATGAGCATGCTATGGTCATGTGTCTTTTATTCCTCGATCATGTCCCTAGTTTAGCCCTTACAAGCTTCTAGAGGAAGTGGACATCCCCGTGGATACCCTACTCCGTTACCGTTGTGCCTAACCACTTCAGAGAAGGAGGACCCATAGAATTACTTCAAATCTAATCAGGGTGGGTCCCATGACTTTGGTTCTTCTCCAAGGAATAAACCTTCGGAGAGGATCCTAGTCCTAACCACTTAAGACCCAAACTAGATAAGAAGAGAGTCAGCCACTTAAGACCTTCCCAATGTGTAGTATACCTACCTATTCATAAACAATATATATATATATATGCACACTAGACCTCTCACATTAAACCGTGTACTTGCAGATGCTGGATATGTCGGGCAGCTCCGGGAAGACTTCTACTATAAGTATGTTTAACCTCATGTCATAGTGTACTATATTTGAATATCCCCTGGCTCCCATAACCCAGACCCTCTCACATTAGTCGGGCCTACTTGCAGTTGCTGGATTTGCCAGTCGGTTTCGGGCTGGCTTATACCACAAATGGCAACTAACCTCGTGTATGTGTGTCATTGTTTAATATATATACAAGCCATTCTATACACACATGCAAAAAAGCGATCAATATGTGGACATTTCAAATTCGAATCCTATCCTAAGCGTATTTATTATGTCATTATTATGCTAATTATGTTGATTACGCTATATAAATAGAATATTTAGTACGTGTAGGTAATGCTAATTTTCATATAAATGAGAGAACATTCTAACGAGGTAAAAATTGTCAACTTGTCCTATGTTTAAGGAATACAAGTAAATTTCCATATTTTAGCTACTACATTTAAGGCATAATGGCATAATTTCATAATAACAAATAACAATAAATGGAAAACACAACATACATATAAATTCAACTTGCACCCTAGGCTTATGAAATGGTTCTAGTAATGGACCAGGAATAGGGTATAATTTAATATATATACACAAACACACATATAAGCACACATATATAAATATATACATATGCATGCATACACTTCATCTTATATAATTTACCCCTTTTTATATATTGCGCATAACATTTATATTTGATTGGCTTCAAATATGAATACGTTTGGATTCAGAATAGAACCCAAACCTAATTAAATAATGATCAAACAAATCTAAACCTTTTTATATTACAAACAATTATTTAGACAAAAGGATACATTACATAATTTAAAATCACATTACGTAATTGTTCTCGATTCATTACTAAGATCAATATCCACAAACCAAATAAATAAATTGACAGTTCTTACGAAATACATAAAAATGGAGGATTTTGGGGTTTTGCGTTTTAATATTATTCATATACCAAATCCTCCTAGGCATACAAATAAATATGATAATCTACAAATATAGAATATGCCTAAGAAAATATTAAATTCCACTCACATTGATTTGAAAAGCGTAGATCTGACGGTTGTGCCTTTTTGATGTAAATTCTAACTCTAGATATATATATATATATAAGAATAATTTGATTAAATTCCTATATATATTTCCTATTATTCCAATCTAGATCTATATGAAAAGATTAGAAAGAAGGAGAAATAGATCTATAGAAGAAGATGAAAATACTTATTTTTGGAATGAATGGAGGTAGAGGAGAATGGAGGCACAATGGAGAAAAATGGCTAGGGTTTAGTTGTGAGTCCTAGGGTTCTATTTATAGTTGCTTGTGGGATTATTTAGATATAATCCTAGTCATCCGTTTCTATATATTAGCTCCTAAAACCAAACCAAACCAGCCTTATTAGGCGTTTCTGAAAGCTTGGCGGTTGACCTCCCCTCTAGGAGGGAGGTCGACCTCCTAGTCACTGGAATGCCCAATAAATGTACATGGGTCTAAGATATTAATTATATATAAAGTTTATTTATATGGTTTATCTTTTACCTTATATATCTTATTCTTTTTCCCTAGTTCTTATCTATATTTAGAAATTCAATTCATGTTATTTATTTTTTATTTATTGGTTATATATATACATTATTTATTAAACCACACATATAAATGCGTTTACTATCTATTTTCATTTGCTTATAACTTCTTCATACGATTACCATTTTCAGCATATTATATATGAAAATGATTGAGAATTTCGCCACGAATCCGAAGAAAAGATTTTCGTAGCCAAATTCTCAATGCTGCAAAATCGCATTTTCCGGCTTATTTATATTTTATTATTTAATTGCTTATTACTATTAATTATTAATGCTTATATCTTTAAGTGTATTTTACCGGGTGTTACATTCTTCCCCCTTAAAATAGATTTTGTCCCGAAATCTGTTCATAGGGGCGAAAAATACAACTCGCTCGAAACATCCATGTTGTACATCCATGTTATACTTAATTCATCCATCAACATCCATGAATTGTAGTGATTATGAATTGCAGACCCACTAAGGAAAGGTCAATCCTAACGTGTCGGTGTAATAAGTGATGCAATATGTATACAAAACACCCTAGTTATGCATATATTTCTATATGAGTGCGCTGTGCAATGGTGTTGCATCCATTTCCTAACATCCAATCTAGCGGCCATAATGCATCCATAAATGAAAATTTTGAGAAGAATTTACCCGTGAAAACTCTTGGTGGGTCTGTTTCGTCTTATCCTCAGTCTCCCATGTGCTTTACGCACGTCATTCCCCTAGTGTACTCGAACAAGGCGAACGGTTTTATTACGAAGTTTCTTGATTTTGGAATCTGTAATCTTTGCAGTGGCACGGGGTACCCTAGACTCCAACTCGAGTTTCCCTATGTCCCACATATCATTAAGCTCTAGTTTCTCAGCAGACTTGTGAAGGAACTTTCTCAAATGTGATACATGAAAAATATTATGGATCCTCGATAGACGTTCTGGGAGATTTACTCGATAAGCCAAAGATCCTATCCTCTCGATGATGCGAAAAGGCCCAATAAATCTAGGAGCCAATTTCCAAGTCTTTCCAAAACGAATAGTCTTCTTGAGAGGTGATACTTTTACAAACACCAATCCTCCAATATTAAACTCAAGTTCCTTCCTTCTCTTATTGGCATATGATTTCTGATGGTCTTCATCTTTTGCCTAATCAAAGATATCATCTAAGTGGAATTGTGGACGAAGTCTGGTCCGAGTAGAACCTTGTCAGTAGTTTGCCACCAACAAGGGCGGTTTGCACGACCTCCCGTAAAGCGCTTCAAATGGAGCCATACCAATCACCATTTGAAAAATATTATTATACGTGAACTCTACGAGAGGTAGGTTTTGCTCCCAATATCCTACAAAGTCAATGATGCAAGCTCTGAACAAGTCTTCTAAGATCCGATTTACTCTTTTTGTCTGGCTGTCAGTGTGTGGATGATAAGTTGTGCTTAAGTTGAGGGTCGTTCGCAATGCTTCTTTTGGGCTTCTCCAAAATTCGCTTGTGAACAAGGGGTCTCTATCACTCACTATACTAGATGGGATACCATGTAATCTGACTATTCCTTTGACATATAGTTGGGCTAATATGGTTGCATTCCATGTCTTCTTGACTGGTATAAAATGGGCAATTTTGGTCAAACGATCTACCATAACCCAAATTGCCTCATTTCCCTTTTTTCTTCTAGGAAGTCCATCTACAAAATCCATATAAATATTTTCCCACTTTCATATGGGAATCTCTAAAGGTAGTAATAATCCTCCGGGCTTTCCTTGCCCCGCTTTAACTTTTTGGCATGTCAAACATTTAGCTACAAACTCGGCCATATATCTCTTCATTCCTTCGCAATGGAGATTCCTCTTCATATCCCTATACATTTTATCTCCACCCTGGTGTATGGTCATCTTTGTCCTATGTAACAGCCCGCATTTTATGTATCGGAAGATCGTAAATTAATTTTATTTTATTCCCTGAGGGTTGGATCATTCTCAGCTTTTAATATGTTGCTTATGGGGATGTGATACATGCCCATGATTTTTGCCGATTTTGTTTGTGACCATTTTCCCCTGTCAATTTTGTACAGGGTATAATTTTTGACTTAGGTCAAATCAGAGGGTGAGACCTGTGCCATTGGAAAGGAATCGATGATTCTCTTTCTGTAGAGTGGTTACATTAAAGATTTGGCTCAGCGGTTTGGGAGAAGTCGCTATTTTAAGGTTTTTCAGTTGCCTGTTTAGGTTTTGGAAGGCTAATGGGCTGATTTGGAGAAGGTCCATTAGGGGGGTTGGTGGAGGCTATAAATAGGGGGTAAGGGATATGGGAAAAGGTTTGAATTTTCCATTCTTTTATGGGGAGGCTTTGATCTCCTTCTTCATCTAACACCTTTCCACCATTAAAAATCCAAATTTAAGGGGGAAATCAAAGATCTATACCATTGGAGGCTAGATCTACATCATTCCAAGGAAGGATTCATCAAATCGA
This sequence comes from Allium sativum, assembly GCA_030737875.1. NCBI lineage: Eukaryota > Viridiplantae > Streptophyta > Magnoliopsida > Asparagales > Amaryllidaceae > Allium > Allium sativum. Next base: position 117,474,025 of record CM060919.1, on the reverse strand, counting down.
AGGCTAGAAGCTATCTCTTCGCCGTCCGGAATTCTATTTCTTTGATTTTGCTTTGTTTTGGCTACTTGGTGAGTGATTTACATCTCTCACATGAATGCAATGAAGTATATGGGAATTTGTGCATGTTTTTCATCAAATTGGAATGTTTCACCATAGACTCACACCATTATGTGAGATTTGCATCATTTTTGTTGAAATCGTCATATTCATGTGGTTAATAATGTTATGATATATTTATGATCGTGTTCGATTATTTTGGTTGAATTGGTTTTGTGGAATTCGTCATTTGGCGAAGTTTTGGCTGAATTGGAGTTTGTTTGAAGCTGTGCAGGTGATCGGTCGGTAGGGTAGTGGGGAGGCCGATCGGTCAGTAGTATGTGCGGTACCGGTGTAGTGACTGGATAACTTACCAGCGGAAGTCGAAGAAGGACCGACCAGTTCAGTAGGGACTATGAGACCGACCTGTGGTGACTAGGGAGGACCGACCGGTGGTGACTAGGGAAGACCGATCGGTGGTGACTGGGGAGGACCGACCAGTGGTATTTGAAAGGACAGACCATGGGTGTGTTTGGGAGGGCCGACAAGCATGTTTTGGGAGGACCGATCGGTATGTTTTGGGAGGACTGACCAGTGATGTTTTGGGAGGACCGACCGATCGGTGTTGATTTCTGGATAATTTATTTTTCGGGTACGACTTGGGTACGAACTTAAAAGGTCTTAAAAATTCAAGTAGGAAGGTTCGAAGTGTTGAAAGGTGTTCGTTGATCAGAGTAGAACAACGAATGAGGTAACAACTCAAAGGTCATGGGTTGGTGGATAATGGTTACTCGAGAAGTTTGCTCGAGCTATGAAAAGTCGTAAGGTTGGACGACTAGAGATATTGAAGGCCGAGAGATTATCGTTGTCGTAAGTTCTAGCAGGCTTAAAGCAGGGGTACGATGGGGGCACCCAAAAGACCGATTGTAGGTCGAGTACCTTGGGTATCATTGAAAGGCCTAGTTGTCAAGGTTGGACAGATGGAGTTTATGCTAGAACTGGGGTTACCATTAGCCCTTAACATATGGCAAGGTTGGCCATCATACGATTAATGGTGGTTTCAAAGCAGGATTGGCGGTGATAGCCAGAGTCAGTCATGGATGATTGGTTGTTCTGTTTGTACTATCTCACGTAGATTATCCAAAGTCGAGGGAGATGTTCTTTGAGTGCTTAACTGATATTGGTTTAGGCCTTTGGGGAGAGTACTTGGGGGAATGTTAAACTCGATTAGGGTTGCCTACGTGAGACCTATGTAATCTGGATGCTACGAATGTTATCAATGGTTGTTCTGGTTCCCATGTATGAATTGTTATTCCTTTGGTTGAATGGATTGTAAAGGCTATCACTGTCTGATATGGGGAAGACAAGTTTGAGTTCTTCTCTGGTGTCGTGGGTAGATTAGTATGTTTATCTATCCTTTCTTATACACTTTATTATTGAAGTTTGTTAGCTGTCTTATCGCTCACTAAGACTGTTGTCTGACTCAAGGTTTTATGTTTTCTCTTATTACCTTGGTCAGTTCATCCGGTTGTGGATGGGCAGACTAAGTAACAGGTGACAGGTAATGCTTTAGTGAGGACGACGATGCTGATCGATGGTGAGTAGGAGGCTCACTACCAGTTTTACTACTATCTAATAATTGGATTTCCGCTGTTTTCTTTTCTGAGTAATGTAGCGAGGCAACTTTGTACAAACACTATTTCCAAGTTTGTGGATATTACTTTCTGGTTGTATGAAAGTCCAGTGTTTCTGCTTGACTATTACTACCTGTTGTATATGTTCTATTATATTTTATCCTTGCGTTGTGAGTTTACGACAGGTTCCGCTTATGTTTACCTACTCTGATGATCGTCCATGACTGCCTGGCACACCCTTCAGCGCATTATTCCTCTACTATATTGTGGGGTTTATGGGAGGTCGTCACATCCTATGTCACTCCTCTAGAATTTCTTTCCTCAATCCTTCATCTTTAGGGACGTACAATCGTCCATCTTTAAAAAAACTCCCATCATTACCTAATGAATATCTAACCGAATAGGGAAATGTCTCCTTCTTTCCCACATTATCTTTCAAGTTCTGTATTTCTTCGTCAAGGTCTTGTGTACTCCGAATCCTTTCTTTTAGAGTGGAGCTAATGATCATAGCTCCAAGAAAAACCATTAGAATTTACTGGCGAGGGTTGCAAGTTAAAACCAGAGAGAAATTGCAATTGTTTCCATTCCAAGATCGCATTCAAGGTTGCATATTTCCTACTTAACTCATTCGCCACAACGTTTCTTTTTCTCGGGGTATATTGGATCATGAAATCGAATGAGGCAATATATTCCATCCACCTTTTCCGCCTCAAGTTTAGGACACATTAAGAGAATAAGTATTTTAGGGATTTATGATCGGTAAACAGTTCAAATTTCTCCCCTAAAAGATAATGCCTCCACATTTTAAGGGCGAACACTACTGCAGCTAACTCAAGGTCGTGAACTGGGTATCTCATCTCTGGATCCTTGAGCTATCTACTAGCGTAAGCAACTACCTTTCCTTCTTTCATAAGGACTGTTCCTAAACTGGTCCCACATGCATCAGTATAAACTATAAACAACTTCGAACCATGAAGTACAATAAAGACTGGTGCGCTAGTTAATACTTCCTTTAATTTCTTAAAGGCCACATCACAATTATTACTCCAAGAAAATAACAAATTCTTCTTAGTTAGTTGGGTTAAAGGAGTAGCAATCTTCACAATGTCTTTAATGAATTTCCGATAATATCCAGCCAATCCATGGAAGCTTCTTACTTCCGTAGCATTTCAAGGTATCCTCCATTCCTTAATTGCCTCGATCTTTGCGGGGTATACGGCCAAGCCTTCACTTGACATAATATGTCCTAAAAATATAACTTCGTCCCTCCAGAAATGGCACTTCGAGAATTTTGTTTTCAATTTCTTCTTTCTTAATATCCCTAGAACTTGTCTAAAGTGATTTTCATGCTCTTTATGGTCTTTTGAAAATATAAGGATATCGTCTATGAAGACTACCATAATTTTATTTAGAATGCCCCTAAACACTCTACTTATAAGGTCAACAAAGAAGGCGGGTACATACGTCATTCTGAAGGGCATAACTTCCCATTAGAACAATCCATCTAGCATCCTAAGCGCGGTTTTATCCTTACTATCCTCCGCTGTCCTTAACCGATGAAATATGATGGCAAGGCCTAGTTGGAAAAATACTTGGGCTCTTCTCAAGTGGTCAAAAATGTCATCGATTCTAGGTAAGGGGTACTTATTCTTTTTGGTCAGCTTATTAAGTTCCCTATAATCCACACAAAGTCTTAAAGATCCATCTGTTTTGGTGGCAAACACCACAGGTGTGCCCCATTCTGAGGTACTTCGCTGAATGAAACCTTTCGATAATAATTCTGAAATATGCTTATCCAATTCCCTTCTTTCTTTAGGCTCTATATGTCTTAAGGGTAATGCTACTGGTCTAGCGTCCTTCTCAAGGTCAATACGAAAAGATATTTCTCTACGGGGTGGAAGTCCTGTGACTTCCACAAATACGTCCAAGAACTCACATACTATAGGGAGCAAAGATGGTCCTTCTAAACTAGGAGATAAGGAATATAATAAGGCTTTGTCCTGGTTCCTAACATTACAAGGGATACTTAGACTACATCCTCATCGTCTACTAAGACGAACGATTCTCTTGTCGCATTCTAGGACGACCCCATAAAATGATAGCCAATCCATCACTAGAATTAGGTCATACCCCGGAAAACGCAACACATATGCTTCTCAATGGAATTCGACATCATAGACCTCTAATACTAGGTCTTTTCAAAACAACTCAAGGTACTTAGATACTCTGATAGGGTTGGCCACCTCTATCGGATTACTAGAGATAGATATGGGAAGGTTCAACATGTCAACTAGACTCTTAGAGATAAAAGAATGAGTTGCTCCGGAATTGAATAAGGTGTATACAGAAATTCCTAAAACATTAGTTATACCCTCAAGCGCAGGTTGTCCTTAGTCTCTTGGGGGTTGGATCTGAATCGGTGCTGCCTCTATTCTTGGCCTTATTTGCCTTTCGGTTGCACATCGTACAAATCTTAGCTCCCTTTTTGAATTTACTCCCTTTCTTCTTATTCTTCCACCATTCCTTCTTCTTATTCTTGTTGGAACTTCCTTCTCCCTTCTTTCCTTCCTTATTTTCCTTAGATCCTTCTGTTGGGCATAGGGTAGTTGTCTCTACTAGGGTTTCGAAAGTTGCACCGAATGTTACTTGTGCTAATAAAGTTTCCTTCGGTAGGGAGTTCAACTCCTTAACAAATCTCAAGGCTTTGCTCATTGGGGTGTCTAATAAACCCTTACCAAACTTACCTAATTCGATGAACTTTGCTACATATTCTTACAAGATCGAGGTTCCTTGCTTGAGATGGATAAATTTCTTCAGCTTGACTGTCATCTCGGCTTTTGGCAGAAACCTTGCTTCGAAACGAGTTTTGAATTTGGCCCATGTAAATATCCGACCCTCATTCTGTCCAGATACTAAGTTCCACCATTTAAGGGCCTCCTCTTTTACGTGTTAAGCCATAATTCTCCTCTTCCCTTCATCGGGCCGCCCAGTAGATTTTGAAAATTCTTTCGCGGTCCATTAGCCAACTCTAGGCGCTAGTAAAACCTTCCTTTCTAGTGAATGATTTCCCTCCAAAATTCACAATGCTCTTATAGGAACAAGAAAAGTTAAAGGTTACCTTAGCGGTAGGAGTTGCAGGAGCTGCAGGCACCGCTGGAGTAGGATTAAGAACGTGGACTTGTCCTACGGTACGAAGATACTGTCGGAACCATTCGAGCAAATATCGAGGCCTTACCTGATTTCCTTGCTCGGTAGGGTTATCAGCCTTTCTACTATCTGAAAAGGAAAGGAAGAATCCTTCAATGGATACTCCTGAGATAGTATTTAATTTTAAAAGGGATGAAAACGATAAGGCTGCCTAGTATAGATGCATATGCTTATTGGGGTAAATATATATTATATATATAGTTTGAAAAACCATTTTCAAACTACAAATACGTCCCTCATATGCATGCTTTCCTTATAATAAGATGACATAGGCTCTGATACCAAATGTAACAACCCACCCGGAATGAGCCTAAATTTCAACCTAGAAAAGGCCCATTAGAACATAGAGTCACTCTAAATGGGTCATTGATTCCTGTAAGGAATTATATTTTCATAGAATAATATATAGACATTTTGTTATGGTATCTCACACAATGGCAGGAGAAAAATATAATATCCAAATAAAATGAACCATATTATTAAAACCACATAATCCAAGCACAGATTGTCAAAAGTACATTAGTTCCATAGGTGAACCAAAATCCATAAGAAGTATAACAATAATAACTAATAAAAGCATAACGTTTTCTTATTCGTCTTCAGCCTCCATCATTTCTTCGTCCGCTAAATCTATCCATCTATTGACCTATAGGGTATGTTAAGGAGAGGGGTCAGAACATAAAGTCCTGTGTGACCGAAATATAATATTTACTTAAAGATCATACCCTAGATTTAAAAGATTATATATATAAAGGTATGTCTACACTACACACAAACATTCACATACACACGAAGTATCTGACCAATGAAGTGGATATCCGAGTCAATCGCTTAAGACCTTCATTAGTGTATTTAGGGTAAAGACCCAATAAGGCGGGCATTCTTGGTCACTTTAACCCTATTAAGGGTGGATTCTTATGTTCTCTTATATCTCTGAGGCAGACCCTAGCCTCTTAAGGCCCTTTCTTAATACGTCAGCGTTGCTAAGTCTACACTCTCACTTGCAATATGAGAAGTAGTACTGCGAGCGTTACTACTTACTGATGTTACGGTAGAACACCTAAGTCTCTTAAGACTTCCCTTAAACATTTGGTGAGAATATTATGGTCACGTGTCTTTTATTCTTCGATCATGTCCCTAGTTTAGCCTTTACAAGATTCTATAGGAAGTGGACATCCCCGTGGACTACCCTACTCTGTTACAATTATGCCTAACCACTTTAGAGAAGGAGGACCCATAGACTTACTTCAAATATAATAAGGGTGGATCACATGATTTTGGATCCTCTCTAAGGAATAAACCTTTTGAGAGGATCCTAGTCATAACCACTTAAGACCCAAACTAGATAAGAAGAGAGTCAACAACTTAAGACCTTCCCAAGGTGTAGTAGACCTGCCTATTTACACACAATATATATATGCATGCTAGACCTCTTACACTAAATCATATACTTGTAGATGCTAGATATGTCGGGCGGATCCGGCAGACTTTTACTACAGGTAGGTTTAACCTCGTGTCATAGTGTACTAGATTTGAATGGCCCATGGCACCTAGACCTCTCACATTAGTTGGACTTACTTGCGGTTGCTGGATTTGCCGGTCGGTTCTGAGTAGGCTTATACCACAAATGGCAACTAACCTCGTGTCTGTGTGTCATCGTTTAATATATATACAAGCCATTCTATACACACACAAGGAATCAATATATACGAGGACATTTCAAATTCAAATCCTAACCAAATTAAATTTATTATGCCATTATTACGCTAATTATGTTGATTACACTATATAAATAGAATATTTAGTACGTATAGATAACATTTATGAATGAGAGTACGTTCTAACGAGGAAAAAATTGTCAACTTGTTCTAATTTTAAGGAATACAAGTAAATTTCCATACTTTAACTGCTACATTTAAGGCATAATGGAATAATTGCATGATAACAAATAACAATAAATGGATAACACGACATATATACAAATTCAATTCGCATTCAAACCTTAATGGAATGATTTGAGTAATGGACCAAGAATAGGGTATAATTTCATATATACACATACACACATAAACAAACACACACACACACACACATATATATATACACACATATGTATAGATAGACTTTATTTTATATAATTTACCCTTTTTAATATTACACGTAAAAAATCATATTTGATTGGCATCAAATATGAATATGTTTGGATTCATAATAGTACCCAAACCTAATCAAATAATGAATCAAACCAAATTTAAACTTTTTTAGGTTACAAACAATTATTTAGATAAAAGGATAAATTACATAGTTTAGAAGCACATTACCCAATTGTTCTCGATTCATTACTAAGATCAAGATCCACAAACCAAATAAATAAATTGATAATTCTTGCGAAATACATAAAAATAGAGGATTTGGGTGTTTCGAATTTTAATATTATCATTATAGCAAATCATCCTAGGCATACAAATCCATATGATAATATACATATATAGAATATTCCTAAGAAATATTGAATTCCAGTCACATTGATTAGAAGAGCATAGATCTGACGTTATTGTGCCTTAATGTAAATTCCAACTTTAGATATATATATTAGAATAATTTGATTAAATTCTAATATATATATATATATATATAAATATATATCCTATGATTCCAAGAATATATTCTAATCTTGATCTATAACAAAAGGCTAGAAAGAAGGAGAAATTGATCTATATAAGAAGACGAAAATACCTACTTTTGGAATCAATGGAGTAGAGGTAGAATGGAGGCACAATGGAGAAAAATGGCTAGGGTTTAGTTGTGGGTCTAAGGTTGTGCAGTTAAAGCGCTTAGTGATTCTGTATTAGTGAAGGTGCAAAATGGTGTAGCCGGGATAAAGCGGGGAGTATTTTAATTTTAGTTAGTCATCACTCTCACATCATTTGTGTAGATGAAACTAATATATATTAATCTTATATAATAAAATCAAAGAATATCATGGTAATGCACATTAGAATTGATGACTGTAATATATTTCTATCATATATTAGATGTTTATGTGTTAAAATTATCGTTTTACACTAACTTTATCGATTTTTTTAAAATAAAACAAGTTAATTTTAGCTTCATATATTAATATTGCTAAAGCGTGTGCTACAAAGCGTTGATTTAACAGGTGCAATGGAAAATAACGGGGCTATAACAACTTGCTTATTTAACGATAATATATTTAAATATTTTATTTAAATATAACATCATTAATCATTAATCAACTATAGGTCCAAAAAATCACATTTTGCTTACAGATAAATTTGGATTTGAAACCACTTCCATTGATTTCAAAATGTCGTTTGTGACTTTCAAAACTATAAACATTGATACTTTTTGAGTTAGTGAGTGTAATACCCCGTATTTTCTGAGAATATTATAATAACAAATTAAAGTATGCTTAATTTTTAGAAGAAGAATTAAGTGAAATGGGTTACGCTATTATGTTCGTCTCAAAATTTTGTGTCAAGATAGACATTTGGTTTGCACCAAATGGATACCTTATGAAGAAGTTATTAAGCCTTGAAGTTTGTATGCATATGAGAAATATATATATATATATATATATTTATATATAAATTAAATAAATAAATATTCAAAAAAGTTCAAAACAACGAATTGGGAGGGGAATAGCCGAACCGCACCATTTTTGGGGTCGACCCGAGCCTCGCTAGGTTGACTAGGGGTCGATTCAGGGTGTTTGGTTGTCAACCTGTGGCCCGATTCGCCCTAGGGATGATGTGGCATATGAGTGGTCCTGATGGTTTTGGGTTAATCTAAAAGTCCTAATACACCTAATGCTCCTATAAATAGACATCTAAACCTAACCCTAATCTCATTTCTCTCTTCAACCCTAGCCTCCATGCTGCTAATTTCTCATCTAACCTAGCCGCCGCCTTAAATCTAAAAATAAAAATAGAGAGCTTTTCTTCTTCAAATCAAATAGAGATTATTGAAGAATAGAGTTGCAAGAACAAACGATTCAATTTTCTTTTCTTAATACTAGCAAGGTGAGTTCATGTTACTTTCAGAAATGAAATTTGATCCTGACCTGTTAATAAATCTGAATCGGAGACTATGCCTATTTCTGTTCATAAAATCTGTTCTTATATGCATATTTCTGGTATTGCATGCTTAATTCGTTATTATGTCTATTTGATTTTCTTCTCTCCCGCTTTCTCCCTTTTTACTTTTATAGCCAGGCTACCTTCAAGCCAAGGCTTATCACTGAAAGATGCGAACTCGTGATATTGGGAATCAATGGGAAGATAAATTTGGGGGCATAATACATGTTGTAGTTTAAGATCTTAAATTTGGGGGCATAATACATGTTGTAGTTTAAGATGATTTGTGACTTGGAAGAAGAGGATTGTTATATATGACTTAGGCATGAGAACCTATATTGAAATAGGGATAATTGTTAATTATGAACACGCCAAAATTGGGATTTTTGGGTAATCGGCATATACTGTAATCAAGGTAGATAATTTGACACAACTTGCGTCATGAATCATGACTGGGATTTTTGGGGCATAACTTGTACTGTGCGATTTAACTAAAAATTGGGGCAAATGTATATTCTGAATTATGACTGTAATTTCGGTATGCAAATTTGTAGGCTTAATTTATGATTAAGCGAAATTTGTTAATAGAACAATAAAAGGGTATGCATAGCCTGTTTAATCTGTTGAAACTGAATACTGTAGTTGGGAAGCCTACGATGAATATGAATAAGTTGGCTAAGATGAGCATGCTGAGACACGAGGTTAGACTCCATTTGTGGTAGAAGCCTGCCCGCAAATGGTCAGTCTAATGTGAGAGGTCGTAGGCATAATTAAAAGATTCTTAGACACGAGTTTAAGTATGGCTTGTGGCAGAAGTCTGCCCGGAACCGCCCGGTACATCCATCGGCCCCAAGCTATTGACTTAATGTGAGAGGTATGTGCATTAATAACTAATTAATGCTGATTAAAGATGAATTTGATACCAAAATTATGTTAGGTGGATGGGGTTATGTTAACCTGTGTAAGATGACAACTTAACAAATGTTACATGAACAAGTGGGTAGGGTTAAGGCAAGTTTAACCAATAATACATTTTGGTTTGGTAAGTGGAAGGGGTTAAATCAATTGGGCTGATGAATCTGATAGACCCGTTTCGTAAGTCTGTAGGAATAACGTAAGGTTAAGTAAAACGTATTAATCTGTAAGACTGTTAATCCGTACATCTGATCTATTAATCTGCAAAACCTATTAATCTGTATGTCTGATTTGAAAACGTGTCAATCTGAAATCTGTAAGCAAGTAAAATTGAAATTTGTTAGTCTGGGGACACAAGGCTAGGAGGGGTAATTACTTGTGTCATCTATATTGTGGGACCATATTGGTCAGTACCCCTTTCTAGTATCAAACTATGACCCAACACTAGGTAGGGGTCCGGGCACGCTTACTGAACTAATTATAAGAGGTTCATTCTGATAATGGCGAGGGGGTGTTGATGGTGTGTTCCAATTGGGTCATGTGTGTGCATGGATCTGGTCGGCTCTAGGGAAGTGAAGACGCCGTGACATCTGTAAATAGGTCTGTGTCTTTCCGTAGATAGCCACTTTAGGGAGTGATACACCCTTCTGTGAGGCTGGGACATGGTATTTATGTATTAGGGAGCCGATCGCTTGGGGTAGAATTTAGGGTACACTTAGTTCTGTCTGTTTCTGTTGGTGTACCGTCTGTTTCTGTTGGGGTGGTAACACCTATCTATTTCTGTGTGGTACCGTCTGTTGGGGTGGTAAAGGCCCATTACTAGTGTACACCTAATTCTAATATTCTATTTCCGTAGGGATTATTCTGTTTCTGTCTCTGACTCCATTTCTTCTTCTGTTTCTGTACCGTCTGTCTCTATTGGGATGGTAACGGTCCATTACTAGCATTTTGTTTCTGTCGAGATCATTCTGTCTCCGTTTCTTTTTCAGTTTAGACGTTAGGGTAACACCTAATTTCTGTTATATTAGTATTAGTGCAGAGAAGTGAAAAGTAAGTAAGTAAGAAACATAACTTGGTCTATATCATTCTGTTTAACTTATGTACACCTGCTACTCCTGTTACTGTTATCTCTCATCCAGTTTTATGTACATGTCATGATACTATTATCTGTTTATTTTTAGAAGTCACTGGACTCGCCAGACTTTATTTCTGACCCTCTTTGTTTCGCTCTTTTTCTTCCATTTCCCCCCTAGGTTCTCAGGGAGGAAATACTCAAGCTTGATAAGGATATCTCTCTGCTAGAAGTGCTTGAAGTATTGCTTGGCTTTGACCCTACTTATTTATGGAAAATTTCTGTTGGGGATTATAGTTATAAAATTTTGTACTCTGATGGCTTTTTTTTACGAGACTGATATTATGGACATAGTTTTATTTTTAGTATTGTGGTTTTGAAAGATATACCCAAACTTAATTCTGTTTCCGTTTCAATGAAGTTTAGATTTTTCAAGTACTACTTTGTGTATCTATTTTGTAAAGTTCTGTTCTGTTTACTAATTATGCTCCATGAAAATTAATGCAATCCCTTTGAGAGTGACATTAACGGACGTGGGGTGTTACACTTGGTATCAGAGCTGAAGGTTACCAGATTAGATAAGAGTTTTTGAAAAACTATTTTCGAAAAGGTTTTAAAAGGAAGTATTTTCAAAAAGGAAATTTTATTTTGAAAACATAATCCCCAAAGCTATATATCTATTTTTTGATTCTGTAATTGAGTCTCTGCACTTTAATACTAGTCTTGTTTATGATCCCGTTATAAGTCTCAAAACCCATACGGGTTACGACCCATCTGTTTGTGCGAGGTTGGGGTTTGAGGGCATCTGTGTTAGGCTTTAAGTAGATTGTGACGCATACATTCCGGGTTTGGTGGCATATGGTGGGATTTTAACATGCTTAAGTTTCCTAGAATCATTTGATAGTCTGATCTATACCATGTAACACCCCGTATTTTATGAGAATATTAAAATAACAAATTAAAGAATAACTTATTTGAAAAAAAAGAGGAATGAGAAAAGAATGATAGCATTGTTCTATGTTTTGTAAGCAAAAGATTTAGTAGCTCATTTGGTTAGAACATGTGACTTGCATACAAGAGGTACAGAGTTCGATCCCCGCCAGCGCCATATTTTTGTTTTAGGGGAATGGCTAAAAAGTGGCTTAGTGTGAACGCAGTTCAAAAAGTGGTTTAGTGTGAAAATGGTTAATTATGAAGATGTTATTAAGCCTTGAAGTTCGTATGCATATGAGAGAAATATATATAGATATATATATAAATTAAATAAATAAATATGCAAAAATGGTTCAAAATAGCGAATTGGGAGGGGAAATAACCGAACCGGCCCATTTTTGAGGTCGACCCAAGCCCCGCTGGGTCGACTATGGGTTAATCCAGGGTGTTTGGCTGTCATCCCGTGGGCCGATTCGCTCAAATGTAGATTTTGCATCTGGTTGGTTCTCATGGTTCAGGGTTAATCTAATGGTCCTAAATAACTTCCTACACCTATATATACATCCCTAACCTAAACCTAAATCTCTTATACAATTCTCTAGCCTCCATTGGTCTCTTCCTCTCTAAAAAAATAAATCAATGGCGTCTCTACTCTGCTGAAACCTAAGCTAGGACTTGTGCTTCTTCTTCCTCCAATTCTGATTAGGATTAAAAGAGAACAGCTACAACACCTTTTTCTTTTAGAATCCAACCAAGGCAAGTGCAGTTATTTTCCGATATAAACTTTAATTATGATTGTGACATGATTGTAAATCTGAATTTGAGGTTGTGTATGTTCTGTTCTGATCTATTTTATTATGTATTTCTTTCTTCTTTCTGCTCTAAAGCCAGGCTACCACGAGCCCGCGCCAGATCTCATAAGAGATTAACGCACAAACGCTAAACTTTGGGACAAATAATGAATGATGGCATAATTAGAAATAACTGATCTGTGACTGATTTAAGAAAAAGGACATATGTTGTGAACTAGATCTAGATCTATGCATATTCTGTGAGTTAGAAGAAGAGGAACCATTGTATGTTAACATGTGACTTGAGACATTGGACATAACGCATGTTTAATAGTTAAGATCTGATTTTGAGAGGACATAATTTAAAGTTCTAGATTGTTGGGTATATTTTTATATAACGATTCATGACTTGAGATTAAAAAAAAGAGAGAGAATATGATTTAGGTGTAAAGATCTATATTAAGATTTGATAACTGTTAAATGTGAATAACACCTAAGTGGGAGATCTTTGAATATATGACATGCATGGCTTTATTTGGTATATAATCATATTTATGAACCGTGACAATTATTTAGGCATGAAAACTTAGGCCAAATTTATAATTAGGAAAGACATGTCAATGAATCTTTAAGGAATAATTAAATCTGTTATATTGCCTATTCTGCTAGATCTATTATATTGCCTAATCTGCTAGATCTGTTATATTGCCTAATCTGCTAGATTTGTTATATTGCCAAATCTGCTAGATATGTTATATTGCCTAATCTGCTAGTTCTGTTATATTGCCTAAACTGCTAATTAGGTTGATTTGCCTAATCTGCTAATTATGTTAAATTTGCCTCATCTGCTAAATCTGCTAAATCGCCTAATCTGCAAGATCTGTTATCTGTTTAATCTGTTGAATGGCGTAATCTGTTGGAACTGAAATGCTGAAATTTAAAGTATGTAATCCTGTTGGCTCGATTTAAAATTGAGCAAAACTTGTTAATAGAACCTCTAATAATCTGCTGTAACTTGTAAAGAAGTTAATTTCTTAAAATCTGTGAATGAACACATTTGTTAAACATGAAACATGGCTAACTCGAGGTTAGAATGAGTTTGCGGCAAAATTCTCCCGGAACCGCCTGGCACATTCCAGTGGCCGCAAACAATAGGTTCTAATGTGAGAAGTTAGTCATAACGTGCTTAAAACCCGAGGCTAGACTCAGTTTGCGTCAGAAACCTGCCCGGAACAACCCGGCCTAACCAGTGGACGCAAACTGTCAGTCTAATGTGAGAGGTCTGAGCATTAATGAAAATCTGAGATAAATATGATGTCTAAAACGTGTTGGGTGGATAGGGTTATACCAACTGGACTGATAAATCTAACAAACCCGTTTCGTGAATCTGTAGGCCCAATTACAAAGTTAGACAAATCTGTAAATATGTTAATTCCGTATATCTGATCCGTTAGTCTGAAAACTTGTCTGATATGTGAACTAGTTGATTTGAGCTCTGTATGTCTAAATAAATTAATCTGAAATCTATTAGTCTGGGGGACACAAGCTTAGGAGGGAAATTACTTGTGTCATCTGTTGTTTGGGACCCATATTAGTCAGTAACCCTTTCTGGTATCAAAACTTTGACCCAATAGTAGGTAGGGTCCGGGCACGCTTACTGAACTAATTATAAGCGGTTCATTCTGATAATGGCGAGGGGTGTTGATGGTGCGCTCCAACCGGGTCATGTGCATGCATGGATCCCGGTCTGCCTCTGAGGATGTAAGACGTTGTGACATCTATAAATAGGTCTGTGTCATTCAAAGGTTGCCACTTTAGGGAATGATACACCCTTCGGTGGGGCTGGCACAGGGTATTTATGTATTAGGGAGCCGATCGCGTGGGGTAGAACTTAGGGTACACTTAGCTCTGTCTGTTTCTGTGGGGTACCATCTGTTTCTGTTGGGTGGTAACACCTGCCTGTTCCCGCGTGGTACCGTCTGTTGGGGTGGTAAAGGCCTATTTATTAGTGTATACCTAATTCTACATTCTGTTTCCATAGGGATTAATTTGTTTTTGTTTCTATACCTTCTGCTCGGGTGGTAAAAGCCCATTACTAGCACTCTGTTCTGTGGAAATCATTCTGTTTCCTTTCTATTTCAGTTAAGACATTAGGGTAACACCTAATCCCGTTATATTAGTACTGGTGCAGAGAAATGAAAAGAGATATCATTCTGTTTCTTCTATTTAACCTTAAGTATATCTGTTGATCCTGTTACTGTTATCTCTTATCCAGCTAATTTTCATGTCATAATTATTATTATCTGTTCATATGATGAAAGTCACTGGACTTGCCAGACTTTATGTCTGACCTTGTTTGTTTTCGCCCCTTTTCTTCCGTTTCCCCCCCAGGTTTTCAAGGAGGGAATACTTTAGTTTGATCCGGATCTCTTCTGCTTAAAGTGCTTGAAGTGCTTAAAGTATGGCTTGACTTCTTATGGCATCTTCTGTGGGGATTATGATTTTAAAGTTTTGTACTCTGATGACTTTCTGAAAAATACTGATATTTATGTACTTGGGAATTTGTTAAAGATGTAACCATACTGATTTCTATTTTCCGCTGTAATAAAGTTATAATTTTTCAAGTACCGTTTATCTGTCTTGTAATATTCTGTTCTATTTACTAAAATGCTCCACCAAAGTTAAGGCATTCCCTTTGTGAGTGACCTTAACGGAGGTGGGGTGTTACACTTGGTATCAGAGCTGAAGGTTACCAGAACAGATAATTTTTTTAGAAAAACTATTTTTCTAAAAGCATTTTTGAAGGAGTATTTTGAAAAACATGTCTTAATAAGTAATTTTAATAGAAAAATTTTTATGAAAAACATAATCCCCAATAGCCATATCTTTATCTTTCGAATTCTCCATTTTGAATATTTCCTTTTCCGTTTCAGCATGGCTGAAGATCTTAACCTTCCGGAGGGTGTAACGATACCAGGATGGTATAGGAGGTTACTAGAGGCTAGGGTCGCCGCTGCAGGTCCAGCCAATGTTCCTCCACCACCGGCTGCACCCGTTCCTCCTCCCCCTCCTCGCGCTGATACTTTTGCAAAGATATGCAAGGATTTTAAGGCTATAGGCGGAAAACCTTTTCAAGGGTCAGAAACATTTGTGGAAGCTAGAAATTGGCTTAAGGAGGTGGAAGAATTGCTTAAAATTTTTGAAGTAGAAGAAAAAAGGAAAGTCAAATTAGCCGCTTGGTTAATGAAGGGAGAGGCCTCGTTTTGGTGGGAGGTCACTAATGGGGAGCATCCTGTTGACTCTTGGGCGGATTTCAGGCGTAGGTTTGAGGCGAAGTTTCTCTCACGGGCGGAAGAAAATTTATATATGGAAAGGTTCTTGACATTGAAGCAGGGAAATCTATCAGTGAAAGAGTACGTCAACAAATTCAATCAACTGACAAGATTTGGCTTAGACTTGGTGAACACATCTGAGAAGAAGACTCTGAGATTCGTCAAAGGTTTGAATGAGCCGCTACGTGGGTTGGCTATGACCCATATTCCCATGGGGGTTACCTTCGAGAAATTGGTTGACATGGCATTAATGCATGAAGAGGAAGCCAAAAGTGAGAAGAAAGAAGAAAAGCTCGAAGAACCACAGAACAAGAAGGCAAGGCCCAAAAAGGAAACACAAAAGAAGGATGGGAACTCTTAAGATAAGAAGGAGAAGAAGTGCTTTACTTGTGGAAGCTCGACCCATCTAAACAAGGATTGTAGAAAGAGGAAGGGCACTTGTTTCAACTGTGGTGAAATGGGACACTTCACTAGGGACTGCCCGAAGAAACGAGGACAAGGGAAGAGGGCAGGACCAACTGCTGGAGGGCAGGCGAACACTCTCGAGGCTAGTGGATAGGATAGGATTAGGAAAACTTTATATAGGAGGTTTAATTTCTTTATCTGATTGTTGAGTTAAAACTCTTTCTGATTCTGGCATTTTGATTCTGTAATCGATACTCTGCACTTTAATACTAGTATTGTTTCTGATTCCGCTGTAGACTCAAACCCATAAGGGTTATGACTCATCTACTTGTGATAAATTGGGGTTTGAGAGATATCTGTGTTAGGCGTCAAGTAGGACGCATACATTCTTGGTTTTATCATGCTTAGTTTTCTAAGAATCATTTGGTAATCTGATCTGCACTAGTAGTCTGTAAATATCTGAATATCTCTGATAAGGTTAAGATTTCTAGTTTTGACATTGTCTAAAGAGGGTAATCCTCTGAGTGTCAATCTGATATTGATTTCGGTCTTTGGGTTTGATACGTAGGGAAATTATTCTCTCAACCAATGTCTATTGGGAACCAAGTTTTTGTTTTATCTGTACTCGCTTCCATCGTTCGACTGTATCCTATCGATCGAATCTTCGAACTTTAGGTAGAAACTAATGGGTGTAAACATGTGTTTGAGACATGTTATGTTTGATGGTTGCAAGTGGATGCAAGTGGTTGCTAGTGGTTGCTCGTGGATGCATATACACACACTAGGCACTAGATCGACTCAAAAACACTCTCATACTGCATATGGATGTGTGTGCATTTTTCAATTTTTGTGGATGCAGAATGATTGACTCCTCACATGGATGTTGCATTTGGATGAATGGTTATGCACTCATATAGAAATGATGTGTATCAAATAGGATTTCTTGCATACATATTTGGGCTCATGGCACTAACATGATTCACATTAAGGAGGTCAACTGGATCAGTAGACGGCCTGATTTTGCATTAGATTTGAAACATATACACACACTTTGCATATGTTCATACGGCATTAGAAACCTTTTAAGGACAATGGACGCCTGTGATTGAATGGTTGAGTAGATGGATGTAGGATGTTAGGATACATTCTTCTTAACTTGAATATTTCGGGGACAAACTCCTTTAAGGAGGAGAGAATGTAACACCCCGTATTTTATGAGAATATTAAAATAACAAATTAAAAAATAGTTTATTTGAAAAAAAAAGAGGAATGAGAAGAGAATGATAGCATTGTTCTAAGTTTTGTAAGCAAAAGACTTAGTATCTCATTTGGTTAGAACATGTGACTTGCATACAAGAGGTACAGAGTTCGATCCCCGCCAGCGCCATATTTTTGTTTTAGGGGAATGGCTAAAAAGTGGCTTAGTGTGAAAGCAGTTCAAAAAGTGGTTTAGTGTGAAAATGGTTAATTATGAAGAAGTTATTAAGCCTTGAAGTTTGTATGCATATGAGAGAAATATATATAGATATATATAAAAATTAAATAAATAAATATGCAAAAAGGTTCAAAATAGCGAATTGGTAGGGGGAATAACCGAACCGGCCCATTTTTGAGGTCGACCCAAGCTTCGCTGGGTCGACTAGGGGTTAATCCAGGGTGTTTGGCTGTCATCCCGTGGGCCGATTCGCTCAAATGCATATTTTGCATCTGGTTGGTTCTCATGGTTCAGGGTTAATCTAATGGTCCTAAATAACTTCCTACACCTATATATACTTTCTTAACCTAAACATAAATCTCTTATACAATTCTCTAGCCTCCATTGCTCTCTTCCTCTCTAAAAAAATAAATCAATGGCGTCTCTACTCTGCTGAAACCTAAGCTTGGACTTGTGCTTCTTCTTCCTCCAATTCTGATTAGTATTAAAAGAGAACAACTACAACACCTTTTTCTTTTAGAATCCAACCAAGGCAAGTGCAGTTATTTTCCGATATAAACTTTAATTATGATTGTGACATGATTGTAAATCTGAATTTGAGGTTGTGTATGTTCTATTCTGATCTATTTTATTCTGTATTTCTTTCTTCTTTATGTTCTATAGCCAGGCTACCACGAGCCTACGCCAGATCTCATAAGAGATTAACGCACAAACGCTAAACTTTGGGACAAATAATGAATGATGGCATAATTTGAAATAACTGATCAGTGACTGATTTAAGAAAAAGGACATATGTTGTAAACTAGATCTAGATCTATGCATATTCTATGAGTTGGAAGAAGAGGAACCATTGTATGTTAACATGTGACTTGAGACATTGGACATAACGCATGTTTAATAGTTAAGATCTGATTTTGAGAGGACATAATTTAAAGTTTTAGATTGTTGGGTATATTTTTATATAACAATTCATGACTTGAGATTATAAAAAAGAGAGAGAATATGACTTAGGTGTAAAGATCTATATTAAGATTTGATAACTGTTAAATGTGAATAACACCTAAGTGGGAGATCTTTGAATATATGACATGCATGGCTTTATTTGGTATATAATCATATTTATGAATCACGACAATTATTTAGGCATGCAAACTTAGGCCAAATTTATAATTAGGAAAGATATGTCAATGAAACTTTAAGGAATAATTAAATCTGTTATATTGCCTAATATGCTAGATCTGTTATATTGCCTAATCTGCTAGATCTGTTATATTGCCTAATCTGCTAGATCTGTTATATTGCCAAATCTGCTAGATCTGTTATATTGCCTAATCTGCTAGTTCTGTTATATTGCCTAAACTGCTAATTAGATTGATTTGTCTAATCTGCTAATTATGTTAAATTTTCCTCATCTGCTAAATCGCCGAATCTGCAAGATCTGTTATTTGTTTAATCTGGTGAATGGCGTAATCTGTTGGAACTGAAATGCTGAAATTTGAAGTATGTAATCCTGTAGGCTCGATTAAAAATTGAGCAAAACTTGTTAATAGAACCTCGTAAAGTTTGCTGTAACTTGTAAAGAAGTTAATTTGTTAAAATTCGTGAATGAACACATTTGTTAAACATGAAACAAGGCTAACTCGAGGTTAGAATGAGTTTGCGGCGTAATTCTGCCCGGAACCGCCTGGCACATTCTAGTGGCCGCAAACAATAGGTTCTAATGTGAGAAGTTAGCCATAACGTGCTTAAAACCCGAGGTTAGACTCAGTTTGCGGCAGAAACCTGCCCGGAACCCACCGGCCTAACCATTGGCCGCAAACTGTCAGTCTAATGTGAGAGGTCTGAGCATTAATGAAAATCTGAGATAAATATAATGTCTAAAACGTGTTGGGTGGATAGGGTTATACCAACTGGACTGATAAATCTAACAACCCCTTTCATGAATCTGTAGGCCCAATTACAAAGTTAGACAATTCTGTAAATCTGTTAATTCCGTATATCTTATCCGTTAGTCTGAAAACTTGTCTGATCTGTGAAATAGTTGATCTGAGCTTTGTATGTCTAAACATATTAATTTGAAATCTGTTAGTCTGGGGGACACAAGCTTAGGAGGGAAATTACTTGTGTCATCTGTTGTTTGGGACCCATATTAGTCAGTAACCCTTTCTGGTATCAAAACTTTGACCCAACAGTAGGTAGGGTCCGGGCACGCTTACTGAACTAATTATAAGCGGTTCATTCTGATAATGGCGAGGGGTGTTGATGGTGCATTCCAACCGGGTCATGTGCGTGCATGGATCCCGGTCTGCCTCTGAGGATGTAAGACGCCGTGACATCTATAAATAGGTCTGTGTCATTCAAAGGTTGCCACTTTAGGGAATGATACACCCTTCGGTGGGGCTGGCACAGGGTATTTATGTATTAGGGAGCCGATCGCGTGGGGTAGAACTTAGGGTACACTTAGCTCTGTCTGTTTCTGTGGGGTACCATCTATTTCTATTGGGTGGTTACACCTGCCTGTTCCCGCATGGTACCGTCTGTTGGGATGGTAAAGGCCTATTTATTAGTGTATACCTAATTCTACATTCTGTTTCCATAGGGATTAATCTGTTTCTGTACCTTCTGTTCGGGTGGTAAAAACCCATTACTAGCATTCTGTTCTGTGGAAGTCATTCTGTTTCCTTTCTATTTCAGTTAAGACATTAGGGTAACACCTAATCCCGTTATATTAGTACTAGTGCAGAGAAATGAAAAGAGATATCATTCTGTTTCTTCTGTTTAACCTAAAGTATATCTGTTGTTACTGTTACTGTTACTGTTATCTCTTAACCAGCTTATTTTCATGTCATAATTATTATTATCTGTTCATATGATGAAAGTAACTAGACTTGCCAGACTTTATGTCTGACCTTGTTTGTTTTCTCCCTTTTCTTCCGTCCCCCCCAGGTTTTCAAGGAGGGAATACTTTAGTTTGATCCGGATCTCTTCTGCTTAAAGTGCTTGAAGTGCTTAAAGTATGGCTTGACTTCTTATGGCATCTTCTGTAGGGATTATGATTTTAAAGTTTTGTACTCTGATGACTTTCTGAAAAAGACTGATATTTATGTACCTGAGAATTTGTTAAAGATGTAACCATACTGATTTCTGTTTTCCGCTGTAATAAAGGTATAATTTTCAAGTACTGTTTATCTATCTTGTAATATTCTGTTCTGTTTACTAAAATGCTCCACCAAAGTTAAGGCATTCCCTTTGTGAGTGACCTTAACGGAGGTGGGGTGTTACACATAGCCTGTAAGCATTTGGATATTTGTGATAAGGTTAGGGGTTTTAATCGAGGCATGAGGTAGATTTCCAGTTTTGACATTTGTCTAATGGGGGTAATTCTCTGAGTGTCAATCTGATGTTAAGTTTGGTCTTCGAGGTTGATACTTATGTAGTTATTCTCTTAACCAATGTCTAATGGGAACAAAGTTTTTATTCTTGTATTTGCTTCTATCCCTCGACTGTACCCTATCGATCGAGTCTTTGACCTTTAGGTAGAAACTAATGGGTGTAAACATGTGTTTGAGACATGTTATGTTTGATGGTTGCAAGTGGATGCAAGTTGTTGCTAGTGGTTGCCCGTGGATGCATATACACACACTAGGCACTAGATCGGCTCAAAAATACTCTCATACTGCATATGGATGTGTGTGCATTTTCAATTTTTATGGATGCAAAATGTTGACTTAGCACATGGATATTGCATTTGAATGAATTGTTGTGCACTCATATAGAAATGATATTATATCAAATAAGAATAATTTCATACATGTTGAACGCATGGCACTAACATAATTCGCATTAAGGAGGTCGACTGAATCAGTAGACCGCCTGATCTTTTGCATTAGACAAGAGACATATACACACACTTTTGCATTTGTTCAAACACCACTAGAAATCTTTTAAGGACAATGGATGCTTGGGGATGATGGATGAGTGGATGGATGATTGGATGGTAGGATACATTCTTCTTAACTTGAAGATTTCGGGGACGAAATCCTATAAGGAGGGGAGAATGTAACACCCCGTATTTTCTGAGAATGTTATAATAACAAATTAAAGTATACTTAATTTTTAGAAGAAGAATTAAGTGAAATGGGTTGCTCTATTATGTTCGTCTCAAAATTTTGGGTCAAGATAGACATTTGGTTTCCACAAAACGGATACCTTATAAAGAAGTTATTAAGCCTTGAAGTGTGTATACATATGAGGAAATATATATACATACATATATATATATATAAATAAATATTCAAAAAAGTTCAAAAAAAACGAATCGGGAGGGGGAATAGCCGAACCGTACCATTTTTGGGGTCGACCCGAGCCCAGCTGGATTGACTAGGGGTCGATTCAGGGTGTTTGGCAGTCAACCCGTGGCCCGATTCGCCCTTGGGCTGATGTGGCATCTGAGTGGTCATGATGGTTTCTGGGTTAATCTAAAAGTCCTAATACACCTAATGCTCCTATAAATAGACACCTAATCCTAATCTCATTTCTCTCTTCAACCCTAGCCTCCATGCTGCTAATTTCTCATCTAACCTAGCCGCCGCCTCAAATCTAAAAATAAAAGTAGAGAGCTTTTCTTCTTCAAATAAAATAGAGATTATTCAAGATTAGAGTTGCAACAATAAACGATTCAATTTTCTTTTCTTAATCCTAGCAAGGTGAGTTCATGTTACTATCAGAAATGAAATTTTATTCTAATCCTGACCTGTTAATAAATCTGAATCTAAGACCATGCCTATTTCTTTTCATAAAATCTGTTTTCATATTCTTATTTCTTCTATTGCATGCTTAATTCGTTATTGTTCCTGTTTGATTTTCTTCTCTCCCTCTTTCTGCCTTTTTATTTTTATAGCCAGGCTACCTTCGAGCCTAGGCCTATCGCTGAAAGATGTGAACGCGTGATATTGGGAATAAATGGGAAGATAAATTTGGGGGCATAATACATGTTGTCGTTTAAGATCTAAAATTTGGGGCTTAACCTATGTTGGGTAATTTTAGGCACACTTTTTATGATGAGTTGTGACTTGGAAGAAGGGGATTATTATACATGACTTAGGCCTGAGAAGCTATATTGAAATAGGGATAACTGTTAATTATGAACACGCCAAAATTGGGATTTTTGGGTAATCGGCATACACTGTAATCAAGGTAGATAATTTTATATAACTTGCATCATGAATTATGACCGGGGTTTTTGGGGCATAACTTGTACTATGCAATTTAACTAAAAATTGGGGCAAATGTATATTGTGAATTATGACTGTAATTTCGGTATGTAAATTTGTAGGCTTAATTTATGATTAAGCGAAATTTGTTAATAGAACAATAAAAGGGTATGTGTAGCTTGTTTAATCTATTGAAACTGAATACTATAGTTGGTAAGCCTACGATGTATATGAATAAATTAGCTAAGATAAGCATGCTGAGACATGAGGTTAGACTCTGTTTGCGGTAGAAGCCTGCACAGAACCGACCGGCCTAACCAGCAACCGCAAATGGTCAGTCTAATGTGAGAGGTCGTAGGCATAATTAAAAAAAATGCTTAGACACGATGTTAAGTATGGCTTGTGGCAGAAGTCTGCCCGGAACCGCCCGGCACATCCAACGGCCACAAGCTATTGCTTAATGTGAGAGGTCTGTGCATTAATAACTAATTAATTCTGATTAAAGATGAATTTGATACCTAAATTATGTTAGGTGGGTGGGGTTAAGTTAACCTGCGTAAGATGACAAGTTAACCAATGTTACATGAACAAGCAGGTAGGGTTAAGGCAAGTTTAACCAATAATACATAGTGGTTTGGTAAGTGGATGGGGTTAAATTGTAACAACCCGAAAATCTGGGCCAGTTTAAAATTTTTATTTTGGCAATTTTTGCGAATTTTGATTATTTAAAATGAATTATTTTAAATAATATCGACGAGAAATTTATTTTGAATATAACTCGAACGTATATATTTATACGCGTCGTCATTAGAATATAAATATTTATATATAATTATAAATAGAATTGAAAATGGCGCGGTAGTTCGATAATTCGATTTCAAACTTCAATTGAATGTACCGGGTGCAAAACAATCCGGATTTTAGTGAAACCAAAAATGATAGGATCTAATTGATAATATCTTTCTAACGAATCCGAAAAATCAAGATTTCATAACGTGAATCAAAAGATATGTCCAGTTGAAAATTCTGAATAGTCGCTATGGAATTCAGGCCCTTAAAAATGGACATTTTGCAAATGACCTCGGATTTCGACGAAACCAGTTTTGTTGGGTCCGTGATGTTAAATTATTGCTAGGTTTCAAATTTCATAATTTTTCGAATCAATATGTGAGCGTGGTAAAGGAAAACGCGTTTGACCAGTTTCAGTTGATTTTAATCGACTGGAAATTGGCCATTTTTCAAATGATCTCAGAATTCGACGAAACTAGTTTTGTTAGGACCGTATCGTCAATACGAAGCTAGAAAATATTTTTCTAGAATTTTTAAAGTTCGTATGTGACCCCGGTAATTTGAAATGTACGTTTAAAATTCAATAAAGTGATTTAAATGTAAATTCAACGGAAACTGATTCAAACAGTCGAATTGGCCTACGTGGCATATCCCATTGTGTTCGGAATGGGGGTATTACGCTAGGGACGACAGTCGGCGGGTTCAAATCTGAGTTGAAACGAAAAGTCAACATTAGGGTTTTAAAGGAAAAAAAATATAATTATTATATATATATATATTTACATAACCCCCCCAATCATTATTTCAGATCCAATATATATATATATATATAAAAGAGAAACCCCGAAACCCCGTCGCCCCCCACGTCGCAGCCGCCACCGCCTTTTCTCCCCCCCCCAAGGTGTGCCGCCGCCACTTCTTCCCTTCCTCCTCCCCCTTGCCTTCCTCGACACCGACGCGAGACCTCCTCCCCCCATCCACCGACGCAACCGAGCCCCCCCTCCACCTGCTCACAGCCGCAGCACCCCCCCATCTTGCGTCGGCGGCTGCCACATCACCCCCCCTCCGATCCAGAAATTTCACTGTAAGTTCCCTACCTTTTTATTTTATTTTACTTTAAACTGTTTTTTTTACTTTACTTAAAAACAGATTTTAATTAAAAGTAAAAACTGACTTTATTAGATTTTAAAAACAGATTTTAATTAAAAGTAAAAACTGACTTTATTAGATTTTTAAACTGATTTTAAAAAGATTTGAACTTGTAAAAGAAAAAAAAACTGATTTTGTTTTAAAGTAAAAACTTTGAAATAAGAAAAAGGTTTTAACTTTGAAATAAGAAAAAGGTTTTAACTTTGAAATAAGAAAAAGGTTTTAACTTTAAAAGGAAAAAGATTTGATCTTTATTAGAAAAGAGGAAACTTTTTATTAGAAAAGGCGAAGTCTATATTTTTGAAATGGAATTTTTATCTATATGGCTTCGCAATAAAAATATGATTTTTATATATTGAACTTTGAAATAAAAATTCGATTTTTATATATTGAACTTTGCAATAAAAATTCGATTTTTATATATTGAATGTTGCAATAAAAATTTGATTTTTATATATTGAACTTTGCAATAAAAATTCGATTTTTATATATTGAACTTCGCAATAAAAATATGATTTTTATATATTGAATAGCGAAGTCAAAATAGAATTTTTATATGTTGAACTTCGAAATAAAAATATGATTTTTATGTATCGAATAGCGAAGTAAAAATTCGATTTTTACATATGTAGTGAATGCGGGCGAAAGTGACGAAAGGCGAGAACGACAAGATTTCCTGCATTAGAGTTGCCGTGAAGTTGGATAGCTATCGGTGAGAACTTCTCACCTTTCAATTTCTTTTCTAGTTATATATATATACTAGGATGCAGACGGTGCTTAGTAGCACCCGACACAACCGTCCACAGACCATGGACTTGTTTGTTTGGTTGCATAAAATTAGTTAGATTATTTGATTGAAATTGAATTGTGTGGTGAAATGAATTGGTTGTTTGGTGAATTTGATTGATGTGTGAATGGCGTGGGCCTTCACTAGACCGGGGATAAGGCTAGGCCTTGTCCCGTTTCTAGTATCGTGCCGTTATGCCGCCGAAATTTTCTAAAATAAGTTAGAAAAATAAAATATCATTTTATTTAAGAGAATGAACTGAATAGAAATTCATATGTTAAAATAAAATGTTTTATCGTTAAAATATAATTTTTAACGTGAATGTGAATAAATAAAATATTCATTTACAAACCAGACGGTTTGTTTATGTACACTGATTTGACTGCCATTGATTGGGTCGATAAATTTTACACATCGCCCAACTGCACAAATAAAATCTGTGTTTGATTGTTTGAAAACCCCACATGGGTGTTGGGATGAAATATGAAGTTCACTCATCCTGACTGATTAAATATGTCGATCGATTGATTGACAGGCTGTTATAAGCGTTAGATGTCTATATTTGATGCTTATACAGTGTAGTGCACTTTGGTTGATGGTTGATTATCTATCGTTGCTATTATATACATGTGTTGTATGAAAATCCATATAATTAACTTTATATGGTAATTGATTGGGCCTCATTCCAATTTGAAAAATAAAGAATATTATAAAATAAAAGTTCATGTGTTGACAGTACTCATTCATTGAGATTGGTCATGTGTTGAACGAAATATTTTAGTAATAAAATTTGCACCTTTATCGATATAAAATAAAAAGTTCATGTGTTGACAGTACTCATTCATTGAGATTGGTCATGTGTTGAACGAAATATTTTAGTAATAAAATTTGCACCTTTATCGATATAAAATAAAAGTTCATGTGTTGACAGTACTCATTCATTGAGATTGGTCATGTGTTGAACGAAATATTTTAGTAATAACAACTATTTTGAAAATGAAATATTTGAAATAGAATATTTGAAAATAGAAATTTATGAAGCCGTGTTGATTAGATTGACGCCATTTTGACGTGAACGATATTTATATTGATATTAAACGATTACGAAATGAAATGAATTGAAAACGATTTCGAAATGAATTGAATTGAAAACGATTTCGAAATGAATTGAATTGAAAACGATTTCGAAATGAATTGAATTGAAAACGATTTCGAATAGAAATGAATTTTAAAACGAATCTATAAAGAAGAATTCAATTTTGATTTGAATTGAAAAGAAAGTTGAAAATGTTTTTGAAACGAATTCAAAACTATTTATATAATTCGTTTTAAATATAAATCGACGAAGTATATATTATATATATTATATATATATAATATAATGGCCTGAATAGAACGCGCCGCGCCGCGGCAGTTCGTGAATTTCGACCATTTATTTCAAACGGACATTACGGGAGATCCGACCGTCGGATTCTCCTAAAACCGGAACCGTTGGGTTCGTATCGAAAAGAGCTTTCTAACGAATAATAGAAATGTGAAATCTAACGGTTGGATTTGGAGATACGTCCAAATCAAATTCGAAAAAGGTCGCTGTAAGTGCAGTTCGATGGCCGTTGATGGAAATCGACTGTACGGGCCTTGATAAAATTATTAAAAATAGTAATAATTTGTGTAAAATCATAAGAAATGATTTAGAAAGAATTGGGATGAAAAACTCCATATTTGAAAAGATAAAAATAGATTTTTATCGAAATGAACTAGTTTTGAACTAGAAATATAATTCTATTTATTTTTAAATAAATAAATTGAATTTGAAAAGGGTTTTAAAAATAACCAAAATTTCCAATGATTGCATTGGAGTGGATTTGAATCGAAATTGTCTTCGGAATATTTCGATGTTGGAATTCGTGATTATACAAATGTTGTTATGGAAATTTGAAAGATATATATTTATATCGTTATTTCCAATACGACATTTGTTAATCGTAGAATTTGATATTGAATATAAGCCGGGATATTTTCTATTCAGAGCCTTGTATTTAATATCAAATGTGATTTGGGTTTGTCGTGAATGGTGTCTTCACTAACACTGTTCTTGAACCCAGTTGAGAAAAGATTAAATATTTTTATTTAGATTTAATGAAGTGTACCAATTAAATAATGTTTAATTGGAATTAAATCGATATTGATTTTTGGGTTTATCGTGGACAGTGTTTTAAATAACACTTGTTCTTTAACCCGATCATTAATGAAATGTGATTTTGGGTTGTCGTGAACGGTATCTTCAATAATACAGTTCTTAGACCTAAAGGAGTTAAGAAAATCAGAAACTAACTGGAGATTAGTTAAGTTGAATAGTTTCCGAGGTATTGATCTGATGTTGGTTTCGGCCTTCGGGATTAATACTTAGGGAATTGCTCACTTGCTAATTTACAATTAGGGACTGATTGAAATGTGATGTGATTTTGGGTTTACCGTGAACCGTGTTTTAAATGACACTGATTCTTTAACCCAGTCACAGATTAAAACTAAGTGGAGTTTTAATGAATCTTTAATTAGATTGAAATAATCGAAATGGAGTATCACAAGTTTTGCTCCAGGCGATAGTTAAATCTTTAATTAGATTTGAACGTGAAATGGTAATTGAATTTACCGATAACACTGTGGTGTTAGATATGAAGTATTACCAGTTTTACTTCATGGGATAAATAGGTTGGGATTGGGAAATTAAAACCAATGATTACTTTGGTAAGGTTCGTTAATCTCGACTAGTTGAATCGAAATTCAAAAGAAGAATAAATTCAAGAAATTTATCTTGGATAAAATTAATGGGAACATTTCCCTATGAATGTGAAATTTAGAAACTAACTGTCGGTTGGCCAAGCAGAATGGTTTTCTGGATATTGATCTGATGTTGGTTTCGGCCTTCGGGGTTAATATTTGGGGAATTATTCTCTTGATTAATTTACGGTTAGTGACTAATGAATTGGAATGAGGCGTATGTTGTGTTTGTGTAACACTTATTTAAAATATACGCGAGTTATTCGGAAAGACCGGGTTAATCCCATTCTGAATAACTGATACGACGATAAGTCGAAGATGAAGACGATGGTCGAAGACCGGAGGTTTTCACGTCGTTTGGGTAATTATTGATGATCTTGATTGGGCTGTACACCCAAGAAGATGGAAACAGTTAGTGATCGTCCAGGCGTACTTGGAGATCGATGGATATGTGGGGTACCAGGTGCCTCCGGTTTCGTTCAGACCCAGAACGGACTTGTAAATGGACTGTGTGTCTGACATTGGATTTTAGTCCGTGTGATTGATCTCTATTAAATATATATCTGTTTGGCGGCGGAGAATTTATTCTCTTGCTTAACGCCCTTCTCTGAGACGTACGAGCTCAGGGGTTATATATTGATGGATATCAAACGCATGGAGTGAATTGCCTGTGTGGCATGCCTAAGTGGCAATTGATCGAGACTTCTGTTGAAAAGCAAAGTCTTGTGGTGATGATCGAAGCACGGCCTTTGTGGCGTAGCTTTGTGTAACGTTTACCTCGCGTGTTTCACACCCGGTATGAACCAAAAACGGGAGACGGACCTCAGGGAGGACTTACGTTTCTTTCTAGTTAGAAGTGGCGTCAGTGGTTTTACACGCCCTGACGAGTTTGACTTATGTGGTTGTTGCTGTTGCGAGGCGCCTCGGATTGATCGGTCGTTCTCGAACCGATGGAGTCATTTAGTTGGCTCATTTACGCCCCAAAGGGCGGGGAAACGTAGTGTTCAGGCATTTTAATCCACATCGGTGGACCGGCCCTGTCGCTCCAAGGGTCGATGCGCTCTGACCCTGTGGCTCGGGCTAGAGAGTCACGAATCGGTTGAGGACTATCTTTTGCCTCGGTTCATAGACGGAAATCCAATTTCCAAATACGTGACATTTGCGGTTTTAATTGTAATCCTATATATGGCGACATAGTGGGATGGGGCGCTTATGCCGCCTATGATTGATACTTATGATTTAAAGTTGTTTTATACACTATGCACTTATAATAGTATAAAATGATTTGTTTTAAACGTATCAAGCATTCTTTGGCTGTTATAAGGGAAAACCCTATCCTCGACTGCGTTGCATTGTGTGATAGGACCTGGGTCTTATAACAGCTTCATCTTTCTTTATTTAGCATTGCGCTGTTTGTTTTATGCACTGGTATTCTTGGGAGGAAACCCGTTCCGTGTTATACGGCGTGGTCCCTTGATTTACCTAACTTTAAAATAAAGATTAACTGTTTTAGTTCTCACACCAGTCCCATGACTGACCTGGAGTTTATTGTTTTAACCTAAACTCTGGGTGCCCTTATTTTGACACGGGCAGCTAGTAGTTTTGGTTTTGCAGATTTATATTCACAGGATCCTGGTTTACAGCTGGAACGATATCCGGAAAGCTTTGTATCCATATATCTCATTCTAGTTGTGCATTGTATTATTTTCCGCTGCTATGTATTTAAATGTAATTTAAATCTCTGATATTTCTGTGTAATATTCGTTTATACTCTGTATGTTCTTGTAATCTGATGCATTGTTGTAATATACAGTGAAATGTTCTTCTGTATGCGTTCTGTTGTGGTTTGTTCTCGAACTATCCGACACTTTCCTTTACGGGGAAGTTACGGGTTTTTACAGTTGGTATCAGAGCTTTGGTTTACAAAGCAGAGAACAAGACACATTAGAACCGTACGAAAGAATTCATCAGATATTGGATTAGTAATATCCAATTAGAATGACTCGTTAGAGATAGGATCAGTAGTATCCTAGAACGAGTGTGAAGAGTATATTTTTCAAATGAAAACAAATTTTTGTTTTGAAAATTTAAATCAATTATTCGTATTTGATTATCTATTTATATTGAGTTGGACAGTCCAGTATATATAGATTTTGCGTATACGTCTGATCCGCGTGTATTCGAAGTTTTAATATACTGGATAGATATAGAATCATACTCTAGTGGCCCGAAGATGATTCTGATGATTGACTAGTCGTCATTAGTATTCATGTTCGAGTAACGAAGGTGTGATATCTATATATTTCCTATTGACTGGTGTGAGAACCAAAATTAGATAGGGCCTATTGTTGTGATTTGGCATCAAAAATTTGATTTTTGTATATGTATCAAGATTATGAATTAGAAACGTTAAATTCACTAATTGATTGATGTTTGTGTTGTTTGTTTATTTGTTTGATAATTTTGAACCATTTTTGCCTAATTTGATCGAATATTGGATTATATTGAAAATTGGTCGCATTTGCTTGCATATATGTACTTATATTGAACAGGTCACAGCAAGGAGGCTAGAGCCCGAGAATAAAATTTGTTTGCCCGACAAATAGGTACATGTTTACTACATAATTTCCTGTTTTGTTTGGGTGATGATGATTTTGTGAGCCTATTGGCTAGCCGCTTGGCTTTTTCTTTTTCTTTTTGAGATCTGAAGGACCGGGGAAGCTATTTGAAATTCCCCGATGCTCCCGGTGCAGGGGAGGTTATGGCGAAATTTTTCAAAAATTTAGGGTGTTAGCCAAATTTTTGAGATTTTGAAAATTCTCAGAAACTAAAAGGTTAGAGAATGGAAGCCGAATCGAGCGTGGAGCTGATTGATCAAACCGCTTTCGACTTTGTTCCTTTTCGGGGACGAAAAGTTTTAAGTGGGGGAGATTGTAACAACCCGAAAATCTGGGCCAGTTTAAAATTTTTATTTTGGCAATTTTTGCGAATTTTGATTATTTAAAATGAATTATTTTAAATAATATCGACGAGAAATTTATTTTGAATATAACTCGAACGTATATATTTATACGCGTCGTCATTAGAATATAAATATTTATATATAATTATAAATAGAATTGAAAATGGCGCGGTAGTTCGATAATTCGATTTCAAACTTCAATTGAATGTACCGGGTGCAAAACAATCCGGATTTTAGTGAAACCAAAAATGATAGGATCTAATTGATAATATCTTTCTAACGAATCCGAAAAATCAAGATTTCATAACGTGAATCAAAAGATATGTCCAGTTGAAAATTCTGAATAGTCGCTATGGAATTCAGGCCCTTAAAAATGGACATTTTGCAAATGACCTCGGATTTCGACGAAACCAGTTTTGTTGGGTCCGTGATGTTAAATTATTGCTAGGTTTCAAATTTCATAATTTTTCGAATCAATATGTGAGCGTGGTAAAGGAAAACGCGTTTGACCAGTTTCAGTTGATTTTAATCGACTGGAAATTGGCCATTTTTCAAATGATCTCAGAATTCGACGAAACTAGTTTTGTTAGGACCGTATCGTCAATACGAAGCTAGAAAATATTTTTCTAGAATTTTTAAAGTTCGTATGTGACCCCGGTAATTTGAAATGTACGTTTAAAATTCAATAAAGTGATTTAAATGTAAATTCAACGGAAACTGATTCAAACAGTCGAATTGGCCTACGTGGCATATCCCATTGTGTTCGGAATGGGGGTATTACGCTAGGGACGACAGTCGGCGGGTTCAAATCTGAGTTGAAACGAAAAGTCAACATTAGGGTTTTAAAGGAAAAAAAAATATAATTATTATATATATATTTACATAACCCCCCCCCCCAATCATTATTTCAGATCCAATATATATAAAAAAAAAAAAGAGAAACCCCGAAACCCCGTCGCCCCCTACGTCGCAGCCGCCACCGCCTTTTCTCCACCCCCCCAGGTGTGCCGCCGCCACTTCTTCCCTTCCTCCTCCCCCTTGCCTTCCTCGACACCGACGCGAGACCTCCTCCCCCCATCCACCGACGCAACCGAGCCCCCACTCCACCTGCTCACAGCCGCAGCACCCCCCCCCATCTTGCGTCGGCGGCTGCCACATCACCCCCCCGATCCAGAAATTTCACTGTAAGTTCCCTACCTTTTTATTTTATTTTACTTTAAACTGTTTTTTATTTTACTTAAAAACAGATTTTAATTAAAAGTAAAAACTGACTTTATTAGATTTTAAAAACAGATTTTAATTAAAAGTAAAAACTGACTTTATTAGATTTTTAAACTGATTTTAAAAAGATTTGAACTTGTAAAAGAAAAAAAAAACTGATTTTGTTTTAAAGTAAAAACTTTGAAATAAGAAAAAGGTTTTAACTTTGAAATAAGAAAAAGGTTTTAACTTTGAAATAAGAAAAAGGTTTTAACTTTAAAAGGAAAAAGATTTGTTCTTTATTAGAAAAGAGGAAAACTTTTTATTAGAAAAGGCGAAGTCTATATTTTTGAAATGGAATTTTTATCTATATGGCTTCGCAATAAAAATATGATTTTTATATATTGAACTTTGAAATAAAAATTCGATTTTTATATATTGAACTTTGCAATAAAAATTCGATTTTTACATATTGAACGTTGCAATAAAAATTCGATTTTTATATATTGAACTTTGCAATAAAAATTCGATTTTTATATATTGAACTTCGCAATAAAAATATGATTTTTATATATTGAATAGCGAAGTCAAAATAGAATTTTTATATGTTGAACTTCGAAATAAAAATATGATTTTTATGTATCGAATAGCGAAGTAAAAATTCGATTTTTACATATGTAGTGAATGCGGGCGAAAGTGACGAAAGGCGAGAACGACAAGATTTCCTGCATTAGAGTTGCCGTGAAGTTGGATAGCTATCGGTGAGAACTTCTCACCTTTCAATTTCTTTTCTAGTTATATATATATACTAGGATGCAGACGGTGCTTAGTAGCACCCGACACAACCGTCCACAGACCATGGACTTGATTGTTTGGTTGCATAAAATTAGTTAGATTATTTGATTGAAATTGAATTGTGTGGTGAAATGAATTGGTTGTTTGGTGAATTTGATTGATGTGTGAATGGCGTGGGCCTTCACTAGACCGGGGATAAGGCTAGGCCTTGTCCCGTTTCTAGTATCGTGCCGTTATGCCGCCGAAATTTTCTAAAATAAGTTAGAAAAATAAAATATCATTTTATTTAAGAGAATGAACTGAATAGAAATTCATATGTTAAAATAAAATGTTTTATCGTTAAAATATAATTTTTAACGTGAATGTGAATAAATAAAATATTCATTTACAAACCAGACGGTTTGTTTATGTACACTGATTTGACTGCCATTGATTGGGTCGATAAATTTTACACATCGCCCAACTGCACAAATAAAATCTGTGTTTGATTGTTTGAAAACCCCACACGGGTGTTGGGATGAAATATGAAGTTCACTCATCCTGACTGATTAAATATGTCGATCGATTGATTGACAGGCTGTTATAAGCGTTAGATGTCTATATTTGATGCTTATACAGTGTAGTGCACTTTGGTTGATGGTTGATTATCTATCGTTGCTATTATATACATGTGTTGTATGAAAATCCATATAATTAACTTTATATGGTAATTGATTGGGCCTCATTCCAATTTGAAAAATAAAGAATATTATAAAATAAAATTTCATGTGTTGACAGTACTCATTCATTGAGATTGGTCATGTGTTGAACGAAATATTTTAGTAATAAAATTTGCACCTTTATCGATATAAAATAAAAAGTTCATGTGTTGACAGTACTCATTCATTGAGATTGGTCATGTGTTGAACGAAATATTTTAGTAATAAAATTTGCACCTTTATCGATATAAAATAAAAGTTCATGTGTTGACAGTACTCATTCATTGAGATTGGTCATGTGTTGAACGAAATATTTTAGTAATAACAACTATTTTGAAAATGAAATATTTGAAATAGAATATTTGAAAATAGAAATTTATGAAGCCGTGTTGATTAGATTGACGCCATTTTGACGTGAACGATATTTATATTGATATTAAACGATTACGAAATGAAATGAATTGAAAACGATTTCGAAATGAATTGAATTGAAAACGATTTCGAAATGAATTGAATTGAAAACGATTTCCAATAGAAATGAATTTTAAAACGAATCTATAAAGAAGAATTCAATTTTGATTTGAATTGAAAAGAAAGTTGAAAATGTTTTTGAAACGAATTCAAAACTATTTATATAATTCGTTTTAAATATAAATCGACGAAGTATATATTATATATATTATATATATAATATAATGGCCTGAATAGAACGCGCCGCGCCGCGGCAGTTCGTGAATTTCGACCATTTATTTCAATCGGACATTACGGGAGATCCGACCGTCGGATTCTCCTAAAACCGGAACCGTTGGGTTCGTATCGAAAAGAGCTTTCTAACGAATATTAGAAATGTGAAATCTAACGGTTGGATTTGGAGATACGTCCAAATCAAATTCGAAAAAGGTCGCTGTAAGTGCAGTTCGATGGCCGTTGATGGAAATCGACTGTACGGGCCTTGATAAAATTATTAAAAATAGTAATAATTTGTGTAAAATCATAAGAAATGATTTAGAAAGAATTGGGATGAAAAACTCCATATTTGAAAAGATAAAAATAGATTTTTATCGAAATGAACTAGTTTTGAACTAGAAATATAATTCTATTTATTTTTAAATAAATAAATTGAATTTGAAAAGGGTTTTAAAAATAACCAAAATTTCCAATGATTGCATTGGAGTGGATTTGAATCGATATTGTCTTCGGAATATTTCGATGTTGGAATTCGTGATTATACAAATGTTGTTATGGAAATTTGAAAGATATATATTTATATCGTTATTTCCAATACGACATTTGTCAATCGTAGAATTTGATATTGAATATAAGCCGGGATATTTTCTATTCAGAGCCTTGTATTTAATATCAAATGTGATTTGGGTTTGTCATGAATGGTGTCTTCACTAACACTGTTCTTGAACCCAGTTGAGAAAAGATTAAATCTTTTTATTTAGATTTAATGAAGTGTACCAATTAAATAATGTTTAATTGGAATTAAATCGATATTGATTTTTGGGTTTATCGTGGACAGTGTTTTAAATAACACTTGTTCTTTAACCCGATCATTAATGAAATGTGATTTTGGGTTATCGTGAACGGTATCTTCAATAATACAGTTCTTAGACCTAAAGGAGTTAAGAAAATCAGAAACTAACTGGAGATTAGTTAAGTTGAATAGTTTCCGAGGTATTGATCTGATGTTGGTTTCGGCCTTCGGGATTAATACTTAGGGAATTGCTCACTTGCTAATTTACAATTAGGGACTGATTGAAATGTGATGTGATTTTGGGTTTACCGTGAACCGTGTTTTAAATGACACTGATTCTTTAACCCAGTCACAGATTAAAACTAAGTGGAGTTTTAATGAATCTTTAATTAGATTGAAATAATTGAAATGGAGTATCACCAGTTTTGCTCCAGGCGATAGTTAAATCTTTAATTAGATTTGAACGTGAAATGGTAATTGAATTTGCCGATAACACTGTGGTGTTAGATATGAAGTATTACCAGTTTTACTTCATGGGATAAATAGGTTGGGATTGGGAAATTAAAACCAATGATTACTTCGGTAAGGTTCGTTAATCTCGACTAGTTGAATCGAAATTCAAAAGAAGAATAAATTCAAGAAATTTATCTTGGATAAAATTAATGGGAACATTTCCCTATGAATGTGAAATTTAGAAACTAACTGTCGGTTGGCCAAGCAGAATGGTTTTCTGGATATTGATCTGATGTTGGTTTCGGCCTTCGGGGTTAATATTTGGGGAATTATTCTCTTGATTAATTTACGGTTAGTGACTAATGAATTGGAATGAGGCGTATGTTGTGTTTGTGTAACACTTATTTAAAATATACGCGAGTTATTCGGAAAGACCGGGTTAATCCCATTCTGAATAACTGATACGACGATAAGTCGAAGATGAAGACGATGGTCGAAGACCGGAGGTTTTCACGTCGTTTGGGTAATTACTGATGATCTTGATTGGGCTGTACACCCAAGAAGATGGAAACAGTTAGTGATCGTCCAGACGTACTTGGAGATCGATGGATATGCGGGGTACCAGGTGCCTCCGGTTTCGTTCAGACCCAGAACGGACTTGTAAATGGACTGTGTGTCTGACATTGGATTTTAGTCCGTGTGATTGATCTCTATTAAATATATATCTGTTTGGCGGCGGAGAATTTATTCTCTTGCTTAACGCCCTTCTCTGAGACGTACGAGCTCAGGGGTTATATATTGATGGATATCAAACGCATGGAGTGAATTGCCTGTGTGGCATGCCTAAGTGGCAATTGATCGAGACTTCTGTTGAAAAGCAAAGTCTTGTGGTGATGATCAAAGCACGGCCTTTGTGGCGTAGCTTTGTGTAACGTTTACCTCGCGTGTTTCACACCCGGTATGAACCAAAAACGGGAGACGGACCTCAGGGAGGACTTGCGTTTCTTTCTAGTTAGAAGTGGCGTCAGTGGTTTTACACGCCCTGACGAGTTTGACTTATGTGGTTGTTGCTGTTGCGAAGCGCCTCGGATTGATCGGTCGTTCTCGAACCGATGGAGTCATTTAGTTGGCTCATTTACGCCCCAAAGGGCGGGGAAACGTAGTGTTCATGCATTTTAATCCACATCGGTGGACCGGCCCTGTCGCTCCAAGGGTCGATGCGCTCTGACCCTGTGGCTCGGGCTAGAGAGTCACGAATCGGTTGAGGACTATCTTTTGCCTCGGTTCATAGACGGAAATCCAATTTCCAAATACGTGACATTTGCGGTTTTAATTGTAATCCTATATATGGCGACATAGTGGGATGGGGCGCTTATGCCGCCTATGATTGATACTTATGATTTGAAGTTGTTTTATACACTATGCACTTATAATAGTATAAAATGATTTGTTTTAAACGTATCAAGCATTCTTTGGCTGTTATAAGGGAAAACCCTATCCTCGACTGCGTTGCATTGTGTGATAGGACCTGGGTCTTATAACAGCTTCATCTTTCTTTATTTAGCATTGCGCTGTTTGTTTTATGCACTGGTATTCTTGGGAGGAAACCCGTTCCGTGTTATACGGCGTGGTCCCTTGATTTACCTAACTTTAAAATAAAGATTAACTGTTTTAGTTCTCACACCAGTCCCATGACTGACCTGGAGTTTATTGTTTTAACCTAAACTCTGGGTGCCCTTATTTTGACACGGGCAGCTAGTAGTTTTGGTTTTGCAGATTTATATTCACAGGATCCTGGTTTACAGCTGGAACGATATCCGGAAAGCTTTGTATCCGTATATCTCATTCTAGTTGTGCATTGTATTATTTTCCGCTGCTATGTATTTAAATGTAATTTAAATCTCTGATATTTCTGTGTAATATTCGTTTATACTCTGTATATTCTTGTAATCTGATGCATTGTTGTAATATACAGTGAAATGTTCTTCTGTATGCGTTCTGTTGTGGTTTGTTCTCGAACTATCCGACACTTTCCTTTACGGGGAAGTTACGGGTTTTTACATAAATCAATTGGGCGGATGAACCTGATAAACCCGTTTCGTAAGTCTATAGGCATAACATAAGGTTAAGTGAAATGTATTAATCTGTAAGACTGTTAATCCGTACATTTGATCTGTTAATCTGTAAACCTATTAATCTGTATGTCCGATCTGAAAATGTGTAACTCTGAAATCTGTAAGCAAGTAAAATTGAAATCTGTTAGTCTGGGGACACAAGGCTAGGAGGGGTAATTACTTATGTCATCTATTGTGTGGGACCCATATTGGTCAGTCACCCTTTTTGGTATCAAACTATGACCCAACGCTAGGTAGGGGTCCGGGCACGCTTACTGAACTAATTATAAGAGGTTCATTCTGATAATGGCGAGGGGTGTTGATGGCGCGTTCCAACCGGGTCAT
The DNA here is from genome assembly GCA_030737875.1 of Allium sativum. Classification (NCBI taxonomy): domain Eukaryota; kingdom Viridiplantae; phylum Streptophyta; class Magnoliopsida; order Asparagales; family Amaryllidaceae; genus Allium; species Allium sativum. The sequence goes on along the minus strand of CM060919.1, from coordinate 117,435,402 downwards.
GTGCGTGCATGGATCCGGTCTGCTCTAGGGAAGTTAAGATGCCGTGACATCTGGAAATAGGTCTGTGTCTTTCCATAGGTTGCCACTTTAGGGAGTGATACACCCTTCTGTGGGGCCGACACATGATATTTATGTTTTAGCGAGCCGATCGCTTGGGGTAGAATTTGGGGTACACTTAGTTCTGTCTATTTCTGTTGGGGTACCATCTATTTCTATTGGGGTGGTAACACCTGCTGTTTTTGTGTGGTACCGTCTGTTGGGGTGGTAAAGGCCCATTACTAGTGTAGACCTAATTCTAATATTCTGTTTCCGAACGGATTATTCTATTTCTGTCTCTGACTCCGTTTCTGCTTCTGTTTCTGTACCGTCTGTCTCTAATGGGGTGGTAAAGGCCCATTACTAGCATTCGGTTTATATAGATATCATTTTGCCACCATTTCTGTTTCAGTTTAGACGTTAGGGTAACACCTAATTCCTGTTATACTAGTATTAGTGTAGATAAGTGAAAAGTAAGTAAGTAAGAAACATAACTTGGTCTATATCATTCTGTTTAACTTATGTATACCTGCTACTCCTGTTACTATTATCTCTCATCCAGTTTTACATACATGTCATGTTACTTTTATCTGTTTATTTTTGGAAGCCACTGGACTCACCAGACTTTATGTCTGACCCTTTTTATTTCGCTCCTTTTCTTCCGTTTCCCTCCTAGGTTCTCAGGGAGGAAATATACAAGCTTGATAAGGATATCTCTCTACTAGAAGTGCTTGAAGTATTGCTTGGCTTTGACTCTACTTATTTATGGCAAATTTTTGTTGGGGATTATAGTTAAAAAAAATGTACTCTGATGGCTTTTTCTACGAGACTGATATTATGCACTTGATTTTATTTTTAGTATTGTGGTTTTGAGAGATATACCCAAAATTAATTATTTTTCCATTGCAATGAAGTTTAGATTTTTCAAGTACTACTTTATGTATCTGTCTTGTAAAGTTCTGTTCTGTTTACTAATTATGCTCCATGAAAGTTAATGCATTCCCTTTGAGAGTGACATTAACGGACGTGGGGTGTTACAGTGATATTTTTCCTTTATTCGATGGGTATTTGACCAAAATATCACTTTTTACACGTGAACAAATTTGGACATGAAACAACTTCCATCGAGTTCAGAATGCCGTTTACGACATCAAAAAGTGTAAGCATTGATTTATTTCGAGTTACTGAAATTTGGACTTTGGACTTGGGTTTGGACTAGCTAACCTAGTCCATGCTTACATCTTCTATAACCCTCTCCCCTTTCTTTCACTTCAAACACTTAGCAAAAATTAGAAAATGGGGAATGGGAAATAGAAATTCCTAAGCTAGGTTTTGCAATTAGAAGCTCAAATCAAGAGGAAATTAAGTGTACAAACTTGGGTAAGCTTCTCTGTCTTCCTCTCCATCTTCTCTAACCCCATTCCTCTTCAATTTATAATGATTTCCTAAACCTGACTTTTAGGAAATTGGTTTGTTGTGTGTATGGATTGAAGATTCGTGAGTAATATTGGAGGAAAAGCAAAGTCCTATGTCTTCACAAGTCGCTCGAATCTCTTTGCGTGCTATGGTTCGGAAATCAGTTCATTTTTGAGCTTATAATCAAAATCATTATTATCTTATGCATATAGGTTTGTGCATGTTTGTTCTGTGTTATGAGTTGCTATGTTATGTTATAGAGGATTCATTTATGCTTAGAAACATCATATACTATCACCAATGGTCCGAGCTCGACCAAAACCGATTTCACATTCATTGCCTAGGCAAATATTTACCTTGGCTTCAGCTCAGATGTCTGACCATATAGGTCAAACGTCTGTCAAAACTCTTGGGAAAACTTAACCTATAAGATCAGACATCTGTTCATTTTATATCAGATGTATGACCTGTGCAGAAGTGTACAAGTTATCTTACGCATTCTATATTATGAGATTTATTGATTTAACTTCTTCCGAATTGGATTTTGGTGTTGTAAGTTGATTTGGCGACCATTTGGGTCCTCATTGGCACTTAGGAATCATCATAAATCATCACCATTGATCCGGACTCGTCCGAGGCCGATTGTACATCCATTGGCTATGAAAATATTTAATTACATCAGGTCATATGTCTGACTAAATAGGTCAGACTCTGTCCAACCTTTCGGTAAAAATAAAAAAACTGTCTACTATCAGCTCAGACATCTGTCTTGAGTGCTCAGACGTTTGAGCAGACAATTTTCTGTTGTTGACCGGTGGGAACCACAAGCAACAGTTTAGGTCTATTTGATCTCACTCCTGACCGAGATTCAGCCCATTTCCACTTCGTTTGCGAATTTTCAGTTTCTTTGGTTCACAGATTTCTGCGTTTTGATTTCATGAATTTCGACTGATTCGTGATGAATGAAATTACAATCGATAGTCATGAGATTTTATTAACGTTATTAAAACGTGAATTCTTCGTTCGATCATTATTTCGATCGCTATTTCACGAGATTTTCCACTTCGAAACTATACAAAAAGGGGTTTTAAAATTATTAGTAGATATCAAATCTTTTATTAAACGGTTTCAAATTCTACTTCATTATATGAAGTTATTTTCCAAATAGTTTTACTATCTAGTAGTATATGATTTCATAAACCTTTTTCTTGTTCATATGAGAAATCTAATTAAATGCCTTAGTAAAAACAAGGACTATGACTTCTTGTGTTTGCTTTGATGGTTAATTCTTGGACTCGTTCGATGGAACACTGTAGCAATCATCGTTTCATATTTCTTGTGGAATATACAACTTTTTCATAAACATTCGAGTAGAGCAAGTGGTTATGGGACATGTAGCTCCACTGTAACAACCCGGAAATCCGGGCCAATTTAAATTTTTTATTTTGGCAATTTTAATGAATTTTGAATATTTAAAATGAATTATTTTAAATAATAACGACGATAAATTTATTTTGAATAGAATTCGAACGAATATATTTATATACGTCATCGTTAGAATATAAATATTTATTTATAATTATAAAAGGAATTGGAAATGGCGCGGTAGTTCGATAATTCGATTTCAAATTTCAATTGAACATACCGGGTGCAAAATAAATCGGATTTTAACGAAACCAAAAATATTTGAATCTAATTGATAATATCTTTCCAACGAGTCCAAAAAATTGAAATTCCATAGCGGGAATCAAAAGATATGTCCAGTTGGAAATTCTGAATAGTCGCTATGAAATTCAGGCCCTTAAAAATGGAAATTTTGCAAACGACCTCGGATTTCGACGAAACCACTTTTGTTAGATCCGGGATGTAAGGTTATTGCTAGATTCCGATTTTCATAATTTTTCAAATCAATATGCGAGCGTGGCAAAGGAAAACGTGTTTGACCAGTTTTAGTTGATTTTAATCGACTGGAAAATGGCCATTTTTCCAACGGTCTCAGAATTCGATGAAACTAGTTTTGTTAGGACCGAATCGTCAATACGAAGCTAGAAATAATTTTTTTGGAATTTTTCTAGTTAGTATGTGGCCCCAGTAAATTGAAATGCGCGTTCAAATTCAATATATAGAGTTATATGTTGATTTTGACGAAAACTGATCGTAATAGTCGAATCAGCTTACGATACATATCCCATTGTTTTTAGAATGGGGGTAATTAGCTATGGATGACAGGCGGTGGGCCTCGTTTAGAGGTCGAAAATAAAAGTTGCTTTTTAGAAAATTTAATAATAAAATATATATTTATTTATATAATAGCCATCCCTTCTTCTTTCTCTCTCCCAGTTCATTTACTTTCAGAAAAAAAAGAAAAATCGATCTACCCCCCCTCCACCTGCGCTACGTGCTACCCTCCCCCCCTCTCGCCGCGATGTCGGAGCACCCCCCCTCTCTCGCCGCGATGCCGGAGAAACCCCCCCCCCCCCCCCGTCGTTTTCACCTGCCGCAGCCCCCCCATACCTCCTCCGATTTCCTCTCCTTCTCCCTCCTCCTCGCGCTGAGCGTGAAACCCTAACCCCGAGCACCCCCCTCGCAGCAGCAGCCCGATGCCAAGATCCCCCCTTCTTTTCCTCCTCAGGCCAGATCAAAGACCCCCTTCTTCGCTGCAGTGAACGCCACCCCCTCCCTTTCTTTTTAACGACTGTAAGTTTCCCGTTTATATTTATTTTAATTTATCTTGAGAATTCTGATTTTTATATATAAAAAGCGGAGAAAAAACTGATTTTTGGTTAGCAAAAGCTGAGATTTTTCTATAGAAAAGATTTGATTTTCATAGTATGAACATCATTATAAAAGGTGGATTTTTATCTATAGGTGTGGCACATAAAATTTTGATCTTTATTTGTATGAACGAGCATGAAAAGATTCGATTTTTATTTTGAATAGCATTATAAAAAGATCGTATTTTTATATGAAAGTAAGAAGAAGAAAGATCGTATTTTATTATATGTGAAGATTAAAAATATGATTTTCATTATATGTGAGGCTTAAAAATATAATTTTATCGTATATAGAAGAATATTAAAGTATGATCTTTATGGTGAAGTGAACAATATAAAAATATGATTTTTAATGCGATAAAAATTTGATTTTTATATATTGAATAGCGAAGTAAAAATTCTATTTTTATATATTGAATAGCGAAGTAAAAATTCGATTTTTATATATTGAATATCAAAGTAAAAAATTCGATTTTTATATATTGAATAGCAAAGTAAAAATTCGATTTTTATATATTGTATAGCAAAGTAAAAATTCGATTTTTATATATTGAATAGCAAAGTAAAAATTCGATTTTTATATATTGAATAGTGAAGTAAAAATGTGATTTTTACATATGTAGAGAATACGGGCAAAGAAAGTGACAAGAGGCAAGAACGGCGAAGATTCCTACATAAGAAGAGTCGTGGGATTGGATTAGCTAATCTGTGAGAACTTCTCACTTTTAATTTAATTTTCTAGTTAAAATATATACTAGGATGCAGACGGTGTTTAGTAGCACCCGACACCCATCGTCCACAGACCATGGACGGCTTGTTTGATTGATTGCATGTTGTTGTGAAAATTGATTGTGTGATGTGATGTGAAACGAAATAAAATATTTTATAGTGGAAAATATTATATAGTTAAAAATAGAATTTTTAACGCGTATATGAAATGAAATAAATTAATATAAACAAATCGGAGATTTTTTTATATACACTGATTTGATTAATATTGATTGGGACGATAAATTTTACACATCGCCCAACTGCACAAATAAAATCTGTATTTGATTGTTTGAAAACCCCACACGGGTATTGGGGTGATATATGACATACACTAATCCCAATAGTTAGTTATATGTCGATCGATTGATTGACAGACTGTTATAAGCGTTAAATATTTATATTTGATGCTTATACAGTGTAGAACGCACTTTGGATGACGGTTGATGATTTATCGTTGCTGTTATATACATGTGGTAGAAAATCCATATAATTAACATTATATGGTAATTGATTGGGCCTCATTCCAGTTTTGAAAAAGAAATATTTGAAATAGAAATATTCGAAATAGAATATTTGAAAATAGAAATGAATTCAAATTGAAATTGAATATAAATGAATTCGAATTGAAATTGAATATAAAGGAATTCGAATTGAAATTGAATACAAATGAATTCAAATTGAAATTGAATATAAAGGAATTCGAATTGAAATTGAATATAAATGAATTCGAATTGAAATTGAATATAAATGAATTCAAATTGAATTCAAATTGAAATCGATTTGAAATGAATTTAAAACGAATTTAAAACGAATTTATATTGGAATATTCAATTTTGATTTGAAATTGAATATGAAGTTGAAACCGTTTTGAAAATGAATTTAAAACGATTTATAAAGCACGTTTTGAAAAGGAAATCTACGAAGTATATATTATATCTATTATATATATAATATAATGGCCTGAATCGAACGCGCCGCACCGCGGCAGTTCGCGAATTTCGACCATTGACTTCGAATGGATATTTCGGGAGATCCGACCGTCGAATAATCCTAAAACCAGAACCATTGGGTTTGTATCGAAAAGAGCTTTCTAACGAATATTAGAAATTAGAAATCTAACGGTTGGATTTGGAATTATGTCCAAATCAAATTTGGAAAAGGTCGCTGTAAGTGCAGTTCGATGGCCGTTGATGGAAATCGACTGTACGGGCCTTGATAAAATTATTAAAAATATCAATAATTTGTGTAAAATCATAAGAAATGATTTGTGAAGAATTGGGATGAAAAACTCCATATTTGAAAAGATAAAAATAAATTTTTATCGAAATGAACTAGTTTTGAACTAGATTAATAATTTATTTATTTTTTAAATAAATAAATTGGATTTGAAATGGTTTTAAAAATAACCAGAAATTCCAATAATTGAATTGGAATAGATTTGAATCGAAATTGCCTTTGGATTATTTCGATGTTGGATTTCGTGATTATACAGATATTGTTACGGAAATTTGAAAGATATACCTATATCGTTATTTCCAATACGATATTTGTTGGTCGTAGAATTTGATATTGAATATAAGCCGATATATTTTCTATTCAGAGCCTTGTATTTAATATCAAATGGGATTTTGGTTTGTCGTGAATGGTGTCTTTATTAACACTATTCTTGAACCCAGTTGAGAAAAGATTAAATCTTTTTATGTAGATTTAATGAAGTGTACCAATTTAATAATATTTAATTGGAATTGAATTGATATTGATTTTTGGGTTTATCGTGAACAGTGTTTTAAATAACAGTTGTTCTTTAACCCGATAATTAATGGAATGTGATTTTGGGTTGTCGTGAACGGTATCTTCAATAATATTGTTCTTAGACCCAAAGAAGTTAAGAAAATCAGAAACTAACTAGAGATGAGTTAAGTTGAATGGTTTCCTGTGTATTGATCTGATGTTGGTTTCGGCCTTCGGGGTTAATACTTCGGGAATTGCTTGCTTGCTAATTTACGGTTAGGGACTGATTGAAATGTGATGTGATTTTGGGTTTATCGTGAACCATGTTTTAAATGACACTGATTCTTTAACCCAAGTAAAGATTAAAACTAAGTGGAGTTTTAATGAATCTTTAATTAGATTGAAAAGATCGAGAATGGAGTATCACCAGTTTTGCTCCAGGCGATAGTTAAATTTATAATTAGATTTAAACGTGAAATGGTAATTGAATTTACCGATAACACCGTGGTGTTAGATATGAAGTATAACCAGTTTTACTTCATGGGATGAATAGGTTGGGATTGGGAAAGTAAAACAAATGATTACTTTGGTAAGGTTCGTTAATCCCGACTAGTTTGAATTGGTATTCAAAAGTATATTAAAGAATAAATTTAAAAGATTTATCTTTGATAAAATTAATGGGAACCTTTCCCAAAGAATGTGAAATTTAGAAACTAACTGTCGGTTAGCTATGAAGAATGATTTTCTGGATATTGATCTGATGTTGGTTTCAGCCTTCGGGGTTAATATTTGGGGAATTATTCTCTTGATTAATTTACGTTTAGTGACTGATGAATTTGAATGAGGCATATGTTGTGTTTGTGTAACACGTATTTATTATATACGCGAGTTATTCAGAAAGACCGGGTTTAACCCATTCTGAATAACTGTTACGACGACAAGTCGAAGATGAAGACGGTGGTGGAAGACCGGAGGTCTTCACGTCGTTTGGGTGATTACTGATGATCTTGATTGGGTTGTACACCCAAGAAGATGGAAACAGTTAGTGGTCGTCCAGACGTACTTGGAGATCGATGGATATGCGGGGTACTAGGTGCCTCCGGTTTCGTTCAGGCCCAGAACGGACGTGTAAATGGACTGTGTGTCTGACATGGGATTTCATTCTGTGTGACTGATATCAGTTGCATAGAGTGGTTTGCCTGTGTGGCATGCTAAGATGCAAATGATCAAGGCTTCTGTCGAAAAGCAGAGTCTTGTGGTTGATGATCAAAGCATGGCCTTTGTGGCGTAGCTTTGTGTAGCGTTAATTCGCGAGCCTCACACCCCGGTGTGAACCAAAACGGGAGAAGGACCTCAGGGAGGGCATGCGTTTCTTTCTAGTTAGGAGTGGCGTCAGTGCTTGAACTGTCTGACGAGTTTGACTCATGTGGTTGTTGCTGTTGCAAGGCGCCTCGGTTAGATTGGACGATCCGGGTCTGATGGAGTCATTTGTTGGCTCATTTACGCCCCATAGGGAGGGGAAACGTAGTGTTCAGGAATTTTAATCCATATCGGTGGACCGGCCCTGTCGCTCCAAGGGTCGATGCGCTCTGACCCTGAGGCTCGGGCTAGAGAGTCTCGAAGTCGGTGAGGACGATCCCTAGCCTCAGTTCGCAGATGGAAATCCAATTTCCAAATACGTGACTTTGCGGTTTTAATTGTAATACTAGTATGGCAACATGATATATGGTACCCATGCCGTCTATGATTGATCCTTATGATTGAAATTGTTTTAACACTATACACTTATAGTATCAAATGATTGGTTTTAACGTATCAAAAATGCTTTGGCTATTATAAGGTAAAACCCTATCCCCCGGCTTGTGTTGCATTGTGTGGTAGGACCCGGGTCTTATAATAGCTTCATTTTTCTTTATTTAGCATTGCGCTATTTGTTTTATGCACTGGTATTCTTGGGAGGAAACCCGTTCCGTGTTATACGGCGTGGTCCCTTGATTTACCTAACTTTAAAATAAAGATTAATAACTATTTTAGTTCTCACACCAGTCCCATGACTAATCTGGAGTTTATTGTTTTAACCTAAACTCTGGGTGCCCTTATTTTGACACGGGCAGCTAGTAGTTTTGGTTTTGCAGATTTATATTCATAGGATCCTGGTCTACAGCTGGAATGATATCCGAAAAGCTTTGTATCCGTATATCTCTTTCAGTTGTGTAATGTATTATTTTCCGCTGCTATGTATTTAAATGTAATTTAAATATCTGATATTTCTGTGTGATATTGATTCATTCATACTCTGTATATTCTTGTAATATGATGGTATTGTTGTAATATATAATGAAATGTTCTTCCGTCCGCGTTCTATTTTGTTTTGTTCTCAAAACAATCAGAAATTTCGAACGGTCTGGGTCGGTTTAGCGATTGATTCAGATCGAGCGGAATTCCCGGTCGTTATAGCGTGGTATCAGAGCTTTGGTTTACAAAGCTAAGAGAATAAGGCACATTAGAACCATACGACAGAATTCATCAGATATTGGATTAGTAATATCCAATGAGAATGGCTCGTTAGAGATGGGATCAGTAGTATCCTAGAACGAGTGTGAAGAGTATATTTAAAAAAAAAAAACAAATTTTGTTTTGAAAATTTAAATCAATTATTCGTATTTGATTATTCATTTATATGAATTTGGACAATCCATTATATAAAGATTTTGTATATATGTCTTATAAACGTGTGTTCGAAGTTTTAATATACTGGATAGTTATAGAATCATACTCTAGTTGCCCGGGGATAATTCTGGTGATGGGGCACCGTCGCCGGTATTTATTTTCGAGTAACGAAAGTGAGATTTCTATATATTTCCAATTGACTGGTGTGAGAACCGAAACTAGATAGGGCTTATTGTTGTGATTTGGCATCAAAAATGAGATTTTTGACTATATATCAATGTTATGAATTTGAAATGATAACCAACTAATCGATTGATGGTTGTGTTGTTTGATTATAGTTAGAATAATTAAATATTGAACCTTTAGCCAAATTGAATCAAATAGTGGGTTGTATTGAAAATTAGTCGCATTTGCTTGCATATACATGCACTTACATTGAACAGGTCATAGCAAGGAGGCTAGAGCAGAGGAATAAATTTGTTTGCCCGACAAATAGGTACATGTTTAACATAATTTACTGTTTTGTTTGGGTGATGATGATTTTATGAGCCGATTGGCTAGCCGCTTGGCTTTTTCTTTTTGATTGAAGAAGGCCATGGGAGGTTATATGAAATATCCCGAAGTCCCCGGTGCAGGGGAGGTTATGGCGAAATTTTCCGAAAATTTAGGGTGTTAGCCAAATTTTTGAAAAATTTGAAAAGTTCTTAGAAACTGAAAAGTTGAAGAACTTGAGCCATAATAAAAATAATGAAAGTAGAGTTGGTTAATCACCACTTTCGACTTTGTCCCTTTTCGGGGACGAACCTTATATTTCCTAGCTTGGCCTAGTTTACACTAATCTTGGTCAATCCTGATCAATCCGACGTTCGGGTTACATCGATGATCTTCAGATCATCCTGGGGAGCTTCAGCTCATGCGATCTTCGGATTCGTGATGATCTTCGGATCATCTTGAGGAACTTTAGTTCATTCGTCTATTCTGATGAATTTTGGATCATCATGAGGAACATCGGTTCATTTGATTATATCGATGATCTTCGGATCATTTCCTGTCGGCGAAATACATGATATAATATTTTCTATTTCATGTAGACTTGATGGCAGACATCATTTATGATGAATATTCATTTGTTAAGATTGTGTTATCTATTCATGTAGACTTCACGGGAGACATCATTTCTCATGAATATTCATACCCTGTTGTTCCCCTTCTTTGGGATATTCTAGATTTCTAATTTATTGATTTCTTGAATCTAAGTTTCGTTGACATATGTGATGTCAATTCTCGTATTGATATTAATTTATCAATCTTAGTTTCCTTGTTATTGAGATATCCATATATAGTGTTGAGTTTTCTTTGACATATTTTACGGACATTTCTGAGACTTCACATTTATTAGGGATCCTTGTTGTTATTGCTTCAATGTCATTATCTGTTTATATCTCTGTTTCTATCTAAGTTTATAATGAGATGAGTACAACTAGACTGATCCGTTTATTGTTTATTCTTATAAATAATACTCAGGTCAAACCGAGTATTACAAGAGCTTATATTGGACTTCTAGCAGGGACTGCTATTTGGTTTTTTGTTATCTACATTAGAGTTGTAGTTCTTGATTATACATGCATTTTAGAATTTCATGTATACATATTCATTTGGCTAGAGCTTGTACTTATTCTTCTGTTGTATAATGGATCGACTATGGCCACTATCTTTGTATTTATACTCATGTATTGTTATTCAAATTTATTTTCGGCCTTAGTGATATGAATATCCGTGTCTGACTCTGATTTTATTGTTATGTATTTTATATTGCTTTCCGAATTATATATAACCACTGTGTAGTAGATTTGGACTTGAATTAGATGTGTCGGATTTCCTCATGAGAATTAAAAAGTTAGACCACATTATCCGACATATTTAACACTCGTTCAAAGCTGATATACAGATGGTCGCTCCTCAATAGCCTTATTCTTCGGGTCCATTAACACCATTGCCTGCAATGGCCTTGGCTAACGTGAGTATAGAGGTGGGGTGTTACACTTGGTATCAGAGCCGAGTTCGTAACAATATAAGATATTATGGCGAGGATCATTGTCCTAAGTTTCTTAGGAAATCATGTTTAGGATTTTATTCGAGTCTTAGGACCCGTCATATCGTATCTCATATCTTGATCCTTTGTTTGACCAATCAATTTTATTTAAATCTATCCTTTTTCCTCTTCTATCTTTTAGAGGAGAGGAATGGTTAGGAACATACTTTGTTTCTTTAGTTTGTAACACCCCGTAATTTTAAAACATGACATAAGAGATAATTAAAGAATAATTAATTTTGAAAAGAATATTTTGGTGAAACAGGTTACGCCATTGCGTTCATCTCGGAATTCTTCTTGAGATAGAGTCTGAGTTTCATAAAACAGATACCGTATGAAGAAGTTATGGATGATAGAAGTTGGGCAGAAAAATAAGAAAACAGGCTGGGATAACTGGCGCACTTGTGAAGTGTGCCAGAACAAAAATGCACTGACGCACCTGGGAAGTGTGCTCATGCCGAGGCAAAACCTTCACGGAATTCTGGAGAGTTCTCTGATGATGTGTCCTTCGGGGATTGGCTGGATGACATGTCATTTGAGCTGTGTGGTTCTGATGATCTCTAATCTAATCTAAACGCCCTAATTCACCTAGTACACCTATAAAAATGCACCTAGACCTAACCCTAATTTCGTTACACTAATTCATGGAACCTCCATGCTGCTCAAATCTAAAGTAAAATAAGTCCTTCTTCTTCTTCAAGTCAGATTAGGGTTAAAAGAGAATAGATCTACAACTGCAACACCTATTTCTTTTAGAATCAACCAGGGTGAGTTCATGTTACTTTTAGAAATCAAATTTAATTGTAATCCCGACCTGTTAATAAATCTGAAGCCGAGACCATGCCTATTTTTGTTCATAAAATCTGTTCTTATATGCCTATTTCTTCCGTTACATGCTTGATTCGTTATTATGCCTGTTTTGATTCTCTTCTCTCCCTCTTTCTCCCTTTTTATTTTCATAGCCAGGCTACCTTCGATGTGACACCCAATCTCCATTAAGGTCACTCACAAAGGGAATGCCTTAACTTTGGTAGAGCGTTTATTGTGTATAGAATAGAAAAGTAAACAAGACAGATAAATATATATTGGTACTAGGAAATGAAAAGAAACAACTTTCATTGCAGCGGAGAAATAGTTTGATTACATCATGTCAAAACCAACTACAAAACCAAATACACTTATTATCCATCTTGACAAACAAGTTCTGAGTACATAAAACAAAAGACATAACCCCAACATAAAATAGCCATAAATGAGATACGCTGATCTTTACTTCAGCAATCCAAGCTGCTTCCAAAAGAAGAGAGATAAAGCGGTCCAAATCAAGTTCCACTAGGTCTAGTCCCACCCTGAGCACTTTGGGGGGGAGGGGGGAGGGAGGATGAAAAGAGGTGGAAACAAAGGGGGTCAGACATAAAGTCTGGCGAGTATGATAACTTTAAAAATATAATTATTAAAGTAACTAGGATAAGGCATAAACTGGAAAATAAGGGAATGACTGCGAATAAAAGGCAAGTCTAAGCACACTAAGGAAATAAGGTGAACAAAGATATCATTAACTACGCATCTAACCGCTACAGGATAATTATTACACTGCACCGCCATTGTCAGTCACCTTAAATGTTGATCCTGCCTACTGAACATAAGTGAATATAATAATGGTAGTTTCATGTATCCCTAGTTGCAGTCATAGGTGCCGCCTGCTCCTATCTCCACTAGGTATACCCACTACCCTCAAGCGATCGGCTCCCTAACTCGTAGACACCCATGCTGGCCCACAGTAGGGTGTATCACTCCCCAAAGTGGCAACTCGATACCACAGAATGTGCATGGATAGTACCTACACGATGCAACAACGTCTTATCTACCAGCCCAGACCCATGCACGCACATGAAACCCGTTGGACATGTGTTGCCACCGCTAACCCGTTTTGGCCTCTTCCTGTCAAGCCCAGTAAGCGTGTCCCGTCATCGACTTACGTCGAGCTCACAAAGATACTTATGGGTTACTGGTTGAAACGGGCCCCCATTACCTGACTCAAGCTATCCACCTAAGCTTGGTCCCCACTAAAGCTTCCCACTTAACCCCTTCTCAATCATGTCCCTCTTACATGTTCAACTTGGTTGGGTGTTACTAATCGTATTTCACAAGCCACCAAAGGCACCCACTTAACCCCCATGTCCCACCACATGTTTATTTTGGTTAAATGTTACTTAATTCATTAAGACCGTATCCCTTGCAAGACCTCTCACATTAGACTGGCATTTGTGGTTGCTGGATTTGCTGGGCGGGTCCGAGCAGTCTTATACCACAAACGAGTCTAACCTGGTGTCTTTGCAACTTGTTACGCATTTAATTTATGCCTAAGACCTCCCACATTAGACTGGCATTCGTGGTTGTTGGATTTGTCGGGCGGGTCCGGGCGGTCTTATACCACAAAAGAGTCTAACCTCGTGTCTTATACGATTAAAAATTATCCCCAATTTGAATTAGTATCCCTATTCAAATTGCCAATCAATTCCAAATTTACTATATAATTGAAAACTTAATTGTGTCCATCCATTTATGGTATATAAATTATAAAAATTAACACCTTAATTTAATTATATGCCTTTTTAAGGCGTTTATGCCAAATCTTAATCTTAAATATTACCCCATTGCCCCACGTTGTATGTTCGCTTGTTTAACGTGAAATATACGTTAGACTTGAATAGTCTAACTTATGGAATAAAAGGAAACATCACAACATTCATAGGATATAACTTAGATCTAACTTGTGAACAATAGTCACAACATAAATTGGCACATAGATCTGAACATAAAAGGGGTGAACTTGCATGTGTGAATAAAGTTTTTCATCTAAACTTGCATAGGCAATAGTCACAAACTTGTATAAACTATATATGTCATAGATCCAACCACAAAGGTGTAAATTTGCATAAACTATGTATGTCATAGATCTAACCATAAAGGTGTAAACTGGCTTAAGCTATGTATGTCATAGATCTAACCACAATGGTGTAAACTTACATAAACCATGTATGTCATAGATCTAACCATAAAGGTGTAAACTTGCATAAACTATGTATGTCATAGATCTAACCACAAAGGTGTAAACTTGCATAAACTGTGTATTTCATAGATCTAACCTCAAAGGTGTAAACTTGCATAAACTATGTATGTCATAGATCAAACCACAAAGGTGTAAACTTGCATAAGCTATGTCAAACATGAATTAAATTGAACATAGGTGATTGGGTATATACAAAGAGATCCACAACACAAATTAACAAGAACTATCATCATGAACAACTAACATATATTCACAAAATATCACAAATTTCCCAATGATTCACAAACATATCCAAATATCCAAATTTATAACTCAACCTAATTAATTTATTAATTATCTTCTTAAAGAAATCGGACTCACAGCTCAAAGAAGGTCTTGAGTTCTGGGACCTGAATTCTGTAGTTGAATTAGCTCGCCTTTGAAGTAGACAGATTCGTTGTTTGGATTGAATTGAGTTGATTTGAGTTGCTTTACTTTGCTTCTAATTAGTGGCGGCTACTCTAAGTTCTGGAGTGACAGCATGATGGCCATTGTTCTAATTTAGTTTAGATTTATGAGTTGAGTCTGCACATGTTTATATAGAGTTTTAGGATTAATTTAAACCATTAGATCATCGCAGAAGCAACCAGAGCCATCCAAACTGCCATTTGTCTCAGCAACAGGTAAAAATTGGGCATTTTTCAAATCTGCCCGAGGGACCAGGTCGACCCCCAGGTCGACCTGTAGGGGGGAGGTCGACCCTAGGGTCGACCCCCTGGTCGACCTGGGTCTGGGTGGAAATTTTCCGACCCAGTCCACTTCTGCACTTCTGGTTTGAATTTTAAATTTCTGGAAACTTCCGACAGCCATAACTTCTTCATACGAAGTCCAATTCACGCAAACTCGGAATCCATCTCCACCATAATTCCAAGACGAACACAATGGCGTAACCTGCTTCCCTTAATTCTCACATTTAAAATTAATTATTCTTTAATTCGTTATTTTCATGTTAACAGAAACACGGGGTTTTACATTCTCCCATCCTTAAAGGATTTCGTCCCTGAAATCTCCGAGTCAAGAAGAATGCATATCCTACCATCCAATCGTCCATCTACTCAACCATCAAACACAAGCATCCATTGTCCTTAAAAGACTTCTAATGCTTTCATGGTCATATGCACCTTGTGTGTATATGTCCGTATCTAATACAAAATCAGGCGGTCTACTGATTCATTTGACCTCCTTAATGCGAATCATGATAGTGCCATGCGTCCATTATGTATGCGAAAAGATCCCTAATGGTACATATTATTTCTACATGCGTGCACAACCATTCATCTGAATGCAGCATCCATATGATAACACAACCATTATACATCCATTTACCTAAATAAGCACTCATGTTCATATGCGGTATGAAAGTGATTGAGCCGATCTAGCGCCTAATGTGTGTGTATATGCATCCACAAGAAACCACTTACAATCACTTGCATCCACTAGCATCCATAAATCATAACATGTTTCAAATACATGTTTACATCCACTGGTTTCTACCTAAGGATATGACCGAGGAGATGTACTAAAAAGGTAGATACAAGCATGAATAAGCTTAAGGATAAAAGAGATGAAAGATGTACCCTCAAAAAGAAAAGGGTAGGCTGCACTCCCAAGTCGCGTCTTCCTCGGTGTCGCTCCATTGAACTTTAACAAGCTTGACTTCACGGTTGTGTAGCTTTTTGACTTCTGTCCCCAAGATACGAGTTGGTACTCTCCTCAAAGTTGCTTCTCGTTCCACTTCGATTTCCTCTAATATGCTTGGCTCCAGAACTTCTGCCGACTCATGTAAACACTTTTGTAGCTGAGAGACATGAAAAACATTATGTACTCCAGCTAGTGTTTCGGGTAGCTCTACTCTGTATGCCATTGTCCCAATTCTTTCGATGATAGGAAATGGTCCTACAAATCGTGGTGCCAGCTTTCCTACGGACCCAAAGCGAATGACATTCCTTAAAGGAGATACTTTAAGGAACACCTTATCTCCAACCTCAAACTCAAGGTCGGTCCTTCTCTTATCTGCGTAGGATTTCTGTCTATCTTGGGCAGTCTTCATTCTTCTTCGTATCAAGTCCACTTTCTCATAAGTCTCTCTAATCATGTCCGGCCCAAGTATGAGTTTATCTATGGATTCCCACCAACAAGCTGGTGATCGACATGGCCTTCCATATAAAGCCTCGAAGGGTGCCATGCCTGTAGTGGCTTGGTAGCTATTGTTATAAGAGAATTGCACCAAAGGGAGATGATCCTCCCAAGATCCTCCAAAGTCAAGAATGCACAGTATTAAAAGATCTTCCAGAACTTTATTCACCCTCTCCGTCTGTCCATCAATTTAAGGATGATAGGCCGTGCTTAAACATAGCTGTGTGCCTACATCCTCTTGCTAAATCCTCCAAAACTCGCTTGTAACGATAGGGTCTCGATCACTCACTATGATGGAGGGTATCCCATGGAGTCGAACTATCTCCTTAAGAAAAATAGATGCTAATGATGAGGCAGTCCTCCTACTCTTGACAGGTACAAAGTGAGCACTTTTTGTGAGCCTGTCCACTACAACCCAAATATCGGTATTTCCCTATCTTGACCTAGGCAACCCGTCAACAAAATCCATTGAGATGCTATCCCATTTCCATTGCGGAACTTCTAGACGATGAAGCAAACCACCAGGCTTCTTCTGCTCCGCCTTGACTTGCTGGAATATCATGCACTTTGAAACGAATTCAGCTACATCCCTCTTCATGCCATTCCAAAAGAAAATCCTTTTGATGTCTTTATACATCTTGTCTCCGCCTGGGTGTATGGTCATCTTGGAATGGTGTGCCTCTTCGAGAACCATCTTCACTAAATCCCCTGCTTGTGGGATGCATAGTCTTCTGTCCCGTCTCAGCCAACCTTTATCGTCGATGGAGTATCTACTGAGGTGACTAAAAGTCTCACCCCTAACCAGCTTTTCTATCACATCAACTAGCTGAGGGTCCTCATGCTGCACGGTTCCTATAGAATCTAACAAAGTAGGCCGCATCTCTAGCATTGCCATCAAGCCAGTCACATAGTCAATAGAGGGTCTAAAATCAAAATTTGCTATGTACTCCAAACTTTGCCTTTCCACAAAGATAGGACTTAAAGTCAGCTTCTTTCTACTCAAGGCATCTGCTACTACGTTGCCATTGCCAGGAGTATAGGAGATATCAAAATCATATGAAGTGAGAAACTCCATCCACCTTTGCTGCCTTAGATTGAGGTCTTTCTGCGAGAAAAGGTACTTCAATGATATATGGTCAGTATATAATTCAAATTTCTCACCTAAGAGATAATGGCGCTAAGATTTAAGCACAAAAACGATGGCTGCCAACTCTTGATCTTGGGTTGGGTAGTTTTTCTCATCCACTTTCAACTGCCTTCCACCATAGGCTACTACCTTCTCTTCTTGAATCAGAACAGCGCCTAGTCCCGTACCGCATGCATTCGTGTATACTGTGAACATCTTGCTCCCATCTGGTAATGTCAAAACTGGGGATGTTGTCAGAGCCCTCTTCAATCGTTGGAAAACAATATCGCAATCCAAATCCCAAGTGAAATTCAGGTTCTTCTTCGTTAACCTAGTAAGTGGAGCTGAGATTTTCGCAAAGTCTTTAATGAACTTGCGATAAAAGCCTGCTAGCTCAGGAAAACTTCAGACTTCGGTTGCATTCTTTGGAACCTTCCAATCCTTGACCGCTACAACTTTTGTGGGGTCCACCGATAACCCTTCTTTGGACACCACATGTCCAAGAAATCTTACTTCTTCCCTCCAGAAGTGGCACTTGGAGAATTTTTGCTTTCAACTGATGCACACCGAGAGTACCCATGACTTCCCTAAGATGCAAAGCATGCTCTTCCTCATTCTTTGAGAAAATCAGAATGTCGTCTACGAAGACCACCACAAATTTATTGAGGAATTCCCGGAACAACCTACTCATCAAATCAATGAAATAAGCAGGTGCGTTTGTCAAGCCAAAAGGCATAACAAGCCATTCAAAGAAACCATCCGGGGTTCTGAACGCGGTTTTATCAATGCTATCTTCAGCTACTCTTAGCTGATGAAACCCGATAGCTAGATCTAATTGGGAGAAAACTGTTGCACATACAAGTTGATCGAACAAATCATCTATTCTTAGTAGTGGATGCCTATTCTTCTTGGTCAGCTTTTTTAGCTCCCTAAAATCAACGCATATGCGAAGCGAACCATTTGCTTTGGTTGTGAACACAACTGGAGCACCCCATTCAGAAATACTCCGCCTTATAAACCTTTTTTCTACAGCTCCTTAACTTGCTTACTAAGATCCTTTCTCTCCCATGGAGCCATGTGTCTAATGGGTAAAGCAACGGCTTTTGCGTTGTCGACGAGGTATATGCGGAAGTCTATCTCCCGCTTCGGAGGTAAGCCCCTCACTTCCTCAAACATATCCGAGTATTCCCGGACCACTCTAATAGAATGCAAATTCTCAACAGACGCGTAAAGCGATTCTAGATAACTTAGCATAACAGAATTCATGGGATTACAAGAGATTTGGAGAGTGCTACCAAGGAGAGTCATGAGCCTAACCACTCTCCTTTCACAATCGAGGACGGCACCATTTCTAGATAGCCAGTCCATTCCTAGGATTAACCCATAGCCCGTGAAGCCCAAAACATAAGCATCACATCTAAACCCAATGCTAAGTATAGAAATTTTCGAATCCAAACATATCATCGACAATTAGGCTGAGCCCCCAATTGGATTTGAAACAACTAAGGGATCCTCTACTATACTGGTGTCTAGGTGTAGTGATTCAACTGAAGCATTTGATATAAAAGAATGCAATGCACCAGAATCAAAGAGTGTGCGAACAGGATGATCAGAAAGATAAACTAAACTTTCAACAGAAATTGTTCTACCTCGTTCTTGCAGTGGCGGGACCATGAGAGCCTGGACCTTCCCTCTTGCATGCCCTGGTACCATGAGAGCCTGAACCTGCCCTTCCTAAGTAGACCCTACCCTCTGTCCTTTCTTTGGGCAGTCCTTAACTAGGTGTCCTGCCTCGCCAGAGTGAAAACAGGCAGTCTTCTTTTTCTTTCTATGGTCTTTGCTCAGATGGCCTAGTGTCCCACAGTTAAAGCATCTTTTCTTTCCTTTGCCATTATTGTCTTTACCACCCTTCTTATTTTGCTAATGCTGTTTCTTTTGATCCCCTTTCTTCTCCCGTGCCTTATTAGTATTAGCACCTTTCTCTTCCTCGTGCATAAGTACCATGTCAACCAGCTTCTCAAAGGTGGCCCCCATAGGAATATGGGTCATGGTCAACCCATGCAGCGGCTCATTCAAGCCTTTAACAAATCTTAGAGTCTTCTTCTCTGGCGTGTTCACCAAGTCTAAGCCAAACCTTGCCAACTGGTTGAATTTGTTGACGTATTCTTTTACTGATAGATTTTCTTGCTTTAACGCCAAAAACCTTTCCATGTATAAGTTCTCTTCTTCCCGTGAGAGAAATTTTGCCTCAAACCTATGCCTGAAATCTGCCCATGTCTTAACGAGACGCAATCCGTTAGTGACCTCCCACCAAAACAAGGCCTCATCCTTCATAAGCCACGCAGCTAATTGGACTTTCCTTCCATCTTCCACTTCAAAGATCCCTAACAACTCTTCTACCTCCCTAAGCCAATTTTGGGCTTCAACAAACGTCTCTGACCCGTGAAAAGGTTTTCCGCCCATTGCCTGAAAGTCCTTACATGTCTTAGCAAAAGTATCAGTGCGAGGAGGGGGAGGAGGAGGAGGAGCGAGTGCAGCTGGGGGAGGAGGGATGTCTGCTGGGCCTGGAGTCGCGGCCCTAGCCTCAAGGTACCTCCTGAACCATCCAGGTATCGGCACGCCCTCTGGAAGGTTAAAGTCCCCAGACATGCTGAAAAAGAGAAAAAGGAAAGATTCAAAACAAAAGAATCGAAGGAAGGATATATGGCACTTGGGGGTTATGTTTTTAAAATAAACTTTTCCTCTTCAAAATTACTCTCCTTAAAACATATTTTTGGAAGTATTCTTTACAAAAATGCTTTTGAAAAATAATTTTTTTTCAAAATTTCTTATTTGCTCCGGTAACCTTCAGCTCTGATACCACGTGTGACACCCCATCTCCATTAAGGTCACTCACAAAGGGAATGCCTTAACTTTGGTGGAGCGTTTATTGTGTATAGAACAGAAAAGTAAACAAGACAGATAAATATATATTGGTACTTGGAAATGAAAAGAAACAACTTTCATTGCAGCAGAGAAATAGTTTGATTACATCATGTCAAAACCAACTACAAAACCACATACACTTATTATCCATCTTGATAAACAAGTTCTGAGTACATAAAAAAAAGACATAACCCCAACATAAAATAGCCAAAAATGAGATAGGCTGATCTTTACTTCAGTAATCCAAGCAGCTTCCAAAAGAAGAGAGATAAAGCAGTCCAAATCAAGTTCCACTAGCGCTAGTCCCACCCTGAGCACCTGGGGGGGGGGGGGAGGAAGAAAAGAGGTGGAAACAAAGGGGGTCAGACATAAAGTCTGGCGAGTACGATAACTTTAACAATATAATTATTAAAGTAACTAGGATAAGGCATAAACTGGAAAATAAGGGAATGACTGCGAATAGAAGGTAAGTCTAAGCACACTAAGGAAATAAGGTGAACAAAGATATCATTAACTACGCATCTAACCGCTACAGGATAATTACTACACTGCACCGCCATCACCAGTCACCTTAAAAGTTGATCCCTCCTACTGAACATAAGTGAATATAATAATGGTAGTTTCGTGAACCCCTAGCTGCTGTCATAGGTGTCGTCTGCTCCTATCTCCACTAGGTGTACCCACTACCCTCAAGCGATCGGCTCCCTAACTCGTAGATACCCGTGCTGGCCCCACAATGGGGTGTATCACTCCCCAAAGTGGCAACCCGATACCACAGAATGTGCACGGCTTATACCTACATGATGCAACAACGTCTTATCTACCAGCCCGGGCCCATGCACGCACATGAAACCTGTTGAACTTGCATTGCCACCACTAACCCGTTTTGGCCTCTTACAGTCAAGCCTAGTAAGCGTGTCCTGTCCTCGACCTGGGTCGAGCTCACAAAGATACTTATGGGTTACTGGTTGTAACGGGCCCCCATTACTTGACTCAAGCTATCCACCTAAGCTTGGTCCCCACTAAAGTTTCCCACTTAACCCCTTCTCAATCATGTCCCTCTTACATGTTCAACTTGGTCAAGTGTTACCAATGGTATTTCACAAGCCACCCAAGGCAACCACTTAACCCCCATGTCCTACCACATGTTTATTTTGGTTAAGTGTTACTTAATTCATTAAGGCTGTAACCCTTGCAAGACCTCTCACATTAGACTGGCATTTGTGGTTGCTGGATTTGCTAGGCGGGTCCGGGCAGTCTTAGACCATAAACGAGTCTAACCTCGTGTCTTTGCAACTTGTTACGCATTTAATTTATGCCTAAGACCTCCCACATTAGACTGGCATTCGTGGTTGCTGGATTTTCCGGGCGGGTCCAGGAAGTCTTATACCACAAACGAGTCTAACCTCGTGTCTTAGGCGATTAATAATTATCCCCAATTTGAATTAGTATCCCTATTCAAATTGCCAATCAATTCCAAATTTACTATATAATTGACAACTTAATTGTGTCCATCCAGTTATGGTATATAAGTTATACCAATTAACACCTTAATTTAATTATATGCCTTTTTAAGGCGTTTATGCCAAATCTTAATCTTAAATATTACCTCATTGCCCCACGTTGTACGTTCGCTTGTTTAATGTGAAATATACGTTAGACTTGAATAGTATAACTTATGGAATAAAAGGAAACATCACAACATTCATAGGATATAACTTAGATCTCACTTGTGAACAATAGTCACAACATAAATTGGCATATAGATCTGAACATAAAAGGGGTGAACTTGCATGTGTGAATAAAGTTTTTCGTCTAAACTTGCATAGGCAATAGTCACAAACTTGTATAAACTATATATGTCATAGATCCAACCACAAAGGTGTAAATTTGCATAAACTATGTATGTCGTAGATCTAACCACAAAGGTGTAAACTTGCATAAGCTATGTATGTCATAGATCTAACCACAAAGGTGTAAACTTGCATAAACTATGTATGTCATAGATCTAACCACAAAGGTGTAAACTTGCATAAACTATGTATGTCATAGATCTAACCACAAAGGTGTAAACTTGCATAAACTATGTATGTCATAGATCTAACCACAAAGGTGTAAACTTGCATAAGCTATGTTAAACATGAATCAAATTGAATATAGGTGATTGGGTATATATAAAGAGATCCACAACACAAATTAACAAGAACATCATCATGAACTACTGACATATATTCACAAAATATCAAAAATTTCCCAATGATTCACAAACATAGACAAATATCCCAATTTATAACTCAAACTAATTAATTTATTAATTATCTTATTAAAGAAATCGCACTCACAACTCAAAGAAGGTCTTGAATTCTGGGATCTGAATTCTGTAGTTGAATTAGCTCGCCTTTGAAGTAGACAGATTCGTTGTTTGGATTGAATTGAGTTGATTTGAGTTGCTTTACTTTGCTTCTAATTGGTGGCGGCTATTCTAAGTTTTGGAGTGATAGCATGACGGCCATTGTTCTAATTTAGTTTTGGTTTATGAGATGAGTCTACGTGTGTTTATATAGAGTTTTAGGATTAATTTAAACCATTAGATCATCACAAAAGCAACCAGAGCCATCTAAACTACCATCTGACTCAAAAATAGGTCAAAATTGGGCATTTTTCAAATCTGCCCGAGGGACCAGGTCGACCCCCAGGTCGACCCCTAGGTCGACCCCCAGGTCGACCCCTAGGTCGACCCCCAGGTCGACCTGTAGGGGGGAGGTCGACCCTAGGGTCGACCTGGGTCTGGGCAGGAATTTTCTCGCCCAGCCCGCTTCTGCACTTTTGGTTTGAATTTTGAATTTCTGAACGAGCTGTTTTTAAATATTTAAATTTCTAGAAAATTCCGACAGCCATAACATCTTTATATGAAGTCCAATTCACGCAAACTCGGACTCTAACTCCACCAGAATTCCGAGGCGAACACAATGGCGTAAACCGTTTCCCTTAATTCTCACATTTAAAATTAATTATTCTTTAATTCGTTAGTTTAATGTTAACAAAAACACGGGGTGTTACATTCGAGCATAGGCCTAGCGCTGAAATATGTGAATGCATGAAATTGGGAATCATTGGGAAGGATAAATTTGGGGGCATAATACATGTTGTAATTTAAGGTCTAAATTTGAGGCATGACCTATGTTTGGGACTTGGGAGCATAACTTATAATTGGGATTGTGGACATAATATGTGTAATAACCCGGAAATTCTGAGCCAATTTAAAATTTTTATTTTGGCAATTTTGGTGAAATTTCAATATTTAAAATGAATTATTTTAAGTAATAACGATGAGAAATTTATTTTGAATAGAATTCAAACGTATACATTTATTTGAATCGTCGTTGAATATAATTTATTTATTTTAATTATAAAACGAGCCAGAAATGGCGCCTTAGTTCGAAAATTCGATTTCAAAGTTCAAATGAATGTACCGGGTGCAAATTAAACCGAATTTTACTGAAAAAAAAATATTAGAATCTATTTGAGAATATCTTTCCAACGAATCCAAAAAATTGAAATTTCATAGCAGGGGTAAAAAGTTATGTCCAGTTGAAAATTCAGAATAGTCGATATGGAATTCTGGCCCTTAAAAATGGAAATTTTGCAAACGACCTCGGTTTTCGACGAAACCACTTTTATTGGATCCGTGATGTCAAGTTTTTGCTAGATTCCAAATTTCGTAATTTTTCGAATCAATATGTGTGTGTGGCAAAGGAAAACGCGTTTGACCAGTTTCAGTTGATTTTAATCGACTGGAAAATGGCCATTTTTCAAACGGTCTCAGAATTTGACAAAATTAGTTTTGTTACGACCGTATCGTCAATACGAAGCTAGAAAGTATTTTTCGTGAATTTTTGAAGTCTGTATGTGGCCCCAGTAAATTGAAATGTGCGTTCAAATTCAATATATAGAGTTATACTTTGATTTTGACGAAAACTGATCGAAACGATCGAATCACCGTGCGGTACATATCCCATTGTGTTCGGAATGGGGGTAATTAGCTAGGAACGATAGTCGGTGGGTTTGATTTTGAGTTCGAAATAAAAGTCAACTCTTAGGAGAATTAAATAAAATTAAAATAATATTAAATTATAAAATATAATAAATATCTCCTTCCCTCCCCCTTTATTCTCCCTCCTCTTTCCTTCTGATGTTCAATTTAGAAAAGAAAGAAAAAAAGAACTAAAAAAAATGTCCCTCCTCAATATCGCGATGCCCCTCCCCTTCCCGTCCACCGCGCCAGCGCGCGCGCCACCACCCTCCACTTGCGATCAACGGAAGCGGCCCCCTCCTCCTTGCAACAGCGAAAACCCCCTTCCTCTCCTCCTTTCCCCCGTCTCCCCGACGCAAGCGAGCCCCGAAACCCCCTCTGGCGAACGACGGCGAACCACCCCCTGCTCCTCCCTCCTTTCCCATACAACTCCTTCTCTCTCCGTCACCAGCAGTGCCGCAAAACCCTCTCCTCCCCTCTACGAACAAAAACAAAGAAAAAGTAAGTTTCTTTATTTTGTTTATTTTAGTACAGTATTTTTCATTTGCATTAAGAATTGTTTTTTTTAAACTGAAAAGAATTGTTTTTTTTAAACTAAAAATAATTGTTTTTTTAAACTGAAAAGAATTGTTTTTTTTTAAACTGAAAAGAATTGATTTTTAAACTGAAAGGTATTGATTTTTAACTTTGGAAAGATCATATTTTTAACTTTGAAAAGATCATATTTTTAACTTTGAAAAGATCCTACTTTTAACTTTGAAAGGATCGTATTTTTAACTTTGAAAAGATCGTATTTTTAACTTTGAAAAGATCGTATTTTTAATAAAGAAAAGCTATGATTTTTATATGAGTAGCGATATAAAAATATAATCTTTATTCTATGAGCACCGTTATAAAAATAGAATTTTTATCTATATAGTAGCGGTGTAAAAATAGAATTTTTATCTATATAGTAGCGGTGTAAAAATAGAATTTTTATCTATATAGTAGCAATATAAGAATGTGATTTTTATATACATAGCAACAATATAAAAATGTGATTTATATATGTAGTGAATACGGACAATGAAAGTGGCAAAAGGAGAGCGCGACAAAGATTTTCTTCATATGAAGAGTCGTGGCGTTTGGTTTAGCTAGTCGGTGAGAACTGCTCACTTTTAATTTTATTTTCTAGTCAGAAATATATACGAGGATGCAGACGGTGCTTAGCAGCACCAGACACCCGTCATCCACAGACCATGGATGACTTGTTTGTTTAATTTCTATGTTGTGAAATTTGATTGTGTGATGTGGACTGAAATAAAATATTTTATAGTGGAAAATATTTTATAGTTAAAAATATAAATTTTAACGTGTATATAAAATAAATATTTATAAACAAATCGGACGATTTGTTTATATACACTGATTTGACTGATAATGATTGGGACGATAAATTTTACACATCGCCCAACTGCACAAATAAAAATCTGTGTTTGTTGATTTGAAACCCCACACGGGTATTGGGATGATATTTGATGTACACTAATCTCGATTGTTTAGTTGTATGTCAATCGATGGGTTGACAGACTGTGTAAGCGTTAATTATTTATATTTAATGCTTATGCAGTTGTGTGGTGCACTTTGGATGATGGTTGATTATTTATCGTTGCCATTATATACATGTGTTGTAGGAAATCCATATAATTAACATTATATGGTAATTGATTGGGCCTCATTCCAGTTTAGAAAATAATATTCATGTGTTGAATAAAATAAATTCATGTGTTGAATCGAAAATAAATTCATGTGTTGAATTGAAAATATTCATGAGTTGAATAGAATAAATTCATGTGTTGAATAAAAGCCGTGTTGATTAGATTGACGCCATTTTGACGTGAACGATATTTATGTCAATTTTATTCATTTTTATAATGAATATAGAAAAGGAAGTGATTTCAAAATATGATATTTTGAAATGATTTGAAATTCGAATTAAATTGAAATGATTTGAAATTCAAATTAAATTTTAATGATTTGAAATTCGAATTAAATGATTTGAAATTCGAATTAAATTGAAATGATTTGAAATTCGAATTAAATTGAAATGATTTGAAATTCAAAATAAATTGAAATGATTTGAAATTCGAATTAAATTGAAATGAATTGAAATTCGAATTAAATTGAAATGATTTGAAATTCGAACTAAATTGAAAATGATTTGAAATTCGAATTGAATTGAAATCGATTCGAAATGAAATTAAAACGAATTTATATTGAAAAATTCAATCTTGATTTGAATTTGAAAAGGAAGTTGAAATCGTTTTGAAAACGAATTTAAAACGATTTATAAAATAAGTTTTAAAAGGAAATCGATGAAATATAATATATATATATGTATTATAATGGCTTGAATAGAACACGCCGCGCTGCGGCAGTTCGCGAATTTCGACCATTGACTTCGAATGGACATTGTGGGAGATCCGACTGTCGGATTCTCCTAAAGCCGGAACCGTTGGGTTCGTATCGAAAAGAGCTTTCTAACGAATATTAGAGATTTGAAATCTAACGAGTGGATTTGGAAATATGTCCATATCAAATTTGGAAAAGGTTGATGTAAGTACATTTCGATGGCAGTTGATGGAAATCGACTGTACGGGCCTTGATAAAATTATTAAAAATAGTAATAATTTGTGTAAAATCATAAGAAATGATTTGTGAAGAATTGAGATGAAAAACTCCAAATTTGAAAAGATAAAAGTAGTTTTTTTATCGAAATGAACTAGTTTTGAATTAGAATTATAATTCTATTTATTTTTAAAATAAATAAAGTGGATTTGAAATGGTTTTGAAAATAAACAGAATTTCCTATAATTGAATTGGAATGGATTTGAATCGAAATTATCTTTGGAATATTTCGATGTTGGATTTCATGATTTTACAGATATTGTTATGGAAATTTGAAGATATATTTATATCGTTATTTCCAATACGATATTTGTTGGTCGTAGAATTTGATATTGAATATAAGCCAATATATTTTCTATTCAGAGCCTTATATTTAATATCAAATGTGATTTGGGTTTATCGTGAATGGTGTCTTCATTAACAATGTTCTTAAACCCAGTTGAGAAAAAGATTAAATCTTTTTATTTAGATTTAATGAAGTGTACCAATTAAATGGTATTTAATTGGAATTGAATTTGAATTGATTTTTGGGTTTATTGTGAACGGTGTTTTAAATAATACTTATTATTTAACCCGATAATTTATGGAATGTGATCTTGGGTTGTCATGAATGATATCTTCAATAATACTATTCTTAGGCCCAACTGAGTCAAGAAAATCAGGAACTAACTGGAGATTAGTTAAGTTGAATGGTTTCTTGGGTATTGACCTATTGTTGGTTTCGGCCTTCGAGGTTAATACTTAGGGAATTGCTCACTTGCTATTTTACGGTTAAAGGCTGATAGAATGGAATGTGATTTTGGTTTTATCGCGAATCGTGTTTTAAATGACATTGATTCTTTAACCCAGTTAAAGATTAAAACTAAGTGGAGTTTTAATGAATCTTTAATTAAATTGAAATGATCGAGAATGGAGTATCACCAGTTTTGCTCCAGGCGATAGTTAAATCTTTAATTAGATTTGAACGTGAAATGATAATTGAATTTACCGATAACACCATGGTGTTAGATATGAACTATGACCAGTTTTACTTCATGGGATGAATAGGTTGGGATTGGGAAATAAAATAAATGATTACTTTGGTGTGGTTCGCTAATCCCGACTAGTTTGAAGTGATATTCAAAGGAGGATTAAAGAATAAATTTAAAAGAATTTATCTTTGATAAAATTAATGGGAACATTTCCCTAAGAATGTGAAATTTAGAAACTAACTGGAGATTAGTTAAATTGAATGGTTTCTTGGGTATTGATCTGATGTTGGTTTCGGCCTTCGGGGTTAATATTTGGGGAATTATTCTCTTGTTAATTTACGGTTAGCGACTGATGAATTGGAATGAGGCGTATGTTCTGTTCGTGTAACACTTTTTTATTATATACGCAAGTTATTCGGAAAGGCCGGGTTTATCACATTCTGAATAACTAATACGACGATAAGTCGAAGATGAAGACGGTGGTCGAAGACCGGAGGTCTTCACGTCGTTTGAGTGGTTACTGATGATCTTGATTGGTCCGTACAGCCAAGAGGAGGGAATCAGTTAGTGGTCATCCAGACGTACTTGGAGGTCAATCGATATGCGAGGTATAAGGTGCCTTCGGTTTCGTTCAGACCCAGAACGGACTTGTAAATGGACTGTGTGTCTGACATTGGATATCATTCTGTGTGATTGATGGATATCGGTTGCATGGAGTGGTTTGCCTGTGTGGCGTGCTAAGATGCAAATGATCAAGGCTTCTGTTGAAAAGCAGAGTCTTGTGATTGATGATCAAAGCATAGCCTGTGTGGCACAGCTTTGTGTAGCGTTAATTCGCGAGCCTCACACCCCGGTTTCGAATCAGAAACGGGAGAGGACATCAGGGAGGGCATGCGTTTCCTTCTAGTTAGAAGTGGCGTCAGTGGTTTTACATGCCCTGACGAGTTTGACTTATGTGGTTGTTGCTGTTGCGAGGCACCTCGGATATATCGTTGACTATGTGAAGCCGATGGAGTCATTTGTTGGCTCATTGACACCCCAAAGGGTGGGGAAACGCAGTGTTCAGGCATATTGATCCACATCGGTGGACCGGCCCTGACGATCCAAAGGTCACTCGAGCTCTGACCTAAGACACAGACTAGAGCGTCTCGAATTGGTAGAGGACTATCTTTTGCCTCAGTTCATATATGGAAATCCAACTTCCAATACGTGACTTTGCGGTTTTATTTGTAGAGCCTAGTATGGTGACATAGTGGGATGGGGCACTTATGCCGTCTACGATTGATACTTATGATTTGAAATTGTTTTGACACTATACACTTATAGTAATAATAAAAGATGAAATTTCACGTACCAAGCATTCTTGGCTATTATGAGGTAAAAACCCTATCCTCCGGCTTGCGTTGCATTGTGTGATGGGACCTGGGTCTTATAACAGCTTCATTGTTCTTTATTTAGCATTGCGCTGTTGTTTTATGCACTGGTGTTCTTGGGAGGAAGTCCGTTCCATGTTATACGGCGTGGTCCCTTGGTTTACCTAACTTTAAAAATAAAGATTAATAGTTGTTTTAGTTCTCACACCAGTCACATGACTCACCTGGGGTTTATTATTTTAACTTAAACTGTAGGTGCCCTTATTTTAGCACGGGCAGCTAGTAGTTTTGGTTTTGGAGATTTATATTCACAGGATCCTGATTTACAGCTGGAACAATACTCGGAAAGCTCTGTATCCGTGTATTACTTCTAGTTGTGTATTGTATTATTTTCCGCTGCTATGTAATGTATTGTAATCTCTGATATTTAGTGAATGTGTAATATTGATTTATACTCTGTATATTCTTGTATTCTGATGGGATTGTTGTAATAAACAATGAAAAGTTCTTCTGTCTGCATTCTTTTGTGTGTTGTTCTCAAAGTATCCATGCTTTCCTTACCGGGGAAGTTACGGGTCTTCACAATATGTGTGGGAATTGGATTGGTACATGCTATAACTTGGGGGCATAACCTATATCTTGATCTTAAGACTATAATTGGGGCATAACATGTATGATGAATCTTGACTGGGGTGTTTAGGCACAATTTGTATTGTGCAAATTGACTAAAACTTGGGGCAAATTTTATGTTGCGAATTATAACCGTAATTTGGGGTATACAAATTTGTAGGCTTAATTTAAGATTTAGCAAAATGTGATAATGGGACTATGAGTAATCTGTTGTAACTTGCGTAGGTGTTTAATCTATTAAAATGACTAATCTGCTGGAACCTGTTGAAAACCGAACACTGTAATTGAATAGGGATGAATATGCCTAAAACTGAACCACGCCTAGGCACGAGGTTAGATTGCACTTGTGGTATAAGTCTACCCGGAACCGCTCGGCATAACCAGCAACCCCAAGTGGTGAATCTAATGTGAGGGGCCTTGTGCGTACATATGAAACAGTACTCAGACAAGAGGTTAGATTGCACTTGTGGTATAATTCTGCCAGGAACCGCTCGACATAACCAGCAACCGCAAGTGGTGAATCTAATGTGAGATGTCTGGTGCATTTACCAGAAATGATAATAATTTGTGAACTTGGAATACTTAACCTAATTGAGTCGGTAGGGGTTATATGAACCTGTTAAATTGAGTAGGGTTAAGTAAGCTTGCTTAAATAAGTGGGAGGGGTTAAGCTAACCTTAATAAACCGATAGGGTGGGTTATGTGTATATAGACCCGACAAACTTAACCTATTGTATATGTTGAATATGTACAATCTGATCTGTTAATCTGTAAATCTAATAATCTGTACATCTAATCTATGAGCCTATTAATCCGTGAACATGTTAATCCGTAAATCTACTATATTAATATGTAAACCTGGGAATATGTAAATCTGCTCTATTAGTCCGCAAACGTGTTAATCTGAAATATGTACATCTGAAATCTGTTAGTCTAGGGACACAAGGTTAGGAAGGTTATTTTCTTGTGTCGTCTGTTGTGTGGGACCCATATGAGTCAGTAACCCTTTCTGGTATCAAACGGTGACCCAACACTAGGTAGGCTCAGGGCACGCTTACTGAATTAGTTATATGAGGTCCATTCTGATAATGGCGAGGGGTGTTGATGGTGTATTCCAACCGGGTCATATGCGTGCATGGATCCAGACTGCTCTAAGGAAGTTAAGACGCCATGACATCTGTAAATAGGTCTGTGTCTTTCTGCAGGGTGCCACTTTAGGGAGTGATACACCCTTCTATGGGGCCGACACAGGGTATTTATGTATTAAGGAGCCGATCCTTAGGGTAGAATTTATGGTACATCTAGTTCTGTCAATTTCTGTTGGGGATTATGGTTATAAAATTATGTACTCTGATGGCTTTTGTACAAGACTGATATTTGTGTACTTGGGTTTTTAGTATTGTGGTTTTAAAAGATGTAACCAAACTTATTTCTGTTTTCCGCTGCAATAAAGTTTTAGATTTTTCAAGTAGTATTTTATGTATCTGTCTTGTAAAGTTCTGTTCTGTTTACTTACGATGCTCCACGAAACTTAATGCATTTCCTTTGTGAGTGACATTAATGGACGTGGGGTGGTACATAGTTACTCTTACTCATTGTCAGTTAGATGTTATAATTATGTTTCATTACCCATTTATATTACTATTGAGACGTTTTTGGCTTTCTTTGGGTAATGATTGAATATTCTCATTTGCTTAAGAGTGTTACTTGTTACAAACAAGTAATTTTGTCTTTTCGGTTAATGAGGACTTTGATCAAACGTTTTGGTAAAAACAAGAGGGTCGACACTCTTACGTTTACTTCTGCGGTTAATTTCCGTACTTAGACGATTGAAATTTTTTGTATCCTAGTTAGCCACTTAAGTCTTAACTAAGCAATGATTTTGCACTTCTTGAGTTATCTAGCTTATTTTTATGAAATGGCAATTTATTATTCTTACTGGCCTCTTAGGAACTTTCCAGTTGGACTTGGTTCGGAGGTATATCTGCAAGTACATTGCCGATTTATCCGAGTACATTTTCGACGGTTCGTATGACATGTTCACAGGCTCATCGACTTACTAACTCCAGTGGTTCGTTTGATGTGTTTACAGGCTATGGACATCCCATTATTTCGAATTCATCTGATGTGTTCATAGGCTCATCGATGATCCAAACTTGTCGGTTCATCTGACTTCTTCACAGGCTCGTTGTCTTACCAACTCTAGCAGTTTGTTTGATGTGTTTACAGGCTCATCGACGTCCCGTTATTTCGGATTCATCTGATGTGTTTACAGGCTCATCGATGATCATCTTCGTTTTGGTCATTGGACTGTATTGATCTTCGGATCGTTTTGGTCTCGAACCGTTATAGGTTAGCTACCTAGAGTTCTCATGTGTTGTGTATCCTTATATGCTTCCCTGAGAGATATTATGTGTCATATATCTTTATATACATCCTCGTTGATCATCTTTGAAGTCTCATGTGTTGTGTATCTTTATATTCATCCCTGAGGGATCTCGTGTGGTGTATATCTTTATGCACATCGGCGGGACCCTTATGTGTTGTATATCTTTATATACATCGGTGAGGAGAGGATAACATGTGTTGTATGTCTTTAAATACATTGGTATTGATCATTTTTTTGAATTCGTATGGTGTGGGGACACCTAGTCTTCGGACGTAACTGCTTCGTATGGTGTGGAGCCACCTGGTCTCATAACGAAATTGAATACTCAACTTTCTTTGTGGTGTGGAGCCACCTAGTTTTCGAACGTAACTTCTTCGTATGGTGTGGGGCAACCTAGTCTACGGACGTAACAGCTTCGTATGGTGTGGGGCCACTTAGTCTTTGGACGTAACCGCTTCGTAGGGTGTGAAGCTATCTCACCGCGAGACGAAATGCTTATTTGATTTCTTTGCAGCCTTTGGACCACCTGAGTTAGCCACCTCTTCTGATGGAATAGTATGAGTGGTGTATGGTCACCTCATCTTCTGACGAAATACTATGAGTGGTGTATAGTCACCACATCGGAAGAAAGCACTATGGGTGGTGCTAAGCCATCATGTCAGTGAGACGGAACTACTTCGTATGGTGTGAAGTCACCTTATCTTCTGACGTAAAATATTCGTATGGTGTTAAACCACCTAGTCTTATGACGGAATTGCTTACTCAACTTTCTTTGTGGTGTGAAGCCACCACGTCAGTAAGACGGAATTGCTTCGTATGGTGTGGGGCCACCTAGTTTTTTGACGGAATTGCTTCGTATAGTGAGGGGACACCTAGTCTTCTGACAGAATTGCTTCGTATTGTGTTATGCCACCTTGTCTTCAGACGAAACTCTTAGTTAATTCTCCTTGGAGGTGGGAATCCACCTCGTTTTAAGATGAAACGGCTGACAATTTTTTTTGGAAGGTGTCAGCACCCTGGCCGTTATAGACAAAACTGCTTTTGGGTGGTGTCAGCGACCTTGTCATTATGGTCAAATCGCTTTTGGGAGGTGTCAACGACCTTGTCAATGCCATAGGTGTCGGATCACCTTGTCGAAGGGCAAAAGATTCCATGTGATGATTTGCAACTTTGTGGTGATTAAAGTTGCTTATACATTCACCAAGTTAAGAATTAACTGACTTTGTGATTTTCGATTTAGAATGGACCATTTCTTTCTTTTGGCTACTTCCGTGTTCATTAATGTTAAAACTCTTTCCTTGAAGAGTGGATGTTCATTGCATGTTTATTTGCATGCCTTGTTTGTTGTGTTTTTTGATGATTTTAATGGAATGAATTGGCCTAATTGCTTTGAGGTCCATATTGCTTTTCCAAAGGAATCATCCATCTTTGACATCCCTTTTTCTATGACATGTTTGTTTTGTGTTCATCTTTGGAGCCTGTGGTCATTCATGATTAATAGTGGATTTTTGCAATTTGTTCGTAAATACTTGAGTTAAGTCTGTGGTTATGGGACATTTGGCTAAACTCGCTTACTTACTAACTTAATGTGAAATTTGGCTTTTCTTGTTGATCGTTTATGATCATTTTGCTATTTATGGAATTTGTACACTCGCACTTATTGTTGTTTGAGCACCTTTCTATATTTAGATTTTTTTTAGATCTCTTCATATGATTTCTAGAATTTGAGCAATTTGAGTTTTCATTTGAAAAATTATCTCGAATCCTCTTTCGAAAAATGATAAGTTATATTTTGCTTATTTATTTTCATCTCTTATTTTCGGTTTTCGAATTCGTTATTTCCAGGATCTCGTGAATTTGGATTAATAATTATTTCAGTTTGTTTTGTTAACCTCGTTGAACCAAGTTTTTGAGATCATAAACCGACCGGTTTGACCTCATTCTTCTTGGTAACATCTTGTGAACTTGAAAACCAAAAGTTTTCGAGTTTCATGAGAGTCTTCCAACTTCTACAATTTATCATGTTTACATGATCTAGAAGTTGTCCGTGAAATATTAGAGGACATGCTAATATTTCAAATTTGAGATTTTTGGGGTTTATTGAAACTTAAAAGTTCCCATTTTTTTTTGAAATATTAGAGAACATGCTAATATTTCCAATATTAAGGTGTGTAACCCGGATTTTTATTTCCTGATCTTGTATCCCCAACGAGATCGCTTATCCTTTTCAAATCAAGGAAATTCTTGTAAACTAGAATGCTTTTAAAAAAAATTCTAATTCCTTAAAGACACTTATGGGCAAAATAAGTTAGTTGCTCGTATATTTTCGTGACTTTTATTTGGACATTATATGTGTATAAACTTAAGTTATATAGTGATTTATAACTCAAAGTTAAAATTTTATGAAATAATTCAAAAGTGAATTCTTGAGTTAATCTACTTTTACGTATATCTTGTTGATGCGTGGTTATTATTTATATTGAGTTTTTCCTTAAATAATTACGAGGACGCAATTTCTTTAAGGATGGAAGTCTATAACAACTCACATATTTAACGATTAAATATTTTATTTAAATATAACTTCGTTAATCATTAATCAATTATTGGTCCAAAAAGTCACATTTTGCTTTCGGATAAATTTGGACTCGAAACCACTTCCATTGAGTTCAAAATGTTGTTATAACTTTTAAAACTATAAACATTGATACGATTTAAGTAAGTGGGATTTGGTCTTTTTCATTGGGT
The DNA here is from genome assembly GCA_030737875.1 of Allium sativum. Lineage (NCBI taxonomy): Eukaryota > Viridiplantae > Streptophyta > Magnoliopsida > Asparagales > Amaryllidaceae > Allium > Allium sativum. Next base: position 117,399,805 of record CM060919.1, on the reverse strand, counting down.
GTATAACCAAAATATCACTTTTTACATGTGAACGAATTTGGACTCGAAACCACTTCCATTGAGTTCAAAATGTCGTTTACGACATCAAAAAGTGTAAGCATCGATATATTTCGAGTTACGGAAATTTGGACTTTGGACTTGGGTTAGCCAACCTAGTTCACCCTTATATCTCCCATAACCCTCTCCCCTTTCATTCACTTCCAACATTTAGCAAAAATTAGAAAATGGGGAATGGGAAATAGAAGTAGAAATTCCTCAGTTAGGTTTTGCAATTAGAAGCTCAAATCAAGAGGAAATCAAGTGTAGAAACTTGGGTAAGCTTCTTCATCTTCCTCTCCATCTTCTCCAACCCCATTCCTCTTCAATTTATTATGATTTTCTAAACCTAAATTTTAGGAAACTGGTTTGTTGTGTGTATATATGTAAGATTCGTGAGTAATATTGAACGAGAGGTTGTTCTTGCTAGCTATTGGATTGATTTCTTGCTTTTAGCACGCAAAGGTGAGTTCTTCATGAACTCACATCTATGCCAAAAGCTATTGGCTTGTAAAAGTGCAATTTAGTGTTCGTTTGAGTTTGAATAAGCTAGTGAATTGGGTAGATTAGTGTAATTTAGCCGATTCCATGTGTATATGTTTCATTGTGTTGAAAATTTATGATAAGGATTGTTCACACGATCTAATTCATATGTTACGAGTTGATTTGTTGATCTTGTAAAGCTCTGTTGTCACCCCAGTAAAGTCCTAAGTCTTTGCAAGTCACTCGAATCTCTTTGCGTGCTTTGGTTCGAAATTTAGTTGAATTTTGGGCTTATAATAAAAATCATTACTATCTTGTGTATATTGGTTTATGCACGTTTGTTTGATGTTATGAGTTGCTTCGGCATGTTATGGAGGCTTCATTTAAGCTTAAAAAACATCATGTACTATCACCAATGGTCCAAGCTCGACCAAAACCGATTGCACATTCATTGCCTAGGAAAATATTTGCGTTGGCTTCAGCTCAGACGTCTGATCATATGGGTCAGAATTTTTTCAAAACTTTCGAGAAATCTTACCCTGTAAGATCAGACGTCTGTGCATTTTATGTCAGACGTATAACTTGTGCAGAAGTGCACAAGTTATCTTACGCATTCTATACTATGAGATTTATTGATTTAACTTCTTTCGAATTGGATTTTGGTGTTGTACATTGATTTGGCGACCATTTAGGCCCTCATTGGCACTTAGGAATCATCATAAACCATCACCATAGATCCGGGCTCATCCGAGGCTGATAGCACATTCATTGGCTTTCAAAATATTTAATTACATCAGGTCAAACGTCTGTCCAACATCTCAGGAAAAATAAAAAAACTGTCTACTGTCAGCTCAGACGTCTGTCCTAAGTGCTCAGACGTCACGAACAGAATTTTATGCTGTTGATTGGTGGAAACCATGGGCAATAGTTTAAGCCCACTTGATCTCATTCCCGGCCGAGTTTCGGGCCATTTCAACTTCGTTTGCGACTTTTCAATTTCTCTAATTCGCAAATTTTTGCATTTTGATTTCATGAACTTTTAACTAATTCGTGGTAAATGAAATTACAATCAATATTCGTGAGATTTTGTTTACGTTATTAAAACGTGAATGCTTCGTTCGATCGTTATTTCGATTGCTATTTCACGAGATTTGCCACTTCGAAACTATACAAAAAGGGGGTTTCAAAATTATTAGTAGATATCAAATCTTTTACTAAACAGTGTCAAATTCTACTTTATTATACGAAGTTATTTTACAAATTGTTTTACTATCTATTATTATAGATTTCATAAACCTTTTTGTCGTTCGTATGAGAGATCTAATTAAACGCCTTAGTAAAAACAAGGACTATGACCCTTTGTGTTTGCTTTGACGGTTCATTCTTGGACTCGTTCGATTAAACAACGTGGCCATGGTTATTTCGTATTTCTAGTGGAATATACAACTTGTTCGTAAATATTCTAGTAGAGCAAGTGGTTATGGGACATGTAGCTCAACTCTTATATTTACCAGCTTGTCGTAGTTTACACTAAACTTGGTTAATCCTGATCAATCCGACCTTCGGGTTACATCGATGTTCTTCGGATCATCCTGGAGAGCTTCGACGCATGCGATCTTGGGATTTGCGATGATCTTCTGATCATCTTGAGGAACTTCGGTTCATTCGTCTATTCTGATGATCTTCAAATCATCATGAGGAATTTCGGTCCATTTGATTATATCGATGATCTTCAGATTATTTCATGTCAGCAAGATACACGATATAATAGTTTCTATTTCATGACAACTAGATGGGAGACATCATTTCTCATGAATATTCATTTGCTGAGATTATGTTATCTATTTTCATGTAGACTTGACGGGAGACATCATTTCTCATGGATATTCATATCTGTTGTTCCCCTTCTTTGGGATATTCTAGATTTCTAATTTATTGATTTCTTGAAACCTAGTTTCGTTGACATATGTAATGTCAATTCTCGTATTGATATTAATTTATCATTCTTAGTTTCTTTGTTAATTAGATATCCTTATATAGTGTTGAGTTTTCTTTGACATATTTTACGGACATTTCCGAGACTTCACATTTATTAGGGATCATTGTTGTTACTGCTCCAATGTCATTATCTGTTTATATCTCTACTACTATCTCAGTTTATTATGAGATGAGTACAACTAGACTGATCCATTTTTTGTTTATTCTTATAAATAATACTCAGGTCAGACCAAGTATTACAGGTGCTTATATTGGACTTCTAGTAGGGACTGCCTTTTGGCTTTTTGTTATCTACATTAGAGTTGTAGTTTTTGATTATACATGTATTTTAAAATTTCATATATACATATTCATTTGGCTAGAGCTTGTACCTATTCTTTTGTTGTATAATGGATCGACTATGGCCAACGTCTTTGTATTTATACTCATGTATTGTTATTTATATCTATTTTCCGCCTTAGTGATACGAATATATGTGTCTGACTCTGATTTTATTGTTATGTATTTTATATTTCTTTCTGAATTACATATAGCCAATGTGTTGTAGATTTGGACTTGAATTAGATGTGTCTAATTTCTTCATGAGAATTAAAAAGTTAGACCACATTATCCGACATATTTAACACTTGTTCAAAGCTAATATACAGATGGTTTCTCCTCAACGGCCTTATTTTTCGGGTGAGTTGACACCATTGCTTGCAATGGCCTTGGCTAACGTGAGTATGGGGGGCGTTGCAGGGGATTTAAGCAGATATACTGTTCATCAGCGCTAAATAGAAATAGCGTAGTGGTTGAAGGGCGCTACACGTTATAGCGGGGATTTTACGGGGCTTTAGAGGAGCTTTAACTGCATAGGTCTAAGGGTCTATTTATAGTTGGATTATTTAGATATAATCCTAGTCATCCCTTTCTATATATTAGCCCGTGAAACCTAATCAAACTAGTCTTATTGGGCATTTCAACCGCCAACTGGTCGACCTCCTCTCTTTAAGGGCGGTCGACATCCCTCCTAGAGGGGTGGTCGACCTCCTGGTCGGTGGAATGCCCAATAAATGTACGTGGGGTTAAGGTATTAATTATATTTTAATTATATGCAAAGTTTATTAATACGGCTTATCTTTTGCCTTATATACCTTATTCTTTGTCCCCTCATTCGTATCTATATTTTGAAATTCAAATTCATCCAATTTATTTTTTATTTCTCGAATATATATATATATTATTTATTAAACCACACATATAAATGCATTTACTGTCCAATTTCATTTGCTTATAACTTTTTTATACGATTATCGTTTTCAACATATTATATATAAAAACGATTTAGAATTTCGCCATGAATCCGAATAAAAGATTTTCGTAGCCAAATTCTTATTGTTTCAAGATCTCATTTTCTATCCTATTTATATTTTATTATTTAATTGATTATTCCTACTAATTATTAATGTTTATTTCTTTAGGTGTATTTTACGGGTGTTACAAGAATCTAATAGTAAAGTAAACAACATGAGGAATCACTAATCTATACCAACAGCAATGATCAAAGATTCTAAGAAAAAGGTGTTTGACTTAATGAAGTTTCCTATTCATGTAATATTAAAAGATCATGGGGAAAGGCTATTTTTGTTGCTTATTAGCATAACTTCAAGAAGTTCATAAACGGGCTTTCCTTTCTTACAATACACTGAATAACCAGAGGAAAATTTAAATCTGTGATAAAGGAGGTCCCTGATGATGGTGTATATATTAATATTTATTAGTTCTTTACTTTTAATGACCCTTATAGGTAACTAAATTAAATGATAAAGAAAATGATGCTCATCTGAAAATTAGTGATGATTATGATAGAGATGACAAAGGGAATGATCGTGACAATGATAGAATGGTAACCGTGGCACTAATTATGATAGGAGTAGCCATGATGATGGTAAACAAGATAATAGAGAAGGGTACAAGATGGGGAAGGACCTTCTAGAATTCAAGCTGAAGAAGAAAGTTCTAAAGACAATGAGGTAACTAGCATTATGGATTCACCATTAAGAGGGAATACTACCCAAGAAAAGTCTTCCTAGGAAGAGAAGTCCAAGGAAAAGTAGAAGGCACTGAATGCATCAATTACACTCCTTTAAGTATGGTGCAATTTGTCTAAGTAGTTAAATTTGTCTTGTATTTGATACTATGAATATTTTTAGATAAGGACTGAATCGAAATATCGATGCAATCTCAACCTGAAAGGAAATTGGAAAAATTTAATCGATTAGAGGAGTTAGACAAAATAATGGAAGAGCACAGTAAATTACCTGAAAAAAGCCAAAATCTTTATATCGAGGCTTATAGCTTAGGGATATACAAGGAACATATAATAACTCTAGTATTAAAGAAATCATGCTTTCATCTAGATAGATTTTATTCGAACATGCTGTATGCTAATTGAAGAAAGGGATTTTCTATGGAGACCCTCTATGAAGTTTACCATAGGGTTTCCCTTGCATGATTTTGTTGTTGGAGAAATGAATGTGAGGTTTTCTTAAACGTTTTAACTAAAGATATTTAAATGAGCAGGGGTGGGATTCTCATAATGAAAAACGTTGGAATCTTTCTAGAATGAAACCTACTCCCTATTTAGACATGTCATTTCCCTGAAGAAACTAAACAGGAAAAAGTGTATTTCTAACCAAACGATTACTAGTTGTATAATATCTTATTTATGTGTATAATGTTATCTATATTTAAATTTGATCATTTTTATATAGCTTATATGAACAATCTTATTCTGATGGAGCTCTTAATTAAATACGCCAAATTTAAGAGAAAATTCAAAGAAAAAACTTTGATTTTTGACATTTTATCGTTAACTGAACATTTCTTTCTAAACAACCTATAAGAGATATACTCACAACTGTATAGTTTTTGGTTTGACTTTATGGAAGAAAAAAGTTGAATGGTTGTAACACCCCGCATTTTTAAGATAATAAATTGCGAATACAATAATTAAATAATGAGATCTAAGTAAAACGGACTACGCCATTGCATCTGTCTCGGAATTCTGGTCAAGATAGACACCTGGTTTGCGTAAAACGGACATCGCATGAAGAAGTTATTAAGCCTAGAAGTTTGTATACGCACAAGAGAATAATATATATACAAACAAATCAAAATATATAAAAAATTCAAAATAGCGATCGGAAGGGCGAGTAGTCGAACTGACACCTTCTAGGGGTCGACCCAGACCGAGACCCGCTGGGTCGACCCAGGGGTCGACCCAAGGTGTTTAGGAGTCGACCCATGGGTTGACCTCGGGGTCGACACCATAAGGGGGTTTGACCCCTATACAGATCTGGGCAGAATTTTTTTTTGAACGTGGACTCGTTTCTTGACCAAATTCGTTACTGAGCACCTATAAATAAGCTTGTAGAGCGTAGACTAAATATCATATTTCTCAGATGACATCTATACTATGTCGTTCCTCTCCCTTCTCAAATCTCTTCAGAAAAAAAGAATAATTAGTTTAGGAAAAATTCAAGATCAAGATCTCGAGGAAAGGAATGTATGTTTGCAAATGGGTATTCAGATCTCTTATCGAAGTAAGGTAATTTCTTGGATCTGGTCTATTTAAATTTCTCATCTTTCTTCCCCTTTTCTTTTAGTTGAGAATTTTGGATACATGGTTGTTAGGTTCTGAATTCAGTTAGGAAAGACCATGGAATGCTAGATCTGGACCAGGTTCCGCAATTGGAAAGAGTTTTATGTGAGTGGATTTAAATTATATCATTTTTGATAATGGTCTATTTTCATTTTACATTCCCCGTTAATATGCGTAGTAAATTTGTTGAAATATTAACATGATATATGTTGACATGTTATAGGACATGTTGAAATATTAATATGTTAAAATATTAATATGTTGAAATATTCATAAATTAAAATGTGAACTTGTTAGAATATGTGTAATAATCACTATTGTATACATATGTGTTAAAATTACATGTTATTCCTTGAAATATTATGTGATTAAATGCTTAATTGTGGAAATTGGGGATAATTACATGTTAACTTGTGACATATTATACTTGAACCCTTGACTGTAAGAATTGTGACAATTATATGTTAAATGGTTAGAAAGGAATAATCACATAATTAAATGATTACATGTTAGAATAGAATTAATTACATGTCAGAAAGGACATTCAACATAAAATGGACTTAATGTGAAATTAAGAGTGACATATAAAATATAGATTACAGTAAAACTTGAAAGAATGAACATGTTTAGAATAACAGTAAATAGAAAACTGTAACGCACTTAGGCCCGAGGTTAAATTCAACTTGTGGTAGAAGTCTGTCCGGACCCGCCCGGCAAATCCAGCATCCACAAGTTGTTAATTTAATGTGAGGGGTCTAGTGTGTAAATAAAAAGTGTAACGGTGCTAAGACACGAGGTTAGGTCAACTTGTGGTAGAAGTCTACCCGGAACTTCCCGGTAAGTCCAGCATCCACAAGTGAAGGCTTAATGTGAGAGGTCTAGTGCATAAACATATATATATATATATATATATATATGTGTGTGTATGTGTGTGTGTGTGTGTGTGTAAATAGCAAGGTTGATAAATCGGCATTAACTGTGATTAATGGAAATGAATAAGGAAACGAATGGAAGATAATTACAACAGTAAAGGAATGGAATGAACAGGGAAAGATAATAACCTATTATAAATAAATTACATTAATGAGAATGTTATATAATAGGTAGGCTTGTCCAAGGGAAAAGTGAAAATTATAACTTAGGTTATAATAAACGATAAAATGGAATAACTTATGAAGTGAGATAAGTGGTACTTAATTGTAAATAAAATAATCAGTAAATGGGGAAAACTGAAACCAGTTGTTTGTAATAAGTGGAGAAAAGGGGGAAAGTTTATGAAATGTAAGTTGTACTTAATTATAATGTAATTTGTAAACTTGAGAATTTGAAATCTACTGATTATGACAACATGCATTATGGAAAGGAAACTTATTAGTAAAGCTTAGTTAAGAGAACCAAGTTAATAAGTAAACAATGATAAGTTGTAGTGACAGTACAAAAGGAAATTATGATTAAATAAGAAAGAACGAAGCAAACTTACGAAATGAAATAAGTTATATTTAATCATAAATAATAAGTGCATGTTAAACAGAAAACATATGAATTGAGATATACTTAATTACATATTAATCAGAACATGTTATTGTGACTATGACATCAAACAAGTACAAAGGGATTGTGGATTACAGACCTTGGGTCACAATCAAGAGCATAACATGTTGAGGGCTTATTAAGAAACTTAAATGGGTTAAGTTATATGACTGAAATCAATAATCAAGAGGAACTTGGTAACGTGAATAAGAAGTCAATAAGAATGGAAACAACCAAGTTAAATGGAAACCTGATGAGGTAAAGCAAAGGAATGTTTAGACATAGGGTCTAATAACATATTAAAATGAGGCGCTTGGACCAGTCTCTAGGTTTAAGGGTGAATAAACCAACGGGGTAGATCATCGTGGTGTCATGAGGCACGAGGGGAGCGCATGTTCATCTGATTATTCTATCGGCTCCAAAGGACTGGAAGAGGAAGCACGTGGCTTCTTGTGACACGAAAGGTGCTCCTGGTAGTCCTCTGTGCGGTGGCAGTTGTTTAGGCTGTGCTCGTAGAGGTTGAGTCTGCGCGTTACTACCACGTAGTTGGGCCTTGACATCAAAATTAGATTTGCAATCAGAATGCTATGACGAGGTGACATAAGGGTGATTCGGCGATTGCTTCAACGGGAGGCAAGGTCAAGACCAACAAGGATAGTAGATCGTTGGTCCCGTCATCGACAGCCAGTGGGATGCGTAAAGACTAGAGCAAAACCAAAGATACCATTAACCTTTCACTATCGAAGCAAGGTGATTGATGGGAGACGCCAATTGGATGTTTAGATTGTTTGTTAGGGGAAATTCACTTTGCTCTTGTAGTCTTTACTAGTTGAGGGAGGGGCCGAGGTAGGGCCATAGCTACCAAACAAACCCGAGGGATATCTGTATTTTGAGGCCCTTAAAGGCGGGTCTATACAGATATGGAAAAGCTCCCGATCGAGTTCCGTGTTTTTTGTATAGCCCTGCCACGGGACTCGTTGCATATTTTGTGCAGTTAAAGCATCGAGTGCGATTGACGATACGTACGTGGGAAAGTCTGGATACATGCATATCTTCTCTGGGTGGTGTATCATAGACTCGAGGGCATTACTCTGTGGTGGAATCTGATTCGCTCGAAGGTGGCAGTCCGTACGCTTACATAGCAGAGTAATGGCAGATATATGTGGAACATTGTATTGTTATTTAGATATCCGTATGTCACTCCAGCGTAGGATGAGGTACTGCGTACATTTCTTTGGCATTATGGTGGAGACCGTGCGAGTGGGGTACCATAGGGTGTTCCTCAATACTGGGGGTAGCTACCTATATACTTTATTGTGTTAATCCACTGGGAAGTAAATGTGTATGACGTGTGTGTAAGACTTGAGTGTTGTTAACCCAAGTAACTTAATTAGTAAGAAAATGTAACTTAACGGTATATGTAGGATTATCCAAAATGTGTAGTTTAAATTCAGTACCAGAACTTGTGTTCTGACCCCCTCCTCATAACATACACGCAAGTTAGATTTGTGGCAGAGTTATGATAGCTTTGCATACTCGTTAGGCATTGTCATTACTGCGGTAAGCCTATACTTTAATTATATTATACTTTATCCATTCCGCTGTGAGATGTTTTTCTGAGCTCTGTTATATTTTATATCCCTGTCTTTTCTGCAGGGTACCAGAGCAACTAACACGAGTTTCGATAGATTAGAATTTTGAGAAAAAAAATTGGTCTATCGGAATTCGGGTTGTTACATCTGGTATCCGAGCTTAGGTTACGGATTCCTATATAGATAGTGATAGAACGTATTTGTATTTAAAAAAAATATAAATATCTATTATATATATACACCTAGATCCATAGAGGAACCCACTATATAGAAAGAGCATAATATGATAAGAAATGGGATATTTGTTTTGTACAATAAAGGAATGAATATGGAAATTTGAGACCCTTAGGTAATTTGGGTGGAAAGCGTACTACACTTTGTATGGAAGAAAGGCGGATCCCATAGGTTAATGTTTCATATTAGTGGGTTTGGTAGTAAAACCTTATAAATTGAAAAAGGTTAAAAAGAGGAAAAAAAATTGGAATAGGAATATATATAGTTTAGAGAATTGACTTTGTGGGAATGTCTAGGAAAGCTTAGGAAAATTGGAAACCCGCTTTGAGTCAAACCCCATTGTTAACTTTTAAGAACTTGAATTTATAAAAGTTTTGAGAAAATGGTTTATGGTTTATTCAAGTTTTAATCTTAAAAGTTATAGTTTTAGAATATGTAAAGAACATATTAAAAAAGTTCATGTTGAGTTTTAAAGTAAAATGGGGTATATTTTGTAAATAGTGATTTCTTGTAAACATTTTGTCTAAAATAAAATTCTCTCATTAAAAGGTGCACATTATAGGGCATGTATAGCTCGCCAGTTTTCCTATTATATTGCATGAAAAGGATTCAAAAAAGCAAAACTTAGAAAATATTGCATTTTGTTAAAATTCTCAGTAAAGAAAGTTTTCAAATCTCTATTCTTTTGACAATCATTTTTGATAAATTGTTTTAACAAGAAATTTGGTTGGGCGGACAAAATAAGTCGTAGAAATTAAGAATATAGTAAATGTTTGAACCTTGTAGCAAGTAACTGAACCGACCTTATAGGCAAGAACAAGTTGTAAACCTGATTGAGAAATTGTTGTCTTTATCTACTCTAGTTTTTGTGATTTAAAAATAAAAATGATTTACATTTTTTTAAGATGACATGTTTTTATGGTTTGGCAAAAGCAAGTTTTCATGAGGAAAATAAAGTTTTGACATTTCTAAATTTTTGGAAGAAAAATTAAATGAAGAAGGGCCTAACCGTGTTTTAAAAAAAAGTATGGGGTAGGTGAGGATTAGCGCCTAGGAAAGACAGGAAAAGTTTTGGAGGCTATGAAGTAGATAGAGAGAATTATCTTGGGATAATAGTAAGTTCCCGTAGAATGCATAAGCATTGAAATGCCTTGGGGGTTGCTTAAAAACTTATGTTAGTACACAGCAAGGACTAGTGGTGACCACTAGGCAGTAGAGGGAAAGTAAGTATTTACATCCTGTGGTTTGAATTTTTCAGAAGGGGGCATAGTCTTGAGATTCTTGAACCTTAGTAGAGCTGTGTAGAGCGTTTGTTTTCGTGTTTTAGTTGAAAGACTAAAGTGCTTATTTGAAAATTAAACTTAGATCAGGGGATAAAGTTAAATAAGCTAAAAAAAAGAGAAATTGTACAACTAAAAAGGAAACAACAAATTCAGTAAAGCAACAAAAATGGAAAATTACGAGAAAAGATGGATAAGAATAAAAATTTCCAAGATAAGATGAAAAAGAAAATCTGTAATAGGGAAAATTTTCTTATGTAGGCTGTGCTTGGATAGGAAAATAGGGAATCTTTATAGAATAATTTCATAAAATCCAAGTGTGGTTAGAAAAAGGTTGAAAAAGAAAAAGGAAGATGTGAAGTTTTCCGTTTCCACCTTTTTGTGACATAAGAAATCGTATTTAAAAAAATAGATTTTTCTAGAATTTTGAAAAAAATAAAGTCTATTGGTGGGATTTTGTATGCAACATTTGGATGAACTACGCTCTTACTCAGTAAGAGTGTGGGAAAATTTGGATGAAAATGTATTTTTATTTTCAAAATATTGCATTCATGTAGAACTGCCAGTATATTTAGGATGTGAGCATCATGTTTTTGAAGAATTTTTGAAAAATTTGCATACATATAGGAGGCACCGCCTAGGCATACATGTACTATTATGTTGTCTTTCAATATGCACAAGTGCACAATGTTTGCAAAAATTGGATGCACACATGATGGATGTATATTATGCGCCTGGTTATTCGATTTTACCCTAATCAAATTTCGGGGGCAAAATTTCCTAAGGGTGGGAGAATGTAACACCCCGCTTTTTTAAGATAATAAAATGTGAGTAAATTAATTGAATAATGAGAATTAAGAAAAACTGATTGCGCCATTGCATCCGTCACGGAATTCTGGTCAAGATAGACACCTGTTGTAACACCCCGAATTTTAGATAATACTAAAATTCACTAATTTCAGGATAAATAATCTCAGATGTGGGAATTGGGGGTAACGGGCTGCGTTATTGCGTTCGTCTCGGAAAAATACGCGAAATAGAGTCAGAGTTTTCGAAAATCGGAGTCCGTATGGCCCGGTTATGGCCCAAAGAAGTTTGCAGAAAATTTAAAACTAAAACAGATTTGAAAATTCAAATATTCAGATTTGGTATGGGCCAGGCGGGGTCAGGCGGGAAGCTTCCCGCCCAACCCATGTCGACAGGGCTGTCGACAGGCCTGTCGACAGGGGTGTCGACATGCCTGTCGACTTGCCTGTCGACAGGGTGGCACCGCCCAGTGAACCTGGGTGCACCAGGTTGCACCAGGTTGGGTTCTAGGCTGGCTTGGCGGGCTGGTTCTAGAGATTTCCTAAATCTAAGGGTCCTAATCTAATCTAGGGTTAATCTAAGGGTCTAAAATGCAACCTAATCCTATAAATAAGACCCTAACCCTATCCTAATTCATTCATAATTAGGTTTTGTAACTAAACTATGGCAAAATGAAATTTGAGCATGGCCTCCACTAGTTCATGAAGAAGTTGCAACCAAATCACTCTCTAATCAACCTCTAATCCATTCTAAGTATCTTAATCTTCTTCATTAGCTTGCTAATGGTGTTTTGGTGAGTTCCTATAGCTTTAATAATCAATTGTTAAATTGATTATGGTAGGATGTGATAAGACATGGTTATGTTTGTGGATAAGTGAGTTATATGCAAGTTGTATGATATGTGAATTGCAAGTTTTATGCCATATGCAAGTTTATTTCCATGTTTTATGATGTAAAATATTATGTTGAACATTTATGCATATGTAACATGTTATGCAAACTATATGTGAGAATATATGCAAGTATATGTAACATGATATGCAAGTTATGCATGTGATTTTATGCATGCTAAGTATTTGGTGTTATGCATGCTAAGTATTTGATTTTGTGCATGCTAAGTATTTGATTATATGCATGTTAAGTATTGGGTTTTATGCATGCTAAGTGTTTGGGTTTATGCAAGTTAAGTGGTGTGTTTATGCATAATAAGAAATTGATTCTATGCATGCTAAGTAGGTGGTTTTATGCATGCTAAGTGTTTGGTATTATGCATAAATCATGACATGCAAGTTTACCCTCTTAAATGTGATGCATACATATGTGGGATAACACCTTTATATGCTATGCATGTTTACCCTCTTTTAAGATGCAAGTCATATATGCAAGTTCAACATATTAAGCAAGTTATGTGTATGCTTATATGTAAGATCAACATGTTATGCAAGTATGTGTATGATGTTATGTAAGTTATGTGCATGTTATGCAAGTTCATATGCAAGTTAGGTGTATGAGATTGTGCATGATGTTATGTAAGTTATGTGTACGTTGATATGCAAGTTATGTTTATGATATCATGCAAGTTATGTGTATGATGTTATGCAAGTTAACATGTAACATGTTGTGCAAGTTCACACCTTCAAGACACATACAAGTTCATCTTTGTATAACCTATGAATACTTATGCAAGTCGCCTTTGTATATATACGACATATGTATGTTCATGCAAGTTGGGTTATTTAGCAATGCTAGTTGGGTTAATATTATGATGTAAGTGGACACCTTTTAACCCGTGTTAATGCTAAGGTGTGCTAAGTGAAACCCATGTTAAGCGTGAGAGAATCTTCTCTTGGAAATATGTCGTGTTAGCATAAGTGCGTGGGGAAACGATGGGGTTAATAGACATGTAAATGAATGGTGTGAAATGGTTATGATTAAGCATACCATAAAATGATTAAGCATAAGTGGGAATTTACCTATTGAGTTAGGTCTACCCCATGGGAATTTACCTATTGAGTTAGGTCTACCCATGTTATGAAAAACTTGATATTAATTAGGGATAATTAATATGGGGGTGATTAATTAGATGTAATTAATCAACTAAGACACGAGGTTGGACCCTTTTGTAGCGGAAGACTGCCCGGAACCGACCGGCCATCCAGCGGCTACAAATGATTGGCCCAATGTGAGGGGTCTTAGTCATAAAGTAAATACATGATTAAAGTAAAGACACGAGGTTAGACCCTTTTGATGACAGAAGTCTGCCCGGAACCAACCGGCATATCCAGCAGTCATAAAAGACGGTCTAATGTGAGAGGTCTTTATGAGGTCATGATCTTAATTAATGAATTAAGAAACACTTAACCATATTAGTATGTAGTGGGACATGAGGGGTTAAGTGGGTGCCTTGGGTGGCATGTAGTAACTAGTGGGGGTGCCTTGGGTGGCATGAGGAAACTAGTGGGTTGCCTTGGGTGGCAATAGAAAATACGATTAGAATACTTAACCAAAGTGGAACATGTAATTAAGCATGATTAAAGGGTTAAGTAAGTGCCTTGGGTGGCATGTGGGAATCAAGTAAGTGCCTTGGGTGGCATGTGGAAATCTAGTGGGTGCCTTAAGTGGCAATCGAAATATAATTAGATGACTTAACCAAACCTTAACATATAAGGGGGCATGATTATAAAAAAAAAGGTTAAGTGGGATACACTAGATATTTGACAAGCTTAAGTAGTAGCTTGTGGGGGCCCATTTCAACCAATATCCCAAACGTATCTTTGTGGGCTCGACCCATGTCGGGTGACGGGACACGCATATTGGGCTTGATTATAAGAGGCCAAAACGGGGTAGCGGTGGCAACGCAAGTCCAACGGGTTTCATATGCGTGTGTGGGCCCGGGCTGGTAGATAAGCCGTTGTTGCATCGTGTAGATATAAAGCCGTGCACTGTTGATATTATCAGGTGGCCACTTTAGGGGAGTGATACACCCCACTGTGGGACCAGCACGGGTATCTACGTTAGGGAGCCGATCGCTTGGGAGTAGTGGGTACACCTAGTAAAAATAGGGGCAGACGGCACCTATGTAGGGGTACACGAAACTACTGGGTAAGATTACTAGGTACACCTATTGGAGGTAGGGGCAGACGGCACCTACGTGGTCAGTTATACACCTAGTGGAGGTAGGGGCAGACGGCACCTACGTGGTCAGTTATACACCTAGTGGAGGTAGGGGCAGACGGCACCTACGTGGTCAGTTAGGAGTACCAGAAACTACTAGTTATATTTTCTAAGACTTTAGATGGGATCAACCTTTAAGTAGGAATTACTCTTGGTGGGTAGAACTGGTGTGGTGCAGTGTAGGAATTACCCTTGGGTGAATAAGTCTGGGGCGGTATAAGAATTATCCTTGGGTGGATAAATGCGTCTTTTCGGTTATCGTAGTACATCCGGTGTTTAGTTGGCTACTTGGTGTAGTCATTATCCCCAGAGGTACCGTACCTTAATTATGTCATACCCTAATTACTTTAATGGTTGTATTGTTAGGGTTATAGGACTCAATCAGACTTATGTCTGACCCCGTTGTTTTTATCTTTTTCCAACCCTCAGGTTATCAGAGTGGGCCTAGCACTAGTGGGCTTGGATCAGACCGCTATATCTATCTTTTGGGCTTGGATCGTAGAAGTAAAGCTCGGTTTATCTTTTCTATTATGGCTATTGTCTATGTAGTGGGATTATGTACTTCTATTTTATCAGGATGGATATTATGTACTTGACTCTTGTTATGGTTTTGTGATGTAACCAAACATGTTTTACTTTCCGCTGAAATGAAATAATGATTTAAATTTTCAAGTATTACTTATATCTGTCTTGTTGTAATTTTTCTGTTCTATATTCACTTAAAATACTCCACCAATGTTATGGCATTCCCTTAGTGAGTGACCGTAGCGGGTGTGGGGTGTTACACGTGGTATCAGAGCTTAAGGTTACCGGAACAGATAAAATTTTTAGAAAAACTATTTTCTAAGAATATTTTTGGAAAGGAGTATTTTCAAAAACATGTCTTTTAAGAGAAAAGTTTTTGAAAGAAAAGCATAATCCCCAATAGCCATATTTATATCTTTCGAATTCTCCATTTTGAATCTCTTCCTTTCTCTCGTTTTGAGTTTCCCCTCCGCGTATAGATGATTTTTCTAAGATAGATAAGGATGTAAAACCACCTCAAGGGACTTAGACGTTAGTCGGATTAGAAGTTGGTTCAAGAAGGAGGAGGACTGGTAGGTACCTATAGGATAGACGATGAGAGGAAGGCTCAAATATTTGTTTGGTTAATGAAAGATGAAACCTCATTGGTGGGAGGTTATGAGTGGAGAATAGGGAAGAAGAAGGCTAGTAGTTATCCTTTTGGGAGGAATAGGACATGTTATTAGGATTGTCCAAAGAAGCAAGGGAAATGTATGGAATCTTCTGGAGGGTAATTGTATTCCCTCACGGCTAGGGTACCAGATGGGGATAGGACCGTCTAGGTTGGAATTTGGATTTCTATGATATCCGGTTCAAACTTTATTTGATGCCTCGAGTTCGTTTATCTCACCATTGTTAGTTGAGTCACTGCACTTAGACACCAGTTTGGTAGATGATCCCTTAGTTGTTCCAAACCCAATTGGGCTCCATGATGTGGTTGGGTTTGAAAGTTTCTATACTTAGCATTGGGTTTAGGTGTGATGCTTGTTGGGCTTCACGGGCTATGGGTTAGTTGTGGGCATGGACTGGATTATCCAGTAGAGGTGCCGTTCTTGATTTTGAAGGGAGAGTTGTTAGGCTTATGACCCGCTAGGGTAACACTCTCGAGATCTCTTGTAATCCCATAGAATCTGTTATGCTAAGTTATCTAGAATTGCTTGACACGTCGGTCAAGAGTTTGCGATCTGTTAGGGTGGTCCGAGAATACTCGGATAAGTTTGGGGAGGTGAAGGGTTTACCTCCGGAGCAGGAAATTGACTTCCAAATATATCTGGTGAATAATCCTAAACCAGTATCTTGGCCAGTGTGCCATAGGGTTCCTCGGGGGAGGAGAGAACTCCATAAGTAAGTAGGCGATTTGCTTGAGAAGGGGTCCAGAAGACGAAGTATATCGGAGTGGGGCGCTCCGGTAGTTTTGTTACGAAGGCAGATGGGTCCCTCAGGCTTTGTGTAGGCTAAAGAGGACTAAATAAACTCACAAAAAAGAATAGATACCCATTGCCGAGGATTGACGATCTGTTAACTGGCGCCTCAGTATCTTTATAGTAGGACTCAGCCACGGGATTTCATCAGTTGAGAGTGGCTGAGGATAGTACAGAGAAGACTGCCTTTAGGACTCCGGATGATTTTTTTTATGGCTGGTGATGCCATTGGGTTTGACGAACGCCCCCTTATACTTTGATGATTTGATAAGAAGGGTGTTCAAGGAGTACCTAAATAAGTTGTGATGGTCTTTGTGGATGACATCTTGGTCTTTTCTAGGAGCAAACCCAGTTAGGGAAAAACGGTGGTTTTGGAGTAAGACTGGCGAGGACATCCAGGGTTGGACAAGGGGCTTAATTATTTAGTCGTTTTACTAGTATCATCTCACGTAGGTCGTCTGAATTCGAAGGAGGTATCCCTTGGGTGTTTGTCTGATATTGGTTTAGGCCTTTGGGGCTTGCATTCGGGGGAAATGCCGAGTTCGACTAGGGTGGTCTGCGTGAGGGATGGATAGTTGTGATGATTTTGGATGATATCCTGGTGGAGAAGAGCATGTCGTACATCGTAGGGAAGTGTTGGAGGCTCTTCGAGCGCATAATCTTAGGACAGTAAAAGTGGATGGAATTCTTGGCATCCTATGGGTTTGAGATAGCGTATACCCCTGGCAAGGGTAACATGGTAGCGGACACCTTAAGTAGAAAAAGGGTTGTCCTCGAGTTTGTGGTTCGTTGAACGACGGGGCCTAGAGTTTATTTCTATGTTGGATTTCAGACCTTCCGTTAATTATGTACCCGGTTTGCTAGCTTCTTTGGAAGTTAGACCTACTCTTTTGGGGCGGATTGGAGAGGCACAGAGGGACGACCCACAGTTGGTTGAGCTGATAGAGAAGCTCATAAGAGGGGAGTCGTCCAGCCATTTGAGTAGGTACACCCTAGATGATAGGGGGTGCTTGTGTAGAGACGGTAGACTTTGTGTACCGCAAGACGAGGGTTTGAGGAAGGTTATTCCTGATAGTGCACACCGTTCTAGGATGACCATTCATCCCGGTGGGGACGAGATGTACCAAGACATGAAAAGGACTTTCTTCTGGGCCGGTATGAAGAAAGATGTGGCCGAACATGTCGCTTGATGCTTGGTGTGCCAGCAAGTGAAGACGGAGCGAAAGAAACCAGGCGGGTTGCTTCACCCATTGGAGGTTCCGCAATGGAAGTGGGACAGCGTCTCGATGGATTGTATTGACGGGTTACCCAGATCGAGAAAGAGTAATACAGGAATTTGGGTGGTGGTAGACAGACTTACTAAGAGCACCCACTTCATACCTGTAAAGAGTAAGTGGAATTTGAGGCGGTAGGGACTCAGTTGTGTATGAGTACCGCATATCATCCTCAGACGGACGGCCAGACCGAGAGGGTGAATCATGTTTTAGAAGACCTTTTGAGGCTATGTATCTTGGATTTTGGAGGTACATGGGAGGAGCATCTTCCATTGGTGGAGTTGCCCGACAAACTTAGTGGTGTACATGATGTATCCCATGGGAGGAAGTGCCTACATGAGACCGCAGAGGTGGTAGGGCCAAGTTTGCTTAGAGAAATGGAAGTAGAGCGTGATGCGACGATTCGACGAGCTCCTACTTGCATCCTTGGGTCAGAGATTTGGAAGATGAGAAACAGAGAGGTTCAATTAGTCAAAGTACAAAGGGAAGATGAAGAAAGCGACGCTACCTGGAAGACGGAAGCGAAGATGCGCTCGAGGTACCTTTTCTTTCGGAGGGTATGTCCTTTTGCTTCTCCTTCATCGCATATCTTGTGCTTATCCTATCCTTAGTATGTCCTCTCGTTAGTATCTTTGACCTTCATGTAGGATAGTCCTATGGTTGAAACATGTGTTTGAGACATGTTATGTATGATGGATGCAA
Organism: Allium sativum; assembly: GCA_030737875.1. Taxonomy (NCBI): domain Eukaryota; kingdom Viridiplantae; phylum Streptophyta; class Magnoliopsida; order Asparagales; family Amaryllidaceae; genus Allium; species Allium sativum. Next base: position 117,381,067 of record CM060919.1, on the reverse strand, counting down.
GTGGATGCAAGTGTTTGCTAGTGGTTGCTCGTGGATGCATATACACACACTCTAGGCACTAGATCGGCTCAGTCACTTCATATTGCATATTGCATAAAATTGTGTGTAGGAAGCTATATCTATGGATGAATAATGGTTGTGTTATCATATGGATGATGCATTTTGGTGAATGATTGTGCACTCATGTAGATATTGTATGTGTCGATAGGGTTCTCTTGCATACATAATGGATGCATGGCACTATCATGGTTTGCATATTTTCTTACATTAGATAGGGAACATATACACACACTTTTTGCATATGCTCATACATCATTAGAAATTGTTTTAAGGACAATGGATGCCCGTGGTTGATGATTTGAGTAGATGGTTGTTTGGATGGTAGGATATGCATTCTCCTTAGCTTAGAGATTTCGGGGACGAAATCCTTTAAGGAGGGGAGAATGTAACACCCCGAATTTTAGATAATACTAAAATTCACTAATTTCAGGATAAATAATCTCAGACGTGGGAATTGGGGGTAACGGGCTACGTTATTGCGTTCGTCTCGGAAAAATACGCGAAATAGAGTCCGAGTTTTCGAAAATCGGAGTCCGTATGGCCCGGTTATGGCCCAAAGAAGTTTGCAGAAAATTTAAAACTAAAACAGATTTGAAAATTCAAATATTCAGATTTGGTATGGGCCAGGCGGGGTCAGGCGGGAAGCTTCCCGCCCAACCCATGTCGACAGGGCTGTCGACAGGCCTGTCTACAGGGGTGTCGACATGCCTGTCGACTTGCCTGTCGACAGGGTGGCACCGCCCAGTGAACCTGGGTGCACCAGGTTGCACCAGGTTGGGTTCTAGGCTGGCTTGGCGGGCTGGTTCTAGAGATTTCCTAAATCTAAGGGTCCTAATCTAATCTAGGGTTAATCTAAGGGTCTAAAATGCAACCTAATTCTATAAATAAGACCCTAACCCTATCCTAATTCATTCATAATTAGGTTTTGTAACTAAACTATGGCAAAATGAAATTTGAGCATGGCCTCCACTAGTTCATGAAGAAGTTGCAACCAAATCACTCTCTAATCAACCTCTAATCCATTCTAAGTATCTTAATCTTCTTCATTAGCTTGCTAATGGTGTTTTGGTGAGTTCCTATAGCTTTAATAATCAATTGTTAAATTGATTATGGTAGGATGTGATAAGACATGGTTATGTTTGTGGATAAGTGAGTTATATGCAAGTTGTATGATATGTGAATTGCAAGTTTTATGCCATATGCAAGTTTATTTCCATGTTTTATGATGTAAAATATTATGTTGAACATTTATGCATATGTAACATGTTATGCAAACTATATGTGAGAATATATGCAAGTATATGTAACATGATATGCAAGTTATGCATGTGATTTTATGCATGCTAAGTATTTGGTGTTATGCATGCTAAGTATTTGATTTTGTGCATGCTAAGTATTTGATTATATGCATGTTAAGTATTGGGTTTTATGCATGCTAAGTGTTTGGGTTTATGCAAGTTAAGTGGTGTGTTTATGCATAATAAGAAATTGATTCTATGCATGCTAAGTAGGTGGTTTTATGCATGCTAAGTGTTTGGTATTATGCATAAATCATGACATGCAAGTTTACCCTCTTAAATGTGATGCATACATATGTGGGATAACACCTTTATATGCTATGCATGTTTACCCTCTTTTAAGATGCAAGTCATATATGCAAGTTCAACATGTTAAGCAAGTTATGTGTATGCTTATATGCAAGATCAACATGTTATGCAAGTATGTGTATGATGTTATGTAAGTTATGTGCATGTTATGCAAGTTCATATGCAAGTTAGGTGTATGAGATTGTGCATGATGTTATGTAAGTTATGTGTACGTTGATATGCAAGTTATGTTTATGATATCATGCAAGTTATGTGTATGATGTTATGCAAGTTAACATGTAACATGTTGTGCAAGTTCACACCTTCAAGACACATACAAGTTCATCTTTGTATAACCTATGAATACTTATGCAAGTCGCCTTTGTATATATACGACATATGTATGTTCATGCAAGTTGGGTTATTTAGCAATGCTAGTTGGGTTAATATTATGATGTAAGTGGACACCTTTTAACCCGTGTTAATGCTAAGGTGTGCTAAGTGAAACCCATGTTAAGCGTGAGAGAATCTTCTCTTGGAAATATGTCGTGTTAGCATAAGTGCGTGGGGAAACGATGGGGTTAATAGACATGTAAATGAATGGTGTGAAATGGTTATGATTAAGCATACCATAAAATGATTAAGCATAAGTGGGAATTTACCTATTGAGTTAGGTCTACCCCATGGGAATTTACCTATTGAGTTAGGTCTACCCATGTTATGAAAAACTTGATATTAATTAGGGATAATTAATATGGGGGTGATTAATTAGATGTAATTAATCAACTAAGACACGAGGTTGGACCCTTTTGTAGCGGAAGACTGCCCGGAACCGACCGGCCATCCAGCGGCTACAAATGATTGGCCCAATGTGAGGGGTCTTAGTCATAAAGTAAATACATGATTAAAGTAAAGACACGAGGTTAGACCCTTTTGATGACAGAAGTCTGCCCGGAACCAACCGGCATATCCAGCAGTCATAAAAGACGGTCTAATGTGAGAGGTCTTTATGAGGTCATGATCTTAATTAATGAATTAAGAAACACTTAACCATATTAGTATGTAGTGGGACATGAGGGGTTAAGTGGGTGCCTTGGGTGGCATGTAGTAACTAGTGGGGGTGCCTTGGGTGGCATGAGGAAACTAGTGGGTTGCCTTGGGTGGCAATAGAAAATACGATTAGAATACTTAACCAAAGTGGAACATGTAATTAAGCATGATTAAAGGGTTAAGTAAGTGCCTTGGGTGGCATGTGGGAATCAAGTAAGTGCCTTGGGTGGCATGTGGAAATCTAGTGGGTGCCTTAAGTGGCAATCGAAATATAATTAGATGACTTAACCAAACCTTAACATATAAGGGGGCATGATTATAAAAAAAAAAGGTTAAGTGGGATACACTAGATATTTGACAAGCTTAAGTAGTAGCTTGTGGGGGCCCATTTCAACCAATATCCCAAACGTATCTTTGTGGGCTCGACCCATGTCGGGTGACGGGACACGCATATTGGGCTTGATTATAAGAGGCCAAAACGGGGTAGCGGTGGCAACGCAAGTCCAACGGGTTTCATATGCGTGTGTGGGCCCGGGCTGGTAGATAAGCCGTTGTTGCATCGTGTAGATATAAAGCCGTGCACTGTTGATATTATCAGGTGGCCACTTTAGGGGAGTGATACACCCCACTATGGGACCAGCACGGGTATCTACGTTAGGGAGCCGATCGCTTGGGAGTAGTGGGTACACCTAGTAAAAATAGGGGCAGACGGCACCTATGTAGGGGTACACGAAACTACTGGGTAAGATTACTAGGTACACCTATTGGAGGTAGGGGCAGACGGCACCTACGTGGTCAGTTATACACCTAGTGGAGGTAGGGGCAGACGGCACCTACGTGGTCAGTTATACACCTAGTGGAGGTAGGGGCAGACGACACCTACGTGGTCAGTTAGGAGTACCAGAAACTACTAGTTATATTTTCTAAGACTTTAGATGGGATCAACCTTTAAGTAGGAATTACTCTTGGTGGGTAGAACTGGTGTGGTGCAGTGTAGGAATTACCCTTGGGTGAATAAGTCTGGGGCGGTATAAGAATTATCCTTGGGTGGATAAATGCGTCTTTTCGGTTATCGTAGTACATCCGGTGTTTAGTTGGCTACTTGGTGTAGTCATTATCCCCAGAGGTACCGTACCTTAATTATGTCATACCCTAATTACTTTAATGGTTGTATTGTTAGGGTTATAGGACTCACTCAAACTTATGTCTGACCCCGTTGTTTTTATCTTTTTCCAACCCTCAGGTTATCAGAGTGGGCCTAGCACTAGTGGGCTTGGATCAGACCGCTATATCTATCTTTTGGGCTTGGATCGTAGAAGTAAAGCTCGGTTTATCTTTTCTTTTATGGCTATTGTCTATGTAGTGGGATTATGTACTTCTATTTTATCAGGATGGATATTATGTACTTGACTCTTGTTATGGTTTTGTGATGTAACCAAACATGTTTTACTTTCCGCTGAAATGAAATAATGATTTAAATTTTCAAGTATTACTTATATCTGTCTTGTTGTAATTTTTCTGTTCTATATTCACTTAAAATACTCCACCAATGTTATGGCATTCCCTTAGTGAGTGACCGTAGCGGGTGTGGGGTGTTACACCTGTTTTGCGTAAAACGGACATCGTATGAAGAAGTTATTAAGCCTAGAAGTTTGCATGCACACAAGAGAATTATATATATACAAATAAATCAAAATATATTAAAAAAATCAAAACAGCAATCAGAAGGGCCAGTGGCCGAACATACCACTTCTGGGGGTCGACCCAGGGGTCGACACCATAAGGGGGTCGACCCCTATACAGATCTGGGCAGAATTAATTTTTTTTGAAGATGGACTCGTTTCTTAAACAAATTCGTTGCTGAGCCCCTATAAATAAGCTTATAGAGCCTAGCCTAAATCTCATATTTCTGAAACGACATCTATACTCTGCCATTCCTCTTCCTCCTCAAATCTCTTTAGAATAATTGTTTAGGAAAAATTCTGGATCAAGATCTGGAGGAAAGGAGTGTATGTTTGAAAATGGGTGTTCAGATCTCTTATCGAAGTAAGGTAATTTCTTGGATCTGGTTTATTTAAATTTCTCTCCTTTCTCCCTCTTTCTTCCCTCTTTCTTTTAGTTGAGAATTGTGGATCCATGGTTGTTAGGTTCTGAATCCAATTAGGGAAACCATGGAATGCTAGATTTGGACCAGGTTCAGGAATTGAAAAGCGATTTATGTGAGTGGATTTAAATTATATCATTTTTGATAATGGTATATTATCGTTTAACATTCCCCATTAATATGCATAGTAGATCTGTTGAAATATTAACATGATATATGTTGAGATGTTAATAAGACATGTGGAAATATTAATATGTTAAAATATTAATATGTTGAAATATTCATAAATTGTGACGTAAACTTGTTAGAATATGTGTAATAAGTACTGTTGTATACATATGTGTTAAAATTACATGTTATTCCGTGACATATTATGTTATCAAACGCTTAATTGTGGAAATAGGGGATAATTACATGTTAACTTGCAACATATTATACTTGAACCCGTGAATGTAAGAATTGTGACAATTATATGTTAAATGCTTAAAATGGAATAATCACTTGATTAAATGATTACATGTTATAATAGAATTAATTACAAGTTATAAAGGACATGCAACATAAAATGGACTTAATGTGAAATTAAGAGTGATATGTAAATTATAGATTACTAGTAAAACTTGAATGAATGAACATGTTTAGAATAACAGCAAATAGAAAACTGTAACGTACTTAGACACGAGGTTAAATTCAACTTGTGGTAGAAGTCTTCCCGGACCCGCCCGACAAATACAGCATCCACAAGTTGTTAATTTAAAATGAGGGGTCTAGTGTGTAAATAAAACATGTAACGGTGCTAAGACACGAGGTTAAGTCAACTTATGGTAGAAGTCTTCCCGGAACTGCCCGGCAAATCCAACATCCACAAGTGTAGGCTTAATGTGAGAGGTCTAGTGCATAAACATATATATATATATAGAGAGGTATTGATAAAATGGCATTAACTATGATTAATGGAAATGAATAAGGAAACGAATGGGAGACAATTACAACAGTAAAGGAATGTAATGAACGGGGAATGATAATAACATATTATATATAAATTACATTAATGAGAATGTTATATAATAGGTAGGCTTGTCCTAGGGACAAGTGAAAATTAAAACTTAGTTATAATAAAAAATAAAATGGAATAACTTGTGTAGTGGGATCAATGGTAGTTAATTGTAAATTAAGTAATCAGTAAATAGGGAAAACTGAAACCATTTGTTTGTAATAAGTAGAGAAAAGGGGGAAAGTTTATGAAATGTAAGAAGTTGTACTTAATTATAAAGTAATTTGTAAATTTAAGAATTTGAAATCTACTGATCAGGACAACATAAGTTATTGAAAGGAAACTTATAAGTAAACCTTCGTTAAGAGAACTAAGTTAATAAGTAAACAACGATAAGTTGTAGTGACAGTACAAAAGGAAATTATGATTAAATAAGAAAGAATGAAGCAAACTTATGAAATGAAATAAGTTCTATTTAATCATAAAAAATAAGTGACATGTTAAACAGAAAATAGGTGAATTGTGATATTCCTAACTACATATTAATTAGAACATATTATTGTAACTATGACATCAAACAAGAATATAAAGGGATTGTGGATTATAGACCTTGGGTCACAATCTAGAGAATAACATGTTGAGCGCTTATTAAGAAACCTAAATGGGTTAAGTTATATGACTGAAATTAATAAGCAAAAGAAACTTGGTAACTTGAATAAGATGTCAATGTGAATGGGAATAACCAAGCTAAATGGAAATCTAGTGAGGTAAAGCAAGCGCATAAAAGAATGTTTAGACATAGGGTCTAATTACATATTAAAATGAGGCGCTTGGACCAGTCCGCACATTTAAGGGTGAATAACCCAACGGGGTAGATCATCGTGGTGTGATGAGGCACGAGGGCAGCGCATGTTCATCGGATTATTCAATCGTCTACGAAGGACTTGAAGGAGAAGCACGTGGATTCCTGAGACGTGAAAGGTGCTCCTAGTAGTCCTATGTGCGGTGGAAGATGTTTAGGATATGCTCGCAGAGGTTGGGTCTACGCGTTACTACCAGGTGGGTGGTCCTTGACTGCCAAAGTAGGTTTGCAGTCAGAATATTGTGACGAGGTGACATTAGGGTGATTTGGCGATCGCCTCAACGGGAGGCACGGTCAGGACCAACAAGGATAGTAGATCATCGGGTACCTGTCATCGGCAGCCAGTGGGATGCGAAAAGACTAGATCTAAACCCAAGATACCATTAACTTTTCACTATCGAGGCAAGGTGGTTGAGGGGAGACACCAACTAGATGTTTAGATTGTTTGTTAGGGGAAAGTCGCTTAGCTCAGTAGTCTATACTAGTTGAGGGAGGGGCCGAGGTGGGCCCATTGCCACCATGAAAAATAGGCCCGAGGGATATCTGTATTCTGAGGCCCTTAAAGGCGGGCCTGTACAGATATGGAAAAGCTCCCGACCGAGTTCCATGTTTCTTGTATAGCCCTGCCACGAGACTCAGTGCACAGTATATGCAGTTTAGGCATCGAGTACGATTGACGATACATACATGGGAAAGTTAGGATACATGCGTATCTTCTCTTGGTGGTGTATCGTAGACTCGAGGGCATTACTCTGTGATGGAATATGATTCGCTTGAAGGTGGTAGTCCGTACACTTACGTAGCATAGTAATGGCAGATATATGCGGAACATAACATTGTTATTTAGAGATCCGTACGTCACTCCGGCATAGGATGAGGGACTGCGTACATTTCTTTGGCATTATGGTGGAGACTGTGCGAGTGGGATACCATGGGGTGCACCTCAATACCGGGGATAGCTGCATGTATACTGTATTAGGTTAATCCACTGGGAATTAAATGGGTACGACTTGTATGTAATCCTTGAGTGTTGTTGACCTAAGCAACCTAATAAATAAGAAAATGTAACTGAACGGTATATGTAGGATTATCCAAAATATGTTGTTTAAATTCAGTACCAGAACTTGTGTTCTGACCCCCTCCTCATAACATACACGCAAGTTAGATTTGTGGCAGAGATATGATTGCTTTGCATACTCGTTAAGCATTGTCATTACTGCGGTAAGCCTATACTTTAATTATATTATACTTTATCCATTCCGCTGTGAGATGTTTTTCTGAGCTATGTTATATTTTATATCTCTGTCTTTTCTGCAGAGTACCAGAGCAACTAACACGAGTTTCGATAGATTAGAATTTTGAAAAAAAAATTGGTCTATCGGAATTCGGGTTGTTACAACGGCTTGATGTTTCCTGGAGTTACCATGTCAACCTATTACGTGGTGGAATGGTTTTTCAAGTGGTCGAAAAGCATGATCATTCCTTCTAAATTATTATTTGTTTTTTCCTATTGGAATATTGTCATGAAATTGGAGTGAACTCACTGAATGTAATGTTAATGAAATTTGAGAATTTTGTAAATTTTGACTCATTTGTGAGATATTGCTTTCTTTATTCTAACAGTTTTACAACCTATGTTATTCTTAGGAAATATCATAGAATTTTATGACATCGGACCCAACATTAATGCCCAATTACGAATATCTATGGAAAAGATTTTGAAAAAAATGAGATGAGGTCTGCCTTAGGTCTTTAATTTCCAGATAACTCTTCAGCCCAAAAATGATACGATCTTTATCAAACACAAAAGACAACCAAGAGTAAACAAAAAGAGGTACTTGATGATTTAGAGAACAAGCCAAGACTATAAATGCCAAGATCAAAGGATTACATAGTAAAAAAGATTTGGTGACCCTAAAATCTAATTGATTCACAAAAGATGTATCAACCGATGCTTATTTCTTTCCTTCACCATAAGATTAATAATCTAATGGTGGGGTTGATAAAGAAATATTCAAGCATACAATCTCTAGAGTTAAATGCGAGTGGAAGTCTAGAAATCCAATACATGAAACCCAAAGTTGGTTAATGGAAATAGTTTCTAACGGCCAAAGGCTCTTATCTGATAATGACTAACTGATGACTAGGTACTCTTAACCAGCAGTGGTTGGTTGATAAGTAGAAGCTTTTATCTAGTATTAATTAATTCCCCCCTCTTATAGTTGAGTAAATAAGGCTTTGTGGGTGGCAACAACGAACTTGTATGTTGCATGTGCCAAGGACTTTCTACCTCAGTGCGGTGGTTGGATGTGCTAGGATTTCACCTTAGTATATGTCCACGGATCCGTTCTTCTAGGAGTTTCTTTAGTTAGGCCATGTGGACGATGCCATAAGCTTTATGCCTTATATTTGCTAATGATTTCCTCCCTTTAGGAGGATGTGATAGGATTTTGCCTTAAAACAGATATATGGCTTCCTCCGTCTAGCAGGTGCTTGTATGAGGCTAAACGGACAACACTAAGGTCTTAATATCTTTGGATGTGCCAATAAATGTCTCAAAAGTGCCAAGGATTTAGTGCTTTCGATGTTCCAAAGTCCTTTATCGCAAGGTGTGCCATAGACTTTGAATGAGGCTCGTTTCTTCGTAGAATAGCTAGAAGAGATTATTCACACTAATTATTACGCCTTACAAAAATTTACAAAAATTTTAAGCTTTTGTTTACCTTATAGAATACTTGATAATTCCTTTAAGAGCCCGACCAAGATTAGTATTGTGTTCATTAGAAAGGTGATAATTACAATAAGATTCTTCATAGTTCCTTTCAATCTTCAGATAACTTTTCCTTTAATGTCGAATAGTTAAGATAACCTTTAGTCAAAAAGTAGATGTTCTCATAGGAAATGAATAGGAGACTTTCTTTTTGAGTTGAGATCCTTTGGCCAAAGCTTTCATTGAGTAATACTTAAACCTATGGAGCTAGCATTAATGTAGCGTCCCGGAAATTTCGACACTTGAATCCAAACACTAATTCATTCTATGTCCAAACTCCAGTATCGAAAACCCATAAAGCTAATAGAAAGAAGTTAGAGGGTGAGAGAAGAAAGAAAAAAAATATTAGAATAGAAGAATAAGAAGATCAGAGTCTCACAGCGGAATGGACAAAATATAATATTAAATATTTTGTACAAGAAAACTGTATATATATGATTACAACATCAGAGTATACATTCAGATCAATACAACACACAGCGGAAATAAACTAGTACCAGTAAATATATGAATACGTCTCGACTTCATCTCCTTTTCTGAAGCTCCAAGTGATACCTAACCTAATAATATACTTGGCCTGACCCGAGCACACTTGAAGCAAAGCAAAATTTACCCGGATCAGTCTTGAATACTTCCAGTGATAAATTCATATGGCAAACAACTTGTTTAACTTTGAAAATCCTTTTTGAAACAAAAGGATAATAGTAAGACCAGTCCACACATAAACTCGGACGGTTTTTACCTTACTATAACCCAAAACATTTTGAAATCAGTATCTTATTCTAATATTATAATAGTGTCTAAATACAAATAAATAGAATCTAGCAGAACACTTGCATCTCACGCTCCACACATATAGTATACAAACAAAACCGCGGGTGATTATTGGAGCTTGGATTCCGATTATGACAAGGTATGGATCCACCTGCCGATAGTGTATCTCTAGATAGGAATACACTGGGTTTAACAAGAACGTTTTGCAACCCGGCCCACACATGATCGACCACTCATTTCTCTTAAGTGTATCGAATATATTGTCACCTCATGGATGCACAGCTACCGTTTTTCTAGAGAGATACAAAAATGAAAAGAAGTAACAAATATGAATATTCTCTAGATGGTGACAATACACCCTAATGGGTGCGACCCACATAGCCATGTTGCCTGCCCGATTTTTGTCATTTCCTAGTTGATGAGGCTTGAGGTTATGATCGTCTTTTAAAACATCTGGTCACCATTCAGTTTTGAATCCCACATCGTCCATACAAGTTATCCAGGAACATGATGAACCGAAGGTACTCTCCTACTGCATCCAATATAGGAATCACCCCATGGATCAGCAGCGAGAAGTCCTTGCAATCCGTAGATTTCAACCACGATAGAATCACAGTATATCTCTAGGGATCAACCATAGATTGTAAGTAACTCTTCCATTTTATGAAGATATGCGGTCTTCAATTGCTCCATCCTGATCAGCATCTTCGACGTATTCGTATTTATTGGTTGGAATGGTTTTCGAATATAAATTTGATCCTGGTCTTTCCGTACTAATAACGTTGGGTCAGATTTTGATAGTCGGTTATTTAACTACCATAAAGATAAACAGGTCCATTGGTTTATTATACAACATCACTTGGCCATTTTAAAATAATATATATATCAGTTGAAATACCCAATAATATATTGGTTTAAATATGTTAATATTCTCAAATCCTTTTACTTATATACCTAGAAAATATCTTAAAATCATATCTAATTTTGATCATTAATTAACATTTCAAAACATTGCTATAACATTACTTCTTATCTTATCGATTCAACTTATCACTCGTAAAACAATCATTATGACATCTTTTTTGGCTTCGTTATTTGAACACCAAAATCACTACTCTTCCCTTTAGAATAAAATCATTTAAATCTCATTCCATAACTTTGAAAATATCTTTATATTTCCACTAATCTCCTTTTTATTTCTTTTATTATGAGGTTCTTGTTTCATACCGTCAAGCCCCTTTTTATTTCTTTTTATTTCAGGATCTCATTACATATATATATATATTCCCAAATCCTTCAAATAACGTTACACTGTTATTTTCCCAAAATATTTTACTCCAACATTTTCACCATTATGACTAATATCATCCTTTGATAATCCTGAAGTTGTTCAAGTTGGGGTATTTTAATTACCTCTCAGACCTTGATCAACAATGTTCTCATCTTAAGATAGATATCAGTTGTAATATAAAAAACGATACTTATTTTCCATATCACAACAAATCCCATTTTAATTCCATCTTGACAAAATATTATCTCTTCTTTAAAATAGTGTTCTATATTGCGTCTTTATAATTTTGCTCGTTTAACTACTCTAACCAAATTTGGGTTTACGTTTGGTTTCCCATTTAATATCTCCACTAGTTCCTAACTGTAAATCAGTCAGAAAATAATTCTCTAAATATTGACCCCAAAGGTCGAAACCAATATTAGATCAATATTCAGAAAATCAATTATCCCAACTGATTCCCGGTTAAGTTCTAATTCTTTAATTCCCAATCCTTGCTCTTACTTTATTCAAATGTTACTTCTAATAATTCGTTCCATTTATATATTCAATAATACTTGGGTTATATAACTACGTATAACTTGTATTCACAGATTCCAATTAAATATAATTCAGTTAGAATCAAGTAAAAACTTCGATTTCACATAAATATTAAATCGCCTTATTAACTATAAACACATCTTTGAACTTCACAACTTTCCTTACTATATTTAACATTCCAAATTATCACTTCGATTATTATTAAATGACTAATAATCAAGTTTCCACATTTATTAAAATAAAACTGGGTTCCTTAACCATTAACTAGCCCTTTTAAAGTAATGAGCTAATTTAATAAACAATTTTAGTTAAAACATGACTTACCCATTGGTCAATCGTTATTGATCTTTCCATTAAATTAATTAATAATTAATTAATCTAAATTATTCTATTCACTTTGATTTTTCCAAATCAATATCAATATAAACCCATTCTAACTGTTACGTTAATTCTGGCCACCTGAATTAGTTAAATAAAATCATTTAATAATCACTTAATAAGCACGTGCTTCGCGCACGGTAGATTTGTTACAAAAATGGTAATTTTTGGTTAAACCAATTAACGTATATATATGGTTGGTTTATTTCCTTTTTAGAAACTTCATTTAAAATAGTATATTTAAAAATCTATATTCGGTTAAATAATAAATTCTATAACTTCATTTCTAGCGATTCACCTGACGGTGAACCGATCTTTATAAAACGGTGTATATCAGGGCCATCTGCCATTTAATCCGCAATCAATACTATATATTGATTTAAAGCTCAACCACAATCAAAAACCAACATTGTTTTAAAGTCAATGGGTTTAAACAATTCATATAAAATATAAAATAACAGCATACTAAATATTTGAGGGATCCGGTTTGATTCCTCGTACCTGTTCTTCCCTGCATCATATATCAGTATATAATTTATAACAGCGTATGATTTTAATTTGAATATATTAACCAATGATAATATAATTCACATCAATTATATAAATCAACCATAGGCATTCAAGGCATCCAATCAACCAATTACCAATGATTTAATCTAATTATATGAATTCAGCACATCCTAGCAGTTCAGAAATGTGTGAGAATTAACTCACCTTTTTCTCGATTGTCGGTTCACTGTTGATCGATATAATTCCAACAATACATCTGAAATTATATCAAACTCCAGCTATCTCCAAATAATTCCTATTTAGTTCTTACATGTCGCCTTTGTTGATGCGATTCCAATGTGTCCGGTTTCGAAAAAATCTGTACACATATGGCACGTTATAACATCTCTAAAGATCGAACAAATATAAACTAGACGTTATTTGTTTATTTTAACTTCCTTGCTTAACTAAATTAAACAGTCCTTAAGCGCATTAATTATCTCCTTTAAATTTATAAATCAACTAAAAAATATAAACGAAACCAAGTTTACCCATACCGCATTGTCATCCATTTCTACTGCTCAAATGTGCCACTCTGTATTTACGCACATCCATTTCCCATAGTATGTATATATTCCCGTTGGCCTAAGGCCCATTCACGGTCCACCCAACGTCCTTCCTTCCGGCCCATAATTTCTTCTTTTCACTTTACAATACGCTAGGGCATATTTATCATCCCACTTCCTTCTTCTTCTTCTTATATATATATATATATATATATATATATATATATATATATATTACTAAGGCCTAAGGCCCATCGCAGTTTCTAGCCCACGCACACAACTGTGCAGCCCAAGAACCGTTCTCTCCAGCACCCTTCCTTCCCCCTTTATTCCACTTTAAACCCATCCTCCCACCTGCATGTTTTCATATTCGAAAGCAACTTTCCCCTTTTGTTTTTATACCTCTCGCTGTAGTACAAAATTTCTTCTTCTCGCATGATCCTAGAACCGAACTTCCTTACCATCATTAAATTCAAGAATACCAATATACCAACAGGGTCCAACTGAATAGATCGACCCCAGCAATTGCTCTTCACGTTGGCTTCTCCTCTGATAACCACTTCTTATCGCATGGAAACAAAAAGTGCCGAAATCCCATACTTCTCTAACTCAACACACATGTGCCACCACATGATTCATTTGCTCTAGACTATCATTCAAGCACCCTTCACTACCCTGAGCCTGCTTCAAATGTTGCCCAACCATGCTGAAACATCTCCAGTTTCCCACGTTAACTATACCAACCTGCCATCACGTTATTACTTGCAGACCTTCCTTGTGTAATTATTTTCCTACGCTTCCATTTCCATGGTTTGGCTCCCCATCTTTTCTCCCACCATGTGAAAACCTAGCACCATAAACTTCTACTCATATACAAAATGCGAAGACAGTGGTTACAATACTACTCCACATGCACACTACATCTAAACCCAGTCCCAACGTTGCTTCCATGCACTCCACTGGAAACTCCAGTCCCAACATTGCTTATTTTACAAATTAAAAACTACAAGAAATTTCTAAAAATTAAATTATAACTACATCTCAAAAATCTTGTCAAAATTCGAAACCAAAATTTAATTATATTAAATAAATCGTTTTTCACAACAACTATTTCAGAACTTGATTTGGGCATAAAACAAAATTTATAATACGAAAACTCGATTTTTCTCTTTTATTAGAAAAATATTATTAATTAGATTCATACGTTTCTTGTTTCATAGAAATCCAACTTAAAATGGATTCTGTATAATTAATTGAAGTTCAAATTCAATTTTCTGAACTACCGCGCAATTTCGAGTTCGTTTTATAAATTTAAATATAAATATAACATTCAGTCGTCATTAAATTAATGAATTCGATATAAATCAAAATAATATTCCAAATATAATATTTAAAACGAAATTAAATATTCGAATTCAAATAGCCGAAAACTCTGGGTCGTTACAATTAAGCTCCACATAAAAGATTTTAGTGAGCTATGGACCTTGTGGTGTTGATCAAGATTTTTATAATCTTAGAGGAAGTTCTTTGAAATCCATTTCAATTTTCTTTCCAAAGATTATTACTTCTAGTTTTCACTCATGCCTTGCTTTAGAAACGAATCATCATTGTCACATTGTTTTTTTGAAGCAAAGACTGAAGTTAGTCCCTCCTCGAAAGAGTTGATACCCACTTATCAAGGTCGTAGGGCTTATCAGTTATTTCTTATATTCTATGATATGTAGCGCCTTCAATCATAAAACTAGATCTTCATTATATTGAGTATCCCGGATGCCTTTATTCTGGAAAATTGGTGCAATCTTGTATCGTCCCGTATTTTTATGGTATAATAATTAATTTTTTTAATTATTTGAATGGTGATTTAGATATTTAAATGGTTGTTTAATTAAATAATATAGAATATTTAATTAATATAAATAATAGAATAACAAATTTATTTCTGAAATAGTCAGAATACTGAAATTCGCAATATTTTGTGAATTGGATTATTTATGAGATTTAATTCAGTTTAGAATTGAATTATAATAACGATTCTATTTAATAAACGGCGTTAGAACATATAAATTGTATTATAATTATAATCGAGCTCAAAATGGTGTGGTTGTTCGTAATTTGGCGATTCGAACTTTAAACTAATATACATAATCCGTTTTAAGTTGGATTTCTATGAAACAAGAAACGTTCGGAGCTGGTGAAGTATATTTTACTAATAGAAGAAAAAATCAAGATTTTGTCGTGTAGAGTGTGAGTTATGTCCAGATCAAATTTTCAAATAGTCGCTATAAAATCGCTTATAGGCCATAACGGTTATTTAATTTTAATTAAATTTTGATTTCGAATTTGGAAAAATCCTGTCAGACATAGGTATAATTTAATTTTTTAGATTTTACTATGATTTTTAATTTGGAAAATAAGTAACTTTTTATTTTGGGGTATTTTACACCCTAAATCAGCATTTTTGAGGTTCCACGGAATAAGCTAACTTATCTATATTATTATAGTTTTGGAATCGTGGCACGTTGCTTACCACAACGGTAATTTTATTTTTGTCCCTAGCGGCTCCTACACGAACAAATTTTATATAATCGGGTAAATTACATTTTCCCTTTCTTCTTTCTTATTTCGGATGTTGGCGAGTGAATGAATTAATAAACTTGATATAACTACTCAGAATTAAATAAGTTAGAAAACAAAATAGTTAACTTCTTTGGGATGTGTATCAATACTCACCTATGCTGCAAACTTGTTACATAAATATGCTGGAATGAGTACGCAGAATTAATTGACTATGACCTATCTACTTGTTGAATAGTATTTCTTACCATAGCCAATATTCTTTTAGCATCTTCGAAACCTTGAAATATGAACAAAGGATAAAAATATGGGAAGCCATACACGTGCATGTTCTTATTTGAACTAATAACATTACAGGCTGCATTTAAGTGGTGAAGATCCAAATTGTTGCGTTTAGGAAATCTATTATTTATATAAATTTAGTTTAGCCGTCCAAGCCATTTGTATTTCATGAAAAAATTATTTATGGAATTGAGTGAAAAATAAAATGTGAATCTCTCGTATTCATAACAAATCAAAGGGAAAATATAAAACTAAAACATATATACATAGAGGCGTACATATTCAAAATAGAGAAATGAAAACAATAACAAAATCCATACTTCATACTTAAGTAATACTGTAGACTCCTGAAACTATATCAACCTGCCTCTGCTACCCCGTACATCCTATATTTTTCTTTTCCTTTGCTTATCCCTTAAGTATATACTTATATAATAAACAATGTTAGTTTCCTTAGCAACCAAGTAAGAACGTTGCCTATATATAAGGTGTTAGGAGAACTTATATGGCTTTTGCTGACAAACCATTCTCTTTCCTCACTAAAGTTCCATTTCTCATGCCAAAAGACCTGCTACTCTTTACAGCAAGCTCTCATTTTCCACTCTCTTCCACTCTTTTTCTTTGTTATCTTTCTTTAGTTTATGTCACGCAGGGATATACATAAACTAATAACATATTCCACCAAAAATCCAAATTTCATATATATACTCCTCTCCACGGTCGTACCGGTTTCAAGCTCAGAAGTGAATTCGAGTACATTGGCAAGGTCCTAGGGTTTTTGGTGATTCATTTGTTCGCTACCTGTTATCATGAGTGGATACCGTTTCGGTGCCGAAACCAAGGTGGCATCGAGCTTAGTGTGGTGGGGTCTGGGAGATTTAGCCGAAGAAGAGGAAGTGCGAGTTTCTTTAATTGTGGTAGGGCATGCATTGAGTCCGTGGGAATTCGTTTCCGGTGTCCAAGATGGCCATGAACATTTGTTGTGTGCAAAAGCAGGAGATCCGAACTGTGTACACAAAGTGGATGGGAGACGAAAGAAAGGAGAGGGCTGCGAAGACATGCTATCAGGGAAGGAGAGTGTCGGTACGTGAAGAAGGAGTTTGTTTTAGTTAGGATGTAGTGTTTTAAAATGGCACAATGGGTTTGTTTGAATTGAGCAGCATGTTGCGAACGTAAGAGGAAAGAAGAGAAAATACTCTGTTTTAACGGGTGTTGGTTTCAGAAGGTATTGGGCTTTTAAATGGGTAAGCCCAAAAAGAACAGAATAAAAAAAGAAAAAAAGAAAAAGAAAAAAAGGGATTGACCCAACAGTAAGTGATGCGTGAATGGGGATGCCAGAAGAAGTATGGCCTTCGCGTTTAGTGAGAGGTGAACGAGGAGTGCTAGAGAAGAATCTACTATTCTAGTGGTACCGGTTAGGCTAAATGGGATCATGGTATGGGCCAAAATTCTTTTTATACAATATATATACAATATAATAAGATTTGAATAATTTAGTCAGTGTATTTACAAGTTAATGTAATATATTTTGCATACGATATCAAAATTTCGAACGATCATATCCGTTGGGATTGTATGGACGAGAGCTACGCAACAGAACTGATTTGGGGTCAATTGCAGTTCATTACAATTTATGGCGAAATAAAATGCCTGAACGGAGCTGTTGAACGCTTATCCTTAATTAGCGATAAACCACCAACGTGAGTAAATCTCACCAAATCTGATCATTTTATATTTTTATAACTCATTTTTAGAATATATAAATGTTGGTTAATATTTATGTGTTGACTGTTTGGACGAACTGCTAATTAATTGGTTGAGAATATAGATAACGATTTAAATATATATCGTTAAATCAAATATTGATTTTGTTTATCAGAATATTTCATATTGAAATGAAATTGATGTTATTTATATTGTTTAACATCTGTGATGTAGGGAAACTAGTTGGAGGGATCCAACTAGATTCCTCAATATTTAAAATACTTTTTTTTACATATATTGTGATATATGATGAGATATATAATCTGTGATTGATTATGATGAAACTGGCCGTGTTATATGGTATTTTAAATACCATAAGAAATACTGGAATGTAAAAAAGAGATTTTTCATAGTGTACATTGAAAATAAAATATTAATATAAAATCAATGGATTTTATAAAAAGTAATTATTTAGAAAATTAAATAAGAACTTATATATAAGATTATTAATAATTATATGAATGTTTTAAAAGGCCGTTTTTGGTATAAATACTAAATGAAGGTAACAAGAGGTAAATAAGTGGGTATATGAAGTAAATATAATATTTTGAGAAATTTATAGGATTGTAAAAAGAGAATTTTACATTAGGGAGGTTTAGACCCGTGCTTCGCACACGGGTGTAACATGATATTGATCACGGGGAATTGGGGAATGTTGGTTAAGTAAATTAAGTTAATGAGTGTTAATGGTTTGAGTTGGCATAATGATGTTTTACTTAAACATCAATTTTAATCTAATGAAGGAGTTTTTGGAAATGTTAAAAAATAAAGTCAGAAATGTTTTCTAATATAGAAAGTAAGAAATGGAAGTGTTTTCCGATGTTAATGACGTATAGTTTCTATATGCAGAAGCTGTGAATATATATAAGAATGTTTTCCATTGGTAAATAAGAAATATTTTGTGGAATATATAAAATAAATCATTATAATAAATGGAAACGTTTTCCGAGAATAGTGAGAGGCTAAACGGGTTTTAAGAAATATATAGAAAACGGGAATTGGGGAAATAAATTAAAAATAAATTAATTAAAGAGGAAAAATATTGATTAATGATTGATCAATAGAATTTCCATTTAGAAATAAGATCGTTGTGTGTATGGATGTTTACCTTTAATAGTTAAATAACCGACTATCAAAGTTTTGATCATTTTTCCATCGTCAATACAGAGAGACCGCGATCAGATTTATTATCTAAAAACCACTCTGTATCGGCGTTAACTTTGCGAATCAATTTGATGAAGATAATTGAAGACGAATTATATGCAAGGGCTGTTCTGGCAAATCCTAGATAGAAATTGCCTAAGATGGGTTTATAAAATAGTACCTTCGGGTTGTCCAGTCCCAGGACAACCAGTATGGAAGAATGTCTGATAAAGTATATTTAATAGATCGCGTAAGTTGACCTCTTCAAACGTATTTACATTTGGTGGTGGATAATTCATTTCTCTTAGCTGTATACCCGTAGTATTTTTGGGGAAATCAAATTGTGATTTGGCGGGTATGACGATGTGACATTCAAAGTAAATAAAGGTGTGATCTGTACGTTATGGCCTCTAGCCTCACAACCGAGAAATGGTATAAAATTGGGTAGGTCGCATGGATAAGTGGTTAGCTACCAATTAGGGTGTATTGTCACCTGATCTAGAGAAATTTCATTTACTTCTTTAACCTATTTCGACGCTGTCCCTTTCGGGAAACGCTTGCTGATCCCAACCGTTAGTGATAATACATTCGATACACTCAAGCGAAATGAGTGACCAGTCATGTTTAGCCTGGGTTACAAGATGTTCTTGTTGAACCCGGTATATTCCTCTCTAGAGATACACTGTCGGAAGGTGGTCCCATGCCTTGCAAATTGGAATTCGTTAACCAATAAGTGCCCGCGGTTGTTGATTATATATTTTGTATGTGGAACGTGAGATGAAAGCGTTCTGCTAGATGATTATTTTATTGTGGTTGATAGACACTATTATAATATCAAAAGAATTTTAATATAAAGATTATCGTTTCTTTCAAAAGGATTTTTGAATGTTGAATCAAGTGTTCTCATAAGGAAAAACCTGTTCCATGTTATATGTCGTGGTCTTATGAGATATCATTTATTTTCTCAAACTGTTGTTAATTGTTTTACTCACACCAGTCCCATGAATGACCTAGAGTTTATTTCGTTTTGTTTTCCCTAACCTCTTGGGTGCCCAATTTTGTACGGTAGTCAAGTAGTCGGGATTTTACAGATATACTGAGAGCTTGGAGCAGGAGGCTTCAGGATTATGTAGCAATTGTTTATTTCCACTGTGTTGTAAGTGTTGTACCTCGATAATGATATGTATATTCAAGTACAAATTTTTATTTCAAAGTTATGTTATATAGTATAATTTATTCGTTCCACTGTGAGATTCGTGTTTACTTTTATTCTGTTGTTGTACCTCTTCTTCTTCTTCTTCTATTATAATTTTCTATCTTATCTATTCTCACCCTCTAACTTCTTTCTATTAATGATCTAGAATGTTCGATGCCTGAATAATTGACACGGGTTTTATGTTGATTTTCTGGGTCGAAAATTCGTGTTCGCTACGGTGGTATCAGAGGTGAAGGTTAAGTAACTACCTTGGCTCAGTGGCATGACTCGATAGAGATAGGGCTAGTAATACCCTAGATTGAGTTGAGTGTATATATACGAGAGAACGTATTTGTATATTTTAAAAAAAAATGTTTCATATTGTGGAGATTTATTGGTTGAGTTGTTTACGAATTCGGGTCGATCAGTTCGATCCACTGTATCGATAGGAGTTTCTAAACACTTGAATATGATGAACGGACACGGTATGTTCTAAAAGGAGGGTAAATGAGATAATTTTTACCCAAAATATATTTTTATATAAATAATGATTGCTATTAGAAATATTATAGTATTGGATATGTTAGTTGTATTATAATCGAGTAAGATTATAAGTAAAATGGTTATGTAAATAGCCAATCGGAATTTATATATGTGTGATATATGAAACGAAATGAATTAAAATAAGAATTGAAATTACAACCCTGAAAAGTTGGAGAAGTGTTTGTAAATGGATTCGGATTAAAAATATGAGAATTTTAAAATTCTAGAGATTTTAAATTGTTTTACAAGCATTGTGAATGGTATTTTGAAATAAATTCAAAATGGAAATGTTTAAATATGAGTTTTGAAAGTTATATAGTATTGAACTCACTTCGATCGCTGGGAAATAACTCTAATGATGTTGTCCACATCATCAATGTTCATTTTCGAGTTTATAAGTGACGGACTACTACAAAGATTTAGCTTTGAATTGCTTGGAGGAAATAAGTTGTTAAAAATTCAAAAGTTTTGAATTGCTATTGTTATATATGATTTCAAGCTGGTTTAAAAGAATAAAACCCAGGAATTTAAATTTAACTTATGAAGTTAAAAAGATTGGAATGGAAAAAAATGAATTAGAATTTAACTTAAACTAAAATAAATAAAATTTGGTTTGGATTGATTAGAGATAATCTTGAATGGTATTGGGTGGGTAAGTTTAGAGTTTGGAATCAAGAATGGAATTTTGGGTTGAAATGAAATTTGGCTTGAATATAAGCATATGATTTGGGTTTGAGAATGAACCGATTGGAGATCAAGTTGGAAAGGTATTGGTATATGCTAAATTACCAACAAATGGAAGTAATAAAGTGATATGCCCGACAAAAAGTTACAAGTTTATTTTTATATGAGTTTGGTGATTCATGAGCCTATTTGGCAAGTCGCTTGGCTGTTTGATTTTCTTTTGGATTGGAGAAGGCTTAGAGAGGCGAATTGTAGTTGTACATATTGAGCTGTACAAAGGAGACGCTGGCGAAATTTTTTGAAAATTTCAGGTGTTAGAAAATTTTCAGAATTTTTGAAAATTTTTGTTGATAGAAATGAATTAATAATTTAGTTAAAATAAATTGGTTCATTTAAAACTGGAGTTAAGAAGCAAAACCCAGTTAATAGGGTGTTTTCTACTTTAGCAATTTCGAGGATGAAATTATTTTAAGGGGGGAAGAATGTAACGTCCCGTCTTTTTACGGTAAAATAATTAATTTATTTAATTATCAAAATAGTGATTTAGAGATTTAAATGGTTATTTAATTAAATAATATTGAATATTTAATAAATATAAATAATAGAATAATATATTTATTTCTGAAATAGTCAGAAATACTGGAATTCGCAATATTTTGTGAATTGGATTATTTATGAATTTAATTCAGTTTAGAATTGAATTATAATAACGATTCTATTAATAAACGGCGATAGAACGTATAAATTATATTATAATTATAATCAAGCTCGAAATGGCGCGGTAGTTCGTAATTTTGTGATTCGAACTTTAAACGAATATACAGAATCCGTTTTAAGTCGGATTTTTGTGAAACAAGAAACGGTCGGAGCTGGTGAAGTATATTTTTTTAATGGAAGAGAAAAATCGAGATTATGTCGTGTAGAGTATGAGTTATGTCCAAATCAAATTTTGCAATAGTCGCTATAAAATCTCTTATAGGCCATGACGGTTATTTAATTTTAATTAAATATGGGTTTCGAATTTGGACAAATCCTTTTAGACGTAGGTATAATTTAATTTTTAGGATTTTACTGTAAATTTTAATTTAGAAAATAATGAACTTTTTATTTTGGAGTATTTTGCACCCTAAATCAGCATTTTTGGGGTTCCACAGAATAAGCTAACTTGTCTATATTATTACAGTTTTGGAATCGTGGCATGTTGCTTACCACATCGGTAATTTTATTTTTGTCCCTAGCGGCTCCTACACGAACAAATTTTATTTAATCGGGTAAATTATTTATTTCCTTTCTTCTCTCCAATTTCGGATGTTGGTGAGTGAATAAATTAAAAACCTTTATATAACTACATAGAATTAAATAAGTTAGACCACAAAACAATTAACTTCTTTGGGATGTTGTATCAATGCTCACCTATGCTGCAAACTTGTTATATAAATATGCCAGAATGAGTACGTAGAATCAATTGACTATAACCTATCTACTTGTTGAATAGTATTTCTTACCGTAGCCAATATTCTTTTAGCATCTTCGAAACCTTGAAATATGAACAAAGGATAAAAAGATGGGAATCCATACACGTGCATGTTCTTATTTGAACTAATAACATTACAGGCTGCATTTAAGTGGTGGGGATCCAAACTATTGCGTTCAGGAAATCTATTATTTATATAAATTTAGTTTAGTCGTCCAAGCCATTTGTAAATCATGAAAAATTTATTGATGCAATTGAGTGAAAAATAAAATGTGAATCTCTCGTAATCATAACAAATCAAAGGGAAAATATAAAACTAAAACATATATACATAGAGGCGTACATATTCAAAATGGAGAATTGAAAACAATAACAAAATCCATACTCCATACTTAAGTAATACTATAGACTCCTGAAACTATATCAACCTACCTCTTCTACCCCATACATTCTATATATTTCTTTTCCTTTGCTTATCCCTTAAGTAAATACTTATATAATAAACAATGTTAGTTTCCTTAGAAACCAAGTAAAAACGTTGCCTATATATAAGGTGTTAGGGGAACTCATATGGCTTTTGCTGACAAACCATTCTCTTTCCTCGCTAAAGTTCCATTTCGCATTCCAAATGACCCACTGGTCTTTACATCAAGCTCTCATTTTCCTCTCTCTTCCATTCTTTTTCTTTGATATCTTTCTTAAGTTTATGTCACACATGGATATACATAAACCAATAACATACTCCACCAAAAATCCGAATTTCATATATATAATCCTCTCCACGGTGGTACCGGTTTCAAGCTCAGAAGTGAATTCGAGTACATTTGCAAGGTCCTAGGGTTTTTGGTGATTCTTTTTTTCGCTACCTGCTATTGTGAGAGGATGCCATTCTGGTGCCGAAACCAAGGTGGCGTCGATCTCAGAGGGGTGGGGTCCTGTAGATTTAGCGGAAGAAGAGGAAGCGCGAGTTTCTTTAATGGTTGCAGGGCCTGCATTGAGTCCTTGGGAGTTCGCTTCCGATGTCTAAGATGGCTATGAACATTTGTTGTGTGCGAAAGCAGGAGATCCGAACTGTGTACACAGAGAGGATGGGAGGCGAAAGAAAGATGAGTGCTGCGAAGACCTCCTGTCAGCGAAGGAGAATGTTGGTACATGAAGAAGGAATTTGTTTTAGTTCGGACATAATGTTTTAAAATGACACGATGAGTTTGTTTGAATGGAGCAGCTTGTTGCGAACGTAAGAGGAAAGAAGAGAAAATACTTTGTTTTAACAGATGTTGGTTTTCAGAAGGTATTGGGCTTTTAAAATGGTAAGCCAAAAAAGAATAGAATAAAAAAAGAAAAAGAGAAAAAAGGGATTGACCCAACAGTAAGTGATGCATGAATGGGTGATGCCACAAGCAGTATGGCCTTCGCATTGACTGAGAGGTGAATGAGGAGTGTTGGTAAAGAATCTACTATTCTAGTGGTATGGGTTGGGCTAAATGGGATCATGGTATGGGCAGAAATTCTTTTTATATAATATATACACAACATAATAAGATTTAATTAATTTATTCAGTGTATTTACATGTTAACGTAATATATTTTGCATACGATATCAGAATTTTGAACGGTCAGATCCGTTGGGATCATATGGACGAGAGCTACGCAATACAGCTGATTCGAAGTTGATTGCAGTTCGTTACAATTTATGGCAAAATAAAATGCCTGAACGGAGATGTTGAATGGTTATCGTTACTTAGCGATAAGCCACCAATGTGAGTAAATCTAACTAACTCTGACCAGTTTATATTTTATAATGCATTTTTAGAATTTATAAATGTTGGTTGATTGTTGTGTGTTGACTGTTTGGATGAACTGCTAATTAATTGGTTGAGAATACAGATAACGATATAAATATATATCGTTAATCAAATATTGATTCTGTTTATCAGAATATTTCATATTCAAAAGAAATTGATGTTATTTATATTGTTTAACATCTATGATGCAGGGAAACAGGTTGGAGGGATCCAACTGAATTCCTCAATGTTTAAAATACTGTTTTTACATATATTGTGATATATGATGTGATATATAATGTGTGATAGATTATGATGAAACAGGTCTTATTATATGGTATTTTAAATACTATAAGAAATATTGGAATGTAAAAAGAGAATTTTCAAAGTGTATATTGTAAATAACATATTAATATAAAATAAATGGATTTTATAAAAA
Source organism: Allium sativum (assembly GCA_030737875.1). Lineage (NCBI taxonomy): Eukaryota > Viridiplantae > Streptophyta > Magnoliopsida > Asparagales > Amaryllidaceae > Allium > Allium sativum. The sequence continues at coordinate 117,355,724 of CM060919.1, read as the reverse complement.
GGAATTATTTGGAAAATTAAATAAGAACATCTGTATAAGATTATTAACAGTTATATGAATGTTTTAAAAGGTCGTTTTTGGTATAAATACTGAATGAAGGTAATAAGAGGTAAATAAGTGGGTATATGAAGTAAATATAATATTTCGAGAAATTTATAAGATTATAAAAAGAGCATTTCACATTAGGGAGGTTTAGATCCGTGCTTCGCACACGGGTGTAACATGATATTGATTAAGGGGAATTGGCGAGATATAAAAGAATTATGGGAAGATTAATTTAAAGTAGATTTTAAATAGAATCTGTTTTAACAGATAAATTGAGAAGATTAATTTATAAATAATGTTTTACAAATTAAATAAAAATATTTACCATATGATAAATAGGATATATAAGTCTGAAATTTTATAGAGAAGCAAAATCGGTTTCAACACCGATATTTGAAATCGAATGTGAACTTAGCAGCGTAAAGGGAGTTATAAATAATTTTTTTACTAAAAGTATATAAATAGAAGTATAAATAGAATTTGGATAATGTTTTTAAATACGAAATCAAAATGCATGATTTGATAAAAGAAATATTTTTCACATTTGATGTGAATAAGGGATTTAAGTAAATATTTTGCGAAATAAAAATATTATAAAGGAAACTGGGTTTTGAAATAGGAATTTAAATTGGAGTTAATCGAATATTGGTTATTCGAATAGAGTTAATCGAATATTAGTTACTCGAATAGAGTTAATCGAAAATTAGTTATTCGAATAGAGTTAGTGGAATATTAGTTATTCAAACAGAGTTAATCGAACATAAGTTGTTCGAAGAGAGTTAGTCGAATATTGGTTATTCGAATAGAGTTAATCGAACATAAGTTATTCGAATAAAGTTAATCAAGCATAAGTTATTTGAAGAGAGATTATCTGATATAGAGTTATTCGAAAGAGAGTTATCGAATAGATTTTATTCGAAAGAGAGTTATGTATTGAAATTCGATTATATCGAATTCAGGAAAGTACTATTTACCTTCCTATTTTTAGTCAAGATTTATTTATTTGCTAATGAATTAGCTGTTTATTTATTTATTCAAATTAAGAAATAAAATTATTTTAAAGTTATTATATTTCGTAAGCATGGAATTATAACACTATTGTTATAAACCAATAATTTTGTAAAAGAAATGGATTCGTAAATTGAATATGAGAGTTACGTAAGAATAGTTTGTTAAAGATTAAAGTGGTGAACTTTGTCTATTTCAAGGTTAATAATTTTGTTTAGTTGAGGTCTGAGAGGTAGTTATACCCCAATTTGATTGACTTCATTTTTAACTAAGGAATATGTCGATAGTGAATGTTAGTTAAGTGAATTAAGTTATTGAGTGTTGTGCTTTGAGTTGGCATAATGATGTTTTATTTAAACATCTGTTTTAATCTAATGAAGGAGTTTTTGAAAACATTAAACAAATAAAGTCAGAAATGTTTTCTAATATAGAAAGTAAGAAATGGGAGTAAACATGGAAGTGTTTTCGATGTTAATGACGTATGGTTTCTATATACAGAAGCTGTGAATATATATAAGATTGTTTTCCCTTGGTAAATAAGAAATATTTTATGGAATATATAAAATAAATAGTTATAATAAATGGAAACGTTTTCCAAGAATAATGGAGGCTAAACGGGTTTTAAGAAATATACGGAAAACGGTAAATGGGGAAATAAATTAATTAAAGAGAAAAAATGTTGATTGATGATTGATCGATAGAATTTCCATTTGGAAATAAGATCGTTGTGTGTATGGACGTTTCCCTTTGATAGTTAAATGACCGACTATCAAAGTTTTGACCATTTTTACGTCGTCAATACAGAGAGACCGGGATCAGATTTATTATCTGAAAACCACTACATATCGGTGTTAGCATTGCGAATCAAATCTGATGAAGACAATTGAAGATGGAGTTTATGCAAGGGTTGTTCTGGAAAATCCTAGGTAGAAATTGCCTATGATGGGTTTACAAAATAGTACATTCGGGTTGTCCAGTCCCAAGACAACCAGTATAGAAAAATGTCTGACAGAGTATATTTTATAGTTCGCGTAAGTTGAAATCTTCAAACGTATTTACGTTTGGTGGCGGAGGAATTCGTTCCTCTTAGCTGTATACCCATAATATTTTTGGGGAAATCAATTTGTGATTTGGAGGGTATGACCATGTGACATTCAAAGTAAATAAAGGTGTGATCTGTGCGTTATGGCCTCTAGCCTCACAACCGAGAAATGGTATAAAATCGGGTAGGTCGCATGGCTAAGTGGTTATCTATCAATTAGGGTTTATTGTCACCTGATCTAGAGAAATTTCATTTACTTCTTTAACCTATTTCCATGTTCTCCCTTTTGGGAAACGGTTGCAGATCCCAACCGTTGGTGATAATAGATTCGGTACATTCAAGAGAAATGAGTGACCGGTTACGTTTAGCCTGGGTTACAATATGTCCTTGTTGAACCCGGTGCATTCCTCTCTAGAAATACACTGCCAGAATATGGTCCCATACCATGCCAATTGGAATTCATTAACCAATAAGCGCCCGCGGTTGTTGATTATATATTGTGTATGTGGAAAGTGAGATGAAAACGTTCCGCTAGATGATTATTTTATTGTGGTTGATAGACACTATTATAATATCAAAAGAATTCTGATATAAAGATTATCGTTTCTTTCAAAAGGATTTTTGAATGTTGAATCAAGTTTTTTTCATTCTCATAAGGGAAAACCCCATTCCATGTTATACGGCGTGGTCTTATAAGATATCGTTTATTTTCTCAAACTGTTTTTAATTGTTTTACTCACAACTGTCCCATGACTGACCCAGAGTTTATTTCATTTTGTTTTCCCTAAACTCTTGGGTGCCCAATTTTGTACAGCAGTCAAGTAGTCGGGATTTTACTGATATACTGAGAGCTTGGAGTAGGTGGCTTTAGGATTATATAGCAATTGTTTATTTCTGCTATGTTGTAAGTGTTGTACCTCGATAATGATATGTATACTCAAGTACAGATTTGTATTTCAAAGTTATGTTATATAGTATATTTTATTCGTTCCGTTGTGAGATTCATCTTTACTTTGATTTTGTTGTTGTTCCTCTTCTTCTTCTTCTTCTATTATAATTTTCTGTCTAATCTATTCTCACCCTCTATCTTCTTTCTATTAATGATCTGGAAGGTTTGATGCCTGAATAATTGACATGGGTTTTATGTTGATTTTCTGGGTCGAAAATTCGCGTTCATTAAAAATCTTTTTTGGTCCAAATGATCCTTATTCAGATCTAATCGTATTTATTTGGGAAATTAAGTTGGAATTAGTAATAAGAATGTGCATGTTGATAGGGTTAATTCTCTAAACTATAGTTATGGAAGCAATGGTGGTTCAGCAGAAATGGATGTTCTAGCCCTCCTTCTAGCCTAAAAAATGTTAGCAAAATTCTTTAACATCCCGAAAAAGTATTGCAAAGACAAATAGTCGAGGCCTTATATCTGATCATAACCCAGGTTATTCGGTCAAAACCAAATTCCTAACTTCAAGTATAGAATGCTAGGTCCAAATCTCAAATCGATACACTTTTAGGCTTTAAATAAATAAATTTAGATATTATGTCAATCCAGCCTGATGCCAATAGTTAAAGTTAGATCTAGATCGAGGCGAATCGATTGAAATCATGCCAAGTAGAAGCAAATCATATATAGGTGGAATTAATCCTGTTAATCTTAGTCATACCCTTAATTATGTGATTTGCTAGGTCAATTCAGTTATCGAGAAAGTACCAAAAATTATATAAGGCTTGCAAGGAGAGTTTGAATGCTCTTTATTGTAACAAATATGAATGCAAATACAATAATCCAAATGTATGTCATCAAAGTGCAATCAACAATTAAATCCTTAATTCGATAAGTGGAGAATAAGAAAATAAAATCTGGCTCTTAGAATAGTGCACCCCGCCTCTATTTATAGGTGAAGGTTTTGTAACAATTGGTGTATTAACGATCGTAAATTTGAATATTTTATTTGAATAATAATCGTTCATTAATCGAGGGTGCGGCACCCCACGTCCGTTAATGTCACTCAAAAAGGAAATGCATTAAGTTTCATGAAGTGTTATAGATAAACAAACACAGAAGATTGCAAGACAGGTATAAATAAGATAGAAGCGGAAATTCAAATTTTTATTTCAAACACAAATCATACATCGTGGTCCAAAATGCCATAAGTCACCGAAAACCATTATAATAACATAACTTCTGTCTTGTACCATCAGAGTGCATAGATATAAAAAGCATAACATAATTCCCCAAGAAAAAGAGCTAAGCCATAGTAGAGATATGAACTTGATCCATACTTCGAAAGCAGCTCCTAATAAGATGATAACCGAATCTTGACCATGGTTGAGAATTCCCGCCCTGAGAACCTAGGGGTGAACGGAAGAAAGAAGAGGAAACAAAAAGGGTCAGACATAAAGCCTGGCGAGTCTAGTTACTTTTAGCAAGTAAATAAACATAAGTAGCATGACAGGCATATAAAGTGGATAAGAGAGATCACTACATAAATGGCAGGTGTAACAAGGTAGATAGGACAAGGTGTATACGCTTCTAATGATTACTCTGCACTATTACTAGTATAACCAGAATGAGATGATCCCTTCCATTATAAGGTGGTAGACTTCGGCATACGTCCAAGTGTATCCTAACTACTACCCTAATCGATCGGCTCCCTAATCCGCGTAGATACCTTGTGTTGGCCCCACGGTATGAGGTATCACTTCCTAAAGTGGCAACCCTTTGTCGTACTAATGTTCATAAACATATCTACTGGTGTCACGATCGTCTTATCCCCCTCTGCCCGGCTCATACACGCACATGGCTCGGTCGTTTTGCTCCGCCCACACCGTTCTCCACTATTGGATCTCTTACGATCAGTCAGTAAGTGTGCCCCTTCTCTACCTAGTACGGAGTACTTTGTTTGATACCTACTCCGGGTTACTGACTGAAATGGGTCCCACACAATATGATACAAGCTCTCCCCCTTGTCTTGAATCCCCCACTAGGTTTTTACTGACTATGTATACCACTAGGTATCTTTAATTACATAACCCTATTCATTTCTACTAGTTATGCTTACCCTAAAAGGTGTCTTTAATTACATAACTTTATTATTTTCACCGGTTATGTATACCACTAGGTGTCTTTAATTACATAACCTTAATGGGTTAAGTTTATGGGCCTATATATATAAATATTACCCACCCCCTTAGATTTACTTAACCCACCCTCTCTGTTCAACCAAGTTTACTTAACCCCGACTTAAGTTTAAGTTCACAAAATCCCTATGGATTCAACTAGGTTAAGCATTCTAATTTGTTTCCCTATCCATTTACGGTTATAATAGGCTAGACCTCCCACATTAGGCCTACAACTTGTGGATGCTGGATATGTCGATCGGGTCCGTGCAAACTTATTTCACAAGTTGGGCCTAACCTCATGTCAAAGCCCGTCTCGTATTTGAGTACTTGGGCGTCTCACATTAGGTTCAACATCAGTGGCTGCTGGATATGTCGGTCGGGTTCGGGCAGACTTCCACCACTAATGCAACCTAACCTAGTGTCATAAGAGCAATTACAATTCCTAATTGTAATTACTTGATTATTCATTCTTATCCAATTCATACCTATGTCTTTATAGGTGATTATGTCCCTAACTTCCCCTTTTGAATTATATTTCCAATGATGTTTATATTCAATTTATGTCAATATTAACCTTTTTCCCCCGTTCCCTAACTAGCACACTCACAAAATTGGCGGCATGCCTAGGATAGATAATAGCCTAGTCGTAAACAATAAAAGGAAAAAATAATAGGAATATGACAAAAGTGAATGTTTTAACGTAACTTGGCATAAACATAAACTAGCATGGTGACAAGGTGGACATACAAGCACAAACCTGATGAACTTGAAACAATTGCTAGTTCTAACACAACTTTGATGTCATGGTGAGCATAACAAGATCTAAATTAACCATTTAGATGTCCAACTATTCAGATCCAACATAATAGGCACAAGATGATAAACTAGATCTGATTAACAATTTAAATGTGCACACAATTTAGATCCAATAATTTAAAAGTTGATCTACACAATAAGGTTTAAGATTCACATCATGGAATGTCACAGAAATTGCAATGGATCTGATAAGATAAAGATTTAGATCTGCATCATAGCATGTCATAGAAGTCACAATAGTCCTAATAAGATAAATATTTAGATCCAAATCCTAACCAATTCAAGATGTCATATGTTCATGTTTTACAAAGAATCGAATATAATTTAGTCACATGAACAAATCCAAGTCATAGTCGTGTCATATTTACTTTTAAATATTCAAATCTAAACGCAACTATGGACTCACAGAGTTTGGATAAGAATATAGAACTAGAAAAGATTGGATCCTAAATCTCCAATTGATTTGCTTTAGTTAAAGAAAATAACGGATCCAGATCAGTTTAGATACTGGTAGAGTTTGGCCACCATGAATTCTCAAGTGCTTTTATTCAAATAAATATTTATTTCAACATTTGAAACAGTACATGTTTTTGACTTCACTATTTGCAATTCAGTTAAATATGGTTGCATATTTCTAACATGTCACACTTGAACATATATATCACATCAAATTGTACTATAGATAGATTGAATTAAACAACATAAATATAGTTTTATTTCAATCAATTTGTTTGTTACAATAAATAGTACAACTATTCATTCATGTCCAAAATCAATTTTCATATACAAAAATTCCTCACTTCATTTCACTCAATATTACTCACTTTACATATAAAGAATTATATACATTGATAGGCACACACTAAGCTTTCTTGTGCTCCAGTCCTGTCCAGTCACCTGTATATCTGTCATAGAAATATACATAGTAAACTGGGATAAAAATAGAATTAAATACAATCAAATATAAATTTATCTTAAATTTTATTTGGCTCGTAATTTGGTGTGTTTCTCATCATTTTTCTAGACTCTTTATGATATATATACTCTAGTGCTCACAGATCTGCCCTAACACAACTATACTGGTTTGCTAATCAGAACCAACATTATAATCAGCTGATTCTGAACAGGCACAACTCAGATATAGTGGTCTACTGATAGAAAATTCATGTCTGTCATTTAAACATCTCACATATATAAATTACACATGCAATATACATGAATACACATACATGTGTGTATATATATTAATGTGCAGTAAATAGATTCGACATGCAAAGTGTGAATCAAATATGGATAGAAGCGTGAACAAGGCAATATCATATGCTAACAAAAAGTATACAGTGAGGCAACCATTGAACAAGTGGCACCATACAAACCAACAAGGCAATGGAAATAAAATATGGAAACACAGAGCATGGCATAGCAACTAATTGCAAGAAACAGGCATGTGTACACTGGTTTAGGCATGTGTACAACGAACAAATATAGTATGATTCAACATGGCACGTAGAATGCTACAACAAGGATACGCCAAAGCACAATTTCAAATTAGCAAGGCAATAAAGACCCAAGTCACAAAGACGTATGACACACACAAGGTTCAGGTTCAGGATAACACCTGCACATGTTCATGTTACAAATATAGATGAAATGCACAAGATTCAGTTCAAAATGCCACAAAGTACTGCAGATAAACCAATTGGAACCAACAGGAACACCATTCAAGACAAGTTACAAGGAAGCAAGAGACAACAAAGACATAAGGCACAAAGAAAAATCATTTCATGCCAAGTAGCCAGCCCAAACAACATAAAACCATTTTAGTTCAAATTTAACTAAATAATCAAGTATAATGTCTGTTTAAATAGTCATTGCAAGTCAAAGTGCAGTATCAGTTCAATTTTTCTATCATCTGTTCTTAGCGAAAAAGGGAATGCTGGGCAACAATACATAGCAAAGAGAAATGAAGAATGCATCTATTTTTATCAACATTTCAAGTAAAGTATCTACTCTTATCAATATTTCAACAAAAGCAATCAAATTTTGTGGTACCTAATGGTGGATGGCCTGCAGTTCGGTTTGTAAATGATGTTCCAGGTGTTTGGTATTTATTTACAGATATATACATATACATATACATATATATATATATATACACACACACACACAAAACAATTCAGCAAGGAAGCCTCAATCAAAATCCCAGAAATCAGCGGGTTTATATCCAATAAATTTGGAAGAATTCATGCGCAATCCAGAATGGTTGAATATTTCAAACCAAAAAAAATCATAGCAAGATATCAAAAGCCAAGCCTAATATAAGAAATCATAGATTATATCACAGTTGAAAACTCTATAAATTCACACGTAATTCATCATTGGCAGTGGGTGGAAATCAAATCGAAGAGTCAAGCAAAAATCGAAAGTAAAAGGGACGTAAATCACATATCCAATCCAGCGGACTATAACATCTTGAAAAATAATATATTAGAGGTCATCGGAGTAGAGAGTTCGATCAGTCAATTCTTGGTGAAGCTGATTCAAGAATAAAATCCTAGGAAGGTCATTGAAGCCGATGTCACAAGCAAAAAAAATAAATAAAAGCGGTCGGTCTAATTACTTTACGAAAGGTTTCCTAAATTTTATTTTAAAGTATTAAAGGTTTTGTGATTATTTTTTAAGCGTATTTTTATTGTTTTTTTTATTTTGAGCTCTGGTTTTGCTGGGTTACAGACTACAAGAATTGTAGTTTGGGGATTATGAGTTACAGGTTTGTAGTTCGGGGGGTAAGTCTGATCTTGAGGATAAAAATCAATGCAGGGTTTTGAGAGTAGGATTAGAACAGTTGGGAGCGGATGTCATGAGTTTATAGGGGATTATAAGTGTACAGATTGTTTAATTCCTAGTAGGAACCTTGGGTAATGCAGCAATAGGCAGGGTTTTGCCAAAGCTGGGTATTTCTGTTGTTATTTACTTTTCCGCACTTGCTCTGATTATTATCTGTGTTGCTATCATTATTACTCAGCGAAAAACTACAATAAACCATATTCAACTCCCTCTTGGATTTATTTAGATCCTACATGTTGTATCAGAGCGGGTATTTTCTAATTCTAGAGTCATGAATTTGTCAAATAACGCTTTTTCTAAGGGTCAATCCATAGCAAGGCCACATGTGTTTAACATAACTGATTATGCGTACTGGAAAGCTAGGAAGAAAATTTATCTAAGCTTAATTGATTATGATGTATGGGCTATTATTGAAAGAGGTTATGAATATCCCACCATGATTATTAATGGTTTTGAAATTCCTACATCACAAGTGGGATGCTAATGATAAAATATTATTTTTAACTAATGCCAAAGTAATGGTTGCTTTAACCGGTGCTCTTGATAAAACTGAATTTAACTGAATATCTCATTGTTAACTGCGCATGAAATATGGCATACGTTGGAGGTCACACACGAAGGAACATCTCAAGTTAAGGAATCTCGACTTGCTCTATTCAGCAATGAATATGAAAAAATTTCTATACAAAAAGACGAAGATATAAAAAAGATGTTTGGTCACTTCTCATCACTTATCTATAATCCAAAAGCACTTGGAAAAGTTAATATGGAAGTGGAATTAATCAGAATAATACCGAGAGTGCTACCGATTAATTTTGAAGCAAAAGTATTAGTTATTCAAGAATCAAAAGATCTAAATAAATTAAGTATGGAGAAGTTGATTGAAAATATGATAACTTCCGAAATGGAGCTAAAAGCAAGAGAAGAACGAAAGAATTCTGAATCGAAGAAATAGATTATTACTCTAAATAATACCATTGAAAGTGATGATGGAGACCCTGTTGAATAGCTAGCCATGATTTTTAGAAAGTGGGCTAATAGAAATTACAAGTCTCAAACGAAGAATTCATAAACTAACAAGTCCAAAAATTCAAATAGATAAGGCCATGAAGTTATTTGCTATAATTGCAAGAAACCTGGACATATCAAATCGGATTTCCACGACTTCAAAATTAAATAGGAAAGAAGAGAAAGAAGAAGAAGAAGGCATTTGCGGCTACATAGGATGACGAAGAAGGAGAAGAAGTTTCTTACAGTGATGAAGAGGAAGCTAATTTGTGTCTTATGGCACAATCTAATTCGGAAAACTAGTGAAGAGGATTCAAGTGAGGTATTGAATTTCACTTATAAAGATTTGAATTTAATTTTTCACAATCTCAAAAAAACTATTGATTAACTTGAGCTAAAAGTTAATAAATTGAAAATGGATAGGTTAAAACTAGTTCAAGAAAATAACATATTAGAAAGTAAACTTGAGAAAGTTAAGAATTCACAGATTTTAGAATGCACAAAATATCATATTTTGAGTGACGATCTTTTGAATTATGAAATTAGTTTTGAGTTGCTTGAAAGTGAAAATGCGAATTTGAAAAACGATAATCGATATTTTAAAAAGGATATTGAAAACCTTAGAGAATTTGGAAAACTTGATTTTGAAAAGCGAAAATAATTTGAAATTGCGATTTCTAAGTCCAATGCTAAAATTAAAATGCGTGAAAACGAAAATATGTTTTTTAAACAAAATGATGCTGAAAAGAGAAAGATCTCTATAAATCGATATACGAATTTAATGAAAGAAAATAGTGATCTAAATCTAAAATTCAACGACTTGAATCGATATTGGCTAAATTCTCTAAAGGAGAAAATTTGTTGAATATGTTGTTAAAAAATCAATTTTTTGTTGAGAATAAGAAAGGACTCGGTTTCGGCAAAATCAATCAAGATGAAAGATGAAATTTTAATGATTTTAAAAATCCTTCAAATAGCTTTGGAAAAGATCTAAATGGAAATTTGGACTTTAATAATTTCAAAGGGTTTCTAAATCATAAACAAGATGAGAACTCGTTTAGAAACAATTCAGTTAAACGTGTTTGGATCCCAAAAGATAACAAAATGAATTCGATAAAGACTAAACGAACTTGGGTTCCAAAGGGCACTTTAGTGGACGCTAATGGATTGTTATATAAACGAATTTCAGGTACCAAAATGTGCAAATGAAGCGAAGAGTGATAAAATAATCTTTGCTAGATCACTTGATTTTTATAAACATTTAGGTACGGAGAGAGACTAAGACAAAACTTTGCGAAAGTGAGATAAAATTCAAGTTGTTCCATATTATTGAATTATTCGGAGTTCCTTAGCCATAGATTTCTGAGTTAGAGATTCAATGGTTCACATTGATTATGGTAAATCAGGTATGATCTCTAAACTCGTTTATTTATTTTCTTATTGATGCTGATTTGTATTTACACCGTCATATTATTTATGACATATCTTGAGATTCTTAACTTCAAATTGCAAAATTCTTGACTTTTTTTGGAAATCAGATTCAATTGTCTATAATTTTTATGTTTTGAGTATTTCCAAATTCTGAATTTAATTTGATGAAAAACTGCAATTCATTTGAAGTTTAATTTTTGGACAACTTCCCAAATTTCTTACAGTGTTGTTGTATTTTGAGCATATCTTGAACACTGTTAATCGGAATTTAATTTTTTTGATGTTTTGGAAAGCTAATGAAATTTTGCACATCCTTGCAATTTTGAGTTTCTTCTCATTCATCTTGTAAAATATTGAAAAACTGCACTCAATAAGGTGCATTACTTGAAAGCTATGATTGATTATTTGAGAAAATTTCATAGTTTTTGACCTGCTTGATTATTTTGATTTAAAAATAATTTGTGATTGATTGTTAACGCTCATTGATTAAAATTTGAATTCTGAAAATAAATTTTAATGAAGTGATCCCAAATAATTTTCTTTTGATGTGAACCATTGATTGTCTCATGTGCTTATTAAAAATTCTTTGAAAATTTCTCTTATGATTCTTGTTTTGAAACTGATTTTCTGCTACTCTGATAAAAGAAGTTGAATTTTTAAAAATGAGTGGACTTAGTGGCTGCACGATATGTTGAAAAATCAATGTTTAGATTTCATTAAATTTATTAGAAAAATTGAATTACAAGTGGTTTTTAAAATTTTCTAGGAGCAATCGGTCTTAGAAGTATTACAAAATTTCATATTCTACTGATTGACTTTTGAAACTGACTTTCAACCTGCATTGATATTTCAAAATCCCCTCTTGAAATTGATATTTTCAAATTTAAAATCATTTTTCATTATTCAAAAATTGAAATCATTGATCAATTTGAGCCATTTTGAAACTCATCAAAATTATTATTAGATTTATGAAATTGTGAAGAGTTTTGACTATATTATATTTCATAACAAGAGAAAAATTATTTAAATTCTCACGATGATTGGACAGATTTTATAATATTTTAGAATTAGTACTTATTCACGATCATCTTCTATTTCTACCATATTTCTGTCACTCATCATGTTTTATATAATGAGCGGAGTTTAAATTGAATTTGGAAGTAAGGAAATACTTTCGAAATTATCTTAAAATAAAAATTATATTTATCCCTTGTATTCTGTAACAACCTGTAACGACACGGATTTCGCCCGGACCTAATCGATCGCTTAACCGACCAAGACCGTTCGAATCCCGCATACGCTAACTTTGGGTATACAACACATCAGAACAAATAACAGAAGACTTCAATAAACATCATAATAATGTTACATCAGAGTACAGAATATCAGAGTATATCAAAAATAATACACAGCGGAAATAAATTTACATAAATGTAATACAATGCACAGCGGAAATATAAACTACACAGCGGAAGATAGTAAATGTCTGGACACAGCTTAAAGCTTCAATCCAGAATCCTGCTCAATACGTCTGCAAAATAAAACTACTTGACTGCCCGTGTGGAAAATAGGGGCACCCGAGTTCGCAAGGGAAAAGCAAACTACAGGTCAGTCATGGGACTGGTGTGAGAAACTCTAACAGTTATAATTAACTTATTTGATAATATGGTATATCACGGGACCATGCTGCTAACGCGAAACGGGTTTACCCCCATGAATACCAGTGTATAAACAACAATCAATATAGATATATGGATCTACTATGCATCAATCAACATGCAATATCCCAATCTACCCATTTAGATTAATCACTACACTTAGATTTTGTAAATCCAATTTAATTTACAGAAATCATTCCTTTGGATTTTATTCCCGATTTCTTATTTCAAATCATTTGAAATACATATCTAACTTTCTATATCAAAGTAGATTTCACTTCGGGATCTCAAATCAAATCGTCTGGAAATATGAATTCCAAAACATAACAATGCATACAAACAAGTATGCAACCAAATATCGTGCTCCCCATCGACAATGCAAAGGGTACGCACCTCGCAACTCGATATATAAATGTGCACCTACCCCACATAGGAGTAGGCTACACCGACGATGCACCTCCCAAACATGGAGAGCATATACCGCCCTCTCACCCATACTTTTAGTCTCAGGGTTACCCGACTCTTTAGCCACATACTAAATCATTTCATATCCCGAAGTAGGGAAAATCATTTCACAACGTAATAATCACAAGTACTTTCAAAATATAGTACTTCACATCAGTAATTCACGCATATGATCAGTCACTATTAATCACATAACCTTTGAGCTCGTACGTCTCAAAGAAGGGTGTTAAGCAAGAGAATAAATTCTCCGCCACCAAACAGATACATCATCAATAGCAACTAATCGAATATGCGATGAACCACAATGTAACATATAATACATTTCTAAATCATTTTAGAAATCATCGGGTTTTGGGCCTCGAAATCCTTTCTGTTTTATAAAACATTTTTATAAAACATTCCCTGTCCAAAATCGTGAATACATTTCTTTTCACTTAAGAAAAATATCATTTCACAATCATTCATTAAATTTGAAATGGACACAACATCGCTAAACACCTTATCGTCAAATCGTGAAGTGTTTCACAAGGCGTTAGCACATAGATATTTTCAACCCAACCCAATGCTAAATGTAAGAGCATATTCTGCTCATAAACTGGTCGAGCACAATCCAAACAATCAATCAATCCAATTTGACATTAAATAGAAGGGTTTGAATAAAGATAGTATCGACTTATATTCAACATCAAATCCTGAAACCAATAGATATCATATCGGGAATAACGATATCAATATCTTCCAAATTCCCATCACAATATCTATATAATCACGCAATCCAATATCGAAAATATCCAAAGATAATTTCAATTCAAATCTAATCCAATTTATTTATTTATAACCATTGGATTATTTTTCTAGTTAGTAACTAGTTCATTTCGATAAAAATATATTTTTATCTTTTCAAATATGGAGTTTTTCATCCCAATTCTTCACAAATCATTTCTTATGATTTTACACAAATTATTGATATTTTTAATAATTTTATCAAGGCCCATACAGTCGATTTCCACCAACGGTCATCGAACTGCACTTACAACGACTTTTTCCAAAATTGAGTTGGACATAATTCCAAATCCAACCATTAGATTTCAAATCTCTAATATTCGTTAGAAAGTTATTTTCGATACGAACCCAACGGTTCTGGTTTCAGGAGAATCCGACGGTCGGATCTCCCGTGATGTCCATTCGAAGTCAATGGTCGAAATTCGCGAACTGCCGCAGCGCTGCGCGTTCTATTCAGGCCATTATATTATATATATAATATATATTTCGTCGATTTCCATTTAAAACAAATTTTATAAATCGTTTTAAATTCGTTTCAAAAACAATTTCAACTTCCATTTCAATTCCAATTCGATTTCATTTTCTATTCTATTCAATTCGAATTCATTTTCTATTCTATTCAATTCGAATTCATTTTCTATTCTATTCAATTTTATACGGTGTATATATATATGTTAAAAATTATATTTTTAACAATCAAATCATTTTCACGTTTCATATATATGTATATATGTATATATATATATAATATATATATATATATATCGTTTTCATTTTCAATATATATACGATATTTTCACTTTCAATATATACGATATTTTCACTTTCAATATATACGATATTTTCACTTTCAATATATACGATATTTTCACTTTCAATATATATATATATTCACTTTCAATATATACGATATTTTCACTTTCAATATATATATTTTATTATCAATTTCACATCAACATCACAAACAATTTTCACATCACATCAATCAAACAAACAAGCCATCCATGGTCTGTGGATGACGGGTGTCGGGTACTGCTAAGCACCTTCTGCATCCTATTATATATATAACTAGAAAAAGAAATTGAAGAGTGAGAAATTCTCACCGATAGCTATCCCAATTCCATGACACTTCTATTGTAGGAAATCATCGCCATTCTCGCCTTTTTTTCATCTTTGTTGCCCGTAGCCACTACATGTATAAAAATTGAATTTTTACTTTGCTATTCAATATATAAAAATCGGATTTTTACTTTGCTATTCAGTATATAAAAATCGAATTTTCATATTCATAAAGATCAGGTCTTTATTCATTTAAAAATCATATTTTTATGTTATGAAAGATATAATCTTTCCGTCATGCAAAATATAATATTTCCATATAAAAATCATTCTCTTTCATAATTAAAAATACAATCTTTTCATCATTAAAAATATATACTTTTCTTCTTTAAAAATATATACTTTTCTTCAGGAATTAAAATAGGGAATAATTTACTGTGGGTTTCAGATTGACGGAAGCGTTGGTTTGACTAGAGCAGCAAGCTCAGCAGCAGCACCAAGAGGCTGCGCCTCTGAAATTTGAATAACAGTAGTCGTCGGCGGCTTAAGATGACGGAAAGGGGTTTCTTCACGGCTTTTGATTAAGGAGGAGGAGAGGGTGTAGGATGACCGGCGCCAGCGGTTGGGGTTGCTCGCGGTGGTCTGTGGCCAAGGCGCGGTGAACGATTTAGGGCTTGGGGGGTGTTATTGGCGATTGGAATGGGTCTCCAGAAGAAGGAGGAGGAGAGGGGAGGGAGGAGGCTGCGGAGGAGCGCCGACCATCAGGGGAAGGGGCGCCTCGCCTCCGGCGACCTGGATTGGCATGCGACTGGTAGGAAATGGGGCGACGTGGATCTGAAGGGCGGCGGGATTTTTATAAAAGGGGTTCGGTTTTTTTTCTCTGAGGGAATTTAGGTTTAACCCCCCCTTAAACATATATATATTATTTATTTATTTATTTAATTATTATTTTTTTCTCCCTGTAAGTTAGATTTTCATTCGAACCCTGAATCTGACCCAACGACTGTCGTCCATAGCTAATTACCCTCATTCTGAACACGATGGGATATGTATCGTAAGCTGATTCGATCGTTTCGATCAGTTTCCGTCAAAACCAACATATAACTCTATATATTGAATTTGAACGTGCATTTCAATTTACTGGGGTCACATACTAACTCTAAAAATTCCCGAAAAATATTTTCTAGCTTCGCATTGACGATACGGTCCTAACAAAACTAGTTTCGTCGAATTCAGAGACCGTTAGAAAAATGGCCATTTTCCAGTCGATTAAAATCAACTGAAACTGGTCAAACGCGTTTTCCTTTGCCACGCTCACATATTGATTCAGAAAATTATGAAAATTGGAATCTAGCAATAATTTGACATCACAGACCCAACAAAAGTGGTTTCGTCGAAATCCGAGGTCGTTTGCAAAATTTCCATTTTTAAGGGCCTGAATTCTATAGCGACTATTTAGAATTTTCAACTGGACATATCTTTTGATTCCCGCTATGAAATTTTGATTTTTCAGACTCGTTGGAAAGATAGTCACAATTAGATTCCATTATTTTTGGTTTCACTAAAATCCGGATTGTTTTGCACCCGGTACATTCAATTGAAGTTTGAAATCGAATTATCGAACTACCGCGCCATTTTCAATTCCTTTTATAATTATATATAATTATTTATATTCTAACGACGACGTATATAATATATACGTTCTAAATATATTCAAAATAAATTTCTCGTCGATATTATTTAGAATAATCTATTTTAAATGTTCAAAATTCGCTAAAATTGCCAAAATAAAATTTTTAAACTGGCCCAGATTTTTGGGTTGTTACACAACCCTGAAAATCAGAGCCACTTAAAAAATTTATTTTGGTTAATTAGAACAGAAATTCGGCCAGAATTTAAAAATTCCATTTTAAATAGTATTAAAGCCCTTAAAAATAGCAATTTTGCAAACGACCACCATTTTCGTCGAAACCATTTTTGTTGGATCCGGGATGTTAATTTATTGCTAGGTTTCAAATTCCATAATTTTTGAAATCAATATGTGAGTGTGGCTAAGGAAAACGTGTTTTGACAGTTTTAGTCAAATTGGATCGACTAGAAAATGGCCATTTTTCAAACGGTCTCAAAATTTGACGAAATCACTTTTGTTGGGACCGTATCGTCCCAACATAGCTAGGTTTATTTTTCGGGAATTTTTAGAATCAGTATGTGGGTCCAGCAAATTAAAATGTACGTTCAAATCAGAAATTGAACATTTTATATTTTAATTTGAAGAATAACTGACTGTAACAGTCGAATTGGCTTATGAAACATATTCCATTGTGTTCGGAATGGGGGTATTTAGCTAGCGGCAACACTCGTTGGGTTTAATTTGGAGTTCGTATTAGAAAACCCTATTTTAAAATTTAATAAAGTATGGGCCAATAGAAAATTTCTCTCATTAATTAATTTTATAAAAATCTCAAAAAAAAAAAAAAAAACGATACCCCTGGCGTCGACGATGGAAAAGCTTTCCATCGTTCCCGTCCATATTCCGGCGAATCCTTCATCGTTGGACCCTGCCCCTTTGCAACCTTTTGAAGATCCTCTCCCCCTCTTCAAATCAAGACCACTTGCACCACCTCTCGTTGCTCCATCAGAGAGAACAAGCTCCCTGAAGTCACAACCTTTCAGCCGCCATACCTGTAACACCCCACATCCATTAAGGTCACTCACAAAGGGAATGCCTTAAATTTGAGGGAGCGTTGTTAGTGTATATAACAGAAAAGTAAACAAGACAGATAAATATATTGGTACTTGAAAAATAAAAAAACAACTTTTATTGCTGCGGAGAAAAATAGTTTGGTTACATCATGTCAAAAACCAACTACAAAACCAAATACACTTATTATCCTCCTTGACAAATAAGTTCTGAGTACATAAAATAAAAGACATAACCCCAACATAAAATAGCCATAAATAAGAGAAGCCGAACTTTGCTTCAGCAATCCAAGCAACTTCCAAAGAGAGAGATAAAGCGGTCCAAATCAAGCTCCACTAGTACTAGGCCCACCCCGAGAACCTGGGGGGGGGGGGAGAAAAGAGGTGGAAACAAAGTGGCCAGACATAAATTCTGGTGAGTCCGATAACTTCAACAATATAATCATAAAAGCAATTAGGATAAGGCATAAACTGGTAAATAAGGAAATGACTGTGCATAAATGGTATGACTATACAATAAAGGAAATAAGAAGAACAAAGATAACGTTAAAGGCGCCCCTAATCACTACAAGATAATTACTATATTGCACTACACCAGTCACTCTAAAGGTTGATCCCACCTACTAAACTTAGAAATCATAATAGTAGTTCGTGTACCCCTAGCTGACTACATAGGTGCCGCCTGCCCCTATCTCCACTAGGTGTACCCACTACCCCCATGTGATCGGCTCCCTAACTCGTAGATACCCGTGCTAGCCCTACAGTGGGGTGTATCATTCCCCAAAGTGGCAACCCGATACTACTAAAGATGCATGGCTTATACCCACACGATGCAACAACGTCTTACCTACCAGCCCGGGCCCACGCACGCGCATGACCCCGTTGGACTTGCGTTGGCATCGCTAATCCGTTTTGACCTCTTACAATCAGACCTAGTATGCGTGTCCCATCCTCGACTTGGGTCGAGCTCACAAAGATAATTAATGGGATACTGGGCAAAAAGGGTCCCCCATACTTGACACAAGCTTTCCACCTACGCTTGGTCCCCTCTAGAATTTCCCACTTAACCGCTTCTTATTCATGTCCACTTACATGTTTCAATTTGTTTAAGTGTTTCTATTCGTATTTACACATGTCACCCACTTAACCCCCATGTCCCACCACATGTTTACTTTGGTTAAGTGTTACTTAGTTTATTACTACCGTAGCCATGTAGGACCTCTCACATTAGGCCACCTTTTGTGGTTGCTGGATTTGCCGGGCGGGTCTGAGCAGTCTTACACCACAAACGGGCCTAACCTCGTGTCCATACAATTGTCACGCATTTAATTTGGCTTATGACATCTCTCATTGGACTACCATTTGTGGTTGCTGGATTTGTCGGGCAGGTCCGGGCAGTCTTACACCACAAATGAGCCCAACCTCATGTCTTAGGCATTGATTATTATACATAGTCTTTTCACCCCAAATTTGGATTAATTATCACTATTCATATTTGTCAATAAATTCCAATTTCACTTATGTCCATATATTGCAGGTATACAAATTATACCAACTAGTGTGTCAAATTAATTATATGCCTTTTAAGGCCATTACATGCCAATTCACAACTAAGTGTATATTCAATATTTCCCCATAATCCCCACGTCTTTCGTTCGCTTAACATGAAATATATATGATAGACTAGCAAACATTCTAACACAAAAAAAGGGAAGGAACATCACAAATTTACATAACACACAAAATAGGCCTAACTTGCAAATAAGAATTTACAACATAACTTGCATAAACTTTGTAATGTCATGGATCCAAACATAGACCTAAAAAGTGTGAACTTGCATGTATGAATAAGGTTTTCATCCCAAGACTTGCATAGGCAATAGTCACAAACTTGAATAAACTATGTATGTCATAGATCTAAACCCAAAGGTGTGAACTTGCATATATGAATTACTACCTAAACTTGCATATAGCCATTTTACTTGATTCTCATGTAAACAATCCATATAAAAACTAGCATATAACTTTACACCCATATTCGCATATAAAATAATGTCATAGAATGAATCATGTTGAACATAGGTGATTGGGCATAGGTTAACAAAAACTAGGATATAAAGTTTGGGCATAGGTTAACAAAAACTAGGATATAACTTTACATCATGAACAACTAACATATATTCACAAATTATCACACTTTCCAATGATTCACAAACATAGTCTTAGAACCCAAATTACAACTTAACCTAATTAACCTTTTAATTATCTTGTTAAAGAAATCGAACTAACAACTTAGAGAAGGTCTTCAGTTCTAGGATCTATATTCTGTAGTTGAATTAGCTCGCCTTTGATGTAGAAAAATTCATTGTTGTTGTTAAAAACTTGAGTTGAATTGAGGTGAGTTGATTAGCTTTACTTCTCTTCTAGTTGGCGGTGGCTACTCTAGGTTGCGGAGTGACAACCTGATGGCCATGGTTCTAATTTTGATTAGGTTTAGGGTTTGAGTCTACATGTGTTTATATAGAGATTAGGATTAATTTAGGCCATTCGATCAACCTAAAAGCAACCTAAACCATTGAACCAGCCAACTCAGCCCTAATGACTCAGCAACAGCTCAGAATTGGGCTTAAACCAACTCTGCCCGAGGGGGTAGGTCGACCCCCAGGTCGACCTATGGGGTAGGTCGACACTAAGGTCGACCACCCGGTCGACCTAGCCTGGGGCGGGAAATTTCCCGCCCTGCCCAGTTCTGAGTCTGAATTCGATTTGAATTTAAATTTGAATTTCCTGGAAACTTCCGACAGCCATATCTTCTTCATACGAAGTCCAATTCACGCAAACTCGGACTCTATCTCAACCAGAATTCCGAGATGAACACAATGGTGTAACCCGTTTCCTTTAATTCTCAAACTTGAAATTAATTATTCTTTAGTTCGTTAGCTTAATGATAACAGAAAATACGGGGTGTTACATTCTCCCATCCTTAAAGGATTTCGACCCCGAAATCTTCAAGTCAAGAAGAATGGGTATCCTACCATCCAATCGTCCATTTACTCAACCATCAAACATAGGTATCCATTTCCCTTAAAAGACTTCTAATGCTTTCATGTTCATATGCAAAGTGTGTGTACATGTTCGTATCTAATGCAAAATCAGGCGGTCTACTAATTCAATTGACCTCCTTAATGCGAATCATGATAGTGCCATGCGTCCATTATGTATGCAAAAGATCCCTAATGATACATATTATTTCTACATGCGTGCACAACCATTCATCCGAATGCAGCATCCATATGATAACACAACCATTACACATCCAATAACCTAAATAAGCACACATATTCATATGCAGTATGGAAGTGATTGAGCCGATCTAGTGCCTAAGTTGTGTGTATATGCATCCACGAGCAACCACTAGCAAACACTTGCATCCACTAGCGTCCATCAATCATAACATGTTCCAAACACATGTTTACATCCATTGGTTTCTACCTAAAGATAAAGAATGTGACCTAGGAGATACAATAAAAGGTAGATAAAAGTATGCAAAAACTCAAGGAGAAAAAGAGATCAAAGATGTACCCTCAAAAAGAAAAGCGTAGGCTGCGCGTATTTTGGCCACAGTCTCCCAAGTCGCGTCTTCCTCGGCATCGCTCCACTGAACTTTAACAAGCTTGACTTCTCGGCTGCATAGCTTTTTGACTTCCGTCCCCAAGATACGAGTTGGAACACTTCTCACAGTCGCTTCTCGTTCCACTTCGACTTCCTCTAGTATACTTGGCCCCACAACTTGTGCCGACTCATGCAAACACTTTCGTAGCTAAGAGACGTGAAAACATTATGAACTCCAGCCAGTCTTTCGGGCAGCTTTACTCTGTAAGCCATCGTCCCAATCCTTTCAATGATAGGAAATGGTCCTACAAATCGTGGTGCCTACTTTCCTACAGACCCAAAGCGAATGACATTCCTCCAAGGATATACTTTAAGGAACACCTTATCCCCAACCTCAAACTCAATGTCGGTCCTTCTTTTGTCAGCGTAGGATTTCTGTCTATCTTGGGAAGTCTTCATTCTTTTTTGTATCAAGTCCACTTTCTCTGAAGTCTCTCTAATAATATCTGGCCCAAGTACTACCTTATCCGTGGACTCCCACCAACAAGTCGGAGATCGACATGGCCTTCCATATAAAGCTTCGAAGGGTGCCATGCTTATAGTGGCTTGGTAGGTATTGTTGTAAGCGAATTCCACCAAAGGGTGATGATCTTACCAAGCTCCTCCAAAGTCAAGAATGCACAATCTTAGAAGATCTTCCAATACTCTGTTCACCCTTTCCGTCTGACCATCAGTTTGAGGGTGATAGGCTATGCTCAAACATAGCTGTATGCCTACAGCCTCTTGCAAACTTCTCCAAAACTCGCTCGTAAAAATAGGGTCTCGATCACTCACTATGCTGGAGCGTATCCCATGGAGTCGAACTATCTCCTTAAGATAAATGGATGCTAACGATGAGGCTGTCCTCCTACTCTTGACAGGTATAAGATGAGCGCTTTTCATGAGCCTATCCATTATAACCTAAATACCAGTATTGCCCCTTCTTGACCTAGGGAACCCATCAACAAAATCCATCAAGATGTTATCCCATTTCCATTGCGGGACCTCTAGAGGATGAAGTAGACCACCAGGCTTCTTCTGCTCCGCCTTGACTTGCTGGCATATCATGCACTTAGAAACAAATTCAGTTACGTCCCTCTTCATGCCATTCCAAAAGAAAAGTCGTTTGATGTCTTTATACATCTTTTCTCCACCTGGGTGTATGGTCATCTTGGAATGGTGTGCCTCTTCGAGAACCAACTTCACCAAATCCCTTTCTTGTGGGACGCATAGCCTTCCATCCCGTCTCAACCACACCTTATCATCGATGGTATATCTATCGAGGTGACTAGAAGTCTCACCCCTAGTTAGCTTATCTATCACATCAACTAGCTGAGGGTCTTCACGTTGCGCGGTTGCTATTGAGTCCAACAAAGTAGGCCACACCTCTAGCATTGCCATCAGACCAGTCACATAATCAAAAGAGGTTCTAAAGTCAAAACTTGCTATGAACTCCAAGCTCTGCCTTTCTACAAAGAGAGTACTTAAGGTCAGCTTCTTTCTACTCAAGGCGTCTGGTACTACATTGCCCTTGCTCGGAGCATAGGAGATCTCAAAATCATATAAGGCGAGAAACTCCATCCATCTTTGTTGCCTTAGATTAAGATCTTTCTATGAGAAAAGGTACTTAAACGATTTATGGTTAGTATACAATTCAAATTTCTCACCTAAGAGGTAATGGTGCCAAGAATTAAGCGCAAAAACGATGGCAGCCAATTCTAGATCGTGGGTTGGGTTGTTTTTATCATGCACTTTCAACTGCCTTCCTCCATAAGCTACTAGCTTCCCCTCTTGCATTAGGACAGCGCCTAGTCCCATACTGCATGCATCTGTGTATAATGTGAACATTTTGCTCCCATCCGGTAATGTCAAAACTTGGGCTGTTGTCAGAGCCCTCTTTAAATGTTGGAACGCGATATCGCAATCCAAATCCCAAGTGAAAGTCAGGTTCTTCTTCGTTAACCTTGTAAGTGGAGCTGAGATTTTCGCAAAGTCCTTAATGAACTTGCGATAAAAGCCTGCTAGCCCAAGAAAACTTCGGACTTCGGTTGCATTCTGCGGAACCTTCCAATCTTGTACCGCAACTACTTTTGCGGGGTCCACCGCTAACCCCTTTTTGGACACCACATGTCCAAGAAATCTCACTTCTTCTCTCCAATAGTGGCACTTGGATAATTTAGCTTTCAACTAATGTGCACGGAGAGTATCCATGACTTCCCTTAAATGAAAATCATTCTCTTCCTCATTCTTCGAGAAAATCAGAATGTCGTCTACGAAGACCACCACAAACTTATTGAGGAATTCTCGGAATACCCTACTCATCAAATCAACGAAATAGGAAGGTGCTTTGTCAAGACGAAAGGCATGACAAGCCATTCAAAGAAACCATCCGGGGTTCTGAACGCAGTCTTATCAGTGCTATCTTCAGCCACCCTTAGCTGATGAAACCCGGTAGCCAGATCTAATTGGGAGAAAATTGTTGCACCTACAAGCTGATCGAACAAATCGTCTATTCTTGGAAGTGGGTGCCTATTCTTCTTGGTCAGCTTGTTTAGCTCCCTGTAATCAATGCATATGCGAAGTGAACTGTCCGCTTTGGTTGCGAACACTACTGGAGCACCCCATTCAAAAATACTTCGCCTTATAAACCCCTTTTCTAGCAGCTCTTTAACTTGCTTGATGAGCTCTTTTCTTTCCCTTGGAGCCATGTGTCTAACGGGTAAGGCAACAGGTTTTGCGTTATCAACGAGATATATGCGGAAGTCTATCTCCCGCTTCGGAGGCAAGCCCTCTACTTCCTCAAACACATCCGAATATTCACGGACCACTCTAACAGACTGCAGATTCTCAACCGCCGCATCAAACGATCCTAGATAACTTAGCATAACAGAATTCACGGGATTACAATAAATTTCGAGAGTGTTACCAAAGCGAATCATGAGTGTAACCACTCTCTTTTCACAATCTAGGACAACACCATTACTAGATAACCAATCCATACCTAGAATTAACCCATAGCCCGTGAAGCCCAGAACATTAGCATCACATCTAAACTCAACGCTAAGTATAGAAATTTCCATATCCAAACAAATCATCGAAAATAGGCTGAGCCCCCAATTGGATTTGAAACAACTAAGGGATCCTCTACTATACTGGTGTCTTGGTGCAGTGACTCAACTAAAGCGGTAGATATAAAAGTGTGCGAACAGGATGATAAAAAACATAAACTAAGCTTTCAACAGAAATAGTTCAACCTCATTCTTGCGGTGGGGCCATGAGAGCCTGAATCTTCCCTCTTGCCTGCCCTGGTGCTATGAGAGCCTGAACCTGCCCTCCAGAAGTAGGCCCTGCCCTCTGTCCTTTCTTCAGGCAGTCCTTAATCAGATGTCCCGCTTCACCACAGTGGAAACATCCAGTCTTCTTTTTCTTCCTACAGTCTTTGCTCAGATGGCATGGTGACCCACAGTTAAAGCATCTTTTCTTTCCCTTGCCATTATTGTCTTTACCACCATTCTTGTTTTTCTATTGTTATTGTGATTTCTTTTGATCCTCTTTCTTCTCGGGTGCCTTATTAGCATTGGCGCCTTTCTCCTCTTCATGCCTAAGCACCATGTCAACTAGTCTCTCAAAGGTGGCCCCATAGGAATGTGAGTCATAGCCAGCCCATGAAGCGGCTCATTCAAACCCTTAACAAATCTCAGGGCCTTCTTTTCAGGAGTGTTCACCAAGTCCAAGCAAAACCTCGCCAACTGATTGAACTTGTTGACGTACTCTTTCACTGATAGATTCCCTTGCTTCAACGCCAAAAACCTTTCCATGTATAGATTCTCTTCAGCCAATGAGAGAAATTTAGCTTCGAACCTAAGTCTGAAATCAGCCCATGTCTCAACTGGAAGCTCTCCATTAGTAACCTCCCACAAAAACGAGGCCTCATCCTTCATCAACCAGGCAGCTAACTGGACTTTTCTTCCATCTTCCACCTCAAAGATTCCAAATAATTCTTCCACCTCCTTAAGCCAATTTCGAGCTTCAACAAACGTCTCTAACCCGTGAAAAGATTTTACGCCCATTGTCCTAAAGTCCTTGCATGTCTTGGCAAAAGTATCAACACGAGAAGGGGGAGAACGAGGAACGGGTGCAGCTGGGGGAGGAGGAGCGTCTGCTGGGCCTGCAATGTTGGCCCTAGCCTCAAGGTTCCTTCTGAACCAACCAGATACCGGCACGCCCTCGGGAAGGTTAAGATCCCCAGGCATACTGAAACGAAAAAGGAAAGATTCAAAACAAGGAATCGAAGGAAAGATATATGGCTCTTGGGGGTTATGTTTTTAAAACGAACTTCCTCTTGAAAAATACTCTCCTTAAAATATATCTTTGAAAGTATTCTTTACAAAAATGCTTTTTGAAAAATAGTTTTTTAAAATAACTTATCTATTCTGGTAACCTTCAGCTCTGATACCACGTGTAACACCCCACCTTCATTAAGGTCACTCACAAAGGGAATGCCTTAACTTTGATGGAGCATTGTTAGTGTATAGAACAGAAAAGTAAACAAGACAGATAAATATATTGGTACTTGGAAAATATAAAAAACAACTTTTATTACAGCGGAGAAAAATAGTTTGGTTACATCATGTCAAAAACCAACTACAAAACCAAATACACTTATTATCCATCTTGACAAATAAGTTCTGAGTACATAAAATAAAAGACATAACCCCAACATAAAATAGCCATAAATAAGAGAAGCTGAACATTACTTCAGCAATCCAAGCAACTTCCAAAGAGAGAGATAAAGCGGTCCAAATCAAGCTCCACTAGTACTAGGCCCACCCTGAGAACCTGGGGCGGGCGGGGGGGGGGGGAGGTAGAAAAGAGGTGGAAACAAAGGGGTTAGACATAAAGTCTGGCGAGTCCGATAACTTCAACAACATAATCATTAAAGCAATTAGAATAAGGCATAAACTGGTAAATAAGGAAATGACTGTGAATAAATGGTATGACTAGACAATAAAGGAAATAAGACGAACAAGGATAATGTTAAAGGCGCCCCTAATCACTACAAGATAATTACTACACTACACCACACTAGTCACTCTAAAGGTTGATCCCACCGACTAAACTTAGAAATCATAATAGTAGTTCGTGTACCCCCTAGCTGACAACATAAGTGCTGCCTGCCCCTATCTCCACTAGGTGTACCCACTACCCCCATGTGATCGGCTCCCTAACTCGTAGATACCCGTGCCGGTGCCACAGTGGGGTGTATCATTCCCTAAAGTGGCAACCCGATACTACTAAAGATGCACGGCTTATACCTATACGATGCAACAACGTCTTACCAACCAGCCCGGGCCCACGCACGCACATGACCCCGTTGGACTTCCGTTGCCACCGCTAACCCGTTTTGACCTCTTACAATCAGACTAAGTATGCATGTCCCGTCCTCAACTTGGGTCGAGCTCACAAAGATACTTAATGGGCTACTAGTCTAAAAAGGGTCCCCCATACTTGAAACAAGCTTTCCACCTACGCTTGGTCCCCTCTAGAATTTCCCACTTAACCCCTTCTTATTCATGTCCACTTACATGTTTCAATTTGGTTAGATATTTCTATTCGTATTTCCACATGTCACCCACATGTCACCCACTTAACCCCCATGTCCTACCACATGTTTACTTTGGCTAAGTGTTACTTAGCATATTACTACCGTAACCCTAAGACCCCTCACATTAGGCCACCCTTTGTGGTTGCTGGATTTGCCGGGCGGGTCTGGGCAGTCTTACACCACAAACGGGCCTAACCTCGTGTCCATACAATTGTCACGTATTTAATTTGGGCCTATGACATCTCACATTGGACTACCATTTGTGGTTGCTGGACTTGCCGGGCGGGTCCGGGCAGTCTTACACCACAAATGAGCCCAACCTCGTGTCTTAGGCATTGATTATGGTACATAATCTTTTCACCCCAAATTTGGATTAATTATCCCTATTCAAATTTGTCAACAAATTCCTATTTCACTTATGTCCATAATTGTCACCTAAATTATGTCCATATATTGCAGGTATACAAATTATACCAACTAGTTTGTCAAATTAGTTATATGCCTTTTAAGGCCATTACATGCCAATTCACAACTATGTGTATATTCAATATTTCCCCATAATCCCCGCGTCGTTCGTTCGCTTAACATGAAATATATATGATAGACTAGCAAAGATTCTAACACATAAGAAGGCAAGGAACATCACAAATTTACATAACACACAAAATACGCCTAACTTGTAAATAAGTATTTACAACATAACTTGCATAAACTTTGTAATGTCATGGATCTAAACATAGACCTAAAAGGTATGAAATTGCATGTATGAATAAGGTTTTCATCCCAAGACTTGCATAGGCAATAGTCACAATCTTGCATAAACTATGTATGTCATAGATCTAAACCCAAAGGTGTGAACTTGCATATATGAATTACTACCTAAACTTGCATATAGCCTTTTTACTTGATTCTCATGTAAACAATCCACATAAAAACTAGCATATAACTTTACACCCATATTCGCATATAAAATAATGTCATAGAATGAATCATGTTGAACATAGGTGATTGGGCATAGGTTAACAAAAACTAGCATATAACTTTACATCATGAACAACTAACATATGTTCACAAATTATCACATTTTGCAATGATTCACAAACATAGTCTTAGAACCCAAATTACAACTTAAGCTAATTGAATTTTTAATTATCTTTTTAAAGAAATCGAACTCACAACTTAGAGAAGGTCTTGAGTTCTAGGATCTATATTCTGTAGTTGAATTCGCTCGCCTTTGATGTAGACAAATTCGTTGTTGTTGTTAAAGACTTGAGTTGTATCGAGTTGAGTTGATTAGCTTTACTTCTCTTCTAGTTTGCGGCGGCTACTCTAGGTTGCGGAGTAACAGCATGATGGCCATGGTTCTAATTTTGATTAGGTTTTGGGTTTGAGTCTACATGTGTTTATATAGAGATTAGGATTAATTTGGGCCATCTGATCAACCTAGAAGCAACCTGAACCATTGAACCAGCTAACTCAACCCTAATGACTCAGCAGCAGCTCAGAATTGGGCTTAAACCAATTCTGCCCAAGGGGGTAGGTTGACCCCCAGGTCGACCCCTAGGTCGACCTATGGGGTAGGTCGATACTAAGGTCGACCCCTCAGTCGACCTGGCCTGGGGCGGGAAATTTCCCGCCCTTCCCATTTCTGAGTCTGAATTTGATTTGAATTCAAATTTGAATTTCCTGGAAACTTCCGATAGCCATATCTTCTTCATACGAAGTCCAATTCACGCAAACTCGGACTCTATCTCAACCAGAATTCCGAGACGAACACAATGGCGTAACCCGTTTCCCTTAATTCTCAAACTTGAAATTAATTATTCTTTAGTTCGTTAGTTTAATGATAACAGAAAATACGGGGTGTTACAGTACCCCCTCGATCCCCAGTTCAAGTGGGACGTTGCACCCACCTCCAGGCGCGCCTCACCCCCATCTTTGACGTGGTATACTTTGATTTCAACGAAGTGCTATGGATTTGGAAAGAATTGAAAACCTAGTTTCGAACGTATTTAGAGAGGTAACAACATGTTTATAATTAACTTTTTATAGCACTTTTAAGTGTTGCAAATCATGATTTTCGAATAAAAATCATATCGTTTTTCTATGTGGTCAAAATTCAGGGAAAACGGAGATGTTGGACTCATAGCGACGTCATCTACATTCTAGAAGAAGATATAACACACTTGGAGCTCGCTACAATTTAAGAAGGATTTAAAACCAATGTGAGAATTCTAAATTCAAAATGGAGTAGAAACGCGTTGTATAAGTTATATAAGCAAAGTATAAATTATATATGCATTGTATACCTCATGTATGAGCGTTGTATAAGTTATATGAGCGATGTATAAATTATACATGCGTTGTATGAATCATATATGAGTTGGAATGGAAATAAAATATATTTATATATGTATATATATACTTCCCTCGTCCACAAACCATAGACGATATAAATTGACTGTGATTGGCGTGAAACTTGGTTTATAATTCGAATGGTTGGTAATGCGAGTAGTTAATAATTCGAATGGTTGATATTGCAAATGATTGGTATTGTGAATGGTTGGTTGTGGTTGAAACCAAATTAGAAATTGTTTGTGGTTGAAAACAAATAGGATTAGTTTGTGAGAAAAAAATCGTCTGCATGCGAAATAGATTATTGAAATCCCCCTTGTCAAAAGCTGCGAGGCTTTAAGGTAGAGCGAGGAGCCGTACTCGAGACGGTGCCGGTTTTAATTAACCTGCCGTTATGCTGCCGAAATTTTATGAAATCTTCATGTGTTTGAATTTTATTCATGTATTGAACTTTATTCATGTACTGAAATATACTCATGTGTGATCAAATATTCTTGAAGTGCCATAAATTGCTTAGATTATAAAAATCCCATTTTTATTATTACATATGAAGTATATAAAGTATTCAAGTTAGAAATAAAATATGGAAGCGATAAAAATCACCTTTTTATCGTGTATATGAGTCACTAAAAATACTCATGTGTTAAATAAAATATGGAGACAATAAAAATCACTTTTTTATCGTGTATATGAGTCACTAAAAATACTCATGTGTTAAATAAAATATGGAAGCGATAGAAATCACCTTTTTATCAGGTATATGAGTCACTAAAAATAATCACGTGTTAAATATAATCTTGGAATGATGAAATTTATATTTTTATTATGTATATGAAGTGCTAAAAACCATCATGTGTTAAATAAATATTTTGAACGATAAAAATATCATTTTTTTTCATGTATGCGACTTACTAAAAATACCCATGTGTTGAAATAAATATTTGTTTACTATAAATATTATTTTTAGCGTGTTATGAACTAAATAAAATAGTCATGAGTTGAAATATATTTTTGTTCGCCAAAAATATCATTTTACACGAAGTATGAAGCGTTAAACATAACCAAGTGTTGAAATAAATATTGGTTAGTTTGAATTATTATTTTTAACATGTATAGGAAGTGTTAAAAATAACCATGTGTGAAAATAAATGTTTGTTTGCTAGAAATATTATTTTTAGCTTAGTTGTGCATATATATACATATGCTGAACAGGAAATGGATTAGCTGTTGAATAAAGAATTTATTTGCGTGCCCGACAAATAGGTAAACCTTAATGAGTTGGTTGCGCATTTTATTATTATATAAACTCCTGTGAATACCATTGGATGCGAAGTGCTGTTTGTTCTGTGTGAGATTGTAAACGTCGTCATAGGATAGTAACAATTTATTTTGAACTACACTACATAGCATACTGCATGAAGATATCATACTCTATCACATACCACATAAGCACTTGGAGCTTGTGCGACGAGATTGAAGATTTACCATACAAGCAAGAGGCTTGTATGGCGATGACTATATTTCAGGTTGAACAGAAGACTGATATGGACTTTATAAAAATATAACGGTAAATTGCCAGATTAATAAAAAAAACCACACGGGTCTGGAGTTGACAATAATCACGTCTCTCTAGTTATTAGATACGACACATGGACCATTTATTTTCCAACACTGGATGAGATGACGAGATTTATCTCTGGAGCAGCCTTACATACTCCCTCGGGCATAGAATAGTTCACTAAAAATATTGTATGCTTATTCTGGATTTATTGGGTACCTAATGCGGCCCAATAAATTTCAATCCCCTTCCCGTACAAAGGAGGTTTTGGTGAAATTTTCGGAAATATAAAGGCGTTAGACAAATTTTTGAAATATAAACGATTTAAAAATCGACGAACGAATTATATTTAAATAAATTAAAATAAAACGAATAACGCGCAATAGTTCGCGTTTTGAAACCATAACTTTAAACGTTGGGTTCGCTTTGGAAATATCTTTCCAACGATACTAAGTTCGTTAAGATCTAATGGTTAGATTTTGAGATATGTGTAAATCAAAATTAATGAAAAACAGCGCCAGGGCCGTGTAGCGACCTGAAACGTCGTTTAATCAAATCGAGCTATTTTTAAATAAATAAAAATAGCGATTGTATTGTCCCGCATTTTACAAAGTTGAATAATTAATTTATTTAATTATTAAATATCGATTTGGCGATATTGATAACTTGAAATTAAATAATATTTATATTTAATTAATGTAAATAATAGAATAATATATATGATTCATAAATAATCAAAAATAGTGGAATTCACAATATCGTGTGAATTGGATTATTTATAGGATACAATTCAATTTAGAATTTAATTATAACAACGAATATATTATTTAAACGAAGTTTGAACGTATAATTATATTATAATTATAAACGAGCTCGAAATGGCATAGTAGTTCGTAATTTGGCGATTCGAACTTTAAATGAATTCACAGAATCCGTTTTAAGTCGGATTTCTGTGAAACAAGAAACGTTAGGAGTTGGTGAAGTATATTTTTCTAATGGAAGAGAAAAATCGAGATTTTGTCGTGAAAATTTTGATTTATGTCCAAATCAAATTTTAGAAAAGTCACTGTGGAATTCCTTTATAATTTATAACGATTTATTTTTATTATAAATGGATTTTTAATATAAATTGATACTGAATAAATCCGGATTTAGAATATCGAGCTATACATTCAGTAAGAGATATTTTGGGAGGTGTATGGTATTCCACTATGAATATATACGATAATATTAATTTATTAATATTAAACTAAAATGTTTTTAAATATGTTTATATATTTAAAAGGGTTATTTAGAGCTTTAAAAATAGCCAGTTTTGCAAACGACCTCCATTTTCGACGAAACTAAATTTTTTGGATCCGCAATATTAAATTATTTCTAGATTTCAATTTTCGTGATTTTAAAGTCAGTATGTGGTCGTATGGGATTTTAATGTGATAAACAGCCGATAATTTGACCTTTAAATATTGGCTGTGTGAGCAAACGGAGTCGGAATTTGACGAAACCAGTTTCGTTGGGTCCATAATGTCAATCCCTTGTGGCATGCCAAATTTCATGATTTTTGCATATCGTGTGCTATCACACAAATTTTTTGAAGGCAAAATACATATAAAAATGAAAATATCTAAACCAAAATATCTAAACAAAATATCTAAAAATAATCCCCTACAAAATATCTTACTTTCATCATCCCTTAAGACCTAATTTCATTTCGTTGGTCAAACCAAAATCCACGGCTGTCTAATTTTCATTCCAACGTAAGTTTTCCTTCTTCGGAAAATTTAAAATCAAATGAAATAAAACCCTGAAAATCATAAAATTCATATCATTGAATTCCCTTCCAAATTCTCTTCGATCCTGTGTGTTTTGTTTTAGGTTCGAAGTATTTTACATTCACTGGAAACTTGCTAGGGCGCAACCAGGGTTCGACACGGTTCGAGACAGGGGAGGCCGGAGTGTGTCTTGATGGTGCAGGTGTATTCGCGGTGATGAGGGGAGTCAAGTGATGAAGTTGGGTGGATATTCGACACAATAAGTGTCGTACCCCCTGTAGCAGCAAAGAGAGAGGGCACCAGGTCGGACTTCGTTGGTGACGTTCGAGTTGTGCGAGGAGGGTAAGAGAGCGTAGAGGCTTGGACGAGACAAGGCTTGGTGGAGTTAAGCCGGCAAACGATGGTGAGATGAGGTCAGTAGGGTAGGAGTTTGCAGCGACAATGGTGGGAGCATCGTGATTTTTCTTTAATGGGGGAAGAAGGGTCTAGAGGGAAACGGGTCAGGCTTTTACATTTGTGAATGGGCCGAGTTATAAAAGGGGTGAGGCCCATTTGTCTATTAATTTAGTTTAATTTTATTTTATATAATACTTTTGACTTATAAAATGGGTACCTCCTCCATACGTTATTAGAATTGGACAAAACATGATCCATTGGGAACGTATGGACGAGAACTACAGAATGGAACTGACTGGGAGTGAATCGAAGCTCATTACAATTTATAGCAAAATAAATTGTTCGTCTGAATCAACAGACGCAAATCGTTATTTAATGGTTAACGCGAAATGTGAGTAAAACTCACCAACTCTGAACAGTTATATTTTTATAACATATTCTTAGAACTGATAATTATCTGTTGATTGTTGTGTGTTAATTGTTTGGTTGAATTGCTTATGTATTGGTTGAAATTATAGATAACGATATATATATATAAATCGTTAATCAAATATTGATTCTGTTTAGCACAATATTTCATATTGAAACGAAATCGATGTTAATTATATTGTTTAACATCTACGATGCAAGGAAAAAGGTTGGAGGAATCCAACTGGATTCCTCAACATTTACTTTATTGTTTTTCATATATTGTAATATATGATGTGAAATAAAATCTGTTGTTGATTATGTGTGTTTGAATGATATCGATCATTGTTATTTGATATTTTAAATATCGTAAGAAATACTGGGATGTAAAAAGGGGATTTTCAAAGTATATTTTGTAAATAAATTATTTATATAAAATCAATGGATTTTATATATAAAAGGAAAAGGATTTTTATAAAAGGAAATAATTATAAAATCAAAGAGTTAAAAAGGAAAATATTTGTAAAACAAATATAAAGGAAAATATTTGTAAAACAAATATAAAGGAAAATATTTGTAAAACAAATATAAAGGAATATATTTGTAAAACAAATGTAAAAGAAATATTTATTTAGAAAATAAATAGAATTATAAAGGAAATATTTAATTACAAAATAAATAGATTATAAAAGGAAATACTTGAAAAATGGAAGAAGTGTATAAAAAGAGAATTGTACAATAGGAAGGATTAGACCTGTGCTTCGCACACGGGTACAACAGAATATGAATTTAAAGTGAATAATTTAGAGAAATCTGTTTTAACAGATAAGGTAAGAAGATTAATTTATAAATAAGGTTTTATATATTAAGTAAAATATTTCTCATTGGATAAATAGGATATATAAGTCAGGACTTATATAAAGCAGTAAGAATCAATTTCAACATCGATATTTGAAACTGAACAAGGACGAAGAGTAAATTGGATAGAGTTAACCAGTTAGAGTTAACCAGTTAGATTTAATCAATTAGAGTTAACCAGTTAGAGTTAACCAGTTAGAGTTAATCAATAGAGTTAATTAGATAGAGTTAATCCAATTAGAATTAATCAATTAGAGTTAGTCGAATTAGAGTTAATCGAATAAAGTTTATTCGAAGCGAGTTAATCGAATATATTTTATTCGAAGGAGTTAATCGAATATAGTTTATTCGAAAGAGATAATCGAATATAGCTATTCGAATAAAGGAATTATCGAATATAGTTTATTCGAAGGAGTTAATCGAATATAATTTATTTGAAGAATAATCGAATATAAGTTATTCGAAGTGAGATAATCGAATATAAGTTATTCGAAGAGAGATAATCGAATATAAGTTATTCGAAAGTGAAGTAAATCGAATATTAGTTATTCGAAGTAAGTTAATCGAATATTAGTTATTCGAAGAGTGTTAATCGAATATAAGTTATATGAGGAGAGTTAATCGATTAGAGTTAATCGAACTTGAGTTAATCGATTAGAGTTAATCGAATTACGGTTAACCGATTAGAGTTAATCGAGTTAGGGTTAATCGAGTTAAAGTTAATGGAGTTAGAGTTAATCGATTAGAGTTAATCAAAAGGAGTTATTGAATATAGTTTATTCGAAAGAGAAGTTAATCGAATATAGTTTATTCGAAAGAGAAGTTAATCGAATATAGTTTAGTCGAAAGGAACCATCGAATATAGTTTATTCGAAGGAGTTAATCGGATATAGTTTATTCGAAAGGAGTTAATCGATTAGAATTAATCGAAAGGAGTTAATCAATTAGAATTAATCGAAAGGAGTTAATCGATTAGAATTAATCAAAAGGAGTTAATCGATTAGAGTTAATCAAAAGGAGTTATCGAATATAGTTATTCGAAGAAAGATTTTCGAATATAGTTTATTTGAAAAAGAGTTATCGAATAGAGATTAATCGAAAGAGAGTTATACGTCGAATTTGACTATATCGAATTCGGGAAAGTATTATTTACTTTCCGGTTTTTAAATCAAGATTTATTTATTTATAAATTAGGTGTTTGTTTATTTATTCAAGTTAAAGAATAAAAGTTATATTTGAAGTTAGATATTTCAAAAGTAGGGATTATAATGTTAACGTTATTACCAATTTTTTATATAAAAGAAGCGAATTCGAAAAGAGAAATCCGAGAGTTACGCCTGGAATTTGTTAAAGATTTAGAAGGTGAACTTTGTTTATTTCGAAGTTAGAAATGTTGTCCAGTTAAGGTCTGAGAGGTAGTTATACCCCCAGTTGATTGACTTCATTTTTAA
This sequence comes from Allium sativum, assembly GCA_030737875.1. Classification (NCBI taxonomy): domain Eukaryota; kingdom Viridiplantae; phylum Streptophyta; class Magnoliopsida; order Asparagales; family Amaryllidaceae; genus Allium; species Allium sativum. The sequence continues at coordinate 117,319,685 of CM060919.1, read as the reverse complement.
CTAACGAATGTTTAAGGTTCGTTAGTGAAGGATGATTAAGTGAATTTAGTTAATGAGTGTAATGGTTTGAGTTGGCGTCGCGATGTTTTAATTAAAACATCTGTTTAAATTAAATAAAGGAGTTTTGGAAATATTTTCCAAATAAGAATCAGAAATGTTTTCTAATATAGAAAATAAGAAATGAGAGTGAATATGGAAATGTTTTCCAATGATTAATAACGTATATTTTCTAAATTAGAAAATAAGAATTTATGTATATGTATATATATATATATATATATATATATATGAAAATAGGAAATGGGTACATGAATAAATTTATGATAATAAATGATAAATTAATTTAAGAGATAAATGATGATTGGTAATTGATCGATAGAATTTCCATTTGGAAATAATATCGTTGTTTGTACACATATTTTTCTTTGATAGTTAACTCACCGATTATCGATGTTTTTGACCATTTTCCCATCGTCAATACGAAGAGACCGGGATCAGATTCATGACCCGAAAACCACTCTGTATGGGCGTTAGCATTGCGAATCAAATATGATGAAAAAAATTGAAAAAGGAGTTATGCAAAGGGCTGTTCTATCAAATCCTAGGTAGAAATTGCCTAAGATGGATTTACAGAATAATGCCTGCGGTTTGTCCAGTCCCAGGACGATCTGTATGGAAGAATGTCTGACAGATTATATTTAATAGATCGCGTAAGTTGATCTCTTCAAATGTATATATGTTTGGTGGCGGAGGAATTCGTTTCTCTTAGGTGTATACCCGTTGTATTTTTGGGGAAATTAATTTGTGATTTGGCGGGTATGACGATGTGACATTCAAAATGAATAATTGTGTGATTTATCAGAGATAAGCGTTGCCTCTAGCCTCACAACCGGGAAATGACAAAAATCGGGCAGCGAGCATGGCTAATTGGATTGCTTCCATTAGGGTGTATTATCACCTATCTAGAGATATTCATTTCATTCTTTAAACTATTCGTTGATGTCCCATTCGGGAAATGGTTGCTGATCCCAACCGTTGTTGATATACGTTCGATAAACTTAAGCGAAATGAGTGGTCGGTCATGTGTGGCTGGGTTGCAAGATGTTCTTGTTGAACCCAGTGTATTCCTCTCTAGAGGTACACTATTAGAAGGTGGTTCCATACCTTGTCATAGTTAGAAATCCATTATCCAATAAGTGCTCGCGATTTTGATTGTATACTATGTATGTAGAACGTGAAATGAAAGCGTTTCTGCTAGATGATTATTATATTGTGGTTGATAGACACCATTATAATATCAAAGAATTTTGATATAAAGATTATTTTGGATTCTCATAAGGGAAAAACCCGTTCCGTTATACGGCGTGGTCTTATGAGATATCGTTTTATTGCTCAAACTGTTTTAAATTGTTTTACTCACACCAGTCCCATGACAGACCGGGAGTTAATTTTTTTTTTTGTTTTCCCTAAACTCTTGGGTGCTCAATTTTGTACGGGCAGTCAAGTAGTCAGAATTTTACAGATATACTTGGAAAGTTGGAGCAGGGGACTTCAGCAGCATTTATATAGCTATTGTTTATTTCCGCTGTGTTGTAAGTGTTGTACTTTGATAACGATATGTATATTCAAGTACAATCTTTTATTTCAAAGTTATGTTATATTTTATTCATTCCGCTGTGAGGTTCGTGTTTACTCTGATGTTGTATGTCCTTCTTCTTCTTCTATTCTAAGTTTCTATCTTATCTATTCTCACCCTCTGTTTTCTTTATATTAGTTTTCTGGTTTTCAGTGCAATTGGGGTTGGACTTGTTTTATTTGGTCAGCTCAAATTGTGCCGGAATTTCAGGGCACTACAGTTGGTATCAGAGCTTAAGGTTAAGTAAATTACTTTGGCTTTGTGGCGTGACTCAGTAGAGATGGGGTTAGTAATACCCTAGATTGAGTTTGAGTGTATATATACGAGTTAATGTTGTTAACCGGCCTTTTGGTCTGGTAACCAAAAGTATTCAAGACACGCTCGACTCAACATATCACGTGATACTATAGCCCGGAGGTGTCGCCAATACCATCCGAGGGCCAGTATCAAAAGACTCGAGTCTGGCCACTACCAAGATGTCGCATCCCTTAGACGCAACCTCCATCAGTATCTGTCAGCTCCGAGCCGAAGGCGCCGTGCCGGCCCCACAATCTCGGCGGCGATCGACCTAACCGGTTAGGTCGAAATTGTAGGCACCGCAGGATTCATCCGATTTTCTCCATGACGGAAGCTCAGATTCCTTCACTTTGGACTAGCAAAATGGTGGATTCCTTCACTTCGTGTTGAGGAGCTTCGACGCCCCAAAAGAACCAACATGCCTCGATCAACGGCCCTCGCCAAGCATACTTCGCACCCTGCCAAGGTGCGAAATTTCGTACCTACAGGTACGAAATTTCATACCTGGAAGGTGCGAAATTTCACACCTAGCAGGTGCGAAATTTCGTATATCCACCCAGGTACGAATTTCTGGTGGCCGACAGCTGGAGGCGCGAATTTCCTGAAGATGGTCCTCATTTCTACCTACTCCTACCTAACCCATATCTAACCACTTCCTATAAATACCCCACTACCTCACACTTCAAAAGAGATTCTTCGACCTTGAGACCTCTATATAGCTTCATTAATGGCATCTCCTCTTTGAGGAAGAAGAAGGGCAAACTTGACCACTTTCCTATTTCTTGCAAATATGAATATTGTAGCTTCATATGACATAGTCAATGAATGTAACGAGAGGATCTCGACCATGCAATCTTTCAAGTGATTAATAAAATCTCTACAACTCTTCAAAGTGGACGTAGGCCTTCACTAAGGCCGAACTACTATCAATTCTTTATGTCATTTACCGCTTATATTTTATTTCATGTTCTATTTTATTATATTGTCTATGCGACCATATCTATAATTCCTAGTAATTAGGAATCTTTGGTGTTTGCGACATTTATGGTCGTCAACATTTGGTGCTTTCACTGAGACAACTCGGACATTGCGTCTTTCTTGCACCTTACCATCTAGACTTCGACGAGCTTAAGGTTCCTCGCCTAACCTGCCGTCGGGCCTGCTTACGATGGTAAAAAAGTCAAAGAACGCAATAATCGGCTTACCAGCCGCCGCTGATGCCGGTCCATCTAATCCTCCTCTACTGGCAAATATCCCGGCAACTAATGAAAATGAACCTCCAATTGTGGACCACGAAGCACCCGTAACCCAAGCGCAAATCCGCACGCTTAATGAAAGGTGCAAGAGTACGGCCGTCGTGCTCAACCAAACACTAAGGAATGACATCGACCTTATGCGACAACTCCAAGAAAGTCAGCACGTCGTCGCTCGACTACAATTAGCTCGGAACAATGCCTGACCTCGAACACCAACATCGGAAACTTCCTCTTCCGAGTCAAGGGGCCCGCACCAACGAAAAAGGAGATAGCTTCGACTCACTCTCCTCAGACCTAGAGCCTCCCTCCGGGTTTGAATTTCGAACCCCCTCCGAGCTCGAAATTCGAGCCTACCCAGGTTCGAATTTCGAGCCCCTTCGGGTTCGAATTTAGACCCCCAACAGGTTTGAAACTCGAACCCCACCGGGTTCAGAACCACGAGCATCAAGGGGTCCGACTCAACCTTACTCTGGCCTCGACTCCGCCTCCTGCGGACCTCGGCCCCGACTTATCCCTGCCTCTTCCTCGACTCCTCCTCCCGTGGATTTCGGTCCCTGCTCAACCTTAGCTCGGCCTCAACTCCACCTCCGCGGACCTCGGCCCCGACTTATCCATGCCTCTACCTCGACCCTGCCTCCCGCGGATCTCGGCCCTTACTCAACCTTAGCTCGGCCTCGACTCTGCCTCCCGCGGACCTCGGCCCCTGCTTAACCTTAACTCGGCCTCGACTCCGCCTCCCGCGGACCTTGGCCCCTACTCAACCTTAGCTCGGCCTCGACTACGCCTCCTGCGGACCTCGGCCCCTTCTCAACCATAGCTCGGCCTCGACTCCGCCATGCCTCGGCCTCGACTCCGCTTTACCTCGGCCTCGACGCTGCCTCCCGCGGACCTCGGCCACTACTCAACCTTAGCTCAGCCTCGACTCCACCTCCCGTGGACCTCGGCTCCTACTCAACCTTAGCTCGGCCTCGACTCCGCCTCCCGTGGACCTCGGCCCCTACTCAACCTTAGCTCGGCCTCGACTCCGCCTCCCGCGGACCTCGGCCCCTACTCAACCTTAGCTCGGCCTCGACTCCGCCTCCCGCGGACCTCGGTCCCTACTCAACCTTAGCACGGCCTCGACTCCGCCTCCCACGGACCTCGGCCCATACTCAACCTTAGCCCAGCCTCGACTCCGCCTCCCGCGGATCTCGGCCTCTACTCAACCTTAGCTCGGCCTCGACTCTGTCGTGCCTCGGCCTCGACTCCGCCTCCCGTGGACCTCGGCCCCTACTCAACCTTAGCTCGGCCTCGACTCCGCCTCCCGTGGAACTTGGCCCCTACTCAACCTTAGCTCGGCCTCGACTCATCCTCCCGGGGACCTCGGCCCCTGCTCAACCTTAGCTCGGCCTCGACTCCACCTCCCGCGGACCTCGGCCCCTACTCAACCTTAGCTCGGCCTCGACTCCTCCGTGACTCGACCTCGACTCCGCCTTACCTCGGCCTCGACTCCGCCTCCCGCGGACCTCGGCCCCTACTCAACCTTAGCTCGTCCTCGACTCTACCTCACTTTGCCACGCTACAACACCGGCAACTCCTCGACAACTCTCACCCACCATAGAAGACGTCCTCGTACCCGAACTCTGTAACCTCGCCAAAACCCATGGGTCCCAATGGCAGACCCTTATCCGGCCTACCTTCCCGCCATAGTCCTAAGGATCATGAAGGAGACGCGAGGGAATGTGCATGATTCATGGGAAGTGCATATTAGGCGCAACCCTTTCACTCGAAGAGTTAATGAAGCTGAATGGCCGTGACGTTTCAGCATGCCGCAGATGCCGCTCTACGGCGGCACCACTGACCCTTGTGCTTTCCTAAACTATTATCAATGGAAAATGGACTCGAGCCAAGGCGACGACCCAGTAAAGTGCAAATGCTTTCCCGTCTTCCTGTCGGGGACCGCTCTATTATGATTCTCTCACCTTCCGCTCGATTCCATCAACAACTTCGGCCAAGTAGCGACGTAGTTAGTCAAGCAGTTCCGGATGCATATCCCGACCAAAGAATGCCCTCACCCTCTCCAACCTATACCAAGGGCCTATAGAGTCGCTCAAAAGCTACCTTTCTCGGTTCAATGTCGCCCTCGCCGAGATCGAGGATCTGAATCCGTGCACCATACTCTTCCAGCTAGCTAAAGGCGTCCTTCCAACTTCTGAATTTGGGGCATGAATCGACCGAAAAAAACCGAAGAGCCTCGACGCTTTCTATAAGAAAGCGGGGCAGTACTTGTGCTAAGAAGAAGCAAGACGGAGCAGCATCTCCGAGACCAGTCACCCCAATATCCCTCGAGCGAACACCGCTAATTACCATCCTAAGGGGCGAGAAGCGGGAGGCCCCTCCAGTCCGAACACGAGGGCAGGACCCCCCAGACAAAGGCCAAACGTCAGGGGGCGAGGTGGCCAAAACAACAATCAGGTCCAGACAGAACCTAAAAAGCCCAGCTCTCACCGGACATTCGACATCTACACCTCACTGAATGTAGGCTTGGAAACAATCTATCGGCAAACATGCAAAGCGCTTCAATACAAGAAACCATACAACAGGGAATCCAATAATCATGAGAAGAAGAACGGTCAGTACTGCCGGTACCATGACATGTATGGGCACAATACCAATAATTGTCGTCAATTCAAAGATGTAATCGAAAGGCTTATTCGCGAGAAGCGCCTTGAGTAGTACGTTCGAAATGCATCATGACTCTCGCCGGCACTAAGCAGAATTCTGGCAAAACCTAGCGCTTATCCTCATTGGCCGCAATTGACACTGGTACCTCTCACCCGCCCCGAGCGGCAAAGGACTCGCTTCGGATTGGATCTTCTTCCACTTATGGACCCCGATGCTCCTGCGACTCAAGCATAGATTCACAAGCTTAATAAGAAATATGAGAATGTAGGTCTCGCGTTAGGTATTGAAGATTAGCATCAACCTTATGCACCAACTTCAAGAAAGTTGGTGCATCATCATTCTACTTCAGCTTGCTCAGAACAATGCCCGCTCGCGGCGCACCGCATCGGAAATTTCTCCTTTCGAAGCTATGGGCCCACGTCGAGGAAGAAGGTTCAGCCTCAATAAAAACATCGCCATCCGCTCCCACATTCGTATGGAGGCAACAACAATAACAGAAATGTGATAATGATCGAACCATCGGCCAAGAAACACGGTAACAAACCGAGTCTAGGTAACCAACCTTTTACTCAGAAGAGCCCAACTGTCGGCACAAAGCAAAGAAAATAGGTCAAGAAGGGATCGCGCCAACAAGGACCTCACCGCTCCTCCAAAACGTGGCCAATCCATCACCTCGAGCCCTGGGAGAGCAAAGCCTTAGCCTCGACCCTCATCATGCACTCCTCGTACCCCACGGGGTTCGAAGCTCGAACCCCCATGGGGTGCGAACCTCGAACCCCAGTGTGTTCGAACCTCAAACCCCAGTGGATTTGAAGCTCAAACCCCAACGGGGTGCGAACCTCGAACCCCAGTGGGTTCGAACCTCAAACCCCAGTGGGTTCGTAGCTCGAACCCCACCGGGTGCGAAGTTCGAACCCCACTGGTTTCGAATTTCGTACCCCAGGGAGAGGTTCGAGTTTCTGGGCTTCGGCACATCCGGGTTCGAGATCTTATGGATGGATACGCCTTGGGATGCGACATAACTTGCACCAGGTAGCTCCTGGCCACGCAAATCACCTATTTTTGGTTGATCACTGCATGGTGCAAACCCTGCTCCTTTTTATCCTTTTTTACTTTCTACCTCGCCTCACTCAGCCTTGACTTCGACTCACTCGGCCTCGACTCCGACTCACTCGACATCGACCACCAACTGTCTCAAAAACTCCCTCTCCCGAATCGAGGGGCCCGCTTCAAAAGAAAAAGAAGGTTTAGTCCCCTTAACAACGTCGTCGTTCGCGCCAACGCTCTCGACAATGGCGACTGAACTACAGCCACATATAGCAAGGGGCACGGTACTGAGACCGCCCTTGCCTAATCATCAATGACGGACCAGATCCTGCCAGTCAACCTCTTCCTCGACATAATCCAGCGGCCGCTAATCAGAGTGATGGGCCCGCTACTCCAGCGGCCCGCGCTCCTTGAGAACATGATTCGCATCAGCACGCTCCGCCTCATCATCCACACCAGGACCCAATCATAGATGTCGAGAACATGGAGGAAGACGAACCGTGCCTCCTTCGAACTACGTCACTTGAGTAGAAATCGATGTAATAAATAAGAAGCTTGCCACAGATTCGAAATCTCGACATGAGTGGCGGGTAGAGACTTTCGAAGCCGTTCCCATTCGAATCAAAAACAGAATAGGGAGTGCTTCAACGCTGACTGGCCTGGCATACACTGTTGAGACGAGTACCAACATTCATCCACCCGTGACTCGGGACTCAGGGGCACCCCTCGTTCCGACATCGCCTTCAGCCCATAACACTTTGTTTGGTCAGATTGCAGACTCGACAATTGGAAACGCTGCTCAAACACCAACGAGCATAGCTTTGGATGGCAATACTCCCGTGGTTCCAAGAATCGGAATTACACCCGATGTGACCCCTCCAGTTGGAATCCTACCGGACTCTCCTGTCAATCAACCAATTCCCAATTTGGACTTAAATAGTGGGGGCGCCGATGCCACTTTAAACAATCAAGATCGACTGCTTGCTTTCAGAAATTGGTCAAAGATCGCGGATGTCATCCGTCGGTACACTCCAGGAATTATCCGTTCACTAGGATCGCACGAAAGCTGAGTGGCCGTGACACTCCAACGCTCCACATGTGGCACTTCATGAAGGCATGACTGACCTCTAACCTCGGCAATATCATGATCACCACCAGAAATGGAACGTATCATCCCGGCCGTCCCCTGCTTTGATGCTCAAGCCTCCGCTAGGCGGATCCAAGCTGCTATGAGTCCATACTTATCGCCGACGCTTCTAGCATCCAATTGGGCCCGAGGCCACTTCAACCGATTTCCACAACATCATGCAACCGAAATTGGAGATTCATGGGGTACCAAAGACCTTCCCCCAAGAAAGTGTGCTAGGCTCTAAAGTCCAGGACTAGGTCACGATCTCTATAACATGGTGAGCCCAACATCCGATTGTCGTAGACATGATTCGTGCGATCGTAAGGAAATCACAAGGGCATGCCCACGACGTCTGCGAAAGCGGGACGAGGCGTAATACATTCTCTTCGGATGGCCCTAATACCAAATGGCGACATCACTCCGACATGCCAAAACTTACTCCATACTTAATGAAGCCATGATCTTCGAAGCTTCATTAGCCTCCACAAATGGCACATGGGTTCATTACACGTCGCCAGCGTCATAAGTTGCAAATGCTACCCGTCCTTGCCCAAGACGGCTCTACTATGGTTCTCTCGACTACCATCCTGAACTATCTCAACTCTCGACTAACTCGCCAAGAGATTGGTCACGCAGTCCAGGGTGCATGTCATAATACCCAGAGACATCCTCTTAGTCTCGAGCAGTTACCAAGGCATCCATGAACTCTCAAGGGCCATCTTGCAAAATCCAACACCATCTTTACCAAAGTCAAGGAACCCGATCCTCGAGTCACACTCATCCATCTTACGAAGTGCATGCCACTTGATTCCAAACTTGGGGCATGGACCGATCAAAGACAATCAAGGAGTCAGAAGATCTCCCGCATGAACACCGACTACTTCTTGTGCCAAAATCTAGCATAAAGGAATCAAGCTCCTACCCTCAATATCCTACCTCGCGATGACACCACGAACTCCAAATACTATGATTCCACCACTCTGCACAATCTTGCTCACGCCGAAAACATCAAAGGTAGTCGCAATAATAAAAGGAAGCGCCTTCGACTTCCTTCTTTCCGCAGCTATACTGCTTTCAGGGACACCCCCGGGAAAATCCATCTCGCAGCCTGCAAATCCCAACCATGCAAAGGGCCAAGACGTAAACATCCAACGAGCGTGCCAAGGGACTCTATAGGATATTGTCGGTTCTACAGCATCTGCAGATACACCACGAACATGTTCCACTGCTTGCAGAATGACATTGAGGAACTCATATGCATGGGATCTCCGAGCCACTCGATGCTCATCAAAGATTCGCACTAAACAAAACCTCGACCGACAATTAATCCCATAAGATCATCCCCCCGGCTCACCAGAACTACGACAATGATGAGCATCCATGCCTCACAACTCGCCTCACTTGGGTTGCCTTTTGCACCGATCTAGTTGATATTGGGCCTCAAGAACTTTAAGCCTTCTAAATGACTTTTGTCCGACCTATAGTCAACCATTATGGCTAATTCGTATACACGTGCGCGCTGCACTGGATCAACATCTCCGACCCGGGAACCGGTCCCCTAGATCAAGCTTTAATCAGCAACGAGTGGCCCGATACTTCAACTCCAGAGTCCGCCATAAGGACCTCAACATCGGCAACCTCATCTTACAACAGGTCTTTCCTCCGTCGGCAGGCCTCGCACCTCGATAGGAAGTCCCACACTCATAAACGGAAGCTCAGCTATGGAACTTTCAAACCCTCAACCATGGATGAAGTCGAACTCCCAAGGGCATGGAACAACGAACATCCTCACCTCTACTCTACATAACTTAGTATACAATCAATTCAGGCCTGCTAATGATGTTTTGCTTTCCTTCAATTCGAGGCATTGCAAAGGCTACTCCTACCAGAGATATCCAAAAGTGTGATGTTCAGTTTCCTGTCTCCCTTCCATGTTTACTCCGTGCATGACGTGTTTGATTAATCCTGACAAGCAGCATGCGTACAAACATTCGATCGCTGCACCAGCGCCCCGAGCACGGGAGCCGGTGCTGCCATCCGAACCTCGATCCGACATCGAGGCCAAAAAACATTGGCTACGACTGGCACCCCGACCATGGGAGCCGGCCACGCTACTCGAGTCGCCGGTCCGCGGCGCGACCGAGTATAAATAACCTCTAACTCGAACCTAGGCCCAGCGCCTAGGCCGAGGATAAATCGTTCAACCACCAAACAACCAGACGGGGCGATACAAACTCCTCCTGAACTACGGGTGATAGTCGAGTACTTGGCGCAGCACCAAGACCGACCTTAAATTGTCACATCCCCGAAGCTCTCAAGGATTAGGGGTAGCCCATGGCCATGATCGGACCCTACGGGCTGATGATCCGGGATTCTCTTTCCCAGCGAACGACGACGCCGGCAGGCTCGCCTCAACCCAATGAACGACGGGAGAGCTTACACCGGACGGACCGCATAACGCGATGTCATGCGCCTTTGCTACTATTGAGGTTAACCCCAGGCAACCCAAGAAAAACAGCAGGCACTCTAATCGGGCTTCACAAACTACGGGTTTCCTGAGCTGAGGGAGATCTACTAGAAGCCTACGCATTATCTCGCCCCTCTGGAACCATGATCCAGAGTGCGGTACACTATCACACCCCCTCAGGGATGATCCCCTCAGGGCGTGGAACACGCAATCACTTTTTTGTTAAGTGTAATGATAAGTATGTCTATGCAAGTACGGGACGCCCGAAAACATAGAAAGAACATCTAAACATTTAACACAAAACATGATATTTACCAATTTATATTTCATTTCAACACACACATGTTAAGGCAAACTACATGTCTAACATCTCTTCTCTTTGATGACAGGGTGTACATGAAAACCACACCATACCTTTTGGGACCAAAAGCGAGGGTCACACTCGCACATACTATTGGTTTACCTAACCTAAAGTATCTTTATTTCCTTTAACAATTACTGATGCTGCTCATCCTTTCCTTTTCTTTTCCTTTCTTCTATGTAGGTTCGACACAGGCAGGTCACCACCAGTAATGGGCCCTTTCCTTCTAAAACAGTTTCCTCCTCCTCTACTCAACACAGGAGTAACGGATTCATGAGGCATCGATGCGCGCCATCTACCATCATCCTCACCGCTTGTAATTATCTTAACCTCCCCGAGAGAAATACATGGTAACGGCTTAGGGACGATGTAAGAAGAAAGGACCAATGCATCTTGGGTTTATCCCCAAGTCTTCCTATCGCCCAGCTTGCTCTCTTCTCGATATCTTCGGTGGCTTTCTGATCAGCAAGCTCCCTGGCCTGGAGTCGCATAACTGCATCCGGTTCAAGTTGCCAAGGATCCCCACGCCCACTTTTGGTGGGCATCATCGACGGATTTCCCTTTTCCTAGCCTACTCAGAGGCCCTCTCCTTCTCCGCTTCAGCATCGACCTACCTCTTCGCCACCACGGCAGCAGATTTCTCCTGGGCATCCTGACTAAACTTTGCCCGAGCATCTTGTATGGAAGCCTCAACTTGTTCGTCTTCCCCTCCGGCTCCTCCTACTTTGCCACCAACCGGGCTTCCTGATCCTCCACGTCAACTTACATTGCTGGCATGCTTACATCAACCACGCCCATCGTATGAGGACTTCGGTCAACCACCAACTTCTTCACCTCCAAAGAGGCTCATACGAATATGGGATCCTGAAGCCACGGGTTCTCCGATTACTTCAGATTTCCCTGGCTATAACTCCAACCGGAACCTGGACTCGAACGCTTAAGGAAGCGGGGGGGCAAAGCCTGGCGTCTCCTCCGCTCCAAGCAGGGCTTCCCAACATAAGAAGCAACTATTTGACTTCTGAGGGTTCATCACTCGCATCCTTTTCATTAGCAAGTACTCGAGCTTGGGGGTGGTCCCCCTCTTATGCTTCCACCAACTTACTCATCGCAAGACCTAAAGTGGATCCTCACCAGCTTTCGCATTGGCATTTCCATCGCTGCAGCCCTAGGGGCAACCATTCTAAAGAAGAACGAACGCCTCGCCCCCAGGGTGATCCAGACCCAAAAGCTCTGGTCTTGGAAACTTATAACCTCCCGCCAATACTAGGAAGATTGGGCATAGAAGCGCGGACAAAAGGACAGTGGGAGCAATATAACCACCTATGACGGCCCGCCCCGCACCAGTCGGCATTCCCTCCTAAAGTGCGCTGTACACATGCCCAGCTAGCACAGAACGATCGCCAAAGAAAGGAAAGAAGAGAATGAACTAACAAAGATCCTGTAGAATGTCTCATAGCGCATGGAACAAAATATAATAACAACATACTTGACATAAAATAGGTGAGATAGTGCAAAAGCTAAAAACTAGAACTAAACATCATAGCAGCGGAAATCCAAAATACAGCTTATTACAACTTTCAAAATACTGTCTCTAAAGCAAAAGAAAAGGTACGCTACTAATGCCCAAAGCAGCGACCATCAAAAACACCGGGAGAATATCTATATATATATATATATATCATACGTGGAAGCCTCCTGCTCGTCTCTTGATCAGCTACTCGTGCACAACCAGCTAACCTATCTCTAGTCTACTCGTTTAGGTGCACCCAGAGTAATAAGAAGAGACATAAAACTCTGGGTCAGACAAAAGTCTGGTATGAGCGATAAGCAGCAAAACAGAACAATAACAGGTATACTAAACCATATCTGAACCTGGACCTGCAACCAACCGTACAATACTCTAGGGTGCCACTAGCATATGGTGTAAAGAATACAGGGGTGGGGGTGTGCATGTCATAGTGATGGAAAACAATCAAGCATAGCAACCATCCTCACATCTCTCACTCAGTGCGTAAAGCATACGATGTTTACCACTTTGATCACCCAATGCCTTGCTATGATCACTCTGCCCCATGGAGTCGTAACGACACCACTGCACTGATCCATAGCCACTATTACTTCTCTATGTCCACTCTTCCCCATGGAGTCGTATTGGCTCCACTGCACTAGCTCATAGCTTTGCTACGATCACTCTGCCCCATGAAGCCATGATGACTTCACTGCACTGATTCGCAGCCAATATCCGTCTTTCTTTGGTGAGTCAAAGCTATAGACGTCGACAACCCCTTAGCACATGTCCCGCAGCAAAGTCCAACTCATGAAGTAAACTCGTTGGTTCCAAACTGGATCCTGATTACAACTTCCCATTTGGACTACCATTGAATCTCGGGTTTTGGTCGAGTACACATCGGTTCGGTTCGGATACACCACGCTCAAGCTTCATGTTTGGTTCGGTCTGCTCCCCTCAGTTCGGTTCGGTGCTCCCCTTCGCGTTTGGTTCGGTGCTCATGAAGCAGTTCGGTTCGGTGTCTCCTGAAGTGGTTCGGTTCGGTGCTTCTGAAGCGGTTCGGTTTGGTGCTCTTGCCCCCCCCCCCCCCCAGTTAATCCGATCTGATCTGATCCCGTGTCAAACTCCAGCTCAACCCCAACACGATCCAAATGGCCTTCCTTGTTTCCATGCCTTTCCTCTGGTGGTAGGTTCCGATCCGGTTCGGTTTCTCTACCCAGTCCACCATCCGATCTGAGCCCCCTAACCCGATCCGATCCGAAACCCTGCACATTTTCCTGCAACTCTTCCAGCGACTGTTTTACGCCATTCGACGGTGTTTTCGACCATTCTAACTATTCTAAACAATCACAATTCATACCGAACAGTCATAGCAACATATAACATCGAGCACAAACATCAAAACAACAACTTGATAGGTTAAAATGGATCAAACATAGCCAAAACCCGATATTTTCCCTTAAATATGTCCAAGCATAATTAATGATAGGATTAACAAAACTTAACCAAATTAACCCAAGTTTCTAACAGAGGTTTAAAACATCATTTAAGAATTTATAAATATTTTTCCAGAATTTTATCATGTTTAAATTCGTTAATTACCACTAATCACAACTGTAATTAGTGTAAAAACGATGCTAATCACTCACCTTTGCCACAAATTAATTCTCAAATCTGAAACTTCTCTAATTTGGATCCAATCTCTATGTGTTCCAGCAGCTCTATCCCAATTCTTATGCTAATCCGCCTTAATTTGATGTAGTTTAGGCTAATATGAGATTAGAAATGACAAAAAGGTGTTTTGGAGTGTTTTAGAAGATGAAGGCCATTGCTAGAGCTTGAAGGAACAAAAAGTGGCGGCTGGAAAATGAGAAAAGGGTGATCTCTAAACCCTAACAACCCTCAAATACCCCTAATCCCGAAATCCCCTAACAGGCCTAGCTGTTAACTACCCAATTAAGCCCATTTAAGCTGTTTTTAACCCTCTAAACCTTAATTCAGCCATATCTCTCAAACGGTAAGTCCGTTTGGCTAATGTGACCACTCTACGGAAAGGTAAACCATCAATCGATTCTAATGGAAGTGGTTGCAGGTCAAAACTCCTTACCAATCAAAAGGTATGGACGAAACAAGATCAGCTAGGGGCAAAACGGTCATTTAAAAATCGACAAAAATCATGAACATGGGAAATGATCCCTCTAGTCATCCCCCAAAAGTACATGACCATACGACTTACCAAGATAAAGAAATAAACATTCTACAATCCTTCGATGCGTAGAATACGGGTCGTTACACTCCCCCCCCCCCCCATGAAATTTCGTCCCTGAAATTCCCTAACTAAAACATACAAAGGTGCCCCCGCATGCCTATCAATCATTCAGAAACAATCAAACATGCAAAACAAACAAAGCAAGCCTATCCTAGCATGCAGAATTAATAAATCACAATCAAAACCTTACCAGGCAAAGAGTTCTTGATACTTCCTCCTAATGTCCTCCTCTGTTTCCCATGTACAGTCTTTCTCATCATCACCCCACTGAACCTTGACTAGTTGTAATACCCCGTGTATTCTATAACAGTGAAATTCACAAATTAAAGTATAATTAATTTCAAATCAAAAATTTAAGGGAAACGGGATACGCCATTGCGTTCATCTCAGAATTCTGCTTGGGATAGAGTCAGAGTTTGCGTAAAACGGACTCCGTATGAAGAAGATATGGCCTCTGGAAGTTTCAGAATTCAGTTTAAAATTCAAACAGACAAAAACGGCTCAGAAAACAAATTCAAATTTCAAAAATCGGGCCGGATTGGCCAGGGCGGGAATTTTCCCGCCCAAGGCACCCAGGTCGACTGGGTAGTCGACTTGGCCCCTGAGCCAGGTCGAACCCAGCCCCTCCTGGCTGGCCTGGTCTGTGCTTGGCCGAATTTCTGAGTCTTGCCTTGTCACTAGGGCTAGGTATCAGCTCCTGATTGGTCTCTCCTTCAAACGAACGGCTAATATTCATCCAAGCTCCATCGATGGTCCTAATCAACTCACAAACTCTATAAAAAGGACCTAAGACTCCACCTAATTCACACAAACAAAAATGAATATGAGACCGTCATGCTGCTGAGGAAAGATTAGGAATAGCCGTCAAAATAGAGAGACAATTAGGAGACAATTCGAAAGCTTAAAGCAACGTCAATTAAATCAAAACAAAGCCTACAACAAAGAATAGCATCGCCAAATTCAGAATTCAAATTCCTGAATTGAAGATTCGTCATACATTGTAAGTCGAGTGTTATTCCGATGTGAATGAATAATGTGTTTTGATTTGTGTAAAATGAGAAATAGAATTGTGCTTAATTTGTGGTGATAATAATTCATAACTGTATGTTGCTATGATTCTAATCTATTTGGGATGTTGTGATATAACGATTGGATATTTACAAGTATGTGATTCATGTTGAAAGTTAACAATTACATGTATGTGGTAGTTTATTACAACACCTATTGGATAATTGCAAGTATATGATTCATGTTGAAAGAAATGATTATATGTTTGTGGTAGTTTATTTGAGATTCATATTATGCCAACATGATGTATAATTTTATGGTCATCTTTAGTGTAATTGGATCCATTTGAGTATTATGATTCATATGAAGTTATGTTGGAATTGGCATCATGGTTAAAGTGTAAAAATCATACTTTTGTATTAGTGACAAAAGCAAGCATCTTTGTCAACTTGTATTAATTCTATGAACATGACTAAACTATGTTTGTTGTTATGCCTAATTGAAAAACATGTTTTAGGCCTATGTTGTTATCAAAATCATATGATAATATATGTGACACTTAGCTAAGTTAGATTTACATTCCAATGGCAAGTTTGCATGGATAGATTAAAAACCATGATTTCATGTTTAGGTATGTTTATGCCATGATTATATGAATAAATCAAAAACCATGATATCATGTTTAGGCATGTTTATGCCATGATTATATAAATAGATCAAAACCCATGATTTCATGTTTAGGTATGTTTATGCCATGATTATATGCTATTACAATGCAAGTTCACAAGGGCCAAATTTATGTTAATTAGTTCGCTATGTTGCAAGTTCATGCGTTCACACTCCCCTTTTTGATGTTACTTAGAATATACATACACCATGTTATAAGCCTCCCCTTTTTCATGTGGCTAAGTTGGGTTTAAATGTTAAACCCAACCTATGTTATATTGTAGCGAACGTATAAAACGGGGGTAATGACGATTGGGTTAAAATATAGAACATATGTGTTGGCATGTTTGATGCATGCCAACAACCTTGAAAAACAATTAAGTGGTATAAATTCATTTTACCCGATAAAGATGAATTTGAATAATGGGCCGCAAATATTTACATATAAAAAGAAAAGAGACAAAATATGTAAATTTAGAAATTACGATGTGTTTAACCCGAGGTTGGATTGAGTTGTGATGTAAACCTGCCCGGAACCGCCCGGCTGTCCAGTAGTCACAACAATACCTATCCAATGTGGGTGGTTAAACACGGAGCCCAATAAGGACCCGAGGTTAGACTGAGTTGTGGAGTAAAACTGCCCGGACCCAACCGGCAACAGGCAGCCACAATAATACCTGTCTAATGTGAGAGGTCGAGGCTTTAATAAGACAATTAAGGCTGAGATAGGATTGAAAGGATTAAGTAAATTGAATTAATACTTAATCAAAGTGGAACATGATAAACTATACAGACTGATTGGGGGTTAGGTTTACAAAACACTTAACCAATCTAGCATTTTGGCTAGAAATGGAAAACCTAGTAGCGGGGGACCCTTTTCAGCAGTAACCCCACAAGGTGTATCAGGATACCCTGAACTAGGCAGGGTGGGGCACGATTACTGGGCTGACTGTAAGAGGTCAAATCGACGGCGGTGGTGCAGCAGTGTAGGTTCTAACGAGGTACGGGCGTGCACACACTCCGTCGCATAAAAATAAGGCACTGGGCGCCAGTAGAATACCTGTGCATTCTAGAACTGTGTCGGGCCGCCATCATGGGACTTGATACACCCCATGGTGGGACCAGCATAGGTAACTACAAAATCTGGGCCGTAAGACACATGTAACTATGCGAGTAGGAGCCGATCATTAGAAACGAATCACTTCACCCTGATTATGGGGTGCCTGTTGGGAACTAGTTTATATGGATGCAGAGACTAATATGGGGTACGATAAGTATATTCGACTCTAGACAACTTAACTTAGTTTATGGTGCTTTCCCATTTCCAGTTTATACTTATCATACCCAGTTCTTTATTCATAGACTGAATAGTCCTAGACTTACTCAGGCTTTATGTCTGACTCTACTTTTCTTTCGTCTTCTTTTCTTTCGTCCCCCCCCCCCCAGGTCCACAAGGAGGGAATACCGTAACTTGACCAGTTTTCACATCCAGCTTGAAGAGAAAGAATGTATTGCTTGGATCTTTTTCGTTTTGGACTATGGCTTTGGATAGCAATTATGGGACTTATACAGTTTACTTATGTTTTTATGCTTCTTTAAATAATGTAATCAAGACATTTATGAGGATGTTATGTTTTTGGAAGTGTTGTAAGACAATTATGGCATGGTTTGTGTAACACGTATTTTAATGAAATAAAAGTTGTTGTTGTTTTCCGCTGTTCAAAAATATGTGTTCTTATATCTGTCTTGTATATCTGTGACTTATACTTATAAACCTCCACCAAAATTAGGGCATTCCCTTTGAGAGTGACCCTAATGGAGGTGGGGTGTTTCACTTGGTATCAGAGCCAGGTTTACCAGATAAGATAAAAAGTTTTGAAAATTTATTTTCAAAAGAAAATTTAAAGAAGCATTTTTAAAGATAAAATATTATTTTATTTTAAAAGGGCAAAGTCCCCCAAAGCCATAGGTACTATCTTTTATCATCGTTTTGAATCTATCCTTTTTGTTTCAGCATGTCCGAAGAACTTAACTTGCCAGAGGGTATACCAATACCTGGTTGGTTTAGACGATTCTTAGAAGCAAGGGCCACTCAGCCAGGTCCTACCGTTCCTCCTCCTCCAGCTGCAGGAAATCATCCAGCTGCAGCAGCACCTCTTCCTCCATCTCCTCCGTGGGGAAATACTTTTGCTAAGATATGTAAAGATTTTAAAGCTATGGGAGGAAAGGACTTTCATGGAACCGAGTCCTTCGTGGTAGCCAGGAATTGGCTGAAAGAAACCGAGGACTTATTCGTCATCTTTGAGGTAGAAGATAGGCAGAAGGTACAACTGGCAGTATGGCTACTTAAAGGTGAGGCTTCCTACTGGTGGGAAGTCACTAATGCAGAAAGACCAGTGGAAACATGGGAGGACTTTTGGGCAAGGTTTGAGGTTAAATTTCTCTCAGAAGCTGAAAGGAGTCTTCAGTTGGAAAAATTCTTATTTCTTAAGCAAGGGAATATGATAGTCAAAGAGTATGTTAACCAGTTCGATCAGCTGGCTAGGTTCGGACTGGACCTAGTCAACACCGCGCACAAAAAGGCTCTCCGCTTTGTCAAGGGGTTGAATGAGCCATTACACAGTTTGGCCATGACCCATATACCCATGGGAGCTACGTATGAAAGGTTGGTGCAGATGGCATTGCTGAACGAAGAGGATAAAGGCAAGAAGGAGACAAAGGCAGAAAGCTCTCAAGGGAAGAAAGAGGGTTTACAGCCTAAGAAGACAGACTTTAAGAAGGGCGTGAAAGACAACAAAGAGAAGAGGAAGTGTAATTTCTATGGCAAAGTGGGGCACTTAGTGAAAGATTGCCGGAAAAAGAAGGCCAAGTTGAATGGTGGGTGCTTTTCTTGCGGTGAAACAGGCCACATGGCTAAGGATTGCCCAAAGAAGTGAAGGCAGGGGCAGAATGCTGGATCCACCTCAGGGGCATAGGTTCATGCACTAGAAGCACCGCCTCTGCAACAGCAATGTATAAATACTTCTGTAGAAAGTGTAGTATATCTTTATGATCATCCAGTTCGTACTTTATTTGACTCCGGCGCATCACACTCCTTTATCTCGTCTGCTTTAGTAGAATCTCTGCACCTAGAAACTAGAATGGTAGAGGACCCCTTAATTGTTTCAAATTCAATTGGGGGCCCAGCTTATTTGTCTATGATCTGTGTGGGATTGAAAATTTCTATTCTAAGCGTAGAATTTAGTTGTAGTGCCTTTGTTTTGGGCTTTTCGGGATATGGTTTGATTTTGGGCATGGATTGGCTATCCAGTAATGGGGCCATCCTCGATTGTGAGAAAAGGGTGGTTATGCTTCTGACCCAACTCGGTAACACTTTGGAAATTACTTGTAATCCCTTATATGCGGTTATGCTTAGTTATCTTGAATCGCTAGATGCCTCTATTGAAAGTTTGCAATCGATTAGAGTGGTCCGGGAATATCCGGATGTCTTCGAAGAGGTTAAGGGCTTGCCTCCGAAGCGGGAGATAGACTTCTGCATATATCTTGTAGATAATGCAAAGCCCGTTGCGTTGCCCGTTAGACACATGGCTCCATGGGAAAGGAAAGAGCTCAGTAAACAGATTAAAGAGCTTCTAGAGAAGGGGTTCATTAGAAGGAGCATTTCAGAATGGGGCGCTCCAGTGGTGTTCGCCACAAAGGCGGATGGTTCACTCCGTCTGTGTGTTGACTATAGGGAGCTCAACAAGCTAACGAAAAAGAATAGGCACCCTCTCCCCAGAATTGACGATCTGTTTGATCAGCTTGTAGGAGCGTCTGTTTTCTCCCAACTCGATTTGGCGACCGGTTTTCATCAGCTAAGGGTGGCTGAAGATAGCATCGATAAAACGACATTCAGAACCCCAGACGGCTTCTTTGAATGGCTTGTCATGCTTTTTGGCTTGACAAATGCACCCGCTTACTTCGTGGACCTGATGTGTAGGGTGTTCAGAGAATTCCTCAACAAGTTCGTAGTGGTCTTCGTAGACGATATCTTGATCTTCTCAAAGAATGAAGAAGAGCATGCTCAGCACCTAAGGGCAATCATGGAAACTCTGCGAGTCCATCAGCTAAAACCCAAATTCTCCAAATGCCACTTTTGGAGAGAAGGAGTGAGGTTCCTTGGGCACATAGTATCTAAAGAAGGGTTAGCTGTAGACCCAGCTAAGGTAGTAGCAGTGCAGGACTGGAAGACACCAAAGAACGCAACAGAAGTCCGAAGCTTTCTCGGGCTAGCAGGCTTCAATCGGAAATTCATCAGAGACTTTGCAAAAATATCAGCTCCGCTCACGAGGCTGACAAAGAAGAATCTAGTGTTCAATTGGGACTTGGATTGCAAATTTGCTTTCCAACGACTAAAAAGGGCTCTTACAACAGCCCCAGTTTTGACATTGCCAGATGGAAGCAAGGTGTTCACAGTTTATACAGATGTATGTAGGACAGGGCTAGGCGCTGTCTTGATGCAAGAAGGGAGGGTAGTAGCTTATGGTGGAAGGCAATTGAAAGTGCATGAAAAGAACTACCCGACCCACGATCTTGAGTTAGCTGCCATCGTCTTTGCACTCAAGTCTTGGCGACACTATCTCCTAGGTGAGAAGTTCGAACTTTACACTGACCATAAATCGTTGAAATATCTTTTCTCGTAGAAAGATCGTAACTTGAGGCAACAGAGGTGGATGGAGTTTCTTGCCTCGTACGATTACGAGATCTCCTACACTCCGGGCAAAGGTAACGTAGTGGCAGATGCGTTGAGCCGAAAGAAACTAACCCTAAGCCCGCTGTTTGTTGAAAGACAAAGCCTAGAGTTTATAGCCAGCTTTGACTTTAGGCCCTCCTCCGATTTTGTACCGGGCTTGCTAGCATCTCTCGAAGTACGCCCGACTTTAGGGGACGCAATAGGGACAGCACAACGCGAAGATCCTCAGCTTGTGGAGACGATTGATAGGCTCATTAGGGGTGAGACTTCAAGTCACCTCAGCAGATACTCCATCGACGACAAGGGTTGGCTAAGGCGAGACGAAAGACTATACGTCCCACAAACAAGGGATTTAGTAAAGAAGGTTCTCGAGGAAGCACATCACTCCAAGATGACGATACACCCAGGCGGGGATAAAATGTACAAGGACATAAAGAGAACTTTCTTTTGGAACAACATGAAGAAGGACGTGGCAGATTTCGTTTCTAAGTGTATGGTGTGCCAACAGGTTAAGGCGGAACAGAAAAAGCTCGGTGGTCTGCTCCATCCTCTAGAGGTCCCGCAGTGGAAGTGGGATATCATCTCAATGGACTTCGTTGATGGGCTACCTAGGTCTAGAAGAGGCAACACTAGCATTTGGGTAATAGTGGATAGGCTTACTAAAAGCGCCCACTTCTTACCTGTCAAGAGTAAAAGAACTGCCTCATCCCTAGCATCTCTTTACCTCAAGGAAATTTTTCGACTCCATGGAATACCATCTAGCATTGTTAATGACCGAGACCCTATCTTCACAAGTGAGTTTTGGCGGAGTCTGCAAGAAGCGGTAGGCACACAGTTATGCTTAAGCACATCCTATCATCCCCAAACTGATGGCCAGACAGAAAGAGTGAACAGAGTTTTGAAAGGCCTTTTAAGACTGCGTGTCCTTGACTTCGGAGGGACGTGGGAAGACCATCTTCCTTTGGTGGAATTTGCCTACAACAATAGCTACCAAGCAACCATCGGAATGGCGCCGTTCGAAGCTTTATATGGAAGACCGTGCCGATCGCCCACTTGTTGGTGGGAGTCTACTGACAAGCTCATACTTGGACCAGATATGATCCGAGAGACTTCAGAAAAAGTAGACTTAATACGGAGAAGAATGAAGACAGCCCAAGACAGACAAAAATCCTATGTCGACAAGAGGAGGACCGACCTTGAATTTGAGGTTGGGGACAGAGTTTTTCTTAAGGTATCTCCGCTAAGGAACGTTGTTCGTTTTGGAACCACAGGAATGCTAGCATCAGGTTCGTAGGACCGTTTCCTATCATCGAGAAAATTGGGAAAATGGCCTATAGATTAGAGCTACCCGAAAAGCTGGCCGGAGTTCACAACGTCTTTCACGTTTCGCACCTCCGAAAATGTCTACATGAATCTGCTGAAGTGGTAGAGCCAAATATTCTAGAAGAGTCTGAAGTGGAACGCGAAGCAACTGTGAGGAAAGTTCCAACCCGCATATTAGGAATGGAAGTGAAGAAGCTACGCAACCGCGAAGTCTAGCTCGTCAAAGTTCAGTGGAGCGACGCCGAGGGAGACGCAACTTGGGAAACTGCAGCTAGAATACGCGCATCCTACCCTTTTCTTTTCAAGGGTACATCATTGATCTTTTTTTTCCTTAAATTGCGCTTTTATCTATCTTTTTAGGTATATCTCCTCGACCTTATCTTTTAGGTAGAAACTCTTTGGATGAAAACATGTAATTGAAACATGTTATGGATGATGGTTGCAAGTGGTTGCAAGTGATTGCTAGTGGTTGCTCGTGGTTGCATATACACACACAATCTAGGTTTTAGATCGGCTCAGTCACTTCATATTGCATATGCATAAATGTATTTATATTCGTATATGGTTGGAGTTTAATGTGTTGCCATATGGATGTTGCATTTATATATGAATGATTGTGCACTCATGTAGAATCATGAATAGGAAAATTTGCATACATAATGGATTCATGACACTTACATAATTTGCATTAAGGAGGTCGCTGAATCAGTAGATCAACTGATTTTGCATTAGATAAATACATGTACACATACTTCGCATATGATCATGAAGCATTAGAAGTCTTTTAAGGACAATGGATGCTCGTGTTTGATGGATGAGTAGATGGATGTTTGGATGTTAGGACATACATTCTTCCTGAACTTGAAGATTTCGGGGACGAAATCCTTTTAAGTGGGGGAGAATGTAACACCGCGTGTATTCTATAACAGTGAAATTCACAAATTAAAGTATAATTAATTTCAAATCAAAAAATTAAGGGAAACGGGATACGCCATTGCGTTCATCTTAGAATTCTGCTTGGGATAGAGTCCGAGTTTGCGTAAAACGGACTCCGCATGAAGAATATATGGCCTCCGGAAGTTTTCGAATTCAGTTTAAAATTCAAACAGACAAAAACGGCTTAGAAAACAAATTCAGATTTCAAAAATCGGGCCGGATTGGCCAGGGTGGGAATTTTCCCGCCCAAGGAACCCAGGTCGACTGGGTAGTCGACCTGGGGCACCCAGGTCGACTACATAGTCGACCTGGGGGTCGACTGGGTAGTCGACCTAGCCCCTCAGCCAGGTCGAACCCAGCCCCTCCTGGCTGGCCTGGTCTGTGCTTGGCCGAATTTCTGAGTCTTGCATTGTCACTAGGGCTAGGTGTCAGCTCCTGATTGGTCTCTACTTCAAACGAACGGCTAATATTCATCCAAGCTCCATCGATGGTCCTAATCAACTCACAAATCAATAAAAAGGACCTAAGACTCCACCTAATTCACACAAACAAAAATGAATATGAGACTGTCATGCTGCTGAGAAAAGATTAGGAATAGCCGTCAAAATAGAGAGACAATTAGGAGACAATTCGAAAGCTTAAAGCAATGTCAATTAAATCAAAACAACGCCTACAACAAAGGATAACATCTCCAAATTCAGAATTCAAATTCCTGAATTGAAGATTCATCATACGTTGTAAGTAGAGTGCTATTCCGATGTGAATGAATAATTGTGTTTTGATTTGTGTAAAATGAGAAATAGAATTGTGCTTAATTTGTGGTGATAATAATTCATAACTGTATGTTGCTATGATTCTAATCGATTTGGGATGTTGTGATATAACGATTGGATATTTACAAGTATGTGATTCATGTTGAAAGTTAACAATTACATGTTTGTGGTAGTTTATTACAACACCTATTGGATAATTGCAAGTATATGGTTCATGTTGAAAGAAATGACTATATGTTTGTGGTAGTTTATTTGAGATTCATATTATGCCAACATGATGTATAATTTTATGGTCATCTTTAGTGTAATTGGATCCATTTGAGTATTATGATTCATATGAAGTTATGTTGGAATTGGCATCATGGTTCAAGTGTAAAAATCATACTTTTGTATTAGTGACAAAAGCAGGCATATTTATCAACTTGTATTAATTCTATGAACATGACTAAACTATGTTTGTTGTTATGCCTAATTGAAAAACATGTTTTAGGCCTATGTTGTTATCAAAATCATATGATAATATATGTGACACATAGCTAAGTTAGATTTACATTCCAATGGCAAGTTTGCATGGATAGATTAAAAACCATGATTTCATGTTTAGGTATGTTTATGCCATGATTATATGAATAAATCAAAAACCATGATTTCATGTTTAGGCATGTTTATGCCATGATTATATAAATAGATCAAAACCCATGATTTCATGTTTAGGTATGTTTATGCCATGATTATATGCTATTACAATGCAAGTTCACAAGGGCCAAATTTATGTTAATTAGTTCGCTATGTTGCAAGTTCATGCGTTCACACTCCCCTTTTTGATGTTACTTAAAATATACATACACCGTGTTATAAGCCTCCCCTTTTTCATGTGGCTAAGTTGGGTTTAAATGTTAAACCCAACCTATGTTATATTGTAGCGAACGTATAAAACGGGGGTAATGACGATTGGGTTAAAATATAGAACATATGTGCTGGCATGTTTGACGCATGCCGACAACCTTGAAAAACAATTAAGTGGTATAAATTCATTTTACCCAATAAAGATGAATTTGAATAATGGGCCGCAAATATTTACATATAAAAAGAAAAGAGACAAAATATGTAAATTTAGAAAATACGATGTGTTTAACCCGAGGTTGGATTGAGTTGTGATGTAAACCTGCCCGGAACCGCCCGTCTGTCCAGCAGTCACAACAATACCTATCCAATGTGGGTGGTTAAACACGGAGCCCAATAAGGACCCGAAGTTAGACTGAGTTGTGGCGTAAGACTGCCCGGACCCAACCGGCAACAAGCAGCCACAACAATACCTGTCTAATGTGAGAGGTCGAGGATTTAATAAGGCAATTAAGGCTGAGTCAGGATTGATAGGATTAAGTAAATTGAATTAATACTTAATCAAAATGGAACATGCTAAACTATATAGACTGATTGGGGGTTAGGTTTACAAAACACTTAACCAACTTAGCATGTTGGCTAGAAATAGAAAACCTAGTAGCGAGGGACCCTTTTCAGCAGTAACCCTACAAGGTGTATCAGGATACCCTGAACTAGGCAGGGTGGGGCACGATTACTGGGCTGACTGTAAGAGGTCAAATCGACGGCGGTGGTGCAGCAGTGTAGGTTCTAACGGGGTGCGGGCGTGCACACACTCCGACGCAGAAAAATAAGGCACTGGGCGCCAGTAGAATACCTGTGCATTCTAGAACTGTGTCGGGCCGCCACCATGGTTCTTGATACACCCCATGGTGGGACCAGCATAGGTAACTACAACATCGGGGGCCGTAAGACACATGTAACTATGCGAGTAGGAGCCGATCATTAGAAACGAATCACTTCACCGTGATTATGGAATGCCTGTTGGGAACTAGTTTATATGGATGCAGAGACTAATATGGGGTACGATAAGTATATTCGACTCTAGACAACTTAACTTAGTTTATGGTGCTTTCCCATTTCCAGTTTATACTTATCATACCCAGTTCTTTATTCATAGACTGAATAGTTCTAGACTTACTCAGGCTTTATGTCTGACTCTACTTTTCTTTCGTTCCCCCCCCCCAGGTCCACAGGGAGGGAATACCGCAACTTGACCAGTTTTCACATCCAGCTTGAAGAGAAAGAATGTGTTGCTTGGATCTTTTTTGTTTTGGACTATGGATTTGGACAGCAATTATGGGACTTATGCAGTTTACTTATGTTTTTTATGCTTCTTTAAATAATGTAATCAAGACAGTTATGAAGATGTTATGTTTTTGGAAGTATTGTAAGACAATTATGGCATGGTTTGTGTAACACGTATTTTAATGAAATAAAAGTTGTTGTTGTTTACCCCTGTTCAAAAATATGTGTTCTTATATCTGTCTTGTATATCTGTGACTTATACTTATAAACCTCCACCAAAATTAGGGCATTCCATTTGAGAGTGACCCTAACGGAGGCGGGATGTTTCACTAGTTTCACCGCCTTCCTTCGAAGTTGCTTCGTAACGTTCCCAACAATACGCATAGGCTTGCGGTTTCTAACCGCCTCTGGTTCAACCTCGATATCGTCCAACTGATCAGATGAAATAGTCATACTAGGGTCGTGCACAAACTTCCTTAACTGGGAAACATGAAATACGTTATGAACTCCTGCCATCTTGTCTGGTAACTCAACTTTATATGACAAATTCCCAACTTGCTCAAGAACTGGGAATGGACCAACAAATCTTGGTGCTAACTTTCCTTTCCTACCAAAACGGATCACACTCTTCAACGGAGATATCTTGACGAACACTAAGTCACCAACGGAAAACTTCAAGTCTCTTCGTCTTTTATCAGCATAACTCTTCTACCTATCTTCAGCGGCCTTCATTCGTTGTTGAACAATCTTGATCTTGTCTGAAGTTTCTCTTATCATATCTGGTCCAAGCATAAACTTCTCATCGGTTTCCAGCCAACATGATGGTGAGTTGCACGGTCTTCCATACAAAGCTTCAAATGGAGCCATACCAATACTGGATTGATAACTGTTATTATAGGAAAACTCTACTAGATGCAAATGGTCATCCCATGATCCACCAAAATCCAATACACAAGCTCGCAAAAGGTCTTCCAACACTCGATTCACCCTCTCTGTCTGTCCATCGGTTTGAGGATGGTACGCGGTACTGAGATGTAATTCTGATCCTAACGCCTCTTGTAAGCTCTTCCAAAATCCACTAGTAAATAACGGATACCAGTCACTCACAATGCCTTTGGGTACTCCATGAAATCTCACTACCCACTTCATATATAGTTCAGCTAACTTGGATGTCGTTCTATTTGACTTGACTGGTATGAATCTTGCGCTCTTGGTCAATCGATCCCCAATAACCCAAATACTATCATAGCCTGATCCAGTCCTCGGTAAACCATCAATGAAATCCATTGAGACTTGTTCCCATTTCCATTCGGAAATTTCTAATGGTTGTAATAAACAACTAGGTTTCTTTTGCTCAGCTTTAACTAGCTGGCAGTTCATGCATTTGGATATAAACTTCCCAACGTCTCTTTTCATCCCTTCCCAGTAGTAGGTCTGCTTCATGTCTCGATACATATTGTTACCACCAGGGTGTATGGTCAGTTTTGAGTGATGACATTCTCTAAGCACTTCATCTCTCAATCCATTTACGTTGGGTACAACTAATCTTCCATTCTTTCTAAGCCATCTATCTCGATCAAGCCCATACTTGTTCATCTTCTCGTCGATGCCCATCTCTAACTTGGAGATAATTCTCAATAAGTTGGGATCATCCCTCTGACTAGAACCAATCCGCTCAATCAAAGTGGGTCTGATCGTCAAACTTGCTAACATTACTGGATCCAATTCGCACTCTGGTCTGAAATCGTACCCTGCGATATACTCCAGCTGCTTCCATTCTAGAAACATAGCCCCTAAACTGGCATGTCTTCTACTCAAGGCATTAGCTAGTGCATTGCCCTTTCCTGGTGTATATGCGATATTGAATCATATGAAGCCAAGAACTCTAACCATCTTTGCTGACGAAGATTTAAATCCTTCTGAGAGAAAATATACTTTAACGACTTATGATCAGTAAACAACTCGAATCTTTCTCCCAAGAGATAATGTCTCCACATCTTCAATGCGAATACGATCGCAGCCAATCCCAAATCATGGGTACGATATCTTTTCTCGTGCGATTTCAGTTGCCGACTTGCATAAGCTACAACCCTACCACCTTGCATCAGTACAGCACCCAGTCCGGTACCACAGGCATCCGTGTATACCGTCATCTCTTCATTTCCCCTTAGGAATGACTAACACTAGTGCGCTTGTCAACTTTTCCTTTTGACGCTTAAATGCATACTCGCACTTCTCGTCCCAAACAAAAGCTTGATTCTTCTTGGTCAACTAAGTCAACAGTGTTGCTATCTTGGAGAAGTTTTGGATAAACTTACGATAATATCCAGCTAACCCCAAGAAACTTCTTACGTCTGTTGCATTCTTGGGCGTAGACCAATCTTGCACCGTAGCCACCTTCGCAGGATCCACGACGATACCATTCTCTGAAACAACATGGCCCAAGAATCTCACTTCCCTCCTCCAGAAGTGACACTTAGAAAACTTTGCCTTCAGCTGGTGTTTCTTCAACACCTCAAATGTTCCTTGTGTTCTTCCTCGTTCCTCGAGAAAACCAAAATATCATCCACGAACACAAGAACAAACTTATTCATCTGATCTCTGAATACCCTATTCATAAGATCCACAAAATATGTTGGCGCATTGGTCAACCCAAATGGCATAACCAACCATTCATAAAATCCAGACGGCGTCCGAAATGCCATTTTAGCTATACTCCCAACTTCCACTCTAAGCTGATGAAAACCTGTCGCGAGATCCAGCTGAGAAAACACTCTCGCTCCACTTAACTGATCAAACAAATCATCTGTCCGCGGTAGAGGATACTTATTCTTCCTCATCACCTTAATCAACTCGCGATAGTCCACTCACAATCGAAGGGAACCATCGGCCTTGGTAGCAAACACAACTGGTGCTCCCCACTCAGAAACACTCCTTATGATAAATCCCTTCTTCAAAAGATCGCTGACTTGCACCCCGAGCTCTCCCTGCTCCCTTGGCGCCATACGACGAAGAGGCATCACTATAGGTCTAGCAACTTTTACTAAATCAATGCGGAACTCAATCTCTCGGTGTGGTGGAAGCCCGGTCACTTCCTCGAAGACGTCCGGATACTGGCGAACCACGAGCACATCTGAAAACTCCTCATGCGGGATGTCAAGGGAATTTAGAAAACTAGCCATCACCCCGTCACTAGACAGGCTACCAAACACTACCCTCCTCCCATCATCCGCTCTAACTGTCACCAGAAAACCCTCACAGTCTACTACTACCCCGTATCTTTGGAGCCAATCGACTACCAAAATAATGCCAAACCCAGTAAAGCCCAAACAAAGCAATCACAAACAAACATGCATCCATGACTCGATAAGACCACATTACGACAAATCATATTATGGCTAGTCAAACCACCAATCGGGTTCATCACTAGTAAAGGTCTATCGACAATCTCGGGTTCCAATCCCAACCTATCTACTAGGTCACTAGATATGAAGGAACTTGAAGCTCCGGTATCAAACAAAACTCTAACTGGAACATCATAAACGGAAAGCATACCTTGGATAACGACATTCTTTCCTTTCTCTACCGCAGTTGGGGCATTCGACGAAGAAGGAACAACACCGATAGCATATGCTTTCATGATCTGCTTCTCTTTAGGGGTCTGCGGACACTTATCCTTGTGATGTCCTGCTTGGCCGCAGTTAAAGCACTTCCAATCCGCTGGCTTGGCAAGACACTCTTTGGCATAATGGCCCTTCTTACCACAGCTGAAGCACTCAACATCTTTCCTACTCTTTTTCTGGCCATCCTTAGCTTGTTTCTGTTTTCTCTTATTCTGAGAACTATTCTTGCCTCCACCGCCTGCTTGCGGTTTTGGCTCTCCTGTAGATACAACAGCAACTTCGGTCTTTGACTTAGGGTAAAGACTCTCCGATCTCAAAGCTTTCCCCACAATCGATTCAAACGTCTCATCGATGTGGTTAATAAGCCTCCGCCCCAAGTATCCATCCAACCCAATTATGAACTTCTTGTTCTTCTTCTCGGCAGTTTCGATGAGAGATTATCCATACTTCGATAAAGTATCGAACTCAGCAATATAGTCCGAGACAGCTCTGCCATTTTGCTTAAGCTCTAAGAACTTTCTAAACAGTTCCGACTTCTGAGCAACTAGGATAAACTTATCACTAAAGTGGGTCTTGAACTGATCCCAAGTAACTTGATCTTCTGGAGTAGCTGCCTTAATAGCATTCCACCAATTCATTGCCCGTCTTTGCAGCTGACGAGATGCTAGCTTTCTCTTTATCGCATCCTCGATCCACAAATCTTCAAAGATACGCTCGCAGCTATCCAACCATTCCTGAACATCCGTAGCCGACTCGGTTCCGTGGAACGACTTCCCACCAAGACTAGTATAATCCTTGTTAAGCTTGGCGAAATCGGCCCTAGGCTCCTGCACCACAACCATTAGCAGCATTAGGAGCTACCCTCTGAACATCCCTAAGCATCTCTCTCACGAGGTCAGTAAACATCATCCTCATCTCAGCAGCATTCCCATTATTGGCTCCTCTACCAGTACCCCTTGTATATCGGCTCATCGTTCAATCTATACACAGAAAACGATTAAACGTTTCCATAGTAGTGCCAGTGCAGTGCGACTTCATCCTTAACTATACTAATAGTATATATATAGCTTTTTAAATAAAACCAAAATAATCACAAATACGTGCTCTAATATACGTATACTATCTCTCCTTGATGACTTCCCTAGGTTAACTATGTAACTTAGAGCTCTGATACCAAATGTGACGGCCCGCCCCGCACCAGCCGACATTCACTCCGAAAGTGCACTGTACACATGTCCAGCTAGCACGGAATGGTCGCCAAAGAATGGAAAGAAGAGAATGAACTAACAAAGAACCTGTAGAATGTCTCACAGTGTATGGAACAAAATATAATAACAACATACTTGACATAAAACAGGTGAGACAGTGCATAAGCTAAAAACTAGAAATAAACATCATAGCAGCGGAAATCCAAAATACAGCTTATTACAACTTTCAAAATACTGTCTCTAAAGCAAAAGAAAAGAAAAGGAACGCTACTAATGCCCAAAGCAGCGACCATCAACAACACAGGGAGAATATCTATATATATCATACGTGTAAGCCTCCTGCTCGTCTCCGGATCAGCTACTCGATCGCAACCAGCTAACCTGTCTCTAGTCTGCTCGTTTAGAAGCACCCAGAGTAATAAGAAGAGATATAAAACTCTGGGTCAGACAAAAGTCTGGTATGAGCGATAAGCAGCAAAACAGAACAATAACAGGTATACTAAACCATACCTGAACCTGGACCTGCAACCAAAGGGTTAGCACTACATGCCGTACAATACTCTAGGGTGCCACTAACATATGGTGTAAAGAATACAGGGGTGGGGGTGTGCATGTCATAGTGATGGCAAACAATCAAGCATAGCAACCATCCTCACATCTCTCACTCAGTGCGTAAAGCATACGATGTCTACCACTTTGATCACCCAATGCCTTGCTATAATCGCTCTGCCCCATGGAGTCGTAACGACACCACTGCACTTATATGTCCATAGCCACTATTACTTCGCAATGTCCACTCTGCCCCCATGGAGTCGTAATGGCTCCACTACACTGGCTCATAGCCTTGCTACGATCACTCTGGCCCATGAAGCCATGATGACTTCACTACACTAATCTGCAGCCAATATCCGTCTTTCTGTGGTGAGTCAAAGCTATAGATGTCGATAACCCCTTAGAACATGTCCCAAAACAAAGTCCAACTCATGAAGTAAACTCGTTGGTTCCCAACTGGATCCTGAGTACAACTTCCCTTTTGGACTACCATTGCATCTCGGGTTTTGGTCGAGTACACATCGGTTCGGTTCGGATACACCACGCTCAAGCTTCCTGTTCGGTTCGGTCCGCTCCCCTCAGTTCGGTGCTCCCCTTCTGGTTTGGTTCGGTGCTCCTGAAGCAGTTCGGTTCGGTGTCTCCTGAAGCGGTTCAGTTCGTTGCTCTTGCCCCCTCCCCTAGTTAATCTGATCCCATCCCGTGCCAAACTCCATCTCTACCCTAACACGATCCAAATGGCATTCCTTGTTGCTATGCCTTTCCCCTGTTGCTAGGTTCCGATCCGGTTCGGTTTCTCTGCGCAGTCCACCATCCGATCCGAGCCCCCTAACCCGATCCGATCCGAAACCCTGCACATTTTCCTGCAACTCTTCCAACGACTGTTTTATGCCATTCGACGGCGTTAAACAATCACAATTCATACCAAGCAGTCGTAGCAACAAATAATATCGACCAGAAACATCAAAACAACAACTTGATAGGTTAAAATGGATCAAACATAGCCCAAACCCCATATTTTCCCTTAAACATGTCCAAGCATAATTAATGATAGGATTAACAAAACTTAACCAAATTAACCCAAGTTTCTAACAGTGGTTTAAAACATCATTTAAGAATTTATAAATATTTTTTCAGAATTTTATCATGTTTAAATTCGCTAATTACCACTAATCACTCTAATTAACTGTAATTAGTGTAAAAACGATGCTAATCACTCACCTTTGCCACAAATTAATTCTCAAATCTGAAACTTCTCTGATTTGGATCCAATCTCTATGTGTTCCAGCAGCTCTATCCCAATTCTTATGCTAATCTGCCTTAATTTGATGTAGATTAGGCTAATATGTGATTAGAAATGACAAAAAGGTGTTTTGGAGTGTTTTAGAAGATGGAGGCCATTGCTAGAGCTTGAAGGAACAAAAAGTGGCAGCTGGAAGATGAGAAAAGGGTGTTCTCTAAACCCTAACAGCCCTTAAATACCCCTAATCCCGAAATCCCCAACAGGCCTAGCTGTTAACTACCGAATTAAGCCCATTTAAGCTGTTTTTAACCCTCTAAACCTTAATTCAGCCATATCTCCCAAACGGTAAGTCTGTTTGGCTAATGTGACCACTCTACGGAAAGGTAAACCATTAAAAGATTCTAATGGAAGTAGGTTTAGGTCAAAACTCCTTACCAACCAAAAGTTATAGACGAAACAAGATCAGCTAGGGGTAAAACGGTCATTTAAAAATTGACAAAAATCATGAACATGGGAAATGACCCCTCTAGTCGTCCCCCAAAAGTACATGACCATACGACTTACCAAGATAAAGAAATAAACATTCTACGATCCTTCGATGCATAGAACGCGGGTCGTTACACCACCGATTCCCCGAGGAACTGGAGAACTTAGACAAATTCTCAACACACAAAATAAAAAATTCATATTTCAGTGCAAGTTCTCGGGTTTCCATGACCGATTCATTGGGTTCGCAAAGTCTTAACGCCCTGCC
The DNA here is from genome assembly GCA_030737875.1 of Allium sativum. Lineage (NCBI taxonomy): Eukaryota > Viridiplantae > Streptophyta > Magnoliopsida > Asparagales > Amaryllidaceae > Allium > Allium sativum. The sequence continues at coordinate 117,286,107 of CM060919.1, read as the reverse complement.
AGCAAACTCATACTTAAACGCAACAGGAAGCTAACTCACACCCCTCGATGCATACCTACAAGCGCATCGCTATGGCAGTAGTTACCCGTAAACATCAACACCATTTTCCGAATCGGTTAATGATCCCGACATAATTAGGTTGGAGACTAACAACTCAACAATATGCCCGCATTTTGAACGCGTATCCAAGTGACCAGTCCGAATAAGTTCATTTCCGGAATCATCCGCCAACCAATTTTGTTACATTCGACTCCAATTACCGACCGAACATGAAACATTGAGCAACGATCTGAGCTTGCTAGTTCGTCTCGGACATCGAGCAGAATCTAGGAGGTACCTGGGCCTGGGGCAACCCTCTACGGACTGTCGCACCGGCCTGGCAATCTCAAGACCTGATTAGATCCCCTTAAGTCTCTGCACTAGCATCATCTTTACAGCATCCCACGGAGCCACCATCTTTAGAGCACCTTCACCTCGCAACGAAGGAAATCCGGAGCCAAAGTTCAAGCCACAGAGGCTTCTCGGCTTCCATCGGTACCCGGACTCCACAAAAAGCTGACACTCTGGAACATGGTGGCGGCCTTTAGCTTCAACAACTAACGCCACGGCCATCACCAACCGCCAGTGCAACGCCTAAGTCAAGATGCAGCCGTATCATGGTCAGGTCCATTCCTTTAGAGCCGCGTCGCCAAGCCAAAAATCAGTAATCACTTCCCGCTCATATGGCGCCATGACAAGGATCAAGTCTACACACTTAAGATCGAAGACAAGGCTCGACAAAGTCATGGGAGTGCTAAGTTATGTCTCGTGCTTCCGCGCACCGGCTAAGTTGTCATCTCCTCAACCAAGATTCGAACTCCCGAAGAGCGTGAAAGATTTAATAGGAAATTGGGACACAAAGCCCAATCCCGTATTCACACATGCTTGGCGGCCTTTTTCCTAATCCCGTTTCCCATGGTCCACCGCTCCACGTTCTTGAATACCAAATCCAAAAGCCCTCTTACTTCAACATCTCTCTTCCCTTCTCCCGAAAACCTAACTACACCTCGAACATCCAAAGTACAAAAGAAATATTGTGGCATCCTTCATGCCTTACGATGATTTTCTATCCAGAGAAGAGGAGAAAGGAAGAAACTACAACCGGGGGATCGGTATGCCCCAAATGAACGCTCCAAGATCAGAATTTGAGATCGTACACCTAAATACAGCTACATCCACTTATCTTCAAAGCCTTAGCTACCAAGTCAATCACGACTCAACGACCACTTGCGTACTCACCAAATGTTCAATCATTAAAGCGCCCGCATACGCACATCCCCCGCAAGTGTCAAATCGCGTAAAACGCGCGACGACGGCATCATGCAGATAATTAGCAACGCGAGTGCCACACCAGACCAACAGCGACTCGCCCGCCTTTCCCCAACTAGCGAGCCCGCTAACTAACACATTTTTTCTTATAATTTACAGGATAAATCCGCAACACAACTATCATCTCAACTTTCATTCCAAAGCACATCATGTCAAGACAAGACGTACTTTGGGGGGCAAATGTTAACCGGCCTTTTGGTCCGGTCACCAAAAGTACTAAAGACACGCTCGAGTCGACATATTGCGTGTTACTACAGCCCGAAGGTGTCGCCAATACCATCTGAGGGCCAGTATCAGAAGACTCGAGTCTAGCCACTAGCAGGATGTCGCATCCCTTGGACGCAACCTCCATCAGTATCCGTCCGCATCCGAGCTGAAGGTAAGCCGTGCCAGCCCTTAGGTCGAAATTGTGGGCACCGCCCGATTCATCCGATTTTCTCCATGTCGGAAGCTCAGATTCCTTCACTTCGGACCAGCAAAATGGTGGATTCCTTCACTTCGTGTTGAGGAGCTACAACGCCCCAAAAGAACCAACATGCCTCGACCAACGGCCCTCGCCAAGCATACTTCGCACCCTGCCAAGGTGAGAAATTTCGTACCTCCTAGGTACGAAATTTCGTACCTTGAAAGGTGCAAAATTTTGTACCTCCGAGGTACGAAATTTCGAACCTTGAAAGGTGCAAAATTTCGTACCTAGAAGGTACGAAATTTCGTAACTAACAGGTACGAAATTTCGTACCTAACCTAGCAGGTGTGAAATTTTGTACCTCCACCCAGGTACGAATTTCTGGTGGCCGACAGCTAGAGGCGCAAATTTCCTGAAGACGGTCCCCATTTCTACCTACTCCTACCTTACCCATACCTAACCAATTCCTATAAATACCCCACTACCTCACACTTCAAAAGAGAGAGATTCTTCGACCTTGAGTCCTCCATAAAGCTTCATTAATGGCATCTACTCTTTGAGGAAGAAGAAGGGCAAACTTGTCCACTTTACTATTTCTTGCAAATATGACTATTGTAGCTTCATATGACATAGTCAATGAATGTAACGAGAGGATCTCAACCTTGTAATCTTTCAAGTGATTAATAAAATCTATACAACTCTTCACAGTGGACGTAGGCCTTCACTAAAGCCGAACCACTATAAATTCTTTGTGTCATTTACCGCTTATATTTTATTTCATGTTCTATTTTATGATATTGTCTATGCGACCATATCTATTATTCCTAGTAATTAGGAATCTTCGGTGTTTGCGACATTTTTGGTCGTCAACAAATGTAATTGTTATTTGATATAAAAAAATTTGTTTTATATTATGGAGATTTATTGGTTGAGTTGTTTATGGATTCTGGTCGATCAGTTTGATCCATTTTATCGGTAGGAATTTCTAAACACTCGAGTACGATGAATTGACACGGTATGTTTTGAAAAGAGGGTAAGTGAAATAATTTACCCAAATTATATTTTGATATAAAGAAAATATAGATGTTGGAAATTTTATAGTTATTGGATGTGTTGGTGGTGATTATAATCAGGTAAGGTTATAATTCAAAAGTTTATGTAAATAACTAAATAAAATTCATATAAGTGTTACGAAATGAGTTAAATCAGAATTTAAATCAGAATTGGAATTAAAATTACCAAAAATTGGAAAGGTGTTTGTAAATGGATTTTGATTAAGTATAAGGAAATTTTAAAATCATGGGAGAATTTAAATTGTTTTAAAGCATTGTAAATGGTATTTTGAAATATATTTCAAGGTGGAAATGTTTAGAAAAGGTTTTAAAAGTGATGTAGTATTGAACTCAATTCGATCGCTAGAAAATAAATTCTGATGATGACAGCTGCATCATCAATGTTCATTTTCGAGTTGCTAAGTGATGGATTACTAACAAGGATTTTGTTTTTGAATTGTTTTGGGGAAAACAAGTCGTTTCGAATATTGGAAAGGGTATTTGATTTTAGAAAAGCCAAGTTATTTAAAATTCCCAGGGAAAGACTGTTTGAATTAAACCCAAACTGAATTGAAATTTGGGAAAGCCAATTGGAATTAAAATAAAGTCAGTTATGTGCTAACTAAAATTGAATTAGAATGATATCGAGACAAATTGGATTTGTGAATTCGAATTTGAAGTGTAATTTGATAACCAAGTTAAGAGTTTGGAATCGAGAATGAAACTCGAGTTTAAAATGATATTTGGCTTGGATATAAGCGAATGGTTGTGTTGGAGATAAAAGTGATTGGAGTTTGATTGGGATGTCATTGGTATATGCTGAATTAGCAGCAGATGTAAAGGATATAAGGATATTCCTAACAAAAAGGTACAAATTTATATTATATATTGGGTATGAGATTTTGTGAGCCTATTTGGCAAGCCGCTTGGCTGTTTGATTTTCTTTTGGGTTGAAGAAGGCCTAGAGAGGCGAGTTGTAGTTGTACCGATTGACCAGTACAAAGGAGGTGCTGGCGAAATATTTTCAAAAATTTCAGGTGTTAGAAAATTTTCAGGATTTTTGAAATTTTTCGTTGATAAGAATTAATTAATATTTTAATTAAAATTAAATTGGTTCAGTTGAAACTGGAGTTAATAAGTAAACAAATAATTTTTACCCAGCTAACAGGGTTGTTTTCTACCTTAGCAATTTCGAGGACAAAATTATTTTAAGTGGGGAAGAATGTAACGTCCCACATTTTACAAAGTTAAATAATTAATTTATTTAATTATTAAATATCGATTTGGCGATATCGATAACTTAAAATTAAATAATATTTATATTTAATTAATATAAATCATAGAATAATATATATGATTCAGAAATAATAAAAAATAGTGGAATTCATAATATTGTGTGAATTGGATTATTTATAAGATATAATTCAGTTTAGAATTTAATTATAACAACGAATATATTATTTAAACGAAGTCTGAACGTATAATTATAATATAATTATAAACGAGCTCGAAATGGCGCGGCCGTTCGCAATTTGGCGATTTGAACTTTAAACGAATACACAGAATCCGTTTTAAGTTGGATTTATGTGAAACAAGAAACATTAGGAGCTGGTGAAGTATATTTTTCTAATGGAAGAGAAAAATCGAGATTTCATTGTGCATATTTTGATTTATGTCCAAATCAAATTTTAGAAAAGACGCTGTTGAATTCCTTTATAATTTATAACGATTTATTTTTATTATAAATGGATTTTTAATATAAATCGATACTGAATAAATCCGGATTTGGAATATCAAGCTATACATTCAGTTAGAGATATTTTGGGAGGTGTTTGGTATTCTACTGTGAATATATACGATAATATTAATTTATTAATATTAAATTAAAATGTTTTCTAATATATTTATATATTTAAAAGGGTTATTTAGAGCTTTAAAAATAGCCAGAATTGCAAACGACCTCCGTCTTCGACGAAACTAATTTTGTTGGATCCGCAATATTAAATTATTACTAGATTTCAATTTTCGTGATTTTTAGAGTCAGTATGTGGCCGTACGGGATTTTAATGTGAAAAATAATCGATAATTTGACCCTTAAAAATACGCTGTGTAAGCAAACGGAGTCGAAATTCGATGAAACCAGTTTCGTTGGGTCCGTAATGTCAAACCCTAGTGGCATGCCAAATTTCATGATTTTTGCATATCGTGTGTGATCACACAAATTTTTAGAAGGCAATATATATATATATATATATATATATATATATATATATATATATATAAATGAAAATATCCTAACCAAAATATCTAAACAAAATATCTAAAAATAATCCCTTATAAAAATCAAATTTTCATCACCCCTTAAGACATAATTTCATTCCCTTAGTCAAACTAAAATCCGCCGCTGTCTAATTTTCATCCAACATAAGTTTTCCTTCTTCGGAACATTTAAAATCAAATGAAATAAAACCCTGAAAATCTTAAAATACATATCATTGAATTCCTTTCCTATTCTCATCGATCCTGTGTGTTTTGTTTTGGGTTCGAAGTATTTTCTTTCGCTGGAAATTTGCTAGGGTGCGACTAGGGTTCGACATGGTTCGAGACAGGGGAGGCCGGAGTGTGTCTTGATGGTGCAGGTGTATTCACGGTGATGAGGGGAGTCAAGTGATGGAGTTGGGTGGATATTCGACACAATAAGTGTTGTACCCCCTGTAGCAGCAAAGATAGAGGGCGCCTGGTCGGATTTCCTTTGGGATGTTCGAGTTGTGCGAGGAGGGTATGAGAGCGTAAAGGCTTGGACCAGACAAGGCTTAGTGGTGTTAGGCTAGCAAACGATGGTGAGACGAGGTTTGTGGGCAGGAGTTTGCAGCGACAATGGTGGAAGCAGCGTGATTTTTCTTCAATGGGGGAAGACGGGTCTGGAGGGAAATGGGTCGGGGCTTTTACATTTGTGAATAGGCCGAGTTATAAAAGGGGTGAGGCCCAGTTGTTTATTAATTTATTTTAATTTTATTTTATATAATACGTATGACTTATAAAATGGGTAACCCCTCCATACGTTATCAGAATTGGACAAAACTAGATCCGTTGGGATCGTATGGATGAGAACTATAGAATGGAACTGACTGGGAGTTAATCAAAGCTCGTTACAATTTATAGTGAAATAAATTGTTCGTCTGAATCAACAGTCGCAAATCGTTATTTAACGGTTAACGCGAAATGTGAGTAAAACTCACCAACTCTGAATAGTCATATACCTATAACATATTCTTAAAACTGATAATTATATGTTGATTGTTGTGTGTTAACTGTTTGGTTAAATTGCTTATGCATTGGTTGAAATTATAGATAACGATATATATATATATATATCGTTAATCAAATATCGATTTTGTTTAGCAGAATATTTCATATTGAAATGAAATCGATGTTAATGATATTGTTTAGCATCTGTGATGTAGGGAAACAGGTTGGAGGAATCCAACTAGATTCCTCAACATTTATTTTATTGTTTTTCATATATTGTAATATATGATGTGAAATATAATCCGTTGTCGATTATGCATGTTTGAATGATATCAATCATTGTTATTTGGTATTTTAAACACCGTAAGAAATACTGGGATGTAAAAAGGGGATTTTCAAAGTATATTTTGAAAATAAATTATTTATATAAAATCAATGGATTTTATATACAAAAGGAAAAGGATTTTTATAAAAGGAAATAATAATAAAATCAAAGTGTTAAAAAGGAAAATATTTGAAAAAAAAATATAAAGGAAAATATTTGTAAAACAAATGTAAAGAAATATCTATTTAAAAAATAAATAGAATTATAAAGGAAATATTTATTTAGAAAATAAATAGATTATAAAAGGAAATACTTGAATAATGGAAGAAGTGTATAAAAAGAGAATTGTACACTAGGAAGATTTAGACCCGTGCTTCGCACACGTGTATAACAGAATATGAAATTAAAGTGAATAATTTAGAGAAATCTGTTTTAACAGATAAAGTAAGAAGATTAATTTATAAATAAGGTTTTATAAATTAAATAAAATATTTCTCATTGGATAAATAGGATATATAAGTCAGGACTTATATAAAGCAGTAAGAATCAATTTCAACATCGATATTTGAAACTGAATATGGACGAAGAGTAAATTGGATAGAGTTAACCAGTTAGAGTTAACCAGTTAGAGTTAATCAATTAGAGTTAACCAGTTAGAGTTAACCAGTTAGAGTTAATCGATAAGTTAATTAGATAGAGTTAATCGAATTTGAATTAATCGATTAGAGTTAGTCGAATTAGAGTTAATCGAATATAGTTTATTCGAAGGGAGTTAATCGAATATAGTTTATTCGAAGGAGTTAATCGAATATAGTTTATTCTAAAGAGATAATCGAATATAGTTATTTGAAGAAAGGATTTATCGAATATAGTTTATTCGAAGGAGTTAATCGAATATAGTTTATTCGAAGAGATAATCGAATATAAGTTATTTGAAGTGAGATAATCGAATATAAGTTATTCGAAGAGAGATAATCGAATATAAGTTATTCGAAAGTGAAGTAAATCGAATATTAGTTATTCGAAGTAAGTTAATCGAATATTAGTTATTCGAAGAGTGTTAATCGAATATAAGTTATTTGAGGATAGTTAATCGATTAGAGTTAATTGTATTTGAGTTAATCGATTAGAGTTAATCGAATTAGGGTTAATCTAATTAGGGTTAATCAAGTTAGGGTTAATCGAGTTAAAGTTAATGGATTTAGAGTTAATCGATTAGAGTTAACCAAAAGGAGTTATCGAATATAGTTTATTCGAAAGAGAAGTTAATCGAATATAGTTTATTCGAAAGAAAAGTTAATCGAATATGGTTTAATCGAAAGGAATCATCGAATATAGTTTATTCGAAGGAGTTAATCGAATATAGTTTATTCGAAAGGAGTTAATCGATTAGAATTAATCGAAAGGAGTTAATCGATTAGAATTAATCAAAAGGAGTTAATCGATTAGAGTTAATCAAAAGGAGTTATCGAATATAGTTATTCGTAGAAAGATTTTTCGAACATAGTTTATTCGAAAAAGAGTTATCGAATAGAGATTACTCGAAAGAGAGTTATATGTCGAAGTCGACTATATCGAATTCGGGAAAGTATTATTACTTTCTGGTTTTTAAATCAAGATTTATTTATTTATAAATTAGGTGTTTGTTTATTTATTCAAGTTAAAGAATAAAAGTTATATTTGAAGTTAGATATTTCGAAAGTAGGGATTATAACTTTATCGTTATAACCAATGTTTTTATAAAAGAAGTGGATTCGAAAAGAGAAATTCGAGGGTTACGCAAGGAATTTGTTAAAGATTTAGAAGGTGAACTTTGTTTATTTAGAAGTTAGAAATGTTGTTCAGTTAAGGTCTGAGAGGTAGTTATACCCCAACTTGATTGACTTCTTTTTAACTAAGGAATGTTTAAGGTTCGTGTGAAGGCTGGTTAAGTGAATTTAGTTAATGAGTGTAATGGTTTGAGTTGGCGTCGCGATGTTTTAATTTAAACATCTATTTAAATTAAATAAAGGAGGAAATGTTTTCCAAATAAGAATTAGAGATGTTTTCTAATATAGAAAATAAGAAATGAGAGTGAATATGGAAATGTTTTCCAATGATTAATAACATTTTCTAAATTAGAAAATAAGAATTTCTGTATATAAATGGAAATAGGAAATGGGAACATGAATAAATTTATGATAAATAAACGATAAATTAATTTAAGAGATAAATGATGATTGATGATTGATCGATAGAATTTCCATCTGGGAATAATATCGTTGTTTGTACATGCATTTTTCTTTGATAGTTAACTCACCGACTATCGAAGTTTTGACAATTTTTCCATCATCAATACGGAGAGATCGGGATCAGATTCATGACCTGAAAACCACTCTGTATGGGCGTCAGCGTTACGAATCAAATATGATGAAGAAAATTGAAAAAGGAGTTATGAAAGGGTTGTTCTGTCAAATCCTAGGTAGAAATTGCCTAAGATGGATTTAAAAAATAGTGCCTTAGGTTTGTCCAGTCCCAGGACGACCTGTATGGAAGAATGTCTGACAGAGTTTATTTAATAGACCGCGTAAGTTGATCTCTTCAAACGTATATATGTTTGGTGGCGGAGGAATTCGTTTCTCTTAGCTGTATACCCATTGTATTTTTAGGGAAATTAATTTGTGATTTGGCTGGTATGACGATGTGACATTCAAAGTGAATAATTGTGTGATCTGTCAGAGATAAGCGTGGCCTCTAGCCTCACAACCGGGAAATGACAAAAACCGGGCAGGCAGCATGGCTCTGTGGGTTGCTTCCATTAGGGTGTATTATCACCTATCTAGAGATATTCATTTTATTCTTTAAACTATTCGATGTTGTCCCATTCGGGAAACGGTTGCTGATCCTAACCGTTGGTGATATACATTCAATACACTCAAGCGAAATGAGTGGTCGGTCATGTGTGGCCGGGTTGCAAGATGTTCTTGTTGAACCCAGTGTATTCCTCTCTAGAGGTACACTATCATAAGGTGGTTCCTTACCTTGTCATAGTTAGAAATCCATTATCCAATAAGTGCTCGCGAGTTTGATTGTATACTATGTATGTAGAACATGAGATGAAAGCGTTTCTGCTAGATGATTATTATATTGTGGTTGATAGACACTATTATAATATCAAAGAATTTTGATATAAAGATTATTTTGGATTCTCATAAGGGAAAAAACCCATTCCATTATATGGCGTGGTCTTATGAGATATCGTTTCATTGCTCAAACTGTTTTAAAATGTTTTACTCACACCTGTCCCATGACTGACCTGGAGTTTATTTTGTTTTGTTTTCCCTAAACTCTTGGGTGCCCAATTTTGTATGGGCAGTCAAGTAGTCAAGATTTTACAAATGTACTTGGAAAGCTGAAGCAGGAGGCTTTAGTAGCATTTATATATCTATTGTTTATTTCCGCTAGGTTGTAAGTGTTGTACTTTGATAATGATATGTATATTCAAGTACAATCTTTTATTTTGAAGTTATGTAATATTTTATTCATTCCACTGTGAGGTTCGTGTTTACTCTGATGTATTGTATGTTCTTCTTATTCTTCTATTCTAAGTTTCTATCTTATCTATTCTCACCCTCTGTTTTCTTTCTATTAGTTTTCTGGTTTACAATGCAATTGGCGTTGGATTTGTGTTATTTCGTCAGCTCGAATTGTACCGGAATTTCGGGACACTACAGCGATATATTGTTATAAAATATTATAATCGATTGGAATGGAAATAAACCGATTTCAATTGGTTTGCTTGATATTTGATGGTTGAATATGTTTGACATGAAAATAATATATTAAAGAACTGAAATGTGAGTGTCAAATAACTTAACCAAGGAAAGAATCGATTTAAATTCTAATTTACGTGAATTATTTGAAAAAGCCGAGTTAATTCTCGTTTCAAACAATTGATCAACAAATAAACGTCGAAGATATGAAGATGGTACAAGACCAGTGATCTTCATGTCGTGTAGATTACTGCTGATGCCTTAGATATGGGTATCTCCCTTGACGAGGTTGCAATGGTAGTGGTCTGGGTGTACTTGTTGATCGTCCGGATGTGCGAGGAATAAGGTGCATCCAGTTTCGTTCAGACCCAGAGCGAACTTTCAAATGGATGTGTGTCTGACATTGGACTTTGTTCTGTGTTTATTGATCTCTAATAAATATATATCTGTTTGGCGGTGGAGAATTTATTCTCTTGCTTAACGCCCTTCTTTGAGACGTACGAGCTTAGAGATTATATATCGATTGAAATCAGTCGCATGGCACGAATTGCCTATGTGGCATGCGGAGATGCAATGATCAAGGCTTTTGTTGAAAAGCAGAATCTTGTGGTTGATGATCAAAGCACGGCCTTAAGAGGCATAGCTTTGTGTATGGCGTTGATTCGCGAGCCTCACACCTCGGTATGAGCTAAAAACGGGATAAGGGAACCCAAGGAGGACATGATGTTTCTTTCTAGTTATGGTGGTGTCAGCGTTTTACTAGCCCTGACATTTTACTTTTTTGGTTGTTGGATTGCGAGGCGCCTCGGTTAGCTCTGATAGAACCGGGAAACGTGTGTTCAGGAATTGCCAATCCTCAAACGTAAGAGAGGACTATCCTTGGATGATCCAGGGGCTACCCAGAGTGTGTAGTCCCGAGACATTTGCTAGAGTGTCTCGAAGCGGAAAGGAGTACATCCCTTTCCTAGACTCATGATGGAATCCAAATTTCTAATACGAAATTGCGGATTTGATTTGTAAACCTATATATGGCGACATGATATATGGTACCCATGTCGTCTATGATTGATATTTATGGTTGAATTTGCTTTTGAACCATATATGCACTAGTAATAATATCAAATACTTTTATTTTATATGTATTAAGCATATTTTGGTCATTATAAAGTAAAACTCAATCCTCCGGCTTGTGTTGCATTGTTTGATGGGACCTGAGTCTTATAATGGCCTCATTGTTTTAAAAAGCATTGCGTTGTTTAAATAATTTACTTTATTTCATCCACTGCCAATCACTGGAGTAAAACCGTTCCGCGAAACCAGCGTGGTCCTATGATCTTCCATTATTATTATTTAATCAGTTAAGTAGATTTCTCATACCAGTCCCATGACTGACTCGTAGTTTGTTTCACTTTGCAAACTCGGGTGCCCTTATTTCTACATGGGCAGCCTAGTGACAGGTTACAGATTGTATCTTGGCTTTGCACTACAGCATGGGGTGCACTTTTGGCTCATGGCGAGGACCAGATTTCTCTGTATTTTGGCTACTGACATTTCCGCCATTTTTATCTTATGTATATGATTTCGCTGATCGCGATGTAGGCTAATTTATCTCTATTATGTACTATCATATGTATATGTCCCAGTGATCTTAATTTAAACTGATCATTACTATATGCACTAAGTAGTATCCTGTATTGTGCTACTCCGATGATGTTGATGATGATGTTTATTACTTTTTATGATTCCGTTGTGATATTTATGTAAATTACTCTATTCTCATGTTTTATCTGTAACTTGCTAATAATGATTAATGTGTTAAATTCCAATGATTATCCTTAACTCCGTTGCACGAAGTTTTAGGATCGTCATAGCTGGTATCAGAGCTTTGGTTAATCTTAGTTTCGGAATTAAACACCTCGTCAAAATAGAATCAATAGGTTCTAAGGCGAGTAGCTCATTAGAGATAGGATTAGTAATGTCCTAGAATGAGCATAGCAGAATAGCATAATAATTTGATCTGTACATCATTATTTTTCCTTATGTCCTTCTACTTATACATATCTTAAAATTATCATTTCTGTGAGCTTGACTCTTTTCTTGCTTGTACATAACTGACATTGATCGCTACCAGAGCAAGAGCAGCTAGAGGCCCTGGAGGCCGAGGCCAAGGGTGGGGGAATCTTCCCGTTCCTGAAGAGCATGTGATCCAGCCTGATCTAAAGGCTGTAGTACCACCGCCACCGCCAACGGTCCTACAACCCTTTGATTTAGAATAAGTAGCAAAGAAGTATAAAAACCTTGGAGGCAAGACATTCTCAGGCACTGGAACTGAAACTGAGGCCTTTGCTTGGTTAAAGACCTGCAACAAAATCTTTGCAGGCATGGGGCTCGAAGATCATCGTAAGAAGTTTATGGGTGCTTGGTTATTGCAAGACGAGGCACAACTATGGTGGGAAGAAATCGCCTTGGATGAGCTTGAGGTGGAGATGTCTTGGGGTGAGTTCAAAGAGTTTTTCAAGGAGAATTTCATTCCCGAGCAAGAGATGGAGCGCATGCATGATGAATTTGCCAATCTCCAACAAGGAGACCGCACCATCCAAGAATATCTCAACAAATTTACTCAGTTGTCCCGCTATGCGCCTGAGCTAGTTTAAACTGCTAAGTCAAAGAACAAGAGGTTTATTCATGGACTTGAGCACATGTACCAGGATAGAGCAATGAGCCACGTTAAACATCCATTCGCCGAAATGGTGGAAATGGCATGCAACTATGAGAGCCTGGACAAGAGGAACTTAGAGGTAGACCATGCAAACAATCAAGCAACCAACAAGCGCAAATCCTTAGGAAAGCAACCAGAATCAAGCAACTCAGCTGCCGCAAAGCAGCAAGAAAATTGGCAACCAAGGGGAAATTGTTACAACTACGGCAAAGCTGGACATTACTCCAATGTATGAACCGCTCCGAAGCGGCAGAAGACCAATCTAGTAGGCTCTAGTCAGAACCCCCGCAATCCTCTTGAGTGCTATAATTGCCGCAAGCCGGAGCATATCAGAAGGAATTGTCCTTTATTGAAGAATCTCAAGTTGCACATGTATATGATGGGGCGAACCCGCTAGCTATTTCAGATGGAGCAGGTAAACCCGATGTTTTGGGACGTACCCTTACTGTTAAAAATATTCCTATTTCCGTACTATTTGACACTGGTGCATCACAAAGTTTTATTGCAAGTAAAACTGTTAAAAAGTTAAAGTTAAAATTAAGAAAGCTTAAAGAATCGGTTAGAGTTCATAATCCGATAGGAGGATCTATTGTTCTCAGCTTATATTATAGAGTGCCCGTCTCTTATTCTTATTTCCGGTTTTCTTTTGATTTGATCATTATGGACGTTTCTGAGTTTGATATCATTCTTGGAATGGATTGGTTAACGAGATATGAAGCTGTGGTTAGATGTGCCGAAAGCGTGGTTAAAATTAGGACAGGATTTGGAGATATTATTTCTATACCATGCCACGGCTCAGAAGGAGATAGAAAAGAGTTTTGGTCTGCTCTAGAAATTACTCCTACTTCTCTTGAAAATATTCCTGTTATTAAACGTTATGCGGATGTGTTTGAAGAAGTCGATAACTCACTACCGTAAAGAGAAATTGAATTCAGAATTGATCTAATTCCTAATGCCAGACCAGTAGTACACCCAATTCGAAGAATGACTCTAAAAGAAAAAGAAGAATTGGGCGATCAAACTAGACAGCTTTTATGGAAAGGTCTGATCAGGCCTAGCTTTTCTAATTGGGTGCGCCGTAGTGCTTGTTCCTAAGTCAGACGGTACTCTCCGATTATGTGTTGATTACCGAGACCTTAACAAGCAAACGCTCAAGAATAAATATCCATTACACCGCATCGATGATTTGTTGGATCAATTAAATGGAGCACGAGTATTTTCCAGAATAGACCTAGCTACAGGCTTCCACTAACTGAGAATTGCCGAAGAATGTGTTCCTTTGACAGCTTTCAGAGGTCCAGACATATTTTATGAGTGGTTAGTAATGTTGTTCGACTTATGTAACGCTCCAGCTTATTTCATCGACTTGAAGAATAGAGTATTCCGAGGAGTCTTGAATAAATTCGTGTTGGTTTTCATAGATGACATTTTAATCTACTCCAAGTCAAAAAACAAGCATGTTAAGCATTTAGAACAAGTGTTGGAGATTCTGAGAAAGAACGTCTTAAAAGCCAAATTTTCTAAGTGTATATTTGGGCAAGATGAAGTGAAGTTCCTTGGTCACATCATATCAAAGGAAGGAATTTCTGTAGATCCAAACAAAATTACAGCAATTCAAGACTGGAAACAGCCTACTACACCCACGGAAGTCCGAAGTTTTCTAGGATTAGCTAGTTATTATCGAAAATTCATTAAGGATTTTTCAAGGATATCCGGTACATTAACAAAGCTTACTAAGAAGCATGCAAGATTTATGTGGACCCCAGAATGTGAGGCAGCTTTTCAAGAGCGGAAATTAAAGTTGACGACTGCTCCAGTACTAACAATTATTGATGGCAATCAGGATTTCAAGGTCTTTACAGATGCTTTTATAGACGGTCTTGATGCAGTATTAATGCAAAGAGGCCAAGTAGTTGCTTATGCTAGCCGTCAGTTGAAGCCACATGAGAAGAATTATAAAACTCATGATCTTGAGTTGTTGGCCATCGTGTTTGCTATGAAAATATGGAGGCACTATCTTTTGCATGAGAAATTTGAATTATATATAGATCATCAGTCCTTGAAGTATTTATTCACCCAGAAAGACTTGAATATGAGATAGCAGCGTTGGCTAGAATTTCTCGCAGCGTATGATCTAGATATTTTGTATACGCCGGGAAAAGCCAATGTGGTAGCCGATGCGCTCAGCAGAAAGAATGAAATCATCGCTAGCCTTATTATTACGCCTTCATTAATCGACAAAATCTCCGTTCTTCAAAAAAATGATGAATTTATACAGAGGATTATCAAGAGAATCAAAGAAGGTGAACCCTCGAGTTTTCAGATTGATAACGATGGGGTTCTGAGATTAAATGGCCGAATGTGTGTTCCGAACATTCTTGATCTCCGAAGAGAAGTACTGGATGAATGTGTAACAATCCGTAAAATGCGAGCCAGTTTGAAATTTTTATTTTGGCAATTTTGGCGAATTTTGATTATTTAAAATGGATTATTTTAAATAATATCGACGAGAAATTTATTTTTGAATATAATTCGAACGTATATATTATACGCGTCGTCGTTAGAATATAAATAATTATATATAATTATAAATAGAATTGAAAATGGCGCGGTAGTTCGATAATTCGATTTCAAACTTCAATTGGATGTACCGGGTGCAAAACAATCCGGATTTTAGTGAAACAAAAAATAATGGGATCTAATTGATAATATCTTTCTATCGAATCTGAATAATCGAAATTTCATAGCGGGAATCAAAAGATATGTCCAGTTGAAAATTCTGAATAGTCGCTATGGAATTCAGGCCCTTAAAAATGGACATTTTGCAAATGACCTCGGATTTCGACGAAACCAGTTTTGTTGGGTCCGTGGTGTCAAGTTATTGCTAGATTCCAAATTTCATAATTTTTCGAATCAATATGTGAGCGTGGCATAGGAAAACGTGTTTTGACCATTTCAGTTGATTTTAATCGACTGGAAATTGGCCATTTTTCTAACGGTCTCAGAATTCGACGAAACTAGTTTTGTTAGGACCGTATCGTCAATACGAGGCTAGAAAATATTTTTCTGGAATTTTTCTAGTTCGTATGTGACCCCGGTAATTTGAAATGTACGTTTAAAATTCAATATAGCGATTTAAATGTAGATTTAAAGGAAACTGATCGAAACGATCAAATCAGCTAGCGATACATATCCCATTGTGTTCGGAATGGGGGTAAAACGCTATGGACGACAGGCGGTGGGCCTCGTTTCGAGGTCGTATGAAAAAGTCAACTTTAGGTTGAATTGAATTAAAAAAAATATATAATATTATATATTTCCCTCCCTCTCTTTATTTTCCCTTTCTGCCCCCCCCCCCCGGATTTCAGAAATCGATATAAAAAAAAAAAGAAGAGAACGATGGCAGAATCGAACCCACCACCGACCACTGGCCCCACCGCACCGCGAGCTCCGACGCCGCCTTGCTCGCCGAACCCCTCTCCTCCTCTTCTCCTTCCCCCTCCGACGAGAAGACCCCCCCCCCATCGATCCGAGAAAACCGCACCCCACAGGCCAGCTCCCCCGCGACGCGGTTCCGCCCCACCAGACGCCGACCACCTCTGACGTCAACCCCTCCAGACACCGCCTCCCCTCGCTTCGTTCCAGTGAGTGTTTAAGTTCTTATTTATTTATTTATTATCTACGTTTAAAACTGATTTGTTTATGATTTTAAAACTGATTTGTTTATGATTTTAAAACTGATTTGTTTATGATTTTAAAACTGATTTGTTTATGATTTTAAAACTGATTTGTTTATGAAAATAAAAACCTGATTTTAAAAGTATAAAAAAACCTGATTTTAAAAGTATAAAAAAACCTGATTTTAAAAGTATAAAAAAACCTGAATTTTAAAAGTATAAAAAAACCTGAATTTTAAAAGTATAAAAAACCTGAATTTTAAAAGTATAAAAAAACCTGAATTTTAATTAGGATTAAAACTGATTTTAATTTTAAGTTAAAAGCAAAAGGTTTAAACTTTAAAAAGATCAGATTTATAGAAAAGAAAAAAAACAGATTTTTATATATTGAAAAGCAAAGTAAAAATTCGATTTTTATATATTGAAAAGCAAAGTAAAAATTCGATTTTTATATATTGAGAAGCAAAGTAAAAATTCGATTTTTATATATTGAGAAGCAAAGTAAAAATTCGATTTTTATATATTGAGAAGCAAAGTAAAAATTCGATTTTTATATATTGAAAAGCAAAGTAAAAATTCGATTTTTATATATTGAGAAGCAAAGTAAAAATTCGATTTTTATATATTGAGAAGCAAAGTAAAAATTCGATTTTTATATATAACGAAGTGAAAATTCTATTTTCACAATATGAAGTTAGCGATAAAAATATGATTTTTATATAATAGAGAATATAAAAATGTGATTTTTATATTTATAGTGTCTACGGGCAATGAAGATGACGAAGATGCGATGACGATGAAGATTTCTATCAAAGAAGAGTCAAGATGTTGGATAGCTATATGTGAGAATTTCTCACCTTTCAATTTATTTTCTAGTTATATATATACTAGGATGCAGACGGTGCTTAGTAGCACCCGACACAATCGTCCACAGACCATGGACTTGTTTGTTTGACTGTTTGGTGATTGATTGCAATATTGGTTTGAATGTGGTTTGTGGTGTGAAAAATCGAATCGATAAATTGGTTAGGATTAGACGTGCGCCGTTATAAGGCGAAGGAGTAAGGCTAGGTTAGACTCTTAATCCAAATTTTGTGGTTTGCATAACAAATTGATTTGATTGATATGTGAATGGCGTGGGCCTTCACTAGACCGGGGATAAGGCTAGGCCTCGTCCCGTTTCTAGTATCGTGCCGTTATGCCGCCGAAATTTTCTAAAATAAGTTAAAAAAATAAAAATAGCATTTTATTTAAAGAATGAACTGAATAGAAATTCATATGTTAAAATAAAATGTCTTATCGTTAAAAATATAATTTTTAACGTGAATGTGAATAAATAAATATTCATTTACAAACCAGACGGTTTGTTTATGTACACCTATTTGAATGACGTTGATTGGGTCGATAAATTTTACACATCGCCCAACTGCACAAATAAAATATGTGTTTGATTGTTTGAAACCCCACACGGGTGTTAGGATGAAATTTGAAGTTCACTCATCCTGATTGATTAAATATGTTGATCGATCGATTGACAGGCTATTATAAGCGTTAGATATCTATATTTGATGCTTATACAGTGTAGTGCACTTTGGTTGATGGTTGATTACTTTTCAATGCTATTATACATGTGTTGTATGAAAATCCACATAATTAACTTTATATGGTAATTGATTGGGCCTCATTCCAATTTGAAAAATAAAGAATATTTTAAAATAAAAGTTCATGTGTTGACAGTTTCATCCATTGAGATTGGTCATGTGTTGAACGAAATATTTTAGTAATAAAATTTACACCTTTATCGATATAAAATAAAAGCTCATGTGTTGACAGTACTCATTCATTGAGATTGGTCATGTGTTGAACGAAATATTTTGATAATAACAACTATTTTGAAAAAGAAATATTTGAAATAGAATATTTGAAAATAGAAATTTATGAAGCCGTGTTGATTAGATTGACGCCATTTTGACGTGAACGATATTTATATCGATTTGAAAACGATTTCGAAATGAATTGAATTGAAAACGATTTCGAAATGAAATGAATTGAAAACGATTTCGAAATGAATTGAATTGAAAACGATTTCGAAATGAAATGAATTGAAAACGATTTCGAAATGAAATGAATTGAAAACGATTTCGAAATGAAATGAATTGAAAACGATTTCGAAATGAAATGAATTGAAAACGATTTCGAAATGAAATGAATTGAAAACGATTTCGAAATGAAATGAATTGAAAACGATTTCGAAATGAAATGAATTGAAAACGATTTCAAAATGAAATGAATTGAAAACGATTTCGAAATGAAATGAATTGAAAACGATTTCGAAATGAAATGAATTGAAAACGATTTCGAAATGAAATGAATTGAAAACGATTTCGAAATGAAATGAATTGAAAACGATTTCGAAATGAAATGTAACACCCCGAATTTTAGTTAATACTAAAATTCACTAATTACAAGATAAATAATCTCAGATGTGGGAATTTGGGGTAACGGGCTGCGTTATTGCGTTCGTCTCGGAAAAATACGCGAAATAGAGTCCGAGTTTTCAAGAATCGGAGTCCGTATGGCCCGGTTATGGCCCAAAGAAGTTTGCAGAAAATTTAAAACTAAAACAGATTTGAAAATTCAAATATTCAGATTTGGAATGGGCCAGGCGGGGTCAGGCGGGAAGCTTCCCGCCCAACCCATGTCGACAGGGCTGTCGACAGGCCTGTCGACAGGGGTGTCGACATGCCTGTCGACTTGCCTGTCGACAGGGCGGCACCGTTCAGTGAACCTGGGTGCACCAGGTTGCACCAGGTTGGGTTTCAGGCTGGCTAGGAGGGCTGGTTCTAGAGATTTCCTAAATATAAGGGTCCTAACCTAATCTAGGGTTAATCTAAGGGCCTAAAACACTCACCTAATCCTATAAATAAGACCCTAACCCTACCCTAATTCATTCATAATTAAATCTAGTAACTAAACTATGGCAAATTGAAACTTGAGAGAGCCACCATAAAAATTAGAGAAGGGATAGCATTCCAAATCCACTTCTAGCCTCTTAATCTTCTTCATTAGTTTGCTAATTTTGTTTTGGTGAGCTTCTATCCCCTTAATAATCAATTGTTAAATTGATTAAGATAGGATATGATGATGTATGATTATGTTTGTGGATCAATGTGTTTATGCAAGCTTAATATTGTATATGTCATGTGTTTTGCAAGTTATATGCTCTATGTCATGCAAGTTTAGTGTATGTGTTCATGACATTTTTATGCAAGTTTAATGTTATACCTTTATGCAAGTTTGGTGCTATGTTTCATGATGATTATGATGCAAAACACTAAGTTGGACATTGATCTATTATGCAACATGTTATGCATGCTTATGAAGTTATGTGAATAAATATGCAAGTTATGTGTATGTTTAAATGCAAGATTAACATGTTATGCATGCATATGAAGTTATGGGAAAGATTATGCAAGTTAGGTGTATGCTCAAATGCAAGATTACCATGTTATGCATGCTTATGAGGTCATGTGAATAATTATGCAAGTTATGTAGATGCTTAAGAGCAAGTTGGGTTAATATGTGTTCATATATGCAAGTTGACATCCTCTTAACCCATGACAAAGTTATATGCTAAACCCATGATATGTGTGATGGATCTTCCCCTTTTATTATGTCATGAAATGAGAACGATTTACGTGGGGAACGATGGGGTGGGTAAATATGTTAATAAATGAATGATTGGGTATGATTAAGCATACCATAAAAATAAATTACCATAAGTGGGAATTTACCTATTGAGTTAGGTCTACCCCATGGGAATTTACCTATTGAGTTAGGTCTACCCATGTTATGGTAAACTTGATATTAATTAGGGATAATTAATATGGGGGTGATTAATTAGGTGTAATTAATCGACTAAGACACGAGGTTGGACTCATTTGTAGTGTAAAACTGCCCGGACCCGACCGGCTTAACCAGTTGCTACAAATGTCAGCCCAATGTGAGAGGTCTTAGCCATAAATTAAATACGTGATTAAGGTAAAGACACGAGGTTAGACTCTGTTATGACGTAAGACTGTCCGGGTTCTACCGGCTTAACCAGGCGGTCATAACAGCCAGTCTAATGTGGGAGGTCTTTATGGGAGATCACGGTCTTAATTAATTAAGAAACACTTAACCATGGTAGCATGTAGTGGGACATGAGGGGTTAAGTGGGTGCCTTGGGTGGCATGTGGAAATATTGTGGTTGCCTTGGGTGGCATGTGGAATCTAGTGGGTTGCCTTGGGTGGCAATAGAAAATACGATTAGAATACTTAACCAAGTGGAAACATGTAATTAAACATGATTAAAGGGTTAAGTGGGATACACTAGATATATGACAAGCTTAAGTGGGTAGCTTGTGGGGGCCCATTTCAACCAATATCCCAAACGTATCTTTGGGGGCTCGACCCATGTCGAGTGACGGGACACGCATATTGGGCTTGATTATAAGAGGCCAAAACGGGTTAGCGGTGGCAACGCAAGTCCAACGGGTTTCATATGCGTGTGTGGGCCCGGGCTGGTAGATAAGCCGTTGTTGCATCGTGTAGATATAAAGCCGTGCACCGTTGATAGTATTGGGTAGCCACTTTAGGGGAGTGATACACCCCACTGTGGGACCAGCACGGGTATCTACGGTAGGGAGCCGATCGATGGGAGTAGTGGGTACACCTAGTGAAGATAGGGGCAGACGGCACCTATGTAGGGGTACACGAAACTACTGGGTAAGAATTACTGAGTACACCTAGTGGAGATAGGGGCAGACGGCACCTATGTAGTGGGCTAGGAGTACATGAAATTATTGGGGAAATTTTCTAAGTCCTTGGAAGGGATCAACCTTTAAGTAGGAATGACTGGTGTGGTGCAGTTAGTAATTATCCTTGGGTGGGTAGATGCGTCCTGACGGTTATCTTAGTTCATCCTATGTTGTTGGCTACTTAGTGTAGTCATTATCCCCAAAGGTACCGTACCGAGTTCATGTCATACCCTAATTACTTTAATAATTGTATTGTCAAGGTTATAGGGCTCACTCAGACTTAAGTCTGACCCCGTTGTTTTTATCTTTTTTTCCAACCCTCAGGTCCTACGGTGGATCCTAGCGGTAGTAGAGCTTGATCGGATTGCTGTTACAGCCTTTGGGAGCTTGGGTAGATGTAAAGCTCCAGTTATCCAGTTATCTTTTCTTTTGTCATGGCTATTGTATGAGAGAGTGGGATTATGTACTTCTTTATTTTGACAGATATTGTACTTGACTTTTATCATGGCTTTATGATGTAACCAGACATGTTTATTTCCGCTGTTATGAGATGATGTTTTTAAATTTCAAGCACTATTTATATCTGTCTTGGTGTAATTTTTCTGTTCTATATTCACTAAAATACTCCACCGATGCTATGGCATTCCCTTAGTGAGTGACCATAGCGGGTGTGGGGTGTTACACGTGGTATCAGAGCAAAGGTTACCGGAACAGATAAAATTTTTAGAAAACTATTTTTCTAAAACATTTTTGGAAAAGATATTTTCAAAAACATGTCTTTTAAAGAGAAAAGTTTTTGAAAGAAAAGCATAATCCCCAATAGCCATATCTATATCCTTCGAATTCTCCGTTTTGAATCTTTCCTTTTTCGTTTCAGCATGGCCGAGAATCTTAATTTTCCGGAGGGTGTGACGATACCAGTATGGTATAGGAGATTGATGGAGGCTAGGGCCACCACTACGGGTCCAGCAAATGTTCCTCCACCAACCGTAGCACCCGATCTTCCTCCTCCCCCTCCTCCTCGCACGGATACTTTTGCTAAGACTTGTAAGGAGTTTAAAGCTATGGGAGGGAAACCTTTTCAAGGATCTGAAACTTTTGTGGAGGCTAGAGATTGGCTTAAGGAGGTGGAAGAGTTGATAGATATCTTTGAGATGGAAGAAGGAAAGAAAGTCAAGTTGGCTGCTTGGTTAATGAAGGGAGAGGCCTCATTCTGGTGGGAGGTCACTAATGGAGAACGCCCCGTTGACTCTTGGGCGGATTTCAGGCAAAGATTTGTGGCAAAGTTTCTCTCAAGGGCGGAGGAGAACTTGTATATGGAGAGATTCTTGACTCTAAAGCAAGGAAATCTTTCGGTGAAGGAATATGTTAACAAGTTTAATCAATTGGCAAGGTTTGGCCTAGATATGGTGAATACACCGGAGAAGAAGGCTTTGCGGTTCGTGAAAGGCTTGAATGAACCTATGCATGGGTTGGCTATGACTCATATCCCTATGGGGGCCACCTTTGAGAAGCTAGTTGACATGGCACTCATGTATGAGGAAGAGAAGGGTCCCAATGCTAGTCAGGCACCCGAGAAGAAGGGAGATCAAAAGAGACCTCAGCAAAACAAAGGTGGGAAAGGCAACGGTGGCAAGGGCAAGAAGAAGAAGTGTTTCAATTGTGGGACACCTGGTCACCTAAGCAAGGATTGTCGCAAGAAGAAGAAGACTGGCTGCTTCCACTGTGGCGAAGCAGGGCATCTTGTGAAAGACTGTCCCAAGATGGGGCAAAGGACGGGATCTACCTCGGGAGGACAGGTGCAAGCTCTTATGGCACCGGGTCAGGCTAGGGGGCAAGTACAGGCTCTCGCGGTTCCACCGATTCAGGAGAGAGGTAGAACTATTTCCGTGGAAAGTTTGGTTTTTCTATTTGATCATCCTGTCCGTACATTGTTTGATTCAGGCGCATCGCATTCGTTTATCTCATCATCATTAGTTGAGTCACTGCACTTAGACACCAGTCTTGTAGATGATCCCTTGGTTGTTTCAAACCCAATTGGGGGCTCCACTTATTTATCCATGATATGTTTGGGTTTGAAGATTTCTATACTTAGCATTGAGTTTAGATGTGATGCTTTTGTGTTGGGCTTCACGGGCTATGGGTTGATTTTGGGCATGGACTGGTTATCCAGTAATGGTGCCGTTCTTGATTGCGAAAGGAGAGTTGTTAGGCTCATGACCTGCTTGGGTAACACTCTCGAGATCTCTTGTAATCCCAGGGATTCTGTTATGCTAAGTTATCTTGAATCGCTTGACGCTTCGGTCGAGAGTTTGCAATCTGTTAGAGTGGTCCGGGAATATCCGGATGTGTTTGAGGAGGTGAGGGGCTTACCTCCGAAGCGGGAGATTGACTTCCGAATATATTTGGTGGATAATGCTAAACCTGTATCTTTACCAGTGCGCCACATGGCTCCTCGTGAGAGGAGGGAACTCCATAAGCAAGTAGGGGAGTTGCTTGAGAAGGGGTTCATAAGACAGAGCATATCGGAGTGGGGTGCTCCAGTAGTATTTGCTACGAAGGCAGATGGGTCCCTCAGACTTTGTGTAGACTACAGGGAACTCAACAAGCTCACAAAGAAGAATAGACACCCATTGCCGAGGATAGATGATCTTTTCGATCAGTTGGTTGGCGCTTCAGTATTTTCTCAGTTGGACTTAGCCACGGGGTTTCATCAGTTGAGGGTGGCTGAGGATAGCATAGACAAGACTGCCTTTAGAACTCCGGATGGTTTCTATGAGTGGCTGGTAATGCCATTTGGATTGACGAACGCCCCTGCATACTTTGTTGATTTAATGAGTAGGGTGTTCAGGGAGTTCCTTAATAAATTCGTGGTGGTCTTTGTGGATGATATCTTAGTATTTTCTAAGAGTGAAGAAGAGCATGCCCTACATCTTGGGGAAGTATTGAAGACTCTTCGAGCACATAGCCTTAAGGCTAAATTCTCTAAATGTCACTTCTGGAGGAAGGAAGTGCGGTTCTTGGGGCACGTGGTCTCCAAGGAAGGGATAGCTGTGGATCCCGCGAAGGTAGTATCAGTCCAGGATTGGAAGGTTCCTAGAAATGCTACCGAAGTAAGAAGTTTCTTGGGCTTGGCAGGTTATTATAGGAAGTTTATCAAAGACTTCGCGAAGATATCAGCCCCATTAACCCGCTTAACAAAGAAGAATCTTGTTTTTGCATGGGACGTAGATTGTGATGATGCGTTCCGACGGTTAAAGAGAGCTTTAACCACTGCTCCAGTTTTAGTGTTGCCAGATGGGAGCAAGCCATTTGTTGTCTATACCGATGCTTGTGGAACAGGACTTGGCGCAGTCTTAATGCAAGAGGGAAGGGTAATAGCCTATGGTGGAAGGCAGTTAAGGCCACATGAGAAAAATTACCCTACCCATGATCTAGAGTTGGCCGCTATTGTTTTTGCGCTTAAGACCTGGCGCCATTATCTTCTTGGTGAGAGATTCGAGTTGTTCACTGACCATAAATCTTTGAAGTACTTGTTTTCTCAGAAGGATTTGAATCTGAGACAACAAAGGTGGATGGAGTTCTTAGCATCCTATGATTTTGAGATAGCGTATACCCCTGGCAAGGGTAACGTGGTGGCAGACGTCTTGAGCAGGAAGAGGTTGTCCTTGAGTCCATTGTTCGTGGAACGACGAAGCTTGGAGTTTATCTCGATGTTTGATTTCATACCTTCCATTGATTATGTACCCGGTTTGCTAGCTTCCTTGGAAGTTAGGCCTACTCTTTTGGGGCGGATTGGGGAAGCCCAGAGGGACGACCCACAGTTGGTTGAGTTGATAGAGAAGCTCATAAGGGGGGAGTCGTCCAGCCATTTGAGTAGGTACACCCTAGACGATAGGGGGTGCTTGCGTAGAGACGGTAGACTTTGTGTACCGCAAGATGAAGGGTTGAGGAAGGTTATTCTTGATGATGCACACCGTTCTAGGATGACCATTCATCCCAGTGGGGATAAGATGTACCAAGACATTAAGAGGGTTTTCTTCTGGGCCGGTATGAAGAAAGATGTGGCCGAATATGTAGCTCGATGCTTGGTGTGCCAGCAAGTGAAGGCGGAGCAAAGGAAACCAGGTGGGTTGCTTCACCCATTGGAGGTTCCGCAATGGAAGTGGGATAGCGTCTCGATGGACTTTATTGACGGGTTACCCAGATCGAGGAAGGGTAATACAGGAATTTGGGTGGTGGTAGATAGACTTACTAAGAGCGCCCATTTCATACCTGTGAAGAGTAAGAGGACCGCTCCATGGTTAGCTTCAGTATATCTTCGAGAGATAGTTCGATTGCATGGGGTACCCTCTAGCATAGTGAGTGATCGAGATCCTATCTTCACTAGTGAGTTCTGGAGAAGTTTGCAAGAAGCAGTGGGGACTCAATTGTGTCTGAGCACCGCATATCATCCTCAGACGGATGGCCAGACTGAGAGGGTGAATCGTGTTCTAGAAGACCTTTTGAGGCTTTGTATCTTAGATTTCGGAGGTACATGGGAAAAGCATCTTCCATTGGTGGAGTTCGCATATAATAACAGCTTTCATTCCAGTATTGGTATGGCTCCTTTCGAAGCTCTCTATGGAAGGCCTTGTCGATCACCTACATGTTGGTGGGAATCTACGGATAAGATCTTGCTTGGGCCTGATATGGTTAGGGAGACTTCTGAGAAGATTGACTTGATTCGGAGAAGGATGAAAGCAGCGCAGGATAGGCAAAAATCTTATGCGGACAAGAGAAGGACGGATCTTGAGTTTGAAGTTGGGGATATGGTTTTTGTTAAGGTATCTCCGTTGAGAAATGTTGTTCGCTTCGGATCCATTGGGAAGTTAGCACCGAGGTTTGTTGGGCCGTTTCCTATCAAGGAAAGGATTGGACGGATGGCATATAGGGTGGAGTTGCCCGACAGACTTAGAGGTGTTCATGATGTATTCCATGTATCACATCTGAGGAAGTGCTTACATGAGACGGCAGAGGTGGTAGAGCCGAGCTTGCTTAGAGATGTAGAGGTAGAGCGTGATGCGACTATTAGATGAGCTCCTACTCGCATCCTTGGGTCAGAGACTAGGAAGTTAAGAAACAGAGAGGTTCGACTAGTCAAGGTGCAATGGGGAGAAGATGAAAGCAACACAACTTGGGAGACGGAAGCGAAGATGCGTTCATTGTACCCATTTCTTTTTGAGGGTATGTCTTTACTTTTTTTTCCTTTATCGTTTGTCTAGTACTTATCTTATCTTTGGTATGTCCTCTCGTTAGTACCTTTGACCTTTAGATAGGGTAAACCTATGGTTGAAACATGTGTTTGAGACATGTTATGGTTGATGGATGCAAGTGGATGCAAGTGTTTGCTAGTGGTTGCTCGTGGATGCATATACACACACTCTAGGCACTAGATCGGCTCAGTCACTTCATATTGCATATTGCATAAAATTGTGTGTAGGAAAATATTTATGGATGTATAATGGTTGTGTTATCACATGGATGATGCATTTTGGTGAATGATTGTGCACTCATGTAGATATTGTATGTGTCAATAGGGTTTTCTCGCATACATAATGGATGCATGGCACTATCATGGTTTGCATATGTTCATACATTAGATAGGGAACATATACACACACTCTTTGCATATGCTCATACATCATTAGAAACTGTCTAAGGACAATGGATGCCCGTGGTTGATGATTTGAGTAGATGGTTGTTTGGATGGTAGGATATGCATTCTCCTTAGCTTATAGATTTCGGGGACGAAATCCTTTAAGGAGGGGAGAATGTAACACCCCGAATTTTAGTTAATACTAAAATTCACTAATTACAGGATAAATAATCTCAGACGTGGGAATTGGGGGTAACGGGCTGCGTTATTGCGTTCGTCTCGGAAAAATACGCGAAATAGAGTCCGAGTTTTCAAGAATCGGAGTCCGTATGGCCCGGTTATGGCCCAAAGAAGTTTGCAGAAAATTTAAAACTAAAACAGATTTGAAAATTCAAATATTCAGATTTGGAATGGGCCAGGCGGGGTCAGGCGGGAAGCTTCCCGCCCAACCCATGTCGACAGGGCTGTCGACAGGCCTGTCGACAGGGGTGTCGACATGCCTGTCGACTTGCCTGTCGACAGGGCGGCACCGTTCAGTGAACCTGGGTGCACCAGGTTGCACCAGGTTGGGTTTCAGGCTGGCTAGGAGGGCTGGTTCTAGAGATTTCCTAAATCTAAGGGTCCTAACCTAATCTAGGGTTAATCTAAGGGCCTAAAACACTCACCTAATCCTATAAATAAGACCCTAACCCTACCCTAATTCATTCATAATTAAATCTAGTAACTAAACTATGGCAAATTGAAACTTGAGAGAGCCACCATAAAAATTAGAGAAGGGATAGCATTCCAAATCCACTTCTAGCCTCTTAATCTTCTTCATTAGTATGCTAATTTAGTTTTGGTGATCTTCTATCCCCTTAATAATCAATTGTTAAATTGATTAAGATAGGATATGATGATGTATGGTTATGTTTGTGGATCAATGTGTTTATGCAAGCTTAATATTGTATATGTCATGTGTTTTGCAAGTTATATGCTCTATGTCATGCAAGTTTAGTGTATGTGTTCATGACATTTTTATGCAAGTTTAATGTTATACCTTTATGCAAGTTTGGTGCTATGTTTCATGATGATTATGATGCAAAACACTAAGTTGGACATTGATCTATTATGCAACATGTTATGCATGCTTATGAAGTTATGTGAATAAATATGCAAGTTATGTGTATGTTTAAATGCAAGATTAACATGTTATGCATGCATATGAAGTTATGGGAAAGATTATGCAAGTTAGGTGTATGCTCAAATGCAAGATTACCATGTTATGCATGCTTATAAGGTCATGTGAATAATTATGCAAGTTATGTAGATGCTTAAGAGCAAGTTGGGTTAATACGTTTTCATATATGCAAGTTGACATCCTCTTAACCCATGACAAAGTTATATGCTAAACCCATGATATGTGTGATGGATCTTCCCCTTTTATTATGTCATGAAATGAGAACGATTTACGTGGGGAACGATGGGGTGGGTAAATATGTTAATAAATGAATGATTGGGTATGATTAAGCATACCATAAAAATAAATTACCATAAGTGGGAATTTACCTATTGAGTTAGGTCTACCCCATGGGAATTTACCTATTGAGTTAGGTCTACCCATGTTATGGTAAACTTGATATTAATTAGGGATAATTAATATGGGGGTGATTAATTAGGTGTAATTAATCGACTAAGACACGAGGTTGGACTCATTTGTAGTGTAAAACTGCCCGGACCCGACCGGCTTAACCAGTTGCTACAAATGTCAGCCCAATGTGAGAGGTCTTAGCCATAAATTAAATACGTGATTAAGGTAAAGACACGAGGTTAGACTCTGTTATGACGTAAGACTGCCCGGGTTCTACCGGCTTAACCAGGCGGTCATAACAGCCAGTCTAATGTGGGAGGTCTTTATGGGAGATCACGGTCTTAATTAATTAAGAAACACTTAACCATGGTAGCATGTAGTGGGACATGAGGGGTTAAGTGGGTGCCTTGGGTGGCATGTGGAAATATTGTGGTTGCCTTGGGTGGCATGTGGAATCTAGTGGGTTGCCTTGGGTGGCAATAGAAAATACGATTAGATTACTTAACCAAGTGGAAACATGTAATTAAACATGATTAAAGGGTTAAGTGGGATACACTAGATATATGACAAGCTTAAGTGGGTAGCTTGTGGGGGCCCATTTCAACCAATATCCCAAACGTATCTTTGGGGGCTCGACCCATGTCGAGTGACGGGACACGCATATTGGGCTTGATTATAAGAGGCCAAAACGGGTTAGCGGTGGCAACGCAAGTCCAACGGGTTTCATATGCGTGTGTGGGCCCGGGCTGGTAGATAAGCCGTTGTTGCATCGTGTAGATATAAAGCCGTGCACCGTTGATAGTATTGGGTAGCCACTTTAGGGGAGTGATACACCCCACTGTGGGACCAGCACGGGTATCTACGGTAGGGAGCCGATCGATGGGAGTAGTGGGTACACCTAGTGAAGATAGGGGCAGACGGCACCTATGTAGGGGTACACAAAACTACTGGGTAAGAATTACTGAGTACACCTAGTGGAGATAGGGGCAGACGGCACCTATGTAGTGGGCTAGGAGTACATGAAATTATTGGGGAAATTTTCTAAGTCCTTGGAAGGGATCAACCTTTAAGTAGGAATGACTGGTGTGGTGCAGTTAGTAATTATCCTTGGGTGGGTAGATGCGTCCTGACGGTTATCTTAGTTCATCCTATGTTGTTGGCTACTTAGTGTAGTCATTATCCCCAAAGGTACCGTACCGAGTTCATGTCATACCCTAATTACTTTAATAATTGTATTGTCAAGGTTATAGGGCTCACTCAGACTTAAGTCTGACCCCGTTGTTTTTATCTTTTTTTCCAACCCTCAGGTCCTACGGTGGATCCTAGCGGTAGTAGAGCTTGATCGGATTGCTGTTACAACCTTTGGGAGCTTGGGTAGATGTAAAGCTCCAGTTATCCAGTTATCTTTTCTTTTGTCATGGCTATTGTATGAGAGAGTGGGATTATGTACTTCTTTATTTTGACAGATATTGTACTTGACTTTTATCATGGCTTTATGATGTAACCAGACATGTTTATTTCCGCTGTTATGAGATGATGTTTTTAAATTTCAAGCACTATTTATATCTGTCTTGGTGTAATTTTTCTGTTCTATATTCACTAAAATACTCCACCGATGCTATGGCATTCCCTTAGTGAGTGACCATAGCGGGTGTAGGAACTAGTTTTGAACTAGAAATATAATTCTATTTATTTTTAAATAAATAAATTGGATTTGAGAAGGGTTTTAAAAATAACCAAAATTTCCAATGATTGCATTGGAGTGGATTTGGATCGAAATTGTCTTCGGAATATTTCGATGTTGGAATTCGTGATTATACAGATGTTGTTATGGAAATTTGAAAGATATATATTTATATCGTTATTTCCAATACAACATTTGTTAATCGTAGAATTTGATATTGAATATAAGCCGGGATATTTTCTATTCAGAGCCTTGTATTTAATATCAAATGTGATTTGGGTTTGTCGTGAATGGTGTCTTCACTAACACTGTTCTTGAACCCAGTTGAGAAAAGATTAAATCTTTTATTTAGATTTAATGAAGTGTACCAATTAAATAATGTTTAATTGGAATTAAATCGATATTGATTTTTGGGTTTATCGTGGACAGTGTTTTAAATAACACTCGTTCTTTAACCCGATCATTAATGAAATGTGATTTTGGGTTGTCGTGAACGGTATCTTCAATAATACAGTTCTTAGACCTAAAGGAGTTAAGAAAATTAGAAACTAACTGGAGGTTAGTTAAGTTGAATAGTTTCTGAGGCATTGATCTGATGTTGGTTTCGGCCTTCGGGATTAATACTTAGGGAATTGCTCACTTGCTAATTTACAATTAGGGACTGATTGAAATGTGATGTGATTTTGGGTTTATCGTGAACCGTGTTTTAAATGACACTGATTCTTTAACCCAGTCACAGATTAAAACTAAGTAGAGTTTTAATGAATCTTTAATTAGATTGAAATAATCGAAATGGGGTATCACCAGTTTTGCTCCAGGCGATAGTTAAATCTTTAATTAGATTTGAACGTGAAATGGTAATTGAATTTACCGATAACACTGTGGTGTTAGATATGAAGTATTACCAGTTTTGCTTCATGGGATAAATAGCTTGGGATTGGGAAATTAAAACCAATGATTACTTCGGTAAGGTTCGTTAATCTCGACTAGTTGAATCGAAATTCAAAAGAAGAATAAATTCAAGAAATTTATCTTGGATAAATTAATGGGAACCTTTCCCTATGAATGTGAAATTTAGAAACTAACTGTCGGTTAGCCAAGCAGAATGGTTTTCTGGATATTGATCTGATGTTGGTTTCGGCCTTCGGGGTTAATATTTGGGGAATTATTCTCTTGATTAATTTACGGTTAGTGACTAATGAATTGGAATGAGGCGTATGTTGTGTTTGTGTAACACTTATTTAAAATATACGCGAGTTATTCGGAAAGACCGGGTTTATCCCATTCTGAATAACTGATACGACGATAAGTCGAAGATGAAGACGATGGTCGAAGACCGGAGGTCTTCAAGTCGTTTGGGTAATTACTGATGATCTTGATTGGGCTGTACACCCAAGAAGATGGAAACAGTTAGTGATCGTCCAGACGTACTTGGAGATCGATGGATATGCGGGGTACTAGGTGCCTCCGGTTTCGTTCAAACCCAGAACGGACTTGTAAATGGACTGTGTGTCTGACATTGGATTTTAGTCTGTGTGATTGATTTCTATTAAATATATATCTATTTGGCGGCGGAGAATTTATTCTCTTGCTTAACGCCCTTCTCTGAGACGTACGAGCTCAGGGGTTAATATTGATGGATATCAAACGCATGGAGTGAATTGCCTGTGTGGCATGCCTAAGTGGCAATTGATCAAGGCTTCTGTTGAAAAGCAAAGTCTTGTGGTGATGATCAAAGCACGGCCTTTGTGGCGTAGCTTTGTGTAACGTTTGCTTCGCGAGTTTCACACCCGGTATGAACCAAAAACGGGAGAGGACATCAGGGAGGACTTGCGTTTCTTTCTAGTTAGAAGTGGCGTCAGTGGTTTTACACGCCCTGACGAGTTTGACTTATGTGGTTGTTGCTGTTGCGAGGCGCCTCGGATTGATCGGTCGTTCTCGAACCGATGGAGTCATTTAGTTGGCTCATTTACGCCCCAAAGGGCGGGGAAACGTAGTGTTCAGGCATAATAATCCACATCGGTGGACCGGCCCTGACGATCTAAAGGGTTGATGCGTTCTGATCCTGTGGCTCGGGCTAGAGAGTCACGAATCGGTTGAGGACTATCTTTTGCCTCGGTTCATAGACGGAAATCCAATTTCCAAATACGTGACATTTGCGGTTTTATTTGTAAACCTATATATGGCGACATGATATATGGTACCCATGCCGCCTATGATTGATACTTATGATTTGAAGTTGTTTTATACACTATGCACTTAAAATAGTATCAAATGATTTGTTTTAATCGTATCAAGCATTCTTTGGCTGTTATAAGGGAAAACCCTATCCCCCGGCTTGCGTTGCATTGTGTGATAGGACCTGGGTCTTATAACAGCTTCATCTTTCTTTATTTAGCATTGCGCTGTTTGTTTTATGCACTGGTATTCTTGGGAGGAAACCCGTTCCGTGTTATACGGCGTGGTCCCTTGATTTACCTAACTTTGAAAATAAAGATAAATAACTGTTTTAGTTCTCATACCAGTCACATGACTGACCTGGAGTTTATTGTTTTAACCTAAACTCTGGGTGCCCCTATTTTCGACACGGGTAGCTAGTAGTTTTGGTTTTGCAGATTTATATTCACAGGTTCCTGGTTTACAGCTGGAACGATATCCGGAAAGCTTTGTATCCGTATATCTCTTCTAGTTGTGTATTGTATTATTTTCCGCTGCGATGTATTTAAATGTAATTTAAATCTCTGATATTTCTGTGTAATATTCATTGTTACTCTGTATATTCTTGTAATCTGATGCATTGTTGTAATATACAATGAAATGTTCTTCTGTATGCGTTCTGTTTTGTCCTGTTCTCAAACGATAGGGTGTTTCGAACGGTCTGAGTCGGTTTAGCGACTGGTTCGGACCGAGCGAAATTCCTTGTTCGTCACAGAATGTCATAACTCTAAACTTTGTATCCATCTTGGAGTGAGTAAAATGTATAATGATATCAAACGCACCTTCTGGTGGAGATCTATGAAAAGAGACATTTCTTTATATGTTAGCAGGTGCTCTACTTGCCAACAAGTCGAAAGCGATCAACAGAAACTTGTCGGATTATTACAACCGTCGGAGATTCCAAATTGGAAGTGGAAGCAAATTTCCATACACTTCATAGATGGTTTGCCCTGAACCAGAGTGATCGTAGATCGTTTCACGAAGACTGCCCATTTCATACCTGTCAGATCCAATAGAACCGCTCAAAGTCTAGTATAGATTTATTTCAAAGAAATAGTTAAACTGCATGGAGTCCCCATCGACATATTCAGTGATAGAGACCCGATTTTTGCTAGTAAATTCTGGGAAGCATTCAAAGCAGAATTGGGAACAAAATTGAATTTGAGCACCGCTTATCACCCTCAAACAGACGGTCAAACTGAGAGGGTAAACCGTATACTAGAAGATCTATTGCGGGCATGTATTATTGATTTTGGCGGATCATGGGAAAACCACCTGCATTTGGCTGAGTTCTCATACAACAACAGCTTCCAAGCGAACTTGGGAATGTCGCCATTTGAAGCGTTATACGGTAGACCATGTAGATCTCCTGCATGTTGGGTAGAACCTGGAAATAGACTTGTGTTGGGTCCCGATATGATTCGCAAAGCTTCGGACAAAGTCGATTTCATTAAGAAACGATTACAAACCTCTCAGAGCCGACAAAAGTGTTATGCAGATTCAAGAAGAAGGGATTTAGCATTCGCTGTCGGTGATTATGTATATTTAAGAGTTTCTCCAATGAGAGAAGTGATCCAATTTGGTAAAATTGGGAAGTTGGGGCCTAGATTTATTGGTCCATTTCCTATACTTGAATGGATCGGAACTTTTGCATATAAAGTACAATTACTCGATTGGTTGCCTGGAGTACATGATGTGTTTCATGTATCTCAACTTAGAAAACATGTATAAGATCCATACTCGATTGTGGAAGAAGCGGCGCAACAATAATTTGAAATTACTCCAGAATTGGCAGTGAGAAGAGAGCCGATAAAGATTATTGGCAAAGAAACTAAAGAGCTAAGGAACAAGAAAGTTCATTTAGTTAAAGTGCAGTGGAGTGGAGATCCTAGAGACTGTACTTGGGAAACTGAAGAAAGCATTAAGCAAGCTTATCCCAATTGCAGAGTGGACATCTCTGACTAACTCTGATGCAAGGTACATTTACAATACTTTACATTTCCGTTTTGTTTTCTACTTTACTGTTGTACAAAAATTTTGAAGTGGGGGAGATTGTAACAACCCGGAAAATCAGAGCCAATTTAAAAAAAATTATTTTGGTTACTTCGAATAGAAATTTGGTCAAAATTTAAAAATTCCATTTTTTAATAGTATTAAAGCCCTTAAAAATAGCAATTTTGCAAACGACCTCCGTTTTCGACAAAACCACTTTCGTTGGATCCGGGATGTCAATTTATTGCTAGGTTTCAAATTCCATAACTTTTGAAATCAATATGTGAACGTGGAAAAGGAAAACGTGTTTTCATAGTTTCAATATAATCGGATCAACCAGAAAATGCCCAATTTTCAAACGGTCTCTGAATTCAACAAAATCAGTTTTATTGGGGCTGTATCATCCCAACATAGCTAGGTTTATTTTTCGGGAATTTTTAGAATCGGTATGTAGGCCCGGCAAATCAAAATGTACGTTCAAATCAAAAATTGAATGTTTTATATTTTAATTTGAAGAATAACTGACTGTAACAGTCGAATTGGCTTACCAAACATATTCCATTGTGTTCGGAATGGGAGTATTTAGCTTGGGACGACAGTCGTTGGGTTTAATTTGGAGTTCGTATTAGAAAACCCTATTTTAAAATCTAATAAAGTATGGGCCAATAGAAAATTTTCTCTCATTAATTAATTTTATAAAAATCTCAAAAAAAAAAACCCGATACCCCAGGCGTCGACGACGGAAAAGATTTCCATCGTTCCCGTCCATATTCCGGCGAATCCCTTCATCGTTGGACCCTGCCCCTTTGCAACTTTTTGAAGATCCTCTCCCCCTCTTCAAATCAAGACCACTTGCACCACCTCTCGTCGCTCCATCAGGGAGAACGAACTCCCCGAAGTCACGACCTTTCAGTCGCCGTACCCCTCGATCCCCAGTTCGAGCTGGACGTCGCACCCACCGCTGGCCTGCCTCACCCCCCTCTTCGACGTGGTATACTTCGATTTCAATAAAGTGCTACGGATTTGGCAAGAATTGAAAACCTAGTTTCAAACCTATTTTTAGAGGTAACGTCCTGTTTATAATTAACTGTTTATAGCACTTTCAAGTGTTGCAAATCATGATTTTCGAATAAAAATTATATCTTTTTGCTATGTGGTCGAAATCTAGTGAAACCGGGGACGTTGGACTCGTAGCGACATCATCTACATTCTAGAAGAAGCTAGAACACATTTGGAGCTCGCCACAATTTACGAAGGATTTAAAACCAATGTGAGAATTCAAAATTCAAATTGGAGTAGAAATGCGTTGTATAAGTTATATAAGCGAAGTATAAATTATATATGCGTCGTATACCTCATGTATGAGCGTTGTATAAGTTATATGAGCGATGTATAAACTATACATGCGTTATATGAATCATATATGAGTTAGAATGGAAATAAAATATATTTATATACGTATATATATATGTACTCCCCTCATCCACAAACCATGGACGATATATAAGTTAATTGGTAGTGGCGTGAAACTTGGTTTATAATTCGAATAATTGGTAATGCGAATGGTTAATAATTCGGACAGTTGATATTGCGAATGATTGGTATTAAACCAAATTTGAAAAAAAATTGGTTGAAAACAAATAGGATTTGTTTGTGGAAAAAAATTCGTCTGCGTACGAAATAGATTATTGAAATCCCCCTTGTCAAAAGCTGCGACACTTTAAGGTAGAGCGAGGGGTCGTACCTGGGACGATGCCGATTTTAATTAACCTGCCGTTATGCTGCCAAAATTTTATGAAATCTTCATGTGTTTGAATTTTATTCATATGTTGAACTTTATTCATGTATTGAAATATATTCATGTGTGATAAAATATTCATGAAGTGCCATAAATTGCTTAAATTAAAAAAATCCCATTTTTATTATTACATATGAAGTATATAAAGTATTCAAGTTAGAAATAAAATATGGAAGCAATAAAAATCACCTTTTTATCATGTATATGAGTCACTAAAAATACTCATGTGTTAAATAAAATATGGAAACGATAAAAATCACCTTTTTATCGTGTATATGAGTCACTAAAAATAATCATGTGTTAAATAAAATATGGAAGCAATAAAAATCACCTTTTTATCATGTATATGAGTCACTAAAAATACTCACGTGTTAAATAAAATCTTGGAATGATGAAATTTATATTTTTATCATGTACATGAAGTGCTAAAAACCTTCATGTGTTGAATAAATATTTTGAACGATAAAAATATCATTTTTATCATGTATGCGACTCACTAAAAATACCCATGTGTTGAAATAAATATTTGTTCGCTATAAATATTATTTTTAACATGTTTATGAACTAAATAAAATAGTCATGAGTTGAAATATATTTTTGTTCACCAAAAATATCATTTTACACGAAGTATGAAGCGTTAAAAATAACTAAGTGTTGAAATAAATATTGGTTAGTTTGAATTATTATTTTTAACATGTATAGGAAGTGTTAAAAATAACCATATGTGAAAATAAACGTTTGTTTTCTAGAAATATTATTTTTAGCTTAGTTGTGCATATATATACATATGTTGAACAGGAAAATGGATTAGCTACTGAGTAAAGAATTTATTTGCGTGCCCGACAAATAGGTAAACCTTAATGAGTTAATTGCGCATTTTATTATTATATCAACTCCTGTGAATGCCATTGGATGCAGGGTGTTGGTTGTTCTGTGTGAGATTATAAATGTCGCCATAGGATAGTAACAATTAATTTTGAACTACACTACATGGCGTATTGCGTGAAGATATCATACTCTATCATATACCAAATAAGCACTTGGAGCTTATGTGACGAGGTTGAAGATTTACCATATAAGCGAGAGGCTTGTATGGCAATGACTATATTTCAGGTTGAACCGAAGACTGATATGGAGTTTATAAAAGTATAACGGTAAATTTCCAGATTAATAAAAAACCCACATGGGTCTGGAATTGACAATAATCACGTCTCTCTAGTTATTAGATATGGCACATGGACCATTTATTTTCCAACACTGGACGAGGTGACGAGATTTATCTCTGGAGCAGCCTTACATACTCCCTCGGGCATAGAACATGTCACTAAAAATATTGTATGCTTATTCTGGATTTTTTGGGTACCTAATATGGCCCAATAAATTTCCAAACCCCTTCCCATACAAAGGAGGTTATGGCGAAACTTTCGGAAATATAAAGGCGTTACCCAAATTTTTGAAGTATAACCGATTTAAAAATCGACGAACGAATTATATTTATATATATATACATATAAATTGAAATAAAACGAATAACGCAAAGCAGCTCGTGTTTTGAAATCGTAACTTTAAACGATTATAGCGGGAGATCTGGCCATCTAATTTTCCCAAAACTGGAACTGTTGGGTTCTCTTTGGAAATATCTTTCCAACGATACTAAGTTCGTTAAGATCCAACGATTAGATTTTGAGATATGTGTAAATCAAAATTAATGGAAAACAGCGCCAGGGCCGCGCAGCGACCTAAAACATCGTTTAAGTAAATGGAGCTATATTTAAATAAATAAAAATAGCGATATATCATTATAAAATATTATAAGCGATATGGAATGGAAATAAACAGATTTCACTTAGTTTTCTTGAATTTGATGGTTGAATATTTTGACATGAAAATTATATATAAAAGAACTGAAATGTGAGTATCGAATAACTTAACCAAGGAAAGAATCGATTTAAATTCTAATTTACGTGAATTATTTGAAAAGGCCGAGTTAATTCTCATTTCAAATAATTGATCGATGAATAAACGTCGAAGATATGAAGACGGTACAAGACTGGTGATCTTCACGTCGTGTAGATTACTACTGATGCCTTAGATATGGGTAGCTCCCTTGACGAGGTTACAATGGTAGTGGTCTGGACGTACTTGTTGATCGTCTGGATGTGCGAGGAATAAGGTACCTCCAGTTTCGTTCAGACCCAGAGCGAACTTGTAAATGGATGTGTGTCTGACATTGGACTTTGTTCTGTGTTGATTGATCTCTATTAAATATATATCTATTTGGCGGCGGAGAATTTATTCTCTTGCTTAACGCCTTTCTCTGAGATATACGAGCTTAGAGGTTATATATCGATAGAAATAGGTCGCATGGCGTGAATTGCCTGTGTAGAATGCGGAGATGCAGTGATCAAGGCTTTTGTTTAAAAGCAGAGTCTTGTGCTTGATGATCAAAGCACGGACTTAAAGGGAATAGCTTTGTGTATGGCATTGATTCGCGAGCCTCACACCTCGGTATGAGTTAAAAACGGGATAATGGAACCCAAGGAGGACATGACGTTTCTTTCTAGTTATGGTGGTGTCAGCGTTTTACTAGCCCTGACATTTTACTTTTGTGGTTGTTGGATTGCGAGGCGCCTCGGTTAGGTCTGATAGGACCAGGAAACGTGTGTTCTGGAATTGCCAATCGTCAAACATAAGAGAGGACCAGCCTTGGATGATCCAGGGATTACCCAGAGTGTGTAGTCCCGAGACATTTGCTAGAGTGTCTCGAAGCGGAAAGTAGTACATCCCTTGCCTAGACTCATGATGGAATCCAAATTTCCAATACGAAATTGTGGATTTGGTTTGTAAACCTATATATGGCGACATGATATATGGTACTCATGCCGTCTATGATTGACATTTATGATTGAATTTGCTTTTGAAACATATATGCACTAGTAATAATATCAAATACTTTTGCTTTATACATATTAAGCATATTTTGGTCATTATAAGGTAATACTCTATCCTCCGGCTTGCCTTGCATTGTGTGATGGGACCTGAGTCTTATAATGGCCTCATTCTTTTAAAAAGCATTGTGTTGTTTAAATAATTTACTTTATTTCATGCACTGGAAATCACTGGAGTAAACCCGTTCCGCGAAAGCGGCGTGGTCCAAAGATCTGCAATTATTATTGTTTAATCAGTTAAGAAGATTTCTCATAGTATTCCCATGACTGACTCATAGTTTGTTTCACTTTGCAAACTCGGGTGCCCTTATTTCTACACGGGCAGCCTAGTGACAGGTTATAGGTTGTATTTTGGCTTTGCACTCCAGCATGGGGTGCACTTTTGGCTCATGGCGAGGACTAGATTTCTCTGTATTTTGGCTATTGACATTTCTTCCATTTTTATCTTATGTATATGATTCCGCTGATCGCGATATAGACTGATTTATCTCTATTATGTACTATCATATGTATATGTCCCAGTGATCTTGATGTAGACTGATCATTACTTTATGCACTAAGTAGTATCATGTACTGTGCTACTCTGATGATGTTGATGATGATGTTTATTACATTTTATGATTCCGCTGTTATATTTATGTAAATTACTCTATTCTCATGTTTATGCTATTATCTGTAACTTGATAATGATGATTGATTTGTTAAATTCCAATGATTATGCTTAACACCATGGCATGGGGTTTTAGGATCATCACATATTCACTCTTGTTTAAAAGTCTTCGCGGTTATTCATGGGTGAATCACCTTAATCTCTCTATTTGCTTCCATTCACATTTAAAGTTCCTCGTGGTTGGGGATGGATGGAACTCATAAGAGAGGATAAGGTTGAGTGTTCTTTTAATCTCATGTAAAAGTCCTAGCGGTTATGTATGGTTAGAAAATACTTAACAAATTTATGTTACTACTAAATCCACTTAAAAGTCCTAGCGGTTATGTGTGGTTAGAAAGTGCTTAAATTAGTTTGTGCTTAAATTTGAAATTTATTTAAAAACTATGGAATTCATACATTCTATATTCGAAATTTAAAAACTCTCCTCATTTTTATAAAAATAATCATATATCCATCATTCCGAAAAGTGAAATTTGCTTCTAATTTGAAGAATATTATGATTTTTGTTTGATTAAATGAGATTTATGGTATATATTTTCCCTATTGATTTAAATTTGTATGTCTAGTCTATATTCATCACTATTTTGACTTATATTATCCTTTGATGATAACAAAAAAGGGAGAATGGTTAAGATTTTAATCGATGAGTGAATAATTCAAGAATATTTTAATGTTGGAAATTCAATTGAATTTTTAAATCACTCACTTGCATATATAGGGGGAGTTCATTTGTAGGGGGAGCATATAAATAGGACGAGTACTACATCTCACATTCAAACACATTTAGCACATTCAAAATCTTTGTATGATATTCATCATCAAAAGGAGGAGATTGTTGAGTATAACAGTATGATTTTTGTTTGATGATAATAAACCCCAAACCCCGTACTGATGGTGTTAAGGGTAATCTTTGGAATATAACACATAAACAGAAATAACAGAACAGAAATAAATAAATACACCAGATAATGAACAAATAATATACTGGATAAACATAATCATCAGAGTTACACAGTATACAGGATCATACTTAGTACAAATACAGTTCAGCTATAAATAAATGTCTACAGCGGAAAACAAAACATGATATGTACAACAGGAGCTGAACAACATAAAAAGATATAAATGATAGAATCTGTCTTCAGCTCCAGCTATCCAGAAAGAGCCTGCTAAAACATGAATACAAGGCTGCCCGTGTAGAAGGAGGGGCACCCGAGTTTGCAAGTGAAACAAACTACGACTCAGTCATGGGACTGGTATGAGAAATCCATTTAACACATTCTATAATATGGCTAATCACAGGACCACGCCACTTTCGCGGAACGTGTTTACTCCATTGGATTGCCAGTGCTTTAAAACAAATAAATCTTTTAAACATCGCAATGCTTTTTATAAAAATGTAGCCATTATAAGACTCAGTTCCCATCACATAATGCAACGCAAACCGGAGGATAGAGTTTTACCTTATAATGGACAAATATGCTTGATACGAATAAAACAAAAGCATTTGGTATTATTACTAGTGTTTATACGTTTCAAAAACAATTTCAAATCATAAGTATCAATCATAGACGGCGTGGGTACCATATATCATGTAGCCATATATAGGTATACAATCAAAACCGCATGTATCGTATTGGAAGTTTGGATTTCCATCTATGAACCAAGGCAAAAGATAGTCCTCACCGCTTTGAGATTGTCTAGCCCGAGTCTCAGGATCAGAGCTCGAGTGACCCTTGGATCGTCAGGGCCGGTCCACCGATGTGGATTAAAATGCCTGAACACTGCGTTTCCCCACCCTTTGGGGCGTAAATGAGCAAACGAATGACTCCATCGGCTTCACATAGTCACCGATATATCTGAGGCGCCTCGCAACAGCAACAACCACACAGGTGAAAATAATATATGTGTCAGCCAGTTTAAGCACTGACACCACCTCTAGATAGAAGGAAATGCATGCCTTCCCTGATGTCCTCTCCCGTTTCTGGTTCATACCGGGGTGTGAGGCTCGCGAATTCACGTTATACACAAAGCTATGTCACACAGGCCGTGCTTTGATCATCAACCACAAGACTTTGCTTTTCAACAGAAGCCTTGATCACTGCATCTTAGCATGCCACACAGGCAATTCACACCATGCAACTGATGCCACCAATCACACAGAATGAATTCCAATGTCAGACACACAATCCATTTACAATTCCGTTCTGGGTCTGAATGAAATCGGAGGCACCACATACCTCGCATATCCATCGATCTCCACGCACGTCTGGACGATCACCACTCATTATCTATATTTCGGGATGCTTCCCAATCAAGACATCAGGTACCATCCAACCGAGGTGAAGATCTCCGGTCTTCAACAACCATCTTCATCATCGACTTCTTATCGTCGATTCAGTTATTCAGAATGGGATAAACCCGGTCTTTCTGAGCAACTCGCGTATATAATAAACAAGTGCTACACAAACACAACACATGCCTCATTCCAATTCATCAGTCACTAACCGTAAATTAGTAAGAGAACGATTTCCCAGATATTAACCCCGAAGGCCGAAACCAACATCAGATCAAAACCGAGGAAACCATTCGATTTAGCTAACCTTCAGTTAGTCTATAAATTTCACATTCTTAGGGAAAGGTTCCCATTATTTTTATCAAAGATAAATTCTTTAGTATAATTTTCATGTCAAACACATTCAACCATCAAATATCTAATCAACTGGGTAAATTCGGTTTATTTCCATTCCATATCGTTTATAATATTTTATAACGATTTATCACTATTTTTATTTATTTAAAAATAGCCAATTTATTCAAACGACGCTTCAGGTCATAACGCGGTCGTGGCGCTGTTTTTCTTTATATTTGATTTACACATATCTGAAAATCTAACCGTTGGATTTTCACAAAATTTATACCATTAGAAAGATCTTTTCAAAACGAATCCAACGGTTCCAGTTTTGGGAAAATCCGACGGTCGGATCTCCCGGTACACTCGTTTGAAGTTTCGATTTCAAAATACGAACTACAGCGTCGTTATTCGATTTAATTTAATTATATTTATATATGTATAAATATAATCGATTCTGGCGCTGTTTTTCTTCGGATTTTAATTAAACATTCCAGACAATCCAACCGTTGGATCTTCACAAAGTGGGTGTCGTTGGAAAGATATTTCCAAGGCGAACCCAACGGTTTCGGTTTCGGGAAAATCCGATGGTCGGATCTCCCGCACTAATCATTTGAAATCACGGTTTCAAAACACGAACTGCAGCTTCGTTATTCGATTTATTTTAATTATATATATATATATATATATGAATATAATCGATTCTTTGATTTCAAAACCATATTCTTTTCATACATTTGATAAAAATGATATTTTATCCAACAGACATTTATCTCAACACTTCACTATTTTTAACAATTCATGTATATAATAAAAATGTAATTTTTATTGTAAAACAATTTATTTCAAAACACGACTATTTTATATAGTTCATATAGATGATAAAAATAGGATTTTTATTATAAAACAATTTTTTTCAAAACACGACTATTTTATATAGTTCATATAGATGATAAAAATATGATTTTTATTTTAAAACAATTTATTTCAAAACGCGACAATTTTATATAGTTCATATAGATGATAAAAATATGATTTTTATTATAAAACAATTTATTTCAAAACATGAATGTCGTTCAATACATGAATTTCTATTCAACACATGAATTTCTATTCAACACATGAATTTCTATTCAACAAACGAATATAGTTTCAACACATGAAAATAATTCTAACCCATGAATATTATTGAAAATTTCGGTAGCATAACGGCAGGGCAGTTAAAACCGGGGCCGTCCCTAGTACGGCTCCTCGCTCTACCTTAAAGCCTCGCAGCTTTTGACAATGGGGATTTCATGCATCTAGTTCGCACGTAGGCGGCATGTTTATTATTTTCCTTTTCCACAAACTAATCCTATGTGGTTTCAACCAAATAATTCTCAACCACAAACGGGTATTTTTCAACCACAATCAATCAATTTCAACCACAAACAATCCTAATCAACCATTCGCTATCAACCAATTTTCACACCAATCACAACCAATAAATATCGTCCATGGTTTGTGGACAAGGGGCGTATGTATATATATATATATATATATATATATATATATAAGTATTCTTCACTTCTATTTTAACACATATATAATTTTTACAACGCATATATAACTTATACATCGAACATACAACTTATACAACGCTTATACATGAGGTGTACAACGCTTATATAACTCATACTTCGAATAAATAATTTATACATCGTCATTTCCATATCGTTTATAATTCAGAAATCTCACATTGGATTCCACTCCACCAAAAACTGCAGAAGGCTCAGAAAAATATCCGGTCTCTTCTAAAATGTAGAAGACGTCCTCATGAGTCCACTGTCTCTTTTTTCACTGAACTTAGTCAACAAACGAAAAAGATATGATTTTTACAGTGAAATCATTTATCATAGCGCTTTAAAGTGCTATAAACTATAAAATATAATACAGGCTGTTACCTCCATGAAACCTTCAAAAC
This sequence comes from Allium sativum, assembly GCA_030737875.1. Classification (NCBI taxonomy): domain Eukaryota; kingdom Viridiplantae; phylum Streptophyta; class Magnoliopsida; order Asparagales; family Amaryllidaceae; genus Allium; species Allium sativum. Next base: position 117,241,648 of record CM060919.1, on the reverse strand, counting down.
TAGGTTTTAGTTTTTCTTGAAATCCGTGCAACGATACGTCGATCGGCCTTCGCCACGTGAAAGAGGGGAGAGAGGCGCGCCTAGGGGTGGTGGCGCTGTCAGGTCCGATCGCTTGAGGCGTGCTTGGCGGTGCGATGAACGGCTGACGTTCCTGGGCGCGAATCTCGAGATTGGGGCGACGAGGATGGATGAATCGGGTCTGGATTTAAAGAGGGGATCGAGATCTTCAAAATTCCCAACTGGGGCGTTGGCTATCGTGGCGCGTGGGGGGAGGAATCGGGGAATGAAGCTTGGAGCTCTTTCCACCACTCGAATTCTGTAGGGGGTCGGGGAGAGAGAATATGAAGGGGAGTTTTGATTGGCCAACCCCTTTTATTTTAATTTTTAATTCTTTAAAATCCGAATATTCCCCCTATCACATACGAACACCAATCCAAACCCAACGACTGTTGGCCCTAGCTAAATACCCCCATTCCGAACACAATGGTATAAGTTTCGAAGACCCATTCGACTGTTTCAGTCAGTTTTCCTTCAAATTAAAATATAAAACATTCAATATTTGATCTGAACGTACATTTCAATTTGTTGGGGCCACATACTGATTCTAAAAATTCCCAAAAAATAAATCTAGCTATGTTTTGATGATACGGTCCCAACAAAACTAGTTTCGTCGAATTCTGAGACCATTTGAAAAATGGCCATTTTCTGGTCGATCCAATTTAATAGAAATCGACCAAACACGTTTTCCTTTCCCACTCTCACATATTAACTTCAAAAATTATGAAATTTGAAACCTAGAAGTAATTTGACACCCCGGATCCAACAAAAGTGGTTTCGTCGAATTCTGAGGTCATTTGCAAAATGGCCATTTTCACGGGCTATATAAACTCTATAGCGACATTTCTGAAAATTCATTTGGCCATAACTTTTGACTCCCGCTATGAAACTTCGATTTTTCAGATTCATTAGAAAGATATTCACTAACAGATTTAAATATTTTTGGTTTTACTAAAATCCGTTTTATTTTGCACCCGGTACAGCCAGCCAAAGTTTGAATTCAATTTTTGAAACTGCCGCGCCATTTCAGGCCTTGTTTATAATTAAAAATAATTATATTTATTTTTAAGCGTCGAGTCAAACTCACTTTTCATCATTATTATTTAAAATATTTATTTTAAATATCTAAAATCCACTAAAATAGCCAATTTAAAATTTTCAAACTAGTTCAGATTTTCCGGGTTGTTACAATATTATTATATAAATGTGTATGTAAACAGTACTATTTTATATTTCACATCACATATAAAAATAAATATTTATTTGAATAGAATACTATTATACAGACTTGAATATTCAGAGAACTGTTTTTATTCAAATAAATATTTACTTCAACATTTTAAATAGTACATATTTTTGACTTAATATTTGCAATTCAATTAAATATATTTGGATATTTCTAACATGACACACTTTAATATATATATATATATCACATCAAATTGCTCTACAGACAGATTGAATTGAGCAACACAAATATATTTTTATTTCAATCAATTTGTGTATTACAATTAATAGTACAATTATTCATTCGTGTCTATAATCAATTTCATATACAAAAGTTCTTCACTATATTTCACTCAATATCACTCAGTTTTTATATATAGACTCACATACATTAATAAACACACACACACACAGAGTCTTCTTGTGCTCCAATCCAGTCAAGTCACCTGTATACCTATCACAGAAATGTACACAGTAAACTGGAAAAATATAGATTTAAATCCAAGAAAATATAAATTTATTTAGAATTTTATTTGCTTCCAAATTTTGATGTGTTTCTCATCATTTTTCTAGACTTGGTCTGATATATATACTCTAGTGCTCACAGATCAGCCCCTACACAACTATATTGGTTTGCTGATCAGAACCAGCATTATAATTAGCTGATTCTGAAAAGCCAAAACTTAGATATAGTGGTCAGCTGATAGAAAATTCATCTATGTCATTCAACTAGCTCACATATATAAATTATACATGCACGATACGTGTATACACATACATGTGTATGGATATACACACATATATTAATGCGCAAGTAAATAGATTCAACATGCAAAGCATGAATCAAATATGAACAGACACATGAACTAGGCAGTTTTATATGCCAATAGTAAGTACACAGTGATGCAAACAGTGAACAAGTGGCAACATGCAAACCAACAAGGCAATGGAAATACCATATGCAACTATGGAGCATGGCATACAACTAATAGTAAGAAACAGGCGTGTATACCTTAGTTCGGGCATGTGTACAATGGCTTAAACATGATTCGGTCACGTGTACACCGGTTCAGGCATGTGTACAATGAACAAATATAACCTGATTCAGCATGACACATAGCAGGCTTAAACAAGGATACGCCAAAGCACAATTTCAAAATCAGCAAGGCTACCAAGGCCCCAAATTAAAAAGCAGTATGACATACACAAGATTCAGGCTCAGGAGAACTCATGCACAAGTTCATCTAATAAACAGAAATGACATACACATGATTCAGTTCAAAATGCTCCAAAGCAGTGCAGCTAAACCAACGGGAACCAAATGGTGCACCATTCAAGACAAGGTATAAGGAAGCAAGGGACAAAAAATATATAAGGCACAAAACAAAATCATTTGATGCCAAGTGACCAGTACAAAGAACATAAGGCCATTTCAGTTCAGAATTAACTAAATAATCAAGTATGGTGTCTATTCATATAATCGTGGCAAGTTAAAGCGTAGTGTCAGTTCAATTTTTCTAGCATACGTTCTTAGAGAAAAAGGGAATACTGGGCAACAATACATAGCAAAGTGAAATGGAGAATGCATCTATTCTTATCAACAGTTCAAGTAAAGTATCTGCTCTTATCAATATTTCAACAAAAATAATCAACTCTTGTGGTAGCTAATGGTGGATGGCCTGTAGTTCTATTTGTGAATGATATTCTAGGTTTTTGGTATTTATTTACAGATATATATATATATACAAAAAAATTTAGCAAGGAAGTCTCAATCTAAATCCTAGAAATCAATGGTTTTATATCTAGCAGGTTTGGAAGAATTCATTTGCAAACCAGAATGGTTGAATATTTCAAACCAGAAAAAATCGTAGCAACATATCAAAGGTCGAGCCTAATATAAGAAATTAGGGATTATATTGTAGTTCGAAACTCTATAAATTCACATAATTCATCATTGGCAGTGGGTGGAAATCAAATCGAAGAATCAAGCATAAATCGAAAGTAAAAGGGGGCGTAAATCACATACCAAATCTAGAGAGCAATATCACCTTGACAAGTGATATACCAGAGATCATTGGAGTAGAGATTTTGATCAATCCAATCATGGTGAAGCTGATTCTAGAATAAAACCATACGAAATCCATTGAAGCTGAAGTTCACAAGCAAAAATAAATAAAAGGGGCCGACATAATTACTTTAGAAAAGGATTCTTGAGTATTATTTTAAAGTATTAAAGGTTTTGTGATTATTTTTTAAGTGTCTTTTTGTTGTATTTTTTATTTTAAACTATAGTTTTACTAAGTTACAAACTACATGAATTGTAGTTTGGGGATTACGAGTTATGGGTTTGTAATTCGGGGGGGGGGGGGGGAGGGGTCTAATATTGGGGATAAAGATCAGTGCAGGTTTTGAGCGTAGGATTAGAACAATTGAGAGTGGGTGTCACGAGTTTACAGGGGATTGTAAGCATAGAGATTGTTTTAATTCCTATTAAGAACCTTGGGAATGCAGTAGTTGGCAAGGTTTTGACAAAGCTAGGCATTTCTGTGTGTTATTTACTTTTCCGTACTTACTCTGATTATTATCTATGTGGCTTTTATTATTACTCAGCAAAAAACTGCAATAAAGCATATTCAACTCCCTCTAGGGATAATTTAGATCCTACAGGGATGTCCCAACTTCTCTAGTGGTTTAGATAATCAAGTGCAGGGAGTCAACTATGCCAAGCTGTATAGATACTTAAGTGGCTATATGGTGAAAATTTAATTGAAACGACCTCGATTATGGCGATGCAAGGTTGATTTAATTTCTTGCAAGGAGTTCTTCGATGACTTATATATGGATGCTGAAGTGAGATAGTAGTTTATCCCATGAAAATGACATACTTGAACTTGAATAGATTTACAGTCTTTTTGTTTTGATTCCCTAAATATTGATTTGCTCGAGATTGGTTTGTAGTTCACTTCGAAAAACTTTGGTCTTGACTTCTCCAAAATTTGTGTTAGATGAGGTGTACGCTGATTTGAGCATGCAAATATGTTTATGTTGGAGTATGTAGTCAAATTCGATGTGCTATTGAAGTATGGTTTACTTTCTCCATTGTTACACCACAAAGGAAGGATGTAACTTTATGATTGGGTTGGTTGATTAACTTAGAAGGCAAATGATTTCATTTGATGGAGAAAAGATAGCCTTGATAGGCTAATAAGGAGAGCTCACGATGTTTGAGCTTGTATCTGGTTGAGAGTTTTCCTATTTATATAGAACAATCATGGAAGCATATTCATAGATCGTCTTTCCCGTTTAGTCGAGTACTTCCTCAGTGAAAATGAATGGAAGCGAAATCACCACTTGAGATATTTCTCCACCAATAGTGTTCCATCCCATATTTTGTTTTAGCACCGAGATTTAATCATTTCATCTTGACTTGTGGTTTGATGGATGGATTGGAATTCAGACTCGAGATAATGAATTTGCTTGTATTATTTGTGAATTACTGTGTTGATGGATCATTTGGGCTATATGAGTATAATATCTCTTTTTTTGGTTGCTATAGATTAATATTATGGATAATTGCAACATTCGTAGCATTTAGTTTTAGGCCTCGAAGTGTGGGAGTGTTACACCATAACTTTTCTTATATATGGTTCATCAAAATTTTGTCACTTCGAGTCATGTTTTCTTATTTGGTGGTTGATTACTTTAGGCTTAATTAATTTGATATTAGAGTCTAGGAATTAATTTGTAAGAGGATACAAAAAATTAATTATTATGAAGGTATTTTCATGATGATTGCAGACTAGAAATTTCGCTCTTCGATAGTGAGACGTTCTCGATTTAGTGATAGTTGTCTAAGACGCTCTGATCCTCAGTAGTAAGTTTCTAAGTATTAGGCAATAGCAGGCTGCGACATTGAGTTTTCTACTAGTGAGTCATTGTCTTAGCTTGTAGCTTGAGATTATATGGACACACTCGATAAGGTAACTAGATTACCTCCATATTTGAGTGGAGTTCCATACCTAAATGGTTATAGATTTTGGACTACTAGTCATGCCTCTAGGACATGTGGCTCTTGTAGAGTAGGAGATAAGAAGTTCTTGGTGGCTTGTTATATCAACCTTGTGTTGCAAGTGTGTTCTATCAATTGCACTTTCCTAGGGGACTCAGTCAATGAAGAGTAGTAAGATGGAGTATGCCAATTTCAGCGTCCCATTCTTCTTTTATTTTGGTTGGTTGATTAAGTTAGCACATTCTATTGATTTTTTATATTGTAACTCCGAGATACCACGTGGAGAAGTTTTTTTTTGTTACCCATTCGTAATTCTGTCTTTCCATTTACCAAAAGAAAGTAAAACACATTGGTATTGTGTTGTTGGTGTGGATAAAACACTGATTGATAGTTTGGCTTGAAGGAGTTTCACTTCGGGATGATAGAATTGAGATGCTCTGGCCATGTTTCCTTGATTAGGATGACATTATTGTTCCTATGAGGGTTACACAAGTTTAAAGCTTGTGTTGACCTATGGGAGTTGCAGATTTGAAACCTTGTTAAGGAGCTAGTGGTGTATCAACATTATTCATTTTATGTGAGAGTAGAGAGTATAAAGCTTCTATTTTTTATGTTGCTTTAGTAAGTGTGGTGTTAATGTTGAAATGGAGGTTGTCACATCTCTAGTCGACGACCAAAACAACACAAGAAGAAGTATCGAACTCCCATTTTGGAGTCGGTGGCAATAGAATTCAATCTAGAGAGTTGGCGGAACTAATCATTAGAGAAGAAGAAAGAGTTATTTAGAAATGTCACATCACTCTTTTCTCTCTTCTTCGGGAGTGAAATCGACATTCATCAGTGGCGATGGTTTAAACTCTTAGACTTCTAGTGCAGTTGCTTGTATTAATTACTAGTTATGACTTTGAATTTGTAGCGATGTAGTGCAGGATCAGCCGGGGTTGTTGGTTCTGTATGGAAGAGATGGTGCTTGTTCCCAGCATCGCAAGAGGAGAGTGATTGATCAATCATATCCAAATGAATAGCAGTGTAAAAAAGTTCCAGATAACTTATTAAGATTCGTGGGTGGAGTGAGAACAATTATCAATGGTTCTCATCAACGGGTTTACAAAGAGTTGTGGATAGAATGATAACACTTGAGTCGGATATGATTCGTTGATTAGAGATGTTGGATTTATATTTCTTATTCCTAATAAGATAAAAATCATAGTTGTCATGTTATATATGGATACGATTCCTATTTGATGCCTTATACAAGGCCAAATAATATCCTACATACAAAGGCTGGTATGCATGATATTTTTGATGACTGCTATTATTTTATCCATGTAAGTTGAATTATTGATATGGACATGACTACTTGTGTTTACATGATTGTTGGACATGCGGTTAATTGTATTTTTGTATAGCCTACTTATTTCTCTTTCATGACTTGGCAATAAATGTTGGGAATTTAATTATGGTTTATGCCTTTTGGTGCATATTTTAGCGATTTTATGTCCCAAATATGGAAGGCCATTTAGATCTTTTGTTTCTTTTGTTGGAATGATCCATATTTGACTGGTTGTAGTTTTTCTAGATCGGGTCATGCAAAGGAGATGCTATCAAAATCTTTTGCAAACTGTGCCAAAGTTAGAAGAGAAGTAGCTTAGTTGAGTTGTCTTCCAAATAGGGTTTGTTGCTTTTATTCTTCATTATTATAGATATTTGGCATAGCTAAATCGATCCCAGATTGGACTGTGATTGTACTTAGGAATGTGAATTATAGCTTTACGCCAAATTTTGAGATATTTTCTTTGTTGTGATCCCTTTCAGTGGTTGTTGCTAAGAGCAATGAGTGATGATTTATCTTGTTTCGTCACTTATACATGAGTGTTGGGTGATGTTTCGTACTTGAGGATTTCAAGGATGTATCATTTAAGGTAGGTAGAATGTAACGATATGTATCATGATGATTGGATATCTAAATTTTATAGTTAAATATCAACCATGAATTAATTAACCAGTCCAAAATATGGCTTTTCATATACAATCGAATAAAGACTTGAAACCACTTTCAACGAGTTCATATGATGTGTTTTGTGAAGAAAAAGTATATGGATCACCATTTTTCTAGATTGAACATCTTAGTGGAAAAATGGTCTCGATATGTACAAAAATTATCATTTTGGGATGTAGTGTTGGATTATGGAGAAATTTATATTTTCAGAACCACAGTAGCAAGGTGATACCCCAAAAATTCAAAATTTGCCTCAAGACATATTTCGTTGTGTTCAGAAAGTCACTTTACATCTAAATCATCTGTTGGCATATGTCAATCCGAGTGTAAATCCAATATGCTCATTTCGAACCTGTCAATATAAAAATAGGTGCATAATTCGAGAACAATATTATTTTATTCTCAAACACAAACCCTAGTCGCCATGGCGGATTTCATATATGTTTGTCCATATTTCTCCACTCAATTCTTGCAATTTCAACCGAAACCCTAGCATGAAAGTTAATTGTATCATCGGTATAAACCAATCATGGTCTCCGTTCTTCGATCGAACCACTTGTTTATTTGATTGTTAGGAATGCGGGATAGTTATATTTTCGTATGATCTACTTGTTTCCATACATGAGTTTAGAATAAATGTTGGACACTAAGTTGTAATTTATTACCTTGGTGCATTTTTTGTGATTTTATACCCTATATATGGGATATTACTTAGGCTTTTATTTCTTTTATTGAGTTGAGCCCTATTTGGCTAGTTTTAGTTTTGTAATAACCCGGAAATCCGAGCCAACTTGAAAATTTTATTTTTGCAATTTTAGCGAATTTTGATTATTTAAAATGAATTATTTTAAATAATAACGACGATAAATATATTTTTAAATAGAATAGAACGTATATATTTATTCGGATCGACGTTAGAATATAAATATTTATTTATATATATAAAAGGAATTGAAAATGGCGCGGTAGTTCGATAATTCGATTTCAAATTTCAAATGAATGTACAGGATTCAAAATAAACCGGATTTTAGTGAAACCAAAAATATTAGAATCTATTTTTGAATATCTTTCCAACGAATCTGAAAGATCGAAATTTCATAGCGGGAATCAAAAGATATGTCCAGTTGAAAATTCCGAATAGTCGCTATGGAATTCTGGCCATTGAAAGTAGCCATTTTGCAAACGACCTCGAATTTCGACGAAACCACTTTTGTTGGATCCGCGATGTCAAAATATTGCTAGGTTTCAAATTTCATAATTTTTTGAATCAATATGTGAGCGTAGCAAAGGAAAACGCGTTCGACCAGTTTAAGTTGATTTTAAACGACTGGAAATTGGTCATTTTTCAAACGGTCTCAGAATTCGACGAAACTAGTTTGGTTAGGACCGTATCATCAATACGAAGTTAGAAAATAATTTTCGGGAATTTTTCGAGTTAGTATGTGGGCCCGGTAAATTGAAATGTGCGTTCAAATTCAATATATAGAGTTATATTTTGATTTTGACGAAAACTGATCGAAACGATCGAATCAGCCTACGATACATATCCCATTGTGTTCGGAATGGAGGTAATTAGCTAAAGGTGATAGTTGTTATTTCCGGTTTGGAGTTCAGATTAAAAAGTAACTTTTGGATTCAAAATTAAAATAAAATATATATATATATAATATCCAATTAGAACCCTCGTTGACAAATTCATTTTTGGCCCGGCCCCGTAACTCTCAGAAAAGAACGGGGGCGCGAGTTCTATTCATTTCACTTCGATTTCCTTCGATTCTCTCGATGAAATCCACCAATCCTTAAGGCAATTCAGAATAGAATCTCTCGATCTTCAAATCCACCCTGGTCTGGTCGTCTGGAGTCTCGTATTCCAGGAGAACCGTCACCTCAAAGTGCCGTCGTCCGCCGCTTGATTCCTCCATCATCCGTCGATTGAAGTGGCCAGGCTCCCTGGAGCAGGCGCAGTTTCAATGCTCTTCGATGTGGTGACGTTGGATCGGCACCTAGCTACACGATGTTGGCAAAAAATCCAAGACGTAGTTTGAAGCTCAAGTCGAAGGTGGTCTGTCGTGTAAACCGTGAAGAAGGTGAATGATCTTAACTTAATTAATTTATTCATTACTGTTAGAAAATGCCATTGTGTTAGAAATGTGATTTTGAATCAAGTAAAAAGTTTAAATAACTTTATTTCAAAGCTGTAATTATTTTCTTATAAAGAGGATTTGTTTTAAAAAATATAAATATGTTTTGTTATAAAAAAATAAATACATATTGTTTTGAAAAAATTTATATGTGCAAAAGAAAAATATAATCTTTGTCAAGTTAAAGATATCATCTTTATGTTTAGGAAATATAATCTTTGATTAGAAGAAGATATGGATTTTAGTCGAATAAAAATATAATATATATATATATATATAGAGAGAGAAGTAAAAATTTAATTTATTTATATCAAGTGAAGCAAAAATATGATTTTTATCATGAAATTAGAAATATAAAAATATGATTTTTCTATTATATAGATAATAAGAATTCGATCTTTATATTATAGGAAGAATAAAAATATGATTTTTATTCATGTAGAGTAATAAAAATATAATTTTTATTATATTACTAGCAAGATAAAAATATAATTTTTATCATAGAAGTAGCGTTGTAAGGGAGTAATTTCTACATAGATAATAGAGATACAAAAATACGATCTCTATACATAAAAATGTGATTTTTATATCGAGAATGGCGAGAGAGAAATATAATCTTTATTATATGAACACGGTATAAAAATAGAATTTTTATCTGTATAGTACCGGTATAAAAATAGAATTTTTATCTGTATAGTATCGGTGTAAAAATAGAATTTTAATCTGTATAGTAGCGGTGTGAAAATAGAATTTTTATCTGTATAGTAGCGGAATAAAAATATAATTTTTATTATGAAGGAGAAGTAAAAAAATGTGATTTTTATATATGTAGTGGCTATGGGCGACGAAATTGACGAAAGGCGAGCATGGCGAAGATTTCTACATAAGAAGAGTCGTGGCGTTTGGATTAGCTTGTCGGTGAGAACTCCTCACCTTTAACTTAAATCTAGTTTAAAATATATACTAGGATGCAGACTGTGTTTAGTAGCACCCGACACCCGTCGTCCACAGACCATGGACGGCTTGTATGCTTGTTTGTTTGATTTTCATGTGTATTTGATTGTGTGATGTGATGTGAAATGAAATAAAATATTTTATAGTGGAAAATATTTTATAGTTAAAAATAGAATTTTTAACGTGTATTTAAAAAAATTGATTATACACAAATCGGACGATTTGTTTATATACACACATTTGACTGATATTGATTGGGACGATAAATTTTACACATCGCCCAACTACACAAATAAAATCTGTGTTTGATTGTTTGAAACCCCACACGGGTATTGGGATGATATAGGACATACACTAATCCTAATAATTAGGTGTATTTCGATCGATTGATTGACAGACTGTTATGAGCGCTAAATATTTATATTTGATGCTTATATAGTGTAGAATGCACTTTGTATGATGGTTGATTGTTTGTCGTTGTTGATATATACATGCGTTGTATGGAAATCCGTAGAAATAAAATCTATGGTAATTGATTGGGCCTCATTCCAGTTTTGAATAGAAATATTTGAATAGAAATATTTTAATAGAAATATTTTAATAGAAATATTTAAATAGGAATATTTTAAATAGAAATAATTGAAATAGAAATATTTGAAAATGGAAATATATAGAGCCGTGTTGATTAGATTTGCGCCATTTAGACGTGAACGATATTTATATCGATTTTATTCAAATTGAAATGAATATTGAAGTGAATTGAAATTAGAATTGGAATTGAATAGAAATGAATTCGAATTGAAATTGAATAGAAATGAATTCGAACTGAAATTGAATAGAAATGAAATCGAATTGAAATCGAATAGAATTGAATTCGAATTGAAATAGAATTGAAATAGAATTGAAAATGAATTGAAATCGAATTAAAAATCGATTTGAATTGAAATCAATTTGAAATGAATTTAAAACGAGTTTATATTGGAAATATTCAATTTTGGTTTGAATTTGAGATGGAAGTTGAAATCATTTTGAAAACGAATTTAAAACGATTTATAAAATTCGTTTTAAAAGGAAATCGATAGAGTATATATTATATATACTATATATATAATATAATGCATGAATAAAATGCGTCGCGCCGCAATAGTTCGCGAATTTCGACCATTGATTTCGAATTTGACGTTGCGGGAGATCCGACCGTCGGATTCTCCTAAAACCGGAACCCTTGGGTTCGTATCAAAAAGAGCTTTCTAACGAATATTAGAAATTTGAAATCTAACGGTTGGATTTGGAATTATCTCCAAATATAATTTGGAAAAGGTCGCTGTAAGTGCAGTTCGATGGCCATTGATGGAAATCGACTGTACGGGCCTTGATAAAATTATTAAAAATTTGAATAATTTGTGTAAAATCATAAGAAGTGATTTGGGAAGAATTGGGATGAAAAACTCCATATTTGAAAAGATAAAAATAGATTTTTATCGAAATGAACTAGTTTTGAACTAGAATAATAATTTATTTATTTTAAAAATAAATAAATTGGAGTTGAAATGGTTTTGAAAATAACCAGAATTTCCAATAATTGCATTGGAATGGATTTGAATCGAAATTGTCTTCGGAATATTTCGATGTTGGATTCGTGATTATACAGATATTGTTATGGAAATTTGAAAGATATATAAATATCGTTATTTCCAATACGATATTTGTTGGTCGTAGAATTTGATATTGAATATAAGCCGATATATTTTCTATTCAGAGCCTTGTATTTAATATCAAATGTGATTTGGGTTTTTCGTGAATGGTGTCTTCATTAACTCTGTTCTTAAACCCAGTTGAGAAAATGATTAAATCTTTTTATTTAGATTCAAAGAAGTGTACCAATTAAATAATATTTAATTGGAATTGAATTGGTATTGATTTTTGGGTTTATCGTGAACAGTGTTTTAAATAACACTTGTTCTTTAACCCGATAATTAATGGAATGTGATTTTGGGTTTATCGTGAACCGTGTTTTAAATGACACTGATTCTTTAACCCAGTTAAAGATTAAAACTAAGTGGAGTTTTAATAAATCTTTAATTATATTGAAAAGATCGAGAATGGAGTATCACCAGTTTTACTCCAGGCGATAGTTAAATCTTTAATTAGATTTGAACGTGAAATGGTAACTGAATTTACCGATAACACTGTGGTGTTAGATGTGAAGTATTACCAGTTTTACTTCATGGGATGAATAGGGTGGGATTGGGAAATTAAAATAAGTGATTACTCCGGTGTGGTTCGCTAATCCCGACTAGTTTAAATTGATATTCAAAGAAGATTAAAGAATAAATTTAAAGAATTTATCTTTGATAAAATTAATGGGAACCTTCCCAGAGTATAAGAATATTTGAATAAAAGAATATTCCGAATTGGAATGAGGCGTATGTTGTGTTTGTGTAACATTTGTTTATTATATACGCGAGTTATTCAGAAAGACCGGGTTTATCCCATTATGAATAACTAATTTGACGTAGTGTCGAAGATGAAGATGGTGGTTGAAGATCGGAGGTCTTCACGTCGTTTGGGTGATTACTGATGATCTTGATTGGGCCATACACCCAAGAGGAGGGAATCAGTTAGTGATCGTCCAGACGTACTTGGAGATCGATGGATATGCGGGGTACTAGGTGCCTCCGGTTTCGTTCAGACCCAGAGTGGACTTGTAAATGGATTGTGTGTCTGACATTGGATATCATTCTATGTGATTGATGGATATCGGTTGCATGGAGTGGTTTGTCTGTGTGGCATGCAAAGATGAAAGTGATCAAGGCTTTTGTTGAAAAGCAAAGTCTTGTGGTTGATGATCAAAGCACGGCCTTTGTGGCGTAGCTTTGTGTAGCATGAATTCGCGTGCCTCACACCCCGGTTGTGAACCAGAAACGGGAGAGGACATCAGGGAAGGCATGCGTTTCCTTCTAGTTAGAAGTGGCGTCAGTGGTTTTACACGCCCTGACGAGTTTGACTTATGTGGTTGTTGCTGTTGCGAGGCACCTCGGATATACCGGTGACTATGTGAAGCCGAAGGAGCCATTCTTTGGCTCATTTACGTCCCATAGGGCGGGGAAACGCGGTGTTCAGGCATAATAATCCACATCGGTGGACCGGCCCTGACGATCCAAGGCTTGCCTGCGTGCTTGCCTGAGGGGCGGACTAGAGCGTCTCGAATCGGTAGAGGACGATCCCTGGCCTCGGTTCATAGATGGAAATCCAAATTCCAAATACGTGACTTTGCAGTTTTGATTGTAGAGCCTAGTATGGCGACATGATATATGGTACCCATGTCGTCTATGATTGATATTTATGATTGAAATTGTTTTAACACTGCACACTTATAGTAATAATAAAACATGAAATTTAGCGTATCAAGCATTCTTTGGCTATTATAAGGTAAAACCCTATCCTCCGGCTTGCGTTGCATTGTGTAATGGGACCTGGGTCTTATAATAGCTTCATTTATCTTTATTTAGCATTGCGCAGTTTGTTTTATACACTGGTATTCTTGGGAGGAAACTCATTCCGTGTTATACGGCGTGGTCCCTTGATTTACCTAACTTTAAAATAAAGATTAATAACTGTTTTAGTTCTAACACCGGTCCCATGACTGACCTGGAGTTTATTGTTTTAATCTAAACTCTGGCTGCCCTTATTTTCGACACGGGCAGCTAGTAGTTTTGGTTTTGCAGATTTATATTCACAGGATCCTGATTTACAGCAGGAACGATACTCGGAAAGCTTTGTATACGCGTATTACTTCTAGTTGTGTATTGTATTATTTTCCGCTACTATGTAATGTATTGTAATCTCTGATATTTTATGTGTGATATTTATTCATTTATACTCTGTATATTCGTGTATTCTGATGAATTATTGTAATAAACAATGAAATGTTCTTCTGTCTGAGTTCTTTCATGTCGTGTTCTCAAAACAATCAGGCATTTCGTACGGTCTTAGTCAGTTTAGCGACTGATTCAGATCGAGCGAAATTCCTTGTCGTCACATTTGGTATCATAGCTTTGGTTTACAAAGCTCAGAGAACAAGACACATTAGAACCATACGAAAGAATTCATCAGATATTGGATTAGTAATATCCGATGGGAATGACTCGTTAGAGTTGGGATCAGTAGTGTCCTAGAACGAGTGTGAAGAGTATGTTTTTTTTTAAAATGAAAACAAATTTTGTTTTGAAAATTTAAATCAATTATTCGTATTTGATTATTTATTTTATATTGATTTGGACTATCAGGTATATAGAAATTTTGAGTATACGTCTGATCTATGGGTATTCAAAGTTTTAATATACTGGATAGATATATAATCACACTCTAGTCGCCCGGAGATAATTCTGGTAATGCGGCCGTATTATCAGCATTTGTGTTCGAGTTTCGAAGGCATGATATCTATATATTTCCAATTGACTGGTGTGAGAACCAAAATTAGATAGGGCCTACTGTTGTGATTTGGCATCAAAAATGTGATTTTTAACTATATATCAAAGTTATGAATTTGTAATAATAATTCACTAATTGATTGATGGTTGTGTTGTTTGATTTTTGCTTGATTAATTAAAATTTGAACCTTTAGCCAAATTGTACCAAATAGTGAATTGTATTGAAATTTGTCGCATTTGCATGTATATACATGTGCTTACATTGAACAGGTCATAGCAAGGAGGCTAGAGAAGAGGAATAAAATTGTTTGCCCGACAAATAGGTACATATTTACCATAATTTAATGTTTTTTTTGGGTGATGATGATTTTATGAGCCGATTGGCTTTTTCTTTTTATTTTGGATTGAAGAAGGCCATGGGAGGCTATATGAAATATCCCGAAGTCCCTAGTGCAAGGGAGGTTATGGCGAAATTTTTCGAAAATTTAGGGTGTTAGCCAAATTTTTGAAAAATTTGAAAAGTTCTTAGAAACAGAAAAGTTGAAGAACTTAAGTCATAATGAAAATACTGGAAGTTGAGTGGAATTGTTAAACAACTTTCGACTTCGTTCCTTTTCGGGGATGAAAAGTTTTAAGTGGGGGAGATTGTAATAACCCGGAAATCCGAGCCAATTTAAAATTTTTATTTTTTCAATTTTAGCGAATTTTGATTATTTAAAATGAATTATTTTAAATAATAACGACGAGAAATATTTTTTTAAATAGAATAGAATGTATATATTTATTCGAATCATCGTTAGAATATAAATATTTATTTATATATATAAAAGGAATTGAAAATGCCGCGGTAGTTCGATAATTCGATTTCAAATTTCAAATGAATGTACAGGATTCAAAATAAACCGGATTTTGGTGAAACCAAAAATATTAGAATCTATTTGTGAATATCTTTCCAACGAATCCGAAAGATCGAAATTTCATAACGGGAATCAAAAGATATGTCGAGTTGAAAATTCCGAATAGTCGCTATGGAATTCTGGCCATTGAAAATAGCCATTTTGCAAATGGCCTCGGATTTCGACGAAACCACTTTTGTTGGATCTGCGATATCAAATTATTGCTAGGTTTCAAATTTCATAATTTTCCGAATCAATATGTGAGTGTGGCAAAGGAAAACGCGTTCGACCAGTTTCAGTTGATTTTAAACGACTGGAAATTGGTCATTTTTCAAACGGTCTCAAAATTCGACGAAACTAGTTTTGTTAGGACCATATCGTCAATACGAAGTTAGAAAATAATTTTCAGGAATTTTTCGAGTTAGTATGTGTGCCCGGTAAATTGAAATGTGCGTTCAAATTCAATATATAGAGTTATATTTTGATTTTGACGGAAACTGATCGAAACAATCGAATCAGCCTACGATACATATCCCATTGTGTTCGGAATGGGGGTAATTAGCTAGAGATGATAGTCGTTGTGTCCGGTTTGGAGTTCGGATTAAAAAGTAACTTTTGGGTTCAAAATTAAAATAATATATATATATATATATGTATATGTATATATATATAATATCCAATTAGAACCCTCGTTGATCAATTCATTTTTGGCCCAGCCCCGTAACTCTCAGAAAAGACGGGGGAGCGGGTTCAATTCATTTCCCTTCGATTTCCTTCGATTCTCTCGACGAAATCCACCGATCCTTAAGGCAATTCAGAATAGAATCTCTCGATCTTCAAATCCACCCTGGTCTGGTCGTCTGGAGTCTCGTATTCGAGGAGAACCGTCACCTCAAAGTGCCGCCGTCCGCCGCTTGATTCCTCCGTCGTCCGTCGATCGAAGTGGCCAGGCTCCCTGGCGCAGGCGCGGTTTTCAATGCTCTTCGATGTGGTGACGTCGGATCGGCACCGAGCTACACGATTTTGGCGAAAAATCCAAGCCCTAGTTTGAAGATCAGTTCGAAGGTGGTCTGTCGTGTAAACCGTGAAGAAGGTGAATGATCTTAACTTAATGAATTTATTCATTACTGTTAGAAAATGCCATTGTGTTAGAAATGCGATTTTGAATCAAGTAAAAAGTTTAAATAACTTTATTTTAAAGCTGTAATTATTTTCTTATAAAGAGGATTTGTTTTAAAAATATAAATATGTTTTGTTATAAAAATATAAATACATATGGTTTCGAAAAATTTTATATATGCAAAAGAAAAATATAATCTTTGTCAATTTAAAGATATCATCTTTATGTTTAGGAAATATAATCTTTGATTAGAAGAAGATACGGATTTTAGTCGAATAAAAATATAATATATATATATATATAGAGAGAGAGAGAAATAAAAATATAATTTATATATATGGAGCGAAGCAAAAATTTGATTTTTATCATGAAATTAGAAATATAAAAATATGATTTTTATATTATATAGATAATAAAAATTCGATCTTTATATTATAGGAAGAATAGAAATATGATTTTTATTCATGTAGAGTAATAAAAATATAATTTTTATTATATTACTAGCAAGATAAAAATATAATTTTTATCATAGAAGTAGCGTTGTAAGGGAGTAATTTCTACATAGGTAGTAGAGATATAAAAATACGATCTCTATATATAAAAATGTGATTTTTATATCGAGAATGGCGAGAGAGAAATATAATCTTTATTATATGAACACGGTATAAAAATAGAATTTTTATCCGTATAGTACCGGTATAAAAATAGAATTTTTATCTGTATAGTACCGGTGTAAAAATAGAATTTTTATCTATATAGTTGCGATGTAAAAATAGAACTTTTATCTGTATAGTAGCGGAATAAAAATATAATTTTTATTATGAAGGCGAAGTAAAAAAATGTGATTTTTATATATGTAGTGGCTACGGGCAACGAAATTGACGAAAGGTGAGCAAGGCGAAGATTTCTACATAAGAAGAGTCATGGCGTTTGGATTAGCTTGTCGGTGAGAACTCCTCACCTTTAATTTAAATTTCTAGTTTAAAATATATACTAGGATGCAGACGGTGTTTAGTAGCACCCGACACCCGTCGTCCACAGAACATGGACGGCTTGTATGCTTGTTTGTTTGATTTTGATGTGTAGTTGATTGTGTGATGTGATGTGAAATGAAATAAAATATTTTATAGTGGAAAATATTTTATAGTTAAAAATAGAATTTTTAATGTGTATTTAAAATAAATGATTATAAACAAATCGGACGATTTGTTTATATACACACATTTGACTGATATTGATTGGGACGATAAATTTTACACATCGCCTAACTACACAAATAAAATCTGTGTTTGATTGTTTGAAACCCCACACGGGTATTTGGATGATATAGGACATACACTAATCCCAATAATTAGTTGTATGTCGATCGATTGATTGACAGACTGTTATGAGCGTTAAATATTTATATTTGATGCTTATATAGTGTAGAATGCACTTTGGATGATGGTTGACGATTTGTCGTTGTTGATATATACATGCGTTGTATGGAAATCAATAGAAATAAAATCTATGGTAATTGATTGGGCCTCATTCCAGTTTTGAATAGAAATATTTGAATAGAAATTTTTAAATAAGAATATTTTAAATAGAAATATTTGAAATAGAAATATTTGAAAATGGAAATATATAAAGCCGTGTTGATTAGATTTGCGCCATTTAGACGTAAACGATATTTATATTGATTTTATTCAAATGGAAATGAATATCGAAGTGAATTGAAATTCGAATTGAAATTGAATAGAAATGAATTCGAATTGAAATTGAATAGAAAAGAATTCGAATTGAAATTGAATAGAAATGAATTCGGATTGAAATTGAATAGAAATGAATTCGAATTGAAATTGAATAGAAATGAATTCGAACTGAAATTGAATAGAAATGAAATCGAATTGAAATTGAATAGAATTGAATTCGAATTGAAATAGAATTGAAAATGAATTGAAATCGAATTAAAAATCGATTTGAATTGAAATCAATTTGAAATGAATTTAAAATGAGTTTATATTGGAAAGATTCAATTTTGATTTGAATTTTAGATTGAAGTTGAAATCGTTTTGAAAACGAAATTAAAACGATTTATAAAATTCGTTTTAAAAGGAAATAGACAAAGTATATATTATATATATATTATATAATGGTCTGAATAGAACGCGCCGCACCGCGGCAGTACGCGAATTTCGACCATTGATTTCGAATTTGACGTTGCGGGAGATCCGACCTTCGGATTCTCCAAAAACCGGAACCGTTGGGTTCATATCGAAAAGAGCTTTCTAACGAATATTAGAAATTTGAAATCTAACGGTTGGATTTGGAATTATCTCCAAATCAAATTTGGAAAAGGTCGGTGTAAGTGCAGTTCGATGGCCATTGATGGAAATCGACTGTACGGGCCTTGATTAAATTATTAAAAATATGAATAATTTGTGTAAAATCATAAGAAGTGATTTGGTGAGAATTGGGATGAAAAACTCCATATTTGAGAAGATAAAAATAGATTTTTATCGAAATGAACTAGTTTTGAACTAGAATAATAATTTATTTATTTTTAAAATAAATAAATTGGATTTGAAATGGTTTTGAAAATAACTAGAATTTCCAATAATTGCATTGGAATGGATTTGAATCGAAATTGTCTTCGGAATATTTCGATGTTGAATTTCGTGATTATACAGATATTGTTATGGAAATTTGAAAGGTATATAAATATCGTTATTTCTAATACGATATTTGTTGGTCGTAGAATTTGATATTGAATATAAGCCGATATATTTTCTATTCAGAGCCTTGTATTTAATATCAAATGTGATTTGGGTTTGTCGTGAATGGTGTCTTCATTAACACTGTTCTTAAATCCAGTTGAGAAAAAGATTAAATCTTTTTATTTAGATTCGATGAAGTATACCAATTAAATAATATTTAATTGGAATTGAATTGGTATTGATTTTTGGGTTTATCGTGAACAGTGTTTTAAATAACACTTGTTCTTTAACCCAATAATTAACGGAATGTGATTTTGGGTTTATCGTGAACCGTGTTTTAAATGACACTGATTCTTTAACCCAGTTAAAGATTAAAACTAAGTGTAGTTTTAATAAATCTTTAATTAGATTGGAAAGATCGAGAATGGAGTATCACCAGTTTTACTCCAGGCGATAGTTAAATCTTTAATTAGATTTGAACGTGAAACGGTAATTGAATTTACCGATAACACTATGGTGTTAGATATGAAGTATTACCAGTTTTACTTCATAGGATGAATAGGGTGGGATTGGGAAATTAAAATAAGTGATTACTCTGGTGTGGTTCGCTAATCCCGTCTAGTTTGAATTGATATTCAAAGAAGATTAAAGAATAAATTTAAAGAATTTATCTTTGATAAAATTAATGGGAACCTTCCCAGTGTGTATAAGAATATTTGAATAAAAGAATATTCTGAATTGGAATGAGGCGTATGTTGTGCTTGTGTAACACTTGTTTATTATATATGCAAGTTATTCAGAAAGACCGGGTTTATCCCATTCTGAATAAATAATTCGACATGGTGTCGAAGTTGATGACGGTGGTTGAAGACCGGAGGTCTTCACGTCGTTTGGGTGATTACTGATGATCTTGATTGGGTCGTACACCCAAGAGGAGGGAATCAGTTAGTGATCGTCCAGACGTACTTGGAGATCGATGGATATGCGGGGTACTAGGTGCCTCCGGTTTCGTTCAGACCAAGAGTGGACTTGTAAATGGACTGTGTGTCTGACATTGGATATCATTCTGTGTGATTGATAGATATCGGTTGCATGGAGTGGTTTGCCTGTGTGGCATGCTAAGATGCAAATGATCAAGGCTTTTGTTGAAAAGCAAAGTCTTGTGGTTGATGATCAAAACACGGCCTTTGTGGCATAGCTTTGTGTAGCGTGAATTCGCGAGCCTCACACCTCGGTTGTGAACCAGAAACGAAGAGGACATCAGGGAGGGCATGCGTTTCCTTCTAGTTAGAAGTGGCTTCAATGGTTTTACACGCCCTGACGAGTTTGACTTATGTGGTTGTTGTTGTTGCGAGGTGCCTCAGATATACTGGTTACTATGTGAAGCCGAAGGAGCCATTCGTTGGCTCATTTACGCCCCATAGGGTGGGGAAACGCAGTGTTCAGGCATAATAATCCACATTGGTGGACAGGCCCTGACGATCCAAGGCTTGCCTGCGCGTTTTCCTGAGGGGCGGACTAGAGCGTCTCGAATCGGTAGAGGACGATCCCTGGCCTCGGTTCATAGATGGAAATCCAATTTCCAAATACGTGACTTTGCGGTTTTGATTGTAGAGCCTAGTATGGCGACATGATATATGGTACCCATGCCGTCTATGATTGATATTTATGATTGAAATTGTTTTAACACTATACACTTATAGTAATAATAAAACATGAAATTTAGCATATCAAGCATTCTTTGGCTATTATAAGGTAAAACCCTATCCTCCGGCTTGCGTTGCATTGTGTGGTGGGACCTGGGTCTTAGAATAGCTTCATTTTTCTTTATTTAGCATTGCGCAGTTTGTTTTATGCACTGGTATTCTTGGGAGGAAACCCGTTCTGTGTTACACGACGTGGTCCCTTGATTTACCTAACTTTAAAATAAAGATTAATAACTGTTTTAGTTCTCATACCAGTCCCATGACTGACCTGGAGTTTATTGTTTTAACCTAAACTCGGGGTGCCCTTATTTTCGACACGGGCAGCTAGTAGTTTTGATTTTGCAGATTTATATTCACAGGATCCTTATTTACAGCTGGAACAATACTCGAAAAGCTTTGTATCCGCGTATTACTTCTAGTTGTGTATTGTATTATTTTCCGCTGCTATGTAATGTATTGTAATCTCTGATATTTTCTGTGTGATATTTATTCATTTATACTCTGTATATTCGTGTATTCTGATGAATTATTGTAATAAACAATGAAATGTTCTTCTGTCATCGTTCTTTCATGTCGTGTTCTCAAAACAATCAGGCGTTTCATACGGTCTTAGTCCGTTTAGCAACTGATTCGGATCGAGCGAAATTCCTTGTCGTCACATTTGGTATCAGAGCTTTGGTTTACAAAGCTCAGAGAACAAGACACATTAGAACCATACGAAAGAATTCATTAGATATTGGATTAGTAATATCCGATGGGAATGACTCGTTAGAGTTGGGATCAGTAGTGTCCTAGAACGAGTGTGAAGAGTATGTTTTTTTTAAAATGAAAACAATTTTTGTTTTGTAAATTTAAATCAATTATTCGTATTTGATTATTTATTTTATATTGATTTGGACTATCAGGTATATAGAAATTTTGAGTATACGTCTGATCCACGGGTATTCAAAGTTTTAATATACTGGATAGATATAGAATCACACTCTAGTCGCCCGGAGATAATTCTGGTAATGCGGCCGCATTATCATCATTTGTGTTCGAGTTTCGAAGGCGTGATATCTATATCTTTCCAATTCACTGGTGTGAGAACCAAAATTAGATAGGGCCTATTGTTGTGATTTGGCATCAAAAATGTGATTTTTGACTATATATCAAAGTTATGAATTTGAAATAATAATTCACTAATTGATTGATGGTTGTGTTGTTTGATTTTTGCTTGATTAATTAAAATTTGAACCTTTAGCCAAATTGTACCAAATAGTGAATTGTATTGAAATTTGTCGCATTTGCATGTATATACATGTGCTTACATTGAACAGGTCATAACAAAGAGGCTAGAGAAGAGGAATAAAATTGTTTGCCCGACAAATAGGTACATATTTACCATAATTTGCTGTTTTGTTTGGGTGATGATGATTTTATGAGCCGATTGGCTAGCCGCTTGGCTTTTTCTTTTTCTTTTGGATTGAAGAAGGCCATGGGAGGCTATATGAAATATCCCGAAGTCCCCGGTGCAGGGGAGGTTATGGCGAAATTTTTCGAAAATTTAGGGTGTTAGCCAAATTTTTGAAAAATTTGAAGTGTTCTTAAAAACTGAAAAGTTGAAGAACTTAAGCCGTAATGAAAATACTGGAAGTTGAGTGGAATTGTTAAACAACTTTCGGCTTCGTTCCTTTTCGGGGACGAAAAGTTTTAAGTGGGGGAGATTGTAATAACCCGGAAATCCGAGCCAATTTAAAATTTTTATTTTTGCAATTTTAGCGAATTTTGATTATTTAAAATGAATTATTTTAAATAATAACGACGAGACATATATTTTTAAATAGAATAGAACGTATAAATTTATTCGAATCGTCGTTAGAATATAAATATTTATTTATATATATAAAAGGAATTGAAAATGGCGCGGTAGTTCGACAATTCGATTTCAAATTTCAAATGAGTGTACAGGATTCAAAATAAACCGGATTTTAGTGAAACCAAAATTATTAGAATCTATTTGTGAATTTCTTTCCAACGAATCCGAAAGATCGAAATTTCATAGCGGGAATCAAAAGATATGTTCAATTGAAAATTCCGAATGGTCGCTATGGAATTCTGGCCATTGAAAATAGCCATTTTGCAAACGACCTCAGATTTCGACGAAACCACTTTTGTTGGATCCACGATGTCAAATTATTGCTAGGTTTCAAAT
Source organism: Allium sativum (assembly GCA_030737875.1). Taxonomy (NCBI): domain Eukaryota; kingdom Viridiplantae; phylum Streptophyta; class Magnoliopsida; order Asparagales; family Amaryllidaceae; genus Allium; species Allium sativum. The sequence continues at coordinate 117,218,213 of CM060919.1, read as the reverse complement.
TTCATAATTTTTCGAATCAATATGTGAGTGTGGCAAAGGAAAACGCGTTAGACCAGTTTTAGTTGATTTTAAACGACTGGAAATTGGTCATTTTTCAAACGGTCTCAGTATTCGATGAAACTAGTTTTGTTAGGACCGTATCGTCAATACGGAGTTAGAAAATAATTTTCGGGAATTTTTCGAGTTAGTATGTGGGCCCGGTAAATTAAAATGTGCGTTCAAATTCAATATATAGAGTTATATTTTGATTTTGACGGAAACTGATCGAAACGATCGAATCAACCTACGATACATATCCCATTGTGTTCGGAATGGGGGTAATTAGCTAGTGATGATAGTCATTGTGTCCGGTTTGGAGTTCAGATTAAAAGTAACTTTTGGATTCAAAATTAAAATAAAATATATATATATAATATCCAATTAGAACCCTCGTTGACCAATTCATTTTTGGCCTAGCCCCGTAACTCTCAGAAAAGAAAGGGGGCGCGAGTTCAATTCATTTCCCTTCGATTTCCTTCGATTCACTCGATGAAATCCACCGATCCTTAAGGCAATTCAAAATAGAATCTCTCGATCTTCAAATCCACCCTGGTCTGGTCGTCTGGAGTCTCGTATTCCAGGAGAACCGTCACCTCAAAGTGCCGCCGTCCACCGCTTGATTCCTCCGTCGTCCGCCGATCGAAGTGGCTAGGCTCCCTGGCGCAGGCGCGGTTTTCAATGCTCTTCGATGTGGTGAAGTTGGATCGGCACCTAGCTACACGATTTTGGCGGAAAATCCAAGCCCTAGTTTGAAGCTCATTTCGAAGGTGGTCTGTCGTGTAAACCGTGAAGAAGGTGAATGATCTTAACTTAATTAATTTATTCATTACTGTTAGAAAATGCCATTGTGTTAGAAATGCGATTTTGAATCAAGTAAAAAGTTTAAATAACTTTATTTTAAAGATGCAATTATTTTCTTATAAAGAGGATTTGTTTTAAAAAATATAAATATGTTTTGTTATAAAAATATAAATACATATGGTTTTGAAAAAATTTATATATGCAAAAGAAAAATATAATCTTTGTCAAGTTAAAGATATCATCTTTATGTTTTGGAAATATAATCTTTGATTAGAAGAAGATATGGATTTTAGTCGAATATATATATATATATATATATATATATATATATATATATAGAGAGAGAGAGAGAGAGAGAGAGAGACAGAGAGAGAGAAGTAAAAATATAATTTATATATATGGAGAGAAGCAAAAATATGATTTTTATCATGAAATTAGAAATATAAAAATATGATTTTTATATTATATAGATAATAAAAATTCGATCTTTATATTATAGGAAGAATAAAAATATGATTTTTATTCATGTAGAGTAATAAAAATATAAATTTTATTATATTACTAGCAAGATAATAATATAATTTTATCATAGAAGTAGCGTTGTAAGGGAGTAATTTCTACATAGGTAGTAGAGATATAAAAATACGATCTCTATATATAAAAATGTGATTTTTATATCGAGAATGGCGAGAGAGAAATATAATCTTTATTATATGAACACAGTATAAAAATAGAATTTTTATCTGTATAGTACCGGTATAAAAATAGAATTTTTATCTGTATAGTACCGGTGTAAAAATAGAATTTTTATCTATATAGTAGCGATGTAAAAATAGAACTTTTATTTGTATAGTAGCGGAATAAAAATATAATTTTTATTATGAAGGCGAAGTAAAAAAATGTGATTTTTATATATGTAGTGGCTACGGGCAACGAAATTGACGAAAGGCGAGCACGGCGAAGATTTCTACATAAGAAGAGTCGTGGTGTTTGAATTAGCTTGTCGGTGAGAACTCCTCACCTTTAATTTAAATTTCTAGTTTAAAATATATACTAGGATGTAGATGGTGTTTAGTAGCACCCGACACCCGTCGTCCACAGACCATGGACGGCTTGTATGCTTGTTTGTTTGATTTTGATGTGTAGTTGATTGTGTGATGTGAAATGAAATAAAATATTTTATTGGAAAATATTTATAGTTAAAAATAGAATTTTTAACGTGTATTTAAAATAAATGATTATAAACAAATTGGATGATTTGTTTATATACACACATTTGACTGATATTGATTGGGACGATAAATTTTACACATCGCCCAACTACGCAAATAAAATCTGTGTTTGATTGTTTGAAACCCCACACGGGTATTGGGATGATATAGGACATACACTAATCATAATAATTAGTTGTATGTCGATCGATTGATTGACAGACTGTTATGAGCGTTAAATATTTATATTTGATGCTTATACAGTGTAGAATGCACTTTGGATGATGGTTGATTATTTGTCGTTGTTGATATATACATGCGTTGTATGGAAATCCATAGAAATAAAATTTATGGTAATTGATTGTGCCTCATTCCAGTTTTGAATAGAAATATTTGAATAGTAATATTTAAATAGGAATATTTTAAATAGAAATATTTGTAATAGAAATATTTGAAAATTGAAATATATAAAGCCGCGTTGATTAGATTTGCGCCATTTAGACGTGAACGATATTTATATCGATTTTATTCAAATTGAAATGAATATTGAAGTGAATTGAAATTCGAATTGAAATTGAATAGAAATGAATTCGAATTGAAATTGAATAGAAATGAATTCGAATTGAAATTGAATAGAAATGAATTCGAATTGAAATTGAATAGAAATGAAATCAAACTGAAATTGAATAGAATTGAATTCGAATTGAAATAGAATTGAAAATGAATTGAAATCGAATTAAAAATCGATTTGAATTGAAATCAATTTGAAATGAATTTAAAACGAGTTTATATTGGAAATATTCGATTTTGATTTGAATTTGAGATGGAAGTTGAAATCGTTTTGAAAACGAATTTAAAACGATTTATAAAATTCCGCGCCGCGGCAGTTCGCGAATTTTGACCATTGATTTCGAATTTGTTGTTGCGGGAGATCCGACCGTCGGATTCTCCTAAAACCGGAACCGTTGGGTTCGTATCGAAAAGAGCTTTCTAACGAATATTAGAAATTTGAAATCTAACGGTTTGATTTGGAATTATCTCCAAATCAAATTTGGAAAAGGTCTTTGTAAGTGCAGTTCGATGGCCATTGATGGAAATCGACTGTACGGGCCTTGATAAAATTATTAAAAATATGAATAATTTGTGTAAAATCATAAGAAGTGATTTGGGTAGAATTGGGATGAAAAACTCCATATTTGAAAAGATAAAAATAGATTTTTATCGAAATGAACTAGTTTTGAACTAGAATAATAATTTATTTATTTTTAAAATAAATAAATTGGATTTGAAATGGTTTTGAAAATAACTAGAATTTCCAATAATTGCATTGGAATGGATTTGAATCGAAATTGTCTTCGGAATATTTCGATGTTGGATTTCGTGATTATACAGATATTGTTATGGAAATTTGAAAGATATATAAATATCGTTATTTCCAATACGATATTTGTTGGTCGTAGAATTTGATATTGAATATAAGCCGATATATTTTCTATTCAGAGCCTTGTATTTAATATCAAATGTGATTAGGGTTTGTCGTGAATGGTGTCTTCATTAACACTATTCTTAAACCCAGTTGAGAAAAAGATTAAATCTTTTTATTTAGATTTAATGAAGTGTACCAATTAAATAATATTTAATTGGAATTGAATTGGTATTGATTTTTGGGTTTATCGTGAACAGTGTTTTAAATAACACTTGTTCTTTAACCCAATAATTAATGGAATATGATTTTGGGTTTATCGTGAACCGTGTTTTAAATGACACTGATTCTTTAACCCAGTTAAAGATTAAAACTAAGTGTAGTTTTAATAAATCTTTAATTAGATTGAAAAGATAGAGAATGGAGTATCACCAGTTTTACTCCAGGCGATAGTTAAATCTTTAATTAGATTTGAACATGAAATGTTAATTGAATTTACCGATAACATTGTGGTGTTAGATATGAAGTATTACCAGTTTTACTTCATAGGATGAATAGGGTGGGATTGGGAAATTAAAATAAGTGATTACTCCGGTGTAGTTCGCTAATACCGATTAGTTTGAATTGATATTCAAAGAAGATTAAAGAATAAATTTAAAGAATTTATCTTTGATAAATTAATGGGAACCTTCCCAGTGTGTATAAGAATATTTGAATAAAAGAATATTCTGAATTGGAATGAGGCGTATGTTGTGTTTGTGTAACACTTGTTTATTATATACGCGAGTTATTCAGAAAGACCGGGTTTATCCCATTCTGAATAAATAATTGGACATGGTGTCAAAGATGAAGACGGTGGTTGAAGACCGGAGGTCTTCACGTCGTTTGGGTGATTACTGATGATCTTGATTGGGCCGTACACCCAAGAGGAGGGAATCAGTTAGTGATCGTCCAGACGTACTTGGAGATCGATGGATATGCGGGGTACTAGGTGCCTCCGGTTTCGTTCAAACCCAGAGTGGAGTTGTAAATGGACTGTGTGTCTAACATTGGATATCATTCTGTGTGATTGATGGATATCGGTTGCATGGAGTGATTTGCCTGTGTGGCATGCTAAGATGCAAATGATCAAGGCTTTTGTTGAAAAGCAAAGTCTTGTGGTTGATGATCAAAGCATGGCCTTTGTGGCGTAGCTTTGCGTAGCGTGAATTCGCGAGCCTCACACCCCGGTTGTGAACCAGAAACGGGAGAGGACATCAGGGAGGGCATACGTTTCCTTCTAGTTAGAAGTGGCGTCAGTGGTTTTACACGCCTTGACGAGTTTGAATTATGTGGTTGTTGCTGTTGCGAGGCGCCTCGGATATACCGTGACTATGTGAAGCCGAAGGAGCCATTCGTTGGCTCATTTACGCCCCATAGGGCGGGGAAACGCAATGTTCAGGCATAATAATCCACATCGGTGGACCGGCCCTGAAGATCGAAGGCTTGCCTGCGCGCTTGCCTGAGGGGCAGACTAAAGCGTCTCGAATCGGTAGAGGACGATCCCTGGCCTCGGTTCATAGATGGAAATCCAATTTCCAAATACGTGACTTTGCGGTTTTGATTGTAGAGCCTAGTATGGAGACATGATATATGGTACCCATGCCGTCTATGATTGATATTTATGATTGAAATTGTTTTAACACTATACACTTATAGTAATAATAAAACATGAAATTTAGCGTATCAAGCATTCTTTGGCTATTATAAGGTAAAACCCTATCCTCCGGCTTGCGTTGCATTGTGTGATGGGACCTGGGTCTTATAATAGCTTCAGTTTTCTTTATTTAGCATTGCGCGGTTTGTTTTATGCACTGGTATTCTTGGGAGGAAACCCGTTCTGTGTTATACGGCGTGGTCCCTTGATTTACCTAACTTTAAAATAAAGATTAATAACTGTTTTAGTTCTCACACGAGTCCCATGACTGACCTGGAGTTTATTGTTTTAACCTAAACTCTGGGTGCCCTTATTTTTGACACGGGCAGCTAGTAGTTTTGGTTTTGCAGATTTATATTCACAGGATCCTGATTTACAGCTGGAACGATACTCGGAAAGCTTTGTATCCTCATATTACTTCTAGTTGTGTATTGTATTATTTTCTGCTGCTATGTAATGTATTGTAATCTCTGATATTTTCTGTGAGATATTTATTCATTTATACTCTGTATATTCGTGTTTTCTGATGAATTGTTGTAATAAACAATGAAATGTTCTTCTGTCTGCGTTCTTTCGTGTCGTGTTCTCAAAACAATCAGGCGTTTCGTACGGTCTTAGTCGGTTTGGCAACTGATTCGGATCGAGCGAAATTCCTTGTCGTCACAAGTTTGCTTAGATCGAGCAGTGCAAAATAGATACTACTGGAATCTTCCATGAACTAAGCTAAATATGGATGTGAAGTTAATTAATTGAGTTATATTTCGACTAGGGTTTATCACTTGCACACTTTTTTATCCATTTTTTTGGAAATAATTGTGCGACTAAATATTTTTCATAGCTAAACCGATCTAAGGCTGTGATTATACTTAGAATTGGGAATTGTGGCTTCACGCCAAATTCAGAATATATTTCCTTTGTTATGATCACTTTTAACAGTTGTTATAGAGAGCGATGATTTATCTTGTACTGTCAATTATACGGGTTTGTTTGGTGTTGAGTGTTGTTTCCACCTTGAGAATTTCGGTGATGAAATCCTTTAACTTTAGGAGAAATTAAAGACTCATATTTTAATGAGAGGATTCAAATATTAATCATTAATTAATTAACAGTTTAATAATACAGCTATTCACATACGATCGAATTTGGACTTGAACACTTTCGTTGAGTTTGAATGATTCATTTTTTGGTATAAAGATTGCTTAATTTCAAGATTTCATGTTTCTAGGGAAAAAGAGTGCGCAATAATTTTCATTTTGGGGGTTAGCATCGCATTATGATGAAACTTGATGCTCGCAGGAAAGTTTCATGACGATTAGATATACCATTGAGCTGTACAAATCTAAATGTGTGTCAATTCAATCTTGGAAATTATTGGTGCTAGGAGACACATAAATTGGAATTTGGCTTCGAGACATTCCATTGTGTTCTGAAGATCTTTATACATCAAGATCCCCAGTTGGTACATGTCAATCGGAATTAAGACCCATTTCGAAACAATCACCACAGATATGAGCACGAAATTCGAGAATAATTTAATTTTGTTCTCAAACCCTATGTAATAACCCAAGTTTTCTTTAGGCACTCGAAGTAGGTTGTCTATAACATGTTTCAGAAATTTAAATTTTAAGAATAACAAAATACGAGTTTAAGAGACAAACTCAATCAATTATGTAAGCTAAGAAAATAAAGATACATGAAACAATATCTCCAAACCCTCACGTAAAACACCATTTTAGTAATGGTGTTGAGCTCATCTTTTGGCTTGATAGAGTGTAATCTAAAAGAAAAGTAATAACAAAGACATCAGGATAAAATTCCTTTAATGCTTTTATCTTCACTTTAGGATTATGTAAAACAACTACATTTGAATAGTTGTTAAGCAAAAAAATCATAGATAAATACCATGTAGTTCCTATCAAATGTAAACAATAATCATAACTATACTTAGACAGTTAAATGAAGCAAATGTACTGTCAAATTTGTTTTGAATATGTTTTGGATTATTTACTATAATCAGTATATGTTGTCTTCATGATTTGTATAACCATTTTTCAATAAATTAGTGTTACTATAAAAAATTACATACCAGGAAGATATTGTTTCATCCTTTCAATATAAGCGAATTTTATCATGTTTCCCAAATCCTATTTAATGAGTTTTACTTTGAAATACTAATGGTTTTAGTTAAATAAAATAATGTAATGCTTATGTAGGTCTCAACTAAACTTATTGATGTAGGATTTTGAATTTTGAAACCTAACCATGTAATGCAGGTTGGCTATGACAATATTAACTGAAATAATCTTGGTTTACAATTTATTAGAACTTTTAATTAGATTATACATTAAACATGTTTTTGTTTAATTAATATTAACCTGAGGTATAGCTGGTAAATAAATGTGGCAAGAGTAAAGTGAAAAGCCAATGTTGTCTTTGAAGTTTTTAACTTTTTTGTTTACATAATTTAAGCTAGTAAATAAATGTTGCAATTTTAATTAGATTTCTTAGAAATGTTTTTGTTTACCATTCATTATATAAGTCATTATTGGGGATTTTCGGTTTGAGACTATTGGAGGAAGATGATTGTCGTACTTCGAACTTTAAGGATCTATATGATAGATTCTTTCAGACAAAAGTTCAACCCATCAGGTACAAACGGTTTATCGAACTATCGACTTTTAAGATTCAATAAAGCCTTGGTACAGTGAAATCGGATTCAAATTTATACCACTTTGATCCGACCAAGAACAATTTGATTTTAATTCTGATGATGCAAGAAAAGAATTAAGAATGAAGAGAAGAAGAAGATCAACTTACAATGCTTATGAATTTGCAACACAATGTTGGCGTTACAAAAACAACAGTGTTTGAACCAGCGTAATGGCATCACAAATTGATAGACGAAGAAGAAGGTAATTTCGAGATAATCTTGAAATGATTTTTGCAATGCTATTTATAGGTGCCAGAAGGAAACGTCTGTTGGCCAAGCATCACGACCGTTTGTAACGGATGCACCTTTTCGTTTGCAACTTTCTGAAGTGTTGCAAATTCAAACGGCACGTCTGTTCATTTGCAACAGTTCAAAACATCACAAAATTTCCCGTCCACTATTTAAAATACATTCAGGGTCCTTAATGTGATGAAAACCAACCCATTACTATGTAGAAAATCCGATCCAAAACCATTGTCATTGGATCCGGACCAGAGACAAGCACCCGTACCCGGCCCGGCCCTGCCCGGTTCGGTTCTGTCATTCGGACAGACGGCGGCAGCGGCGCGCGCATGTATGATATAGTGATGCATGTGCTCCCCCCCCCCACAACAAAGTAAGCATCTGGGGTACCCCCAAGGCCCCAACACCTTTCATGAGAAGGCTACTTAAGTACTTAGAATACTTATTCCATTTCCATGACGTGGGATAATTCCATTTCCTCTTCCTTCTATCATTCTTCTCTTCAAAAATAACCCATAACCCAAAACAATGTTTGAAAATTACAATAATCTCCCCCAATTTTCAAAATAAATAAAGTGGAAGCCTGATTCACTAGAGTGACTTCCTACATACCCATGTGGGATCAAGCCTATGTAGTTCTAAGATCAAATTTTGCATCATTATGGAAACAACACATAAATAAAAGGTATCTTTTGGATTTGAACCTTTATTTAGTGTAAGCCATTCAAAGTTCTATCGAAATTTTATGGTGAATGAATCTTAAACCAAGTATCCCTTAATGATAAATCAGAATAATCACATATGTTGATTTCGTTAGTTAGAATGTTTAGTATTGCTCTATATGTTCATGTCCATTTGCTTTAATCCTAGTTCATGATTCTACTTTAGAAAGCGGTCTTACTTTGCTAGGAAACAAACTAATTTCCATACGCATATAGGTAACTCTCTTAAGGTGTTTCTGTAATATACCTTTTAGGTTTCTAGACTTATTAAGGATATTTATCCATCCTTTGTTCTTGCAGAATCCAATACTAAATATTATGAGATTATTGATTTATTGTTCCATAATCATTCTCTTAACTTGTTAGTACCCATTGAACTTTGTCTATCCTTTTCAAGACACAAGTTGGGTTTCTGTTAAGGATGATCGATCTTTATTCGTAGAACTTCGTCCCATTTTTTTTGACTTTATAGAAAACATTTCCTTTGGAAGACCTTTTGTAAGTGGGTTAGCCAAGCTTTTCTTTGTTTCTATGTAGTCAACAGTTATAACCCCACTTCTGAGTAACTATCTTACCATTTGATGTCTAAGACTTACATGTCTAGACTTACCATTATATGTCTTACTAGAGACATTATATATCATTGCTTGATTATCACAGTTAATCAAGACTACTGGAAATAGTGCTTCCATAATGGGATTTCCATTAACAAATTCCTAAGCCATTCCGCTTCCTAGCATGCATCTGCTAATGCAATAAATTCTGACAACATAGTTGAGTCAGATATACAAGTCTGCTTCTTGGAAACCCAAGACATAGTATCACCTCCAAATGTAAATATCCATCCATTCATAGACTTGGATTTGGATTCTACATTGTTCCAGGTTGCATCACTATATCCTTTTATTACAAGAGGATATCCTTTATAAGATAAACCATAGTTAATGGTTCCTTTCAATTAAGCTAAAACTTTGAAAATAGCTCTCTAATGTTTGTAACCTAGATTACTCATAAATCGACACAATACACTTATAGCATGCGCGATGTCAGGTCTATTGCAATGCATAGCATACATAAGACTCCCAATAACCTTAGAATACTCTAGTTGAGAAATGGTACATCCGATGTTCTTTTCTAACTTGATACTCGGATCTAAAGGAGATGGTGCTGGTTTATCATCATAATGACCATACTTCTTTAGGAACTTTTCAGTGTAATAAGATTGAGTTAGTAATAACTCCCCTCTTTCCTAATGATTTTAATTCTCAGAATTACGTCAGCCACTCCTAGATCTTTCATATCAAATTTAGAAGATAAAAACTTCTCGGTTTCATTCACACAAGATAAATTGGAACCAAATATTAGCATGGCATCAACGTATAAACATATTAGAACATAACTGTTATTATCCGATATGCTATAAACACATTTATCATTATCATTAACAATGAATCCATATGAAAATGCAATTTTATCAAACTTCTCATGCCATTGCATGGGAGCTTGCTTTAGGCCATAAAGGGATTTTATTAATTTACAAACTTTCTTTTCCTGAATTGGGGTTATGAAACTTCAGGTATTCCATATATGTCCCTTCTTCTAATTCTCCATTTAGAAAAGTTGTCTTTACATCCATTTGATGTATGAACAAATTAAGAATTGATGCAAGTGCTATTAATCACTGTATAGAAGACATGCGAGTAACTGGAGATATGTATCAAAATGATCTACTCTTTGTCTTTGTTTATATCCCTTAGCAACTAATCTGGCTTTAAACTTATCAATGGATCCATTTGTATTCAATTTTTTCTGGAATATTCATTTACATCCTATATGTTTAGCACCAGGAGGTAAATTGGTTAAAACCCAAGTTTGGTTAATCATTATGGAATTCATTTCATCACTGATAGTTGCTTTCTAGAAATTAGAATCTTTAGAACTCATAGCCTCAGAATAAGTTTTGGGATCGTCATTGGCATTCATTTCATATCTTGTCACATTAATGACTTAAGACGACCCCAAACCCCGTACTGACGGCGGCAAGGGTAATCCTTGGAATATACACATAAACAGATAATAGCAGAACAGAAATAAATAAATACACCAGATAATGAACAATAGAATATACTGGATAAACATAATCATTAGAGTTACACAGTATACAGGATCATACTTAGTACAAATACAGTTCAGCTATACATAAATGTCTACAGCGGAAAACAAACATAATATGTACAATAGGAGCTGAACAGCATAAAAAGAGATAAATAATAGAATCCATCTTCAGGTCCAGCTATCCAGAGAAAGCCAGCAAAAATCTGAATACAAGGCTGCCCGTGTAGAAAAAGGGGCACCCGAGTTTGAAAGTGAAACAAACTACGAGTCAGTCATGGGACTGGTATGAGAAATCTACTCAACATATTTATAATATGGCTAATCTCAGGACCACGCCACTTTCGTGGAACGGGTTTACTCCATTGGATTGCCAGTGCTTTAAAACAAATTATTCTTTTAAACATCGCAATGCTTTTTATAAAAATGAAGCCATTATAAGACTCAGTTCCCATCACACAATGCAACGCAAACCGAAGGATAGAGTTTTACCTTATAATAGCCAAAATATGCTTGATATGAATAAAACAAAAGCATTTGATATTCTTACTAGTGTTTACATGTTTCAAAATCAATTTCAAATCATAAGTATCAATCATAGACGGCATTAATGCCCCATACCACTATGTCGCCATATATAGGTATACAATCAAAACCGCACCATCACGTATTTGGAAATCGGATTTCCGTCATGAACCAAGGCAAAAGATAGTCCTTACCGAATTCGTGACTCTCTAGCCCGAGCCATAGGATCATAACGCATCAACCCTTTAGATTGTCAAGGTCGGTCCACCGATGTGGATTATTATGCCTGAACACTACGTTTCCCCGCCCTTTGGGGCGTAAACGAGCCAACGAATGACTCCATCGGACCCGGATCGTCCGATCAAACCGAGGCGCCTCGCAACAACAACAACCACAAAAGACAAACTCGTCAGGGCGTGTAAAACCACTGACACCACTTCTAGCTAGAAAGAAACGCAGGCCCTCCCTGATGTCCTCTCCCGTTTCTGGTTCATACCGGGGTGGGAGGTTCGCGAATTCACGTTATACACAAAGCCACGCCACACAGACGGTGCTTTGATCATCCACCACAAGACTTTGCTTTTCAAAAGAAGCCCTGATCACTGCATCTTAGCATGCCACGCAGGCAATTCACGCCATGTAACTGATGGCTATCAATCACATAGAATGAATTCCAATGTCAGACACACCTTCCATTTGCAAGTCCGTTCTGGGTCGGAACGAAACCGGTGGCACTAAATACCTCGCAAACCCATCGATCACAACGTACGTCTGGACGATCACCACTCATTATCCATATTTCGGGATGCCTCCCAATCAGGACCTTGGTTACCATCCAAACGAGGCGAAGATCTCCGGTCTTCGACCACCGTCTTCATCTTCGACTTCTTATCGTCGATTCAGTTATTCAGAATGGGATAAACCCAGTCTTTCTGAACAACTCGCGTATATAATAAACAAGTGTAACACTAACATACACACGCATCATTTCAATTCATTAGTCACTAACCGTCAATCAGTAAGAGAACGATTTCCCAAATATTAACCCCGAAGGCCGAAACCAACATCAGATCAACACCCAGGTAACCATTCGACTTAGCCAACCTTCAGTAAATTTATAAATCACATCCATATTGTTTATAATATTTTATAACGATTTATCACTATTTTTACTTATTTTAAAATAGCTAATTTATTCAAAACGACGCTTCGGGCCATAACGCGGCCGTGGCGCTGTTTTCCTTCAGATTTGATTTACATAAATCTGAAAATCTAACCGTTGGATCTTCAAAAAATTTACATCATTAGAAAGATCTTTTCAAAACGAATCCAACGGTTCCAGTTTCGGGAAAATCCGACGGTCGGATCTCCCGGTATAATCGTTTGAAGTTTCGATTTCAAAATACGAACTGCAGCGTCGTTATTCGATTAAATATAATTATATTTATATATATATAAATATAATCGATTCTGGCGCTGTTTTTCTTCGGATTTGAATTAAACATTCCAGACAATCCAACCGTTGGATTTTTACAAAATTGGTGCCATTGGAAAGATATTTCCAAAGCGAACCCAACGGTTGTGATTTCAGGAAAATCCGATGGTCGGTTCTCCCGTACTAATCGTTTGGAATCACGGTTTCAAAATACGAACTGCAGCGTCGTTATTCGATATATTTTAATTCCATTTATATATATATATATATATATATCGATTCTTCGATTTCAAAGCTATATTCTTTTCATACATTTGATAAAATTGATATTTTTATCTAACTGGCTTCTATTTCAACACTTCACTATTTTTACCAATTCATGTATATAATAAAAATGTGATTTTTAATGTAAAACAATTTATTTCAAAACACGACTATTTTATATAGTTAATATAGGTGATAAAAATAGGATTTTTATTATAAAACAATTTATTTCAAAACAAGATTATTTTATACATTTCATATTGATGTTAAAAATGGGATTTTTATTATAAAACAATTTCTTTCAATATATGAATACCATTCAACACATGAATTTCAATTCAACGAATGAATATCGATTCAACACATGAAGGTCTTCTATAGTTTATATAAATCGATAGAAAAGGTGATTTTTATATTTAAAACACGAATACCATTCAACACATGAATTTCAATTCAACGAATGAATATCGATTCAACACATGAAGGTTTTCTATAGTTTGTATATATATATATATATATATAAAGGTGATTTTTATATTTAAAACACGAATACCATTCAATACATGAATTTCAATTCAACGAATGAATATCGATTCAACACACGAAGGTTTTCTATAGTTTGTGTATATATATAAATGTGATTTTTATATTTAAAACACGAATACCATTCAACATATGAATTTCAATTCAACGAATGAATATCGATTCAACACATGAAGGTTTTCTATTCAACGAATAAATATAGTTTCAACAAATGAAAATAATTCAAACACATGAATATTATTCAAAATTTCGGCAGCATAACGGCAGGGTAGTTAAAACCGGGGTCGTCCCTAGTACGACTCCTCGCTCTACCTTAAAGCCTCGCAGCTTTTGACAATGGGGAATCATGCATATAGTTCGCACGCAGGCGGCATGTATATTTATTTCATTTCCACAAACTAATCCTATGTGGTTTCAACCAAATATTTCTCAACCACAAACGGGTATTTTTCAACCACAATCAATCAATATCAACCACAAACAATTCCAATCAACCATTCGCTATCAATCAATTTTCACACCAATCACAATCAATAAAAATCGTCCATGGTTTATGGACGAGGGGCGTATATATATATATATATATATATATATATATATATATATATATATAGCAATCCACTTCTATTTCAACACGTATATAATTTTTACAACGCATATACAACTTATATATCGAACGTACAACTTATACAACGCTTATACAAGAGGTGTACAATGCTTATATAACTCATACATCGACAATATAATTTATACATCGTCGTTTTCCGTATCGTTTATAAATTAGAAATCTCACATTGGGTTCCACTCCACCAAAAATAGCAGAAGGCTCAGAAAAATATGCGGTCTCTTCTAAAATGTAAAAGACATCCACACGAGTCCACTGTCTCCTGTTTCACTGGATTTCGTCAAGAAACGAAAAAGATATGATTTTTACAGTGAAATCATAAACGGTAGCACTTAGAACTGCTATAATATAGTTTATATTAAAATAGCCGTATACCTCTCTGATTTGTTCAAAACTAGGGTTGGGAATTTCGCGAAATCCGTGAAGCTAGAGGACGATCGACCTTCGCAGCGTCGAAGGGCTAGGAGAGAGCTTCGCGCGTGTGGGGGAGTGGGCCAGCTCGGTGGCCCCTGGCGTTCATGGCGGCGGCCTGAAACACTCGAATTCGAGCTGCTGGTTCTCGCTTACGGATGAACGAGGAGGAGCGAGACTAGGTCGGATTTGAAGAGTAGGGAGAGCTGGACAAAAACCCTAACTGGCGGAGTGGCTGAAAGTGGATGAGGCGGTCGGAATCAGAGCTGGAAGCTTTGGAGAGCTTTCCGCCTTCAATCGCGACTGTCGGGAGAGAGAAAATGGGGGTAGTGGCCAATTAGATTATTTTATTTTATAATTTTTAAAATCTCCAAAATACCCCTTTCGCCCACGAACCCCAATCCAAACCCAACGACTGTCGTCCCTAGCGTTTTACCCCCATTTCGAACACAATGGGATATGTTTCGAAGGCCTATTTGAATGTTTCAGTCAGTTTTCCTTCAAATTTAAATATAGAACATTCAATATTCGATTTGAACGTACATTTCAATTTGCCAGGGCCACAAACTGATTCGAAAAATTCCAGAAAAATAAATCTGGCTATGTTTTGATGAAACGGTCCCAACAAAACTAGTTTCGTCGAATTCTGAGACCGTTTGCAAAAAGGCCCATTTCTGGTCGATCCAATTTAACTGTAATTGATCAAAACACGTTTTCCTTTGCCACGCTCACATACTAGCTTCAAAAATTATGAAATTTGAAACCTAGCAATAACTTCCCATCCCGGATCCAACAAAAGTGGTTTCGTCGAATTCCGAGGTCATATGCAAAATGGCCAATTTCACGGGCTATATAAATTCCATAGCGACCTTTCTGAAAATCCATTTGGCCATAACTTTTGCTTTCCGCTATGAAAATTTGATTTTTCAGATTTGTTAGAAAGGTATTCACTAACAGATTTAAATATTTTTGGTTTCACTCAAATCCGTTTTGTTTTGCACCCGGTATAATCAGACGAAGTTTGAAATGAAAATTAGAAACTACCGCGCCATTTCAGGCCTTTTTTATAATTAGAATTAATTATACTCGTTTTCAAATGTCGATTCACTCTTACTTTTCATCGCTATTATTTAAAATATTTATTTTAAATATTTAAAATCCACTATTTTAGCCAATTTAAAATTTTTAAATTGGTTCAGATTTTCTGGGTCGTTACAAGACTTCGTCCTTATTGCCATCTATGATATGTTATGAAATCCTTCTCTATTCTCGGTCTTTTACTTCTTCTGTGTTCAGTACTATTATATGGTACTAACACTTCCTTGCTGTTTTAAGCAGGAGCACATTCATTGCCATTGTTATCATTAGTCGCAGTGGGTTCTGGACTAGATGATCAAAATAGATTCTCAATAATTTGATTTTCAAAGAATTCTACATCTACGATTCTATAACTTCTAAGGTGTCAAGAATAAGGATTCTATAAGTTATACTATTAAGAGAATATCCTATGAAAACACATTTAAATGCCATATTACCTAACTTTGGTTGTTTAAGGTCTGGTTTTCTAACATATGCTAAGAAACCCCAAACTTTAAGTCTAGCAAGGTTAGGTTTTCTATTAAACCATAATTCATAAGGGGAAATATTATTCTTTTTAAGTGGTACTCTATTTAAAATGTAACATGCAGATAACATAGCATCATCTCGTAGGTTGTAAGGTAAATTAGAACTTATGAGCATGGCGTTAACCGTTTCTACTAAAGTTCTATTTTTCCTCTCAACAACACCATTTTGTTGTGGAGTATATGGGGCAGTTCATTGGTGAACGATACCATGTTGTTTTCAGTAAAATCAATTAAAAAATATTCACCACCACATTTTGAATGTAACACTTTAATTTTAATTCCTAATTGTGTTTTGACTTCTTCTTTGTAAATTTTGAATTTATCAAAAGCCTCATCTTTAGTTTTCATTGGATATACATATGCATATCTAGTATAATCATCAATAAATTTTATATAGTATTGGTTACCACCATAGGTGATATGACTTTTTAAGTCGCCCATATCACTATATACCAAGTTAAGCAAACTGTAACACACCACATCTATTAATGTTACTCATTAAGGGAATGCATTAACTTTCATACAGTATTGTAGGTAAATAGAACAGAATATTACAAGACAGATACATAGAATAGTATTTGAAAACTTTATAATTTTATTGCAGCGGAAACAAAAACAAGTTTAATTACACCTTCAAAACACATCTTACTAAAAGCAAGTACATAATATCAGTCTTGTACAAAAGCTATCAGAGTACATAATTTTTAAAACCAAAAATCCCAGATCTAAAATGCCATATGAAGAGAAAACAAAGCCAAGCATTACTTCCAGCACTTCAAGTAGGAAAGTCCGAATCAAACTTCAGCACTCCCACCCTAAGAACCTGGGGGGAGGGGGGAAGAAAGAAAAGGGGCAAAACAAAGAGGGTCAGACATAAAGTCTGGCGAGTCCAGTAAACTTTAACAATATAATAAGTAAAGCAATATGATAAGAACATAAACTGGATATATGAGACAACTGTAACATAAGTAGATAGGACAAGGTAACACGATGAACAAGATATAACATTACTGCGCTTCTAACCGTTAAAAGATATGCTCTGCACCGCACTGATACTAGTTTCACACTAAAAGATGATCCCTCTTGGATAAATAGAATGATGATAGCTTCGTGTACTACTAGCTGCCATCATAGGTGACCGACGTGTACCTATCACTACTAGATGTACCCACTATCCTCCCCGTTTGATTATGTATCTCTAGCTACTATCATAGGTAACCAACGTATACCTATCACCACTAGACGTACCCCCTTACTATATTAATAATAATGGTAGTTTCGTGTACTCCTAGTTGTCGTCATAGGTGTTGCCTGCTCCTATCTCCACTAGTTGTACCCACTACCCCGCCACATTCGATCGGCTCCCTAATTTATAGATACCCGTGCCGGTCCCACAGTAGGGTGTATCACTCCCTAAAGTGGCAACCCGATACGACTAGAAGGCACGGCTTATACCTACCTGATGCAACAACGTCTTACCTACCAGCCCGGGCCCATGCGCGCACATGACCCCGTTGGACTTGCACTGCCACTGCTACAATCAACCCCAGTAAGTGTGTCCTGTCCTTGACTTAGTTCGAGCTCACAAAGATACTAAATGGGTTACTGGTTGAAAAGGGTCCACACACTTGACACAGGCTTCCCTCATAAGCTTGGTCCCCACTAGGAATTCCCACTTAACCCCTCAATATGTCAAACTACATGTCTCATCTAGGTTAAGCGTTCTAATTATATTTTTCACATGTCCCCCATGTTACCAACTTAACCCTTCATCATTGTAATGACCCGCATTGGCAAAGGTATTATAATTAATTTATTTAATTATTTAAATAGTGAATTAGAGAATTTAATGGTCGGTTAATTAAATAATGATGAATATTTAATTAAAATAATAAATTAAATAATATATTTAATTCAGAAATAACTAGAAATAGTGAATTGACAATATAATGTGAACTGGGTCTTCCCTAATATTTAATTCAGCTTAGAGTTGAAGTATATTGACGAATATATTCAATCGACGTCAGTTTGAACATATAATTATAATATAATTAAAATAGAGCTCGAAATGGCGCGGCAGTTTGCTATTTGGCGATTTGAACTTCAACTGAGTATACAGGGTTCGTTTTAAGTCGGATTTCTGTGAAACAAGAAACGTGTGGAGCTGGTGGAGTATATCTTTCTAATGGAAGAGAAAAATCGGGATTTCCTCGTATAGATTTTGATGTACGTCCAAATCAAATTTTAGAAAAGTTGCTGTGGAATTCCTTTATAATTTATAAAGGAATTAATTATATTTTTAAAAGGAATTTCAATATAAATTGAATATCGGGTTGACCTAGATTTGAAATATCAAGTTATAAATCCCAGTAGAGCTGTATGGTATTCCACTGTGAGTATATACGATAATATAAATTTATTTGTATTTAATTTAATTATATTTAAATATATTTATATACTTAAATGGGTCATCCAAAGCTTTAAAAATAGCCGGTTTTGCAAACAAAGTCAGAATTCGACAAAACTAATTTTGTTGGATCCGCAATATCAAATAGTTGTTAGATTTCCAGTTTCGTGATTTTTAGAGTCACTGTGTGGCCGTACGGATTTTTAGAGTGAAAAAAAGTCAGTATTTTGACGGTTAAAAATACACTGTGTGAGCATACGAAGTCGGAATTCGATGAAACCAGTTTCGTTGGGACTGTAATGTCAAACTCTAGCAGTATGTCTAGTTTGGCGATTTTTGGGGATCGTATGAGGTCACAGGAATTTTAGAGGTCAAAGAGAAATAGCGTTTGCTTATAATTTAAATATAAATTACCTATAAATATAAGATTATAATTTAAATTCAAATATAAGATTATATAAATTACCTATAAATATCCTACAAACCTTAAACCTAATTATTTACATTCCACAGTCATTAAAAGAAAATCACGCCGCCACTCAATTCTCTTGAAAACGTGAGAAATGGATCTTCAACAAATTCAAATATAAAGTTATACAATCCGAAACATGTGTTTGTGGACTCCTGAAGCACTGCCCTTCAACGTAGTAGGAATTTGTCCTTGTTCGAACACGATTTGCGACGATGGTATTGTACAGCGTTGCCTAGGGTTTCACTTTTGTTGGGTATTGAAGCACCGAGCGTGAGTTAATGGGAATATTCGAATTTATCAGGAAGAAGAAGGTTCGGATGTATATTTTGGTGAAGATCCTTGCTTGGGAATGTCGGTCGTAGTGTCGTAAGGAACCAAAACTGCTCGAAGTCGGATGTTGGGGGAAGGGTGCGAACCGAAACGTTTTGGCATCAGAAGATAGAGTTTGAAATGGAGATTCTTGTGGTGATTTTTGGTTGTAGAATTTGTGAAGTAATAGGTGGTGCGGTGGGAGGATAAAATCGACGGAATGGTATTTGGAGGAGCAGGTCACGAAGGATTTTGGGGAAGATGGGATTTGGTAGGTGCGGGTTTGGGCTTTAGTGAAGTGGGCCTGGGTAGAGAAGAAAGGGTATTGGGCTTTGGGAAAAGGGGTAAGCCCAAAAAGGGAAACTTGAATTTAATGTTTTATTTAAATTGTTTGTCTAATTTATAATTTAAGTATCTCCTTCATACGTAATCAAAATCACGAACTATCAGATCCGTTGGGATCGTATGGACGAGCACTACGCACTGGAACTGACTAGGAGGGGATTGGGGTCCGTTACAATTTGTAGCAAAATAAATTGTCCGTCTAAATCAAGCGACAATTATCGTTATTTAACGATGATAGTCCAATGTGAGTAAAACTCACCAACTCTGAATAATTCTATTTTTACAGTGTATTCTTAGAACTGTTAAAAATTGTCTGTTTGATTGTGTGTTGACTGTTTGATTGAACTGCTAGTCAGTTAGTTGAATTTCTATATATATTGATTCTGTTAACAGAATATTTCATAGTGAACTGAAAGTGATGTTATCTATATTGTTTAACATCTGTGATGCAGGGAAACAGGTTGGAGGAATCCAAATGGATTCCTCAACAGTTATTTTATTGTTTTTCGTATATTGAAAATATATGATGTGATATAATCTATTGTTGATTTTGTATGTTTGGACGATATTTGTCGTTGTTATATGGCGTGTTAAATACCATAAGAAATACTGGATGTGGGAAAAGGGATTTTCAAAGTACATTTTGAAAATAATTTATTTATATAAAATCAATGGATTTTATATTATAAAAGAAAAATGATTTTGAATAAAAGAAATATAGTTGTAAATCAAATATAAAAGGAATTATATTGGTTAAAAAGATATAGAGGGAAATATTTGTAAAACAAATATAAGGGAATTATATTTGTCAAACAAATAGAAGAGAAATATTTGTAAACCATTTACAAATAAAATAGAATTATAAAGGAAATATTTGTAGAACATTTACAAATAGATTAAAAAGGGATTATTTATTTATTTAGGAAATAAATAGAATAAAGGGATATTTATTTGAGAAAATAAATAGAATAAAGGAAATATTATTTAGAAAATAAATACGATATTATAAAAGGAGTTAATCAGTTAGAGTTAACCAGTTAGAGGTAATCAAATAGAGTTAATCGATTAGAGTTAAAAACGAACTAGAGTTAATCGTATAGAGTTAAAGAAATAGAGTTAAGCAAAATTAGAAAATGACTAGAGATTAATAAGTTGAATGGTTTCCTGAGTATCGATCTGATGTTGGTTTCGGCCTTCAGGGTTTATACTTGGGAAGTTGTTCTCTTATTAGTTTACAGTTAGAGTCTGATAGTTGTGGAATGGTAGAGATTGATGATTGATTGATAGAATTTCCTTCTGGAAATAATATCGTTGTTTGTACACATATTTTCCATTGATAGTTAAATCACAGACTATCGAAGTTTTTGACCATTTAACGTTGTTAATATGGAGAGACCGGTTGGATTATTATCTAGAGAACCACACTATATTGGCATAAGCGTTGCGAATCATATATGCCAAAAATAATTGAAGACGGAGTAAAGTGCAAGGGCTATTGTATAAGTCTTAGATAATAGTGCCTAAGATGGATATACTGAATAGTGCCTTCGATTTGTCCAGTCCCAGGACAACTTGTATGGACGAAGGTCTGATAGAGTATATCTGGTAGATCACGTAAGTTGATCGTTTCAAACGTATTTACGTTGGTGGCGACGAATTCATTTCTCTTAGCTTATACCCGTGGTATTTTTAGGGAAATCAATTTGTGATTTGGCGGGTATGATGATGTGACATTCTAAGTGAATGAATATGTGGTATGTGAAAGGATAAGCGTAGCTTCTAGCCTCACATCCGGTAAATGACAGAAATCGGGCAGGTAGCATGGCTAAGTCGGTCGCACCGAAGTAGGGTGTATAATCACCTATCTAGAGAATATTCATTTGCTTCTTTAATCTATCAATGTTGTCCCATATATATATATATATACGGGAAACGGTTGCTGATCCCAACCGTTGGTGATGTACATTCGATACACTCAAGCGAAATGAGTGGTCGGTCATGTGTGGCTGAGTTGCAAGATGTTCTTATTGAACTCCAGTGTATCATTCCTAGAGTACACTGATTGGAAGGTGGTTCCATACCTTGTCATAGTTGGAAATCCATTACCCAATACGTGCTTGCGGTTGTGATTTTTACATTATATATGTGAAACGTGAGATGAAAATGTTTTGCTAGATTGACATCTATTTGTACTTAGACATTATTATAATATCAGAATGATATTGTTTACAAAGTTTTGTTTGGATTTTCATAAGGGAAAAACCCGTTCCGTTTTCACGGCGTGGTCTTATGATAAATCCGTTATTAAACCAAGTGTTTGGATTTTTATTCACACCAGTCCCATGACTGACCCAGACTTTATTTTGTTTTGTTTCCCTAAACTCTTGGGTGCCTAAATTTGTGCGGGCAGTCAAGTAGTCAGGATTTTACAAATACACTTGGGGAGCTTGGAGCAGGAGGCTTCAAGATCATATAGTTATAGTTTATTTCCGCTTTGTTGTAAGTGTTGTACTCTGATAAGTGTTATTGTATACGTACTGTTTGTATTTCAAAAGTTATGTTATATTTTATTCGTTCCGCTGTGAGATTCGTGTTCACTCTGATGATGATGTTCTTCTTCTGCTTCTATTCTATAAGTTCTACCTTATCTACCCTCACCCTCTATCTTATTTCTATTAATTTCTTGAATTTTCAGTACAATTTGGGGTTGGACTTGTGTTATTTGGTCAGCTCAAATTGGTTCGGATTTTCGGGTCATTACAGTTGGTATCAGAGCTTAAGTTAAGAATTACTAGGCTCTGTGGCGTGACTCGATAGAGATAGGGTTAGTAATACCCTAGATTGAGTTGAGTGTATATATACGAGTGCGTATTTGTATTTGATATAAAAATGGTTTTATATTGTGGAGATTCATTGGTTAAGTTGTTTATGGGTTCTGGTCGATCAGTTTGATCCACCGTATCGGTATGAGGTTATAAACACTCGAATACGATGGGTCAACACAGTACGTTTTGAAAGGAGGGTAAGTGAAAATAATTTTACCCAAATTATATTTTGATATAGTATATTGATTGTGTTGGTTGTAATTATAATCGAGTAAGATTATAAAATGTGAAATGGTTATAAATAACCAATCAGAATTGATATAAGTAAAAGTATATGAAAGCAGATGAGTTAAACCTGAAATTTAAAATCAAAATTGAAATTCAAACTCTGGAAATAGGAATAAGTGTTTGAAGTGGATTTGAATTAAGATATGAGAATTTTAAAATCCTGGGAGATTTTAAATGTGTTTAAAGCATTGCATATGATATTTTGAACAAATTTCAAAATAGAAGTGTTTAAAAATGGTTTTGAAAGTAATATAGTATTGAACTCACTTGATAACTGGGAAATAACCCTGATGATGAATCGCGACATCATCAGTGCTCATTTTCAAGTTGCTAAGTGACGTATTGCTACCAAAGAAATTGTTTTTAAAATTGTTTTGGGAAAAGAAAGTTGTGTTGAATTTCAAAAAGGAAAACTAGATTTTTGAAAGAGGTAAACTGTTTAAAGGCTTCCAGGAAGAAAACGTGTTTGGATTAAAACAAATTAAAGTAAAATTTGTAAAATCCAATAGAATTGAGATGGAATTAGAAACCAGTTAAGTGGAAACTGAGTTGAAATAGAAATATCGAACAAATTGGATTTATAAGATAGGGATTTGAAAGGATATTTGGTGGATGAGTTAAGGGTTTGGAATCGAGGATAAAACTCGAATTTGAAATGATATTTGGCGTGGATAAGCGAATGGTTATGTCGAGGATAAAGTGGTCAGAGTTTGATTAAATTGATATTGGCATATGTTGAATTGGTAACAGATACAAGTGATGGAGTTGATATGCCCGACAAAAAGGTACAAGTTTATATTTGATATAAGCATGAGATTTATGAGCCAAATTGGCAAGCCGCTTGGCTGTTTGATTTTGTTTTGGGTTGGAGAAGGCCTAGAGAGGCGAGTTGTGGTTTTACCGATAGGGCTGTACAAAGGAGGTTATGGCGAAATTTTCCGAAAATTTAAAGTGTTAGAAAATTTTCAGAATTTTTGAAATTTTCAGTTAGTCGGAATAAATAAATATTCTAGTTGATATTAATTGGTTCAGTTGAAATCAGAAATAAGGGGTAAACAAATCTTAGGAATTCCAATATATAGGGTCATCCTCTAACTTAGCAATTTCGAGGACGAAATTATTTTAAGTGGGGAAGATTGTAATGACCCGCATTGGCAGAGGTATTATAATTAATTTATTTAATTATTTAAATAGTGAATTTGAGAATTTAATGGTCGGTTAATTAAATAATGATGAATATTTAATTAAAATAATAAATTAAATAATATATTTAATTCAGAAATAACCAGAAATAGTGAATTGACAATATAATGTGAACTGGGTCATCCCTAATATTTAATTCAGCTTAGAGTTGAAGTATATTGACGAATATATTCAATCGACGTCAGTTTGAATGTATAATTATAATATAATTAAAATAGAGCTCGAAATGGCGCGACAGTTCGCTATTTGGCGATTTGAACTTCAACTGAGTATACAGGGTTCGTTTTAAATCGAATTTCTGTGAAACAAGAAACGTGTGGAGCTGGTGGAGTATATCTTTCTAATGGAAGAGAAAAATCGGGATTTCATCGTGTAGATTTTGATGTACGTCCAAATCAAATTTTAGAAAAGTCGTTGTGGAATTCCTTTATAATTTATAAAGGAATTAATAATATTTTTAAAAGGAATTTCAATATAAATCGAATATCGGGTTGACCCAGATTTGAAATATCAAGTTATAAATCCCAGTAGAGTTGTATGGTATTCCACTATGAGTATAAACGATAATATAAATTTATTTGTATTTAATTTAATTATATTTAAATATATTTATAAATTTAAATGGGTCATCCAAAGCTTTAAAAATAGCCGGTTTTGCAAACAAAGTCGGAATTCGACAAAACTAATTTTGTTGGATCCGCAATATCAAATAGTTGTTAGATTTCCAGTTTCGTGATTTTTAGAGTCACTGTGTGGCCGTACGGATTTTTAGAGAGAAAAACAGTCAGTATTTTGACGGTTAGAAATACACTGTGTGAGCATACGAAGTCGGAATTCGATGAAACCAGTTTCGTTGGGACTGTAATGTCAAACTCTAGCAGTATGTCCAGTTTGGCGATTTTTGGGTATCGTATGAGGTCACAGGAATTTTAGAGGTCAAAGAGAAATAGCGTTTGCTTATAATTTAAATATAAAATTCAAATATAAGATTATATAAATTACCTATAAATGTCCCACAAACCTTAAACCTAATTATTTACATTCCACAGTCAACAAAGAAAATCACGCCGCCACTCATTTCTCTTGAAAACGTAAGAAATGGATCTTCAAAAAATTCAAAGAATTCAAATAAAAAGTTATACAATCTGAAACATGTGTTTGTGGACTCCTGAAGCGGTGCTCTTCAACGCAGTAGGAATTTCTCTTTGTTCGAACACGATTTTGGACGATGGTATTGTACAGCGTTGCCTAGGGTTTCACTTTTGTTGGGTATTGAAGCACCGAGCGTGAGTTAATGGGAATATTCGAATTTATCAGGTTGAAGGGGGTTCAGATGTATATTTTGGTGAAGATCCTTGCTTGGGAATGTCGCTCGTAGTGTCGCAAGGAACCAAAATTGCTCGAAGTCGGATGTTAGGGGAAGGGTGCGAACCGAAACGTTTTGGCATCCGAAGATAGAGTTTGAAATGAGGATTCTTGTGGTGATTTTTGGTTGTAGAATTTGTGAAGTAATGGGAGGTGCGGTGGGAGGATGAAATCGGCGGAATGGTATTTGGAGGAGCAGGTCACGAAGGATTTTGGGGAAGACGGGATTTGGTAGGTGTGGGTTTGGGCTTTAGTGAAGTGGGCCTGGGTAGAGAAAAAAGGGTATTGGGCTTTGGGAAAAGGGGTAAGACCAAAAAGGGAAACTTGAATTTAAAGTTTTATTTAAATTGTTTGTCTAATTTATAATTTAAGTATCTCCTTCATACGTAATCAGAATCACGAACCGTCAAATCCGTTGGGATCGTATATACGAGCACTACGCACTGGAACTGACTAGGAGGGGATTGGGGTCCGTTACTGTAATAACCCGGAAAATCTGGGCCAGTTTAAAATTTTTATTTTGGCAATTTTAGCGAATTTTGATTATTTAAAATGAATTAGTTTAAATAATATCGACGAGAAATTTAATTTGAATATAATTCGAACGTATTTATTTATACGCGTCGTCGTTAGAATATAAATATTATATATAATTATAAATAGAATTGAAAATGGCGCGGTAGTTCGATAATTCGATTTCAAACTTCAATTGAATGTACCGGGTGCAAAACAATCCGGATTTTAGTGAAACCAAAAATAATAGGATCTAATTGATAATATCTTTCCAACGAATCCGGGAAATCGAAATTTCATAGCAGGGATCAAAAGATATGTCCAGATGAAAATTCTGAATAGTCGCTATGGAATTCAGGCCCTTAAAAATGGACATTTTGCAAACGACCTCGGATTTCGACGAAACTAGTTTTGTTGGGTCCGTGATGTTAAATTATTGCTAGATTTCAAATTTCATAATTTTTCGAATCAACATGTGAGCGTGGCAAAGGAAAACGCATTTGACCAGTTTCAGTTGATTTTAATCGACTGGAAATTGGCCATTTTTCCAACGGTCTCAGAATCTGACGAAATTAGTTTTGTTAGGACCGTATCGTCAATACGAAGCTAGAAAGTATTTTTCGGGAATTTTTAGGAACTGTATGTGGTCCCGGTAATTTGAAATGTGTGTTTAAACTGAATATATAAAGATTTATATTTTAATTTCAACGAAAACAGAACGTAACAGCCGAATTGGCTTAC
Source organism: Allium sativum (assembly GCA_030737875.1). NCBI lineage: Eukaryota > Viridiplantae > Streptophyta > Magnoliopsida > Asparagales > Amaryllidaceae > Allium > Allium sativum. The sequence continues at coordinate 117,191,360 of CM060919.1, read as the reverse complement.
GGTACATATCCCATTGTGTTCGGAATGGGGGTAATTAGCTAGGGGCGACAGTTGTTGGCCCCAATTTGGGGGCCGTAATAAAAAGTTGCTTTTATGAAAATAAATAAAATAAAATAATAACATATAAGGGCCACCCTCCTCTAAACCTAGTTCAGAAAAAAATAACCCGAGCCTTTTTAAATCAAAACCCGCCGTTACCCAGGCGCTCCCCCAAATCAACTGCGATCGTCGGCGTTGACCTCCCTGGCGCCACTACATCTCCGGCGCCGCCACCCACAAGGACCATCGCCCCTTTCCCCTCCTTCTCCGACCATTCCCGAGCCCCAATCCTCCCTAAATCGAGAGCCCCTAATCAAAACGTGAACTCTGAACCCTAAAACAAGCTGCCGCCACTCCAGAGCCACCAGCGCCGCCTCCCCTCCCCACCAGCGAAGTCCAGCGCCACCAAGCCGTCCAGTCAGCAGCCCGCGCCACCTTCAGCGACCCCGGGACCCCCTCCATCTTCGAACACTTTAAAATTGTGAGTTAACTGATTTTATCCTTTGATTTAAAGTATTAGCAAGTTAAAAATGTAATTTTTAGCTAGTTTCTGATATGAAAGGATTTTTAGCAAGTTAAAAATGCGATTTTTGTTAGTAGAAAATACGGTTTTTGTTAGTATAAAGATAGGATATTCATTCATTTTAAAAAATTAACAAGATGTGATTTTTGAAATGAACAAGAGGTGTTTTCTAAAATAACAAGATGTGATTTTTAAACTAGAAAAGATTCGATTTTTAAACTAGAAAAGATTCGATTTTTAAACTAGAAAAGATTCGATTTTTAAACTAATAAAAATATGATTTTTATATATTGAACTTCGAAATAAAAATATGATTTTTATATATTGAACTTCGAAATAAAAATATGATTTTTATATATGTAGTGGCTACGGGCAACGAAGATGCGATAGCGATGAAGATTTCTATCGATGAAGTGCCGTGGAGCTTGGATAGCTATTTGTGAGAATTTCTCACCTTTCAATTTAGTTTTCTAGTTATATATATATATATACTAGGATGCAGACGGTGCTTAGTAGCACCCGACACAATCGTCCACAGACCATGGACTTGTTTGTTTGATTGCAAAAATTAGTTAGATTATTTGGTTTGAATTGAATGGTTTGGTGAAATGAAATTGATTTGATTGATGTGTGAATGGCGTGGGCCTTCACTAGACCGGGGATAAGGCTAGGCCTCGTCCCATTTCTAGTATCGTGCCGTTATGCCGCCGAAATTTTCTAAAATGAGTTAGAAAAATAAAAATATCATTTTATTTAAAGAATGAACTGAATAGAAATTCATATGTTGGAATAAAATGTTTTGTCGTTAAAAATATAATTTTTAACGTGAATGTGAATAAATAAATATTCATTTACAAACCAGACGGTTTGTTTATGTACACTTATTTGAAGGACATTGATTGGGTCGATAAATTTTACACATCGCCCAACTGCACAAATAAAATATGCGTTTGATTGTTTGAAACCCCACACGGGTGTTAGGATGAAATTTGAAGTTCACACATCCTGATTGATTAAATATGTCGATCGATTGATTGACAGGCTGTTATAAGCGTTAGATATCTATATTTGATGCTTATACAGTGTAGTGCACGTTGGTTGATGCTTGATTATTTTTCAATGCTATTATATGTGTGTAATGTATGAAAATCCATATAATTAACTTTATATGGTAATTGATTGGGCCTCATTCCAATTTGAAAAATAAAGAATATTATAAAATAAAAGTTCATGTGTTGACAGTACTCATCCATTGAGATTGGTCATGTGTTGAACGAAATATTTTAGTAATAAAATTTACATCTTTATCGATATAAAATAAAAGTTCATGTGTTGACAGTACTCATCCATTGAGATTGGTCATGTGTTGAACGAAATATTTTGATAATAACAACTATTTTGAAAAAGAAATATTTGAAATAGAATATTTGAAAATAGAAATTTATGAAGCCGTGTTGATTAGATTGACGCCATTTTGACATAAACGATATTTATATCGATTTATTCATTTTGAAATGAATTGAATTGAAAGCGATTTCGAAATGAAATGAATTGAAAACGATTTCGAAATGAAATGAATTGAAAACGATTTCGAAATGAAATGAATTGAAAAGGAATTCAAATTGAATTGAAAACGAATTCAAATTGAATTGAAAGCGAATTTAAATGAATTCAAATTGAATTGAAATTTGAATTGAATAGAAATGAATTTTAAAACGAATTTATAAAGAAGAATTCAATTTTGATTTGAATTGAAATGGAAGTTGAAAATGTTTTTCAAACGAATTCAAAACTATTTATATAATTCGTTTTAAATAGAAATCGACGAAATATATATTATATATATAATATAATGGCCTGAATAGAACGCGCCGCGCTGCGGCAGTTCGTGAATTTCGACCATTTATTTCAAAAGGACATTACGGGAGATCCGACCGTCGGATTCTCCTAAAACCAGAACCGTTGGGTTCGTATCGAAAAGAGCTTTCTAACGAATATTAGAAATTTGAAATCTAACGGTTGGATTTGGAATTATGTCCAAATCAAATTTGAAAAAGGTCGTTGTAAGTGCAGTTCGATGGCCGTTGATGGAAATCGACTGTACGGGCCTTGATAAAATTATTAAAAATAGTAATAATTTGTGTAAAATCATAAGAAATGATTTTTGAAAGTTTGGGATGAAAAACTCCATATTTGAAAAGATAAAAATAGATTTTTATCAAAATGGACTTGTTTTGAACTAGAATTATAATTTTATTTATTTTTAAATAAATGAATTGAATTTGAAATGGTTTTGAAAATAACCAGAATTTCCAATGATTGCATTGGAATGGATTTGAATCGAAATTGTCTTCGGGATATTTCGATGTTGGATTTCGTGATTATACAGATGTTGTTATGGAAATTTGAAAGATATAGATATATATCGTTATTTCCAATACGATATCTGTTGGTCGTAGAATTTGATATTGAATATAAGCTGATATATTTTCTATTCAGAGCCTTGTATTTAATGTCAAATGTGATTTGGGTTTGTCGTGAATGGTGTCTTCACTAACACTGTTCTTGAGCCCAGTTGAGAAAAGATTAAATCTTTTTATTTAGATTTAATGAAGTGTACCAATTAAATAATATTTAATTGGAATTGAGTTGGTATTGATTTTTGGGTTTATCGTGAACAGTGTTTTAAATAACGCTTGTTCTTTAACCTGATAATTAATGGAACGTGATTTTGGGTTTATCGTGAACCGTGTTTTAAATGACACTGATTCTTTAACCCAGTTAAAGATTTAAACTAAGGGGAGTTTTAATGAATCTTTAATTAGATTGAAAGATCGAAAATGGAGTACCACCAGTTTTGCTCCAAGCGATAGTTAAATCTTTAATTAGATTTGAACGTGAAATGGTAATTGAATTTACCGATAACACCGTGGTGTTAGATATGAAGTATAACCAGTTGTACTTCATGGGATGAATAGGTTGGGATTGGGAAATAAAATAAATGATTACTTCGGTGTGGTTCGCTAATCCCGACTAGTTTGAATTGATATTCAAAGGAGATTAAAGAATAAATTTAAAGAATTTATCTTGGATAAAATTAATGGGAACTTTTCCCAAAGTATAGGAATATTTGGATAAAAGAATATTCTGAATTGGAATGAGGCGTATGTTGTGTTTGTGTAACACTTTTATAATATATACGCGAGTTATTCAGAAAGACCGGGTTTATCCCATTCTGAATAACTGATTCGACGTGGTGTCGAAGATGAAGCCGGTGGTCGAAGACCAGAAGTCTTCACGTCGTTTGGGTAATTACTGATGATCTTGATTGGGCTGTACACCCAAGAAGATGGAAACAGTTGGTGATCGTCCAGACGTACTTGGAGATCGATGGATATGCGGGGTACTAGGTGCCTCCGGTTTCGTTCAGACCCAGAACGGACTTGTAAATGGACTGTGTGTCTGACATTGGATTTTAGTCCGTGTGATTGATCTCTATTAAATATATATCTGTTTGGCAGCGGAGAATTTATTCTCTTGCTTAACGCCCTTCTCTGAGACGTACGAGCTCAGGGGTTATATATTGATGGATATCAAACGCATGGAGTGAATTGCCTGTGTGGCATACCTAAGTGGCAATTGATCGAGGCTTCTGTTGAAAAGCAAAGTCTTGTGGTGATGATCAAAGCACGGCCTTTGTGGCGTAGCTTTGTGTAACGTTTACTTCGCGAGTTTCACACCCGGTATGAACCAAAAACGGGAGACGGACCTCAGGGAGGGCATGCGTTTCTTTCTAGTTAGAAGTGGCGTCAGTGGTTTTACACGCCCTGACGAGTTTGACTTATGTGGTTGTTGCTGTTGCGAGGCGCCTCGGATTTATCGGTCGTTCTCGAACCGATGGAGTCATTTAGTTGGCTCATTTACGCCCCATAGGGCGGGGGAACGCATGTTCAGGGTTTAAGTTTAATCCACATCGGTGGACCGGCCCTGTCGCTCCAAGGTCACTCGAGCTCTGACCTGTGGCTCGGGCTAGAGAGTCACGAATCGGTAGAGGACTATCTTTTGCCTCGGTTCATAGATGGAAACCCAACTTCCAAATACGTGACATTTGCGGTTTTAATTGTAGAACTAGTATGGCGACATGATATATGGTACTCATGGCGCCTATGATTGATACTTATGATTTGAAGTTGTTTTATACACTATGCACTTATAGTAGTATCAAATGATTTGTTTTAAACGTATCAAGCATTCTTTGGCTGTTATAAGGGAAAACCCTATCCTCGGCTGCGTTGCATTGTGTGATGGGACCTGGGTCTTATAACAGCTTCATTTTTCTTTATTTAGCATGACGCTGTTTGTTTATGCACTGGTATTCTTGGGAGGAAACCCGTTCCGTGTTATACGGCGTGGTCCCTTGATTTACCTAATGATTTAAAATAAAGATTAATAACTGTTTTAGTTCTCACACCAGTCACATGACTGACCTGGAGTTTATTGTTTTAACCTAAACTCTGGGTGCCCCTATTTTGACACGGGCAGCTAGTAGTTTTGGTTTTGCAGATTTATATTCACAGGATCCTGGTTTACAGCTGGAATGATATCCGGAAAGCTTTGTATCCGTATATCTCTTCTAGTTGTGTATTGTATTATTTTCCGCTGCGATGTATCTAAATGTAATTTAAATCTCTGATATTTCTGTGTAATATTCATTTGTACTCTGTATATTCTTGTAATCTGATGCATTGTTGTAAAATACAACGAAACGTTCTTCTGTATGTGTTCTGTTGTGGCTTGTTCTCGAACTATCCGACGCTTTCCTTTACGGGGAAGTTACGGGTTTTCACAGTTACAATTTATAGCAAAATAAATTGTCAGTCTAAATCAAGCGACAATTATCGTTATTTAACGATGATAGTCCAATGTGAGTAAAACTCACCAACTCTGAATAGTTCTATTTTCACAGTGTATTCTTAGAACTGTTAAAAATTGTCTGTTTGATTGTGTGTTGACTGTTTGATTGAACTGCTAGTCAGTTAGTTGAATTTCTATATATATTGATTCTATTAACAGAATATTTCATATTGAACTGAAAGTGATGTTATCTATATTGTTTAACATCTGTGATGCAGGGAAATAGGTTGGAGGAATCCAACTGGATTCCTCAACAGCTATTTTATTGTTTTTCATATATTGAAAATATATGATGTGATATAATCTGTTGTTGATTTTGTATGTTGGACGGTATTTATCGTTGTTATATGGCGTGTTAAATACCATAAGAAATACTGGATGTGGGAAAAGGGATTTTCAAAGTATATTTTGAAAATAATTTATTTATATAAAATCAATGGATGTTATATTATAAAAGAAAAAGGATTTTGAATAAAAGAAATATGTTTGTAAATCAAATATAAAAGGAATTATATTGGTTAAACGGATATAGAGGGAAATATTTGTAAAACAAATATAAGGAAATTATATTTGTCAAACAAATAGAAGAGAAATATTTGTAAACCATTTACAAATAAAATAGAACTATAAAGGAAATATTTGTAGAACATTTACAAATAGATTAAAAAGGGATTATTTATTTATTTAGGAAATAAATAGAATTAGAATAAAGGGATATTTATTTGAGAAAATAAATAGAATAAAGGAAATATTATTTAGAAAATAAATACGATATTATAAAAGGAGTTAATCAGTTAGAGTTAACCAGTTAGAGGTAATCAAATAGAGTTAATCGATTAGTTAAAAACGAACTAGAGTTAATCGTATAGAGTTAAAGAAATAGAGTAAATAAAAATTAGAAAATGACTAGAGATTAAAAAGTTGAATGGTTTCCTGAGTATCGATCTGATGTTGGTTTCGGCCTTCGGGTTTGTACTTGGGAAGTTGTTCTCTTATTAGTTTACAGTTAGAGTCTGATAGTTGTGGAATGGTAGAGATTGATGATTGATTGATAGAATTTCCTTCTGGAAATAATATCGTTGTTTGTACACATATTTTCCTTCGATAGTTAAATCACAGACCATCGAAGTTTTTGACCATTTAACATTGATAATATTGAGAGACCGGTTGGATTATTTTATAGAGAACCACTCTGTATTGGCATAAGCGTTGCGAATCATATATGGCAAAAATAATTGAAGACGAAGTAAAGTGCAAGGGCTATTGTATAAGTCTTAGATAACAGTGCCTAAGATGGATATACTGAATAGTGCCTTCGGTTTGTCCAGTCCCAGGACAACTTGTATGGACAAAGGTCTGACAGAGTATATCTGGTAGAACACGTAAGTTGATCGTTTCAAACGTATTTACGTTGGTGGCGGAGGAATTCATTTCTCTTAGCTTATACCCGTGGTATTTTGGGGAAATCAATTTGTGATTTGGCGGGTATGACGATGTGACATTCTAAGTAAATGAAGATGTGGTATGTGAAAGGATAAGCATAGCTTCTAGCCTCACATCCGGTAAATGACTGAAATCGGGCAGGCAGCATGGCTAAGTCGGTCGCACCGAAGTAGGGTGTATAATCACCTATCTAGAGAATATTCATTTGCTTCTTTAACTATCAATGTTGTCCCATATATATATATATATGGGAAACGGTTGCTGATCCCAACCGTTGGTGATGTACATTCGATACACTCAAGCGAAATGAGTGGTCGGTCATGTGTGGTTGAGTTGCAAGATGTTCTTGTTGAACTCCAGCGTATCGTTCCTAGAGTACACTGATTGGAAGGTGGTTCCATACCTTGTCATAGTTGGAAATCCATTACCCAATACGTGCTTGTGGTTGTGATTTTTACATTATATATGTGAAACGTGAGATGAAAGCGTTTTGCTAGATTGACATCTATTTGTACTTAGACGTTATTATAATATCAAAATGATATTGTTTACAAAGTTTTATTTGGATTTTCATAAGGGAAAACCCGTTCCATTTTCTCGGCGTGGTCTTATGATAAATCCGTTATTAAACCAAGTGTTTGGAGTTTTATTCACACTAGTCCCATGACTGACCCGGAGTTTATTTTGTTTTGTTTCCCTAAACTCTTGGGTGCCTAAATTTGTACGGGCAGTGAAGTAGTCGGGATTTTACAGATACACTTGGGGAGCTTGGAGCAGGAGGCTTCAAGATCATATAGCTATAGTTTATTTCCGCTGTGTTGTAAGTGTTGTACTCTGATAAGTGTTATTATATGCATATTGTTTGTATTTCAAAAGTTATGTTATATTTTATTCGTTCCGCTGTGAGATTCGTGTTCACTCTGATGATGATGTTCTTCATCTTCTTCTATTCTATAAGTTCTACCTTATCTACACTCACCCTCTATCTTCTTTCTATTAATTTCTTGAATTTCCAGTACAATTTGGGGTTGGACTTGTGTTATTTGGTCAGCTCAAATTAGTCTGGATTTTTGGGTCATTACAATCATCCCCATGTCTTCTTACATGTTTCACCTTGGTTAAGTGTTTATTAATTATCCTCCCAGTTGATTTAACCCCATCCACTTATTAAATCAATATGTATTATTGATTAAGCTTGCCTTAATCCTATATCCCCTTTGTTCATGTAATATTGGTTAAGTTGTCGTCTCACACAGGTTAACTTAACCTCACCCAACTAACGTTTTACTTAATTTATAATTAACTATGTCATTATTCACATACACATTGGTTAAGAGAGTAGCTCCCTCAGTATTAACCCCGAGGACCGAAATCAACATCAGATTGACACTTAGAGAATTACTCAACTCAACCAATATTATGTTATTTCATTCATATAATTGCTATCTTGCAAGAACTTCCACATTAGATTATCGTTTTGCGGTTGCTGGATGTGCCGGGTGGTTCCGGGCAGGCTTACACCACAATCCAAATCTAACCTCGTGTCTTTGCATTATTATGCATCTAATTTTATGCCTATGATCTCTCACATTAGGTAATGTTTGCGGTTGCTGGACATGCCGGGCGGTTCCGGGCAGGCTTACACCATAAACATACCTAACCTCGTGTTGCAGGCGTTCATTAACCTAAGTTCATGCAAATTAGGTTTTCCCCGTTTACCCATAAATTTCAACCCAAATTTAGGTGACAAGTTTCTAATTACTTTATGCCTATAATCACAAGTTTGTAGGTTATGCCAATTTTGCACCCAAACCCGAATATGCCAAATTTCATGTTTTACATGTTGTACACAAATTTTCCCAACTATAGCTAACATTAATTTTATGCCCAATTATCACAATGACCACCATTTAGGTTAAATCACATATTACAACAATTTCCCAAACTTTTCCCCATTTTTCCCACGTTATTCGTTCGCATAACTCGACGAAGAATGGTTAGGCTCGAAGGTATCCTAACCTTATAAAAAGAAAAAGGAACAAGAGAGGGAAGAGAGTCAAAACGGCATAAACATAAACAGGCATGTAACATATGAACATAACAGGCATATGAACATAGGTGACATATAAACATAAATAGGCAACATGTGAACATGAATAGTCATGTGATAGGTTCATGTAAAAGATGATAAACTAGCAAACTTGGCGAATTCTATAACAGGCATAGCATATTAACACAGTTTACAACTTATCATGATTACTTTAGGTTAATTATCTTGTTAAAATCACATGAACTCACAGATCGAGGTTTAAGAAAAGAAGAGAATGATTCTGAGATCTGATTTCTGAAGTTGATAAGCTATCCGTTGATGTAGGCGTTGATTCTTGTGTTTAACTTTTACTTGAATTGATTAATGGTGGAGGCTAGGTCTCTTTAGGTCTCAGCAGCATGGAGGTGCCATTACTTAGATTAATGAATTAGGGTTTAAGTCTAGGGGTGTTTATATAGGTTTAGTGAGTTAATTAGGGCTTTAGGATTAGGTTAGGTTCCATCTAAACCCTCCAAATCCGAAATACACCTCACTCAACCAACCAGAAGTCGCCACGTAGCCCTAGAAGAACACAAATCGTCACTGTTGACGTCATCTCAAAAGGGGTCGACCCCTACAGGGGGGTCGACACCAGTGTCGACACCCCTAGGCGGGTCGACACCCTCTGGTGGGAAATTCCCACCAGCCTCCTTTGTTGTCTAAATTTTGAATTTAATTATTATTTTAATTATTATTTTAATTCTGATTTAACTTAAATCTTCTAACCTCCATAACTTCTTCATACTGAATCCATTTTATGCAAACTTGGACTCTATCTCAAGCAGAATTCCGAGACGAATGCAATGGCGCAACCCGTTTTACTTAATTCTTCTTATAAAAATTAAGTATTCTTTAATTAGTGAATTTTAATGTTATAAAATTACGGGGTGTTACATTCTCCCCTCCTTTAAGGATTTCGTCCCCGAAATCTTCAAGTTAAGAAGAATGTATCCTACCAACCAATCATCCATCTACTCAACCATCATCCACAAGCATCCATTATCCTTAAATGATTTCTAATGCTATATGAACATATGCAAAAGTGTGTGTATATGTTCCTTATCTAATGCAAAGATCAGGCGGTCTACTGATTCAGTCGACCTCCTTAATGAAAATTATGTCTGTGCCATGAGTCCAATATGTACGCAATTATTCCTAATGCATTTTACAACTTCTATATGAGTGCACAATCATTCACCCAAATGCAACATCCATATGATAACACACCAAATTTAAATAAATAAACACATATATGCAATATGCAATATGAAGTGACTGAGCCGATCTTAGTGCCTAAAGTGTGTGTAAATGTCTCCACGAGCAACCACTAGCAAACACTTGCATCCACAAAAAATAACATGTCTATAACACATGTTTACAACCATAGGATGTATACATAAAGACCGAAGATATACTCAAGAGGATACCATAAACGATAAAACAAGTACAAACTAAGAGGTAGAAAAAGGAGAAGTTAAGAACATACCCTCAAAAAGGAAAGGGTACAACGAACGCATCTTATCTTCCATCTCCCAAGTCGCGTCTCCTTGATCATCTCCCCATTGAACTTTAACCAGCTTGACCTCTCGGTTGCGTAACTTCTTGACCTCCGATCCAAGGATGCATGTAGGAGCTCGTCTAATCGTAACATCTCACTCTCCTTCCACTTATCTAAGCGTACTCGGGTCTATTACTTCCGTGGTATCATGTAAACAATTCCTCAAATGTGACACGTGAAACACGTCATGCACACCACTAAGCTTCACAGGCAACTGTGCTCTGAAGGCCATCTGACCACTCTGTAATAGGAAATGGCCCTACGAACCTTGGCGCCAACTTCCCTACTGCTCCAAAGCGAACTACATTCCTCAACGGTGATACTTTTATAAAGACCATATCTCCAACCTCGAACTCAAGATCCGTCCTTCTCTTATCAACATATGATTTCTGCCTATCATGTGCCGTCTTCATGCGCCTTCTAATCAAGTCTATCTTCTCTGAAGTTTCTCTAACCATGTCTAGCCCAAGCAAAACCTTATCCATGGACTCATACCAACAAGTCGGTGATCGGCACGATCGTCCATACAAAGCCTCATAAGGAGCCATGTCAATACTAGTCTGATAGTTATTGTTGTAGGAGAACTCTACTAATGGAAGGTGTTCCTCCCATGTCCCTCCAAAGTCCAAGATACATAAACTCAAAAGGTCTACTAGAATCCGATTTACTCTTTCGGCTTGGCCGTCCGTCTGAGGGTGATAATTGATGCTTAAACACAACTGCTTTCCTACCGCCTCTTGCAAGCTCTTCCCAAACTCATTAGTGAAAATGGGATCTCGATCACTTACAATACACAAAGGTATGCCATGCAAACAAACTGTCTTTCGAAGATAAACTGATGCTAACCCTATCGCCATCCTCTTACTCTTAACGGGAATGAAATGGGCACTCTTGGTAAGTCTATCTACCACTACCCAAATCTCTGTATTACCCTTACTTGACCTTGGCAACCCATCTACAAAATCCATGGAAACACTTTCCCACATCCACTATGGAATCTCTAAAGGGCGAAGCAACCCGCCAGGCTTCACTTTCTCAGGCTTAACTTGCTGGCACACTAAGCGTCTAGAAAAGAAAACTTCTTATTCTCGTTGTGTTATCTGTGATCTTCCTATCTTGAATTTCCACTACCTTCGCAGGATCCATAGCCATACCTTGCTTAGAGACCTCGTGCCCTAAGAACATCACTTCCTTCCTCAAAAACTGATATTTGTAGAATTTAGCTTTGAGTAGATGTGCTCGAAGGGTCTCTAATACTTCCCTAAGATGTAGGGGATGTTCTTCCTAGCTTTTAGAAAATATCAAAATATCATCCACGAAGACCACCACAAACTTGTTTAGAAACTCCCTAAACACCCTACTCATTAAGTTTATGAAGTACACGGGTGCATTCGTCAAACCCAAAAGGCATGATGAGCCACTCAAAGAGACCGTCAGGAGTCCTAAAAGAAGCTTCATCCATACTATCCTCAGTTACCCTCAACTGATGAAATCCTGTAGCAAAGTTCAACTGCGAGAAAACAGAAGCACCAATCAACTAATCGAACAAATCATCCTTCCCTCGGCAATGGGTGTCTATCTTTCTTCGTGAGTTTATTTGACACCCTATAGTCCACACACAATCTAAGTGATCCATCAGCCTTTATAGCAAAAACAACTGGAGCACCCCATTCCGAAATACTTTTTCGTATGAACTCTTTCTCAAGTCGCTCCCCTACTTGCTTATTGAGTTCCTTCCCTTCTCTCGGAGCCATGTGGCGCACTAGCATTGAAACTGGCTTTGCATTTTCTACTAAATATACACGGAAGTCGCGCCTCGGCGCAAACCCCGAACCTCATCAAAGACGTCATCATACTCACGGACTACTCGAACAGATTGCAAATCATCGATGGATGCGCCAAGTGATTCTAGGTAGTAAGCATCATCAAACCCTTAGGATCGCAAAAGCTATCGACATTATTACCCAAACTAGTCAACAGTCTAACTACCCTCCTTTCACAATCGAGAATGGCACTATAATCGGTTAGCCAATCCGTTCATAGAATTAACCCATAGCCCATGAAACTAAGCACAAAAGCGTTGCATTCGAACTCAACGCCATACATAAAGATTCTCAAACCCCGATACAACATAGAAAGATGGTCCGTACCCCCAATAGGATTTGGGATACTAACGAGATCCAGTACTATACTAGTATCTAGGTGCATAGACTTAACAACAAAAGCAGACACGAACGAATGTGATGCGCCAGAATCAAAAAAGTATGATCAGAATGATCATAAAGGAAAATCAAACTTTCAACAAGAACTTTTCTACCCCTAATAGGTATGCCGGCCGTGAGTGCACGCATTTGCCCCCCGAAAAATCATGTACCACGTCGTTGCCCTTGCCCTTTGGACAATCCCTAATAAGATGTCTCGTCTCTTCGCAATGATAACGAATAGTCTTCCTCCTATAGTCTTTGGCTATATATAACCCACCATATCTTAGTAATAACACTTCCTATTTCCTCGGGGTCTACAGTTCTTTCGACTCTTCTTAGATTCCACTTCCTTATTATGTGGTTCTTCAACCTTGACCTCCTTCTTTTCTCATTTATCCTCTTTCTGCATCAAGGCTATATCCATGAGTTTCTCATCCTTGGGCTATGATCTTTAGCCCAAACTCCCTTAATCTCATGAAACATGTTAATTAGTCTCTCTCTAAAGCTACCCCAATCGCATGGAAAACCTTACAAAGCTGGAAAGAAAATTATTCGCAGGAAAACTACTGCGGTTATAGATAGAAGTTAGGCACTCTTTTGCCTTTCGGCAGGCACCGTAGTCTCATCATGCCTACGGAACCTTGTCGCGATGGGGTTACCTCCCAGAAAGCCAGGAGCCTCAGAGACCCAAAAAGAAGGAAACAAGGATTCAAACAGAAGAATCGAGAGATAGTGAATATGGCTTTGGGGAATATGTTTTTCAAAATAACTTTCTTTTGAAAAATACTTCTTTTAAAACCGTTTTGAAAACAACTTTTAAAATTCTTTACCTGGTCTGGTAACCTTCAGCTCTGATACCACGTGTAACACCCCACGTTCATTAATGTCACTCACTAAGGGAATGCATTAACTTTCATGGAGTATTGTAGGTAAATAGAACAGAATATTACAAGGCAGATACATAGAATAGTATTTGAAAACTTTATAATTTTATTGCAGCGAAAACAAAAACAAGTTTAATTACACCTTCAAAACACATCTTACTAAAAGCAAGTACATAATATCAGTCTTTTACAAAAGCTATCAGAGTACATAATTTTTAAAACCAAAAATTCCCGATCCAAAATGCCATATGAAGAGAAAACACAGCCAAGTATTACTTCCAGCACTTCAAGCAGGAAAGTCCGAATCAAACTTCAGCAATCCCACCCTAAGAACCTGGGGGGGGGGGGGAAAGAAAGAAAAGGGGCCAAACAAAGAGGGTCAGACATAAAGTCTGGCGAGTCCAACAAACTTTAACAATATAATAAGTAAAGCAATATGATAAGAACATAAATTGGATATACGAGACAACTGTAAAATAAGCAGATAGGACAAGGTAACACGATGAACAAGATATAACATTACTGCGCTTCTAACCGATAAAAGATATGCTCTGCACCGCATTGATACTGTTAGACCCAAAAGTGGTTCTAACACCCAAATTGATTAGAAACAAGATTATATGAGACAATAACAAAAATGAACACACAGGATTTATAGTGGTTCGGCGAAGAAATGCCTACGTCCACTTATTTTTCACTATATTCAGTAATTCAGTTACAAATGCAATGTAAGATTCACTCACAACTCACTTTTGTTCACTCAAATGATTAAAACAAGAAATGACAGATGATTTGGATTCTCCGGGAGTAATGGAGTTCGGATGATGGAGGTACTTGGATTCTCAAAAGTGCTGAAAAAAGATCCTTCTCTTTGTCTCTAGATGAGGTATTTATAGGTGTGAATTTGCCTGAGATTCAATCCGGGTCGGAACACGTGTCATCCATCGCACTCTCTTCGGGTTCGGATGAACTATCAAGCTGACAACACATCAAAGAGATGGACGTTAGGGGTAGGAATCAGTCATAGCCGGTCCGGTTCTTCAGGCTATTTTATAGGAGATTAACCTGGATCATGGGTGCGGGTCGGAGGCGTGCTGGTTGGGGGTCGGATCGGAATACCCGATCCGAACCGGAGTGTCTTGGACGTCTCTCTCCTTTTCTAATCATACTCCGCTCCGCTGCAGCGTCGTGGCAAGCAAAAGGCTTTCCGATCCATTTGAGATTTATTGGCCTTCCGATCCGATCAGATATGCTTTGCCAATTTTCCCAGTAAGAGCCATCCGATCCGAACAGGGAACTCTATCCGATCCGAACCAATATGCTGCTATCAATCTGAATTGTGGTGTTTTCTTCCGATCCGAACCGAAGTCTTATAACCTAAAATACTCTTCAATGGTTGGTTTCTTGGCTTTGTGTTGCCTAATTCACAAAGTAGGCTAACATTTTGCCCCCTCAAAGGATGCTTCTGTTGTACAAAGCGTGCTTTGACGTTGTTTAAATGCTAGTTCTTGAATCAGAACAGTCAGGAGTAATGCACAAATTTCCATTCGGTTCGGCGTCCGACCCGAGCACATTTTCTTCATTTCTGAGCAAATTTGGGAACTTTTCTTACCATGTAATGCTACTTGCAGGTATACTCCTCCTTTACTCTCCTTCCCTTCAATTCGACTCGGATGCTAAATTAGCGTGTGAAATTTCCACTCGGTTCGGATCCCGTCCTGAAGCATTTTCATGGATTTAGCTATTAGACATTGGGCTTTCAGAGAGAGTTGTGCTCCTGGGCCTTCATTCCGGTCCGAGCGGGTGAGACAAAACAGGAAGACGAGGAGTCAACACCATTCCCTTTATAAACTCGCTACTGCCTTCATTCCTTCCTTCTTCTTCTTTGCTGCCGCTCCCAACCATATCATTGAAAACTCTAAAACTCCCATATTCCGAAATCATCCCTTGTAGATTTCTCAATTCAAGCACATAGGTAGATTTTTAATCTCGAATAACATCGTAGTAAACGTACTTGATTTCAGTTTGCGGTCGATTGGAATGGGTTAGTCACAGAACTTCGCTTGAACTCCACGTCGTTACTGGTGGATGCGCCGTCACTTCGAGGCGTCGCGAGGCTGGAGAGGGCAAATATCTGCCCTTAACGATAGCTTTAGTGATAAAACGAACTCGTTCGTGAGTAGGGGGGAAAGAAGAAGAAGATGAGGAGCGTAGTGACCAACTGGAGTCGGTTCGGGTAGAAGACGGAGGACCAAAAAAAAAGGAAGGAGAAGGAAAGGGGATCGGCTCGGATTGCATATTTTAGAAAGATGGAAAGGAAAGAAAAAAGTCGGTTCGGGTCGGAAAAGTGAATGGGATAAGAGGTTGAAGTAAACGGACCGGTTAAGTGGTGCTGGTTTGGTTCGGATCGGGTTACCCGATCCGATCAGATCAGTCCTGCTTCCGAACCCGTTGCTCCCCTTGTCTTGAACTGACCATGCTTTAATGAGGCACCCGAACCGACTGTTATCTGCATTTGTGTCGAGCTAGTCATCATATGCATATCCGAACCGAACCGAACATATTAAACTTGACACATAAAGACCACCCAACTAATTCAACTAACACTTATTCTAGACGAATATGCCTCGCGGACAGTTAGGATAGTGCCTTGTGAACATAAATGATAATTAAGAACAATTCTGACTATCACCTTCTCTTTAAAGCTTCGCCTTACATTGCTGTACTTTTATTTTGCATTTCCCGCATTTGCTGCACACACTTTAGTTCACACACATACACAAAAAGGGGGACACGGGATAATTTACTCTAATCCGTGCCATTGTTTCTTCAATAGTTCCATGACAATGAGGCCCAGACGCTCTTCTCGTCTAACTGAGAGGAAAGAAGCTCCAGAAACTTCCAACAAAACCACTCTCGAGGATATATCTTCTTCATCTGACCCAGAATGGGACAGTGAGGGTCCGGATTACGGAGTTGGTCATCGGGAAAGCGACGAAATGTCCTCAGAAAATGAAGTTTCCCTAGGCTTTGAGGAAGAAGGAGGGATTGGTGACAATCGAGCACCCGATGAATTTGACTCGGCCATTACATTGGAGTCACCTCCAGATTCCATAGAATCGACAATCGACAACGACCGACTTGTTCGGATTTGCTTGAAGTATGGAATAATGAAAAGGGACACTTTAGTGCCCTCACGCTCTGACCGTCCCCATAACCCTCCAGAAGGATATATGACGGTCACTCGACTGATGTGCATGGTTGGCGCCATTCCTCCATTCTCGCCTTTCATCGTTGACTTCTTAAGACAAATGCGGATTGCCCCCATGCAGCTGCATCCTAATTCATATGCCTATTTGCACACTCTGTACATAGCATATCGCGAAATCCTTGGCCTAGAGCTCACATTTGATGACGTTCACTTCTTTTATAATTTTAAACATCGGACTAGAGAGACTCCATCCTTCTGCTACTTCGAATCAGTCCCGAAGAGAAAGATAATTTCTGTACCATTTAGCAGTAAAGCCGGAGACTCCAGATTAGAATGGTTCTATATAAAGCAACAATCTGGGTGCGCCAGGAGATGGACAAAATCAAGTAAAGCATTGATTCTCTGAACCCGGACTCTGTACACTTGAATCATCACTCTGACCTGTTTTCCTTTTTTGTTTGTAGTCGACAATCCCAAACAGATATCAGACCAAGTGTTCTTTGATCGGATGCACCGTCTTCTCAATGGCGACCAAAAATTCCTGACTATTGACGAGGTCCTTAAAGATGAGTACCTTCACTTTCATGGGCTGCTTTCTGTCTTTCGTAGCATTGGACATGGGACGGCTCCATACGCGTACATTCCTCCAGTGGAGGTGGTCCCAGAAATAGGAGAAGGTTCAGGAATCCCTACAGCTTCTCTTCACACTTCACCTTCTCCCTCTTCCACACAAGATGATGAACTGGCTAATCTAGCCAAAAAGCATCGTGAAGGGTATATTGCCCCTGAGGAAACTACTTCTTTAGACAAGTCAAAATCTGCCCAAGAATCGCCACTTCACGCTTCCGAAGGGGATGTCCCTGGCACTGACGAACACATATTTCAGGGTTTGGGGGATCTCCCCTTACCTGAGACTATCTATACTTCAGAGGATTTCAGGAAGGATCCTTTAGTCTTTACTTCTTCCGAAGAAACTACTCCCGCTAAAGCCAAAGAGCCTGCCCGCACTAGTCTAGCTTCAGACTCGGGTTGGTTGGGGGGTCACACACCACCTAGGATGCACTTTACACCACAGCATTAGCATTCATTGCACTTCTTTTGTCCATGAATCCGTTGATTCTAAACTCCGTTTATTTTATCGTGTAGGTACAATGTCTCGATCCTATTATGATATAAAAAAGCTTCGTCGCAGCATGTCCAATCCTCCTCAGGATGTCGAGCACAATCGCCGGGATGACCGTGGTAGGGAGGAAAGAAGACCTTATGATCCCTATCGATCTCGGCCCTCACGCTCCCGCTCACCAGTTCGGCCGGAACAAGAAAAATACAAGAGCTATCAAGGTCGCAGGGAGGAGGATAGACCACCATCTAAGGATTCCACTTCCTCCCATGAAAAGCGGAGTAGAGAAAAAACTCCTCCAAAGGAAACCGGGTCTCGGAGCAAGCAAAAGGTCCCTGCCACTAAACGACCCAGGACAGACAAGGGTTCTACAGAATCCTTTTCAGGAAGGGACACCGAATTGACGATCGTCGCTCCTCCTCCATCGGATGCAACAACTGCAGTAAAGCGGGCATATTTGGAAGAGCAGTTTCCTGAACACTACTTCCAGACTCTGACTTTTTTACCTGCCCTGGAACCTATTTCGTCTAATTGGGCAGAGGAGGCCAAAGCAAAGATTGATTTGGTGGAGAAACAATATTCCGAGATGTTCAAGTATTCTCGAAATCTCTCTAGAATCATTCGCACTCTAATGACAAACGCTGATTCAATGCAAAAGACTGCGGAGGAGGATGCCAAAGCTTTAAAAGCCTTAGGAAAGGACTTGGAAGACACTCAAGCTCAACTGGCTGTCGCTCAAAAGAACGCTTCTAATTTCAAACAACAGTTTGAGGACATGCAAAAGCGTTATCATGACTTGCTCGAGTCTCATACTCAGGAACGCTCTGAACTAAAAAAGCAAGCTGACGAGGCCAAATCAGAAGCCACTAAAACACACCTCGCTTATGCTGAGCTTGAACGGAAAAACGCCGAGTTAGCAGAAAAGAATGCCGAATTAGAAAAGAAGAATGCTGACTTGGCTTCAAAGTTGCTGGAGGCAGAAAACAGGGCTGCTTTGGCCGAGGGCAACGTAGAATACGCTATTAAATCTGCGGAGGAGACCCGCAAGCAATTATCTGACGCGGAGGCTGAAATTCAAGGTTTCGGCGAGCTAATGATTGAATTCTTCGCGCATATTATTCGTCGTCGAAACATTTCCTGGATCGAGGACTATCCATCCACTCTGGTTCAAGTGTGGAATCAAATCGTCGAGTGGGAAAAAGAAGAACTTAAGGTCGATTCCCTTGATGAAGACAAGCTGATGGAGAAGTACTTGAGAGACGACGAACCGGAGCGTCTAGCTGAAGGGCGCCGTTTAATTGCTGAGGCCATGGAAGAAGAGAGGCGGAAGTCTAAACAGAAAACCATTCCTGAAGCTGGCTCATCTTCTTCTGCTCCCGTACCTCCTGAAGTAGAAGGGTACGATCCCGAAAACCCGGGAATTCCCCGAACAACTTTGCTATCTCCCATTCCTGAAATAACTCCAGAGGTAGTAGTCACCCCTGCTGAAAAGTCTTCAGAAGGTATTCCTATCTTTTCTCCTCAATTTGCCAAGGCTACTACTACCTTTGGTTTCATGATTGAACGTTCGATGCAAAACCCTTTGCCTTTGCCTAGGTTGATAACCGATGTTTCTTATTCTGTAGGCGCTGAACCGTTCGCAAAGGCAGATGTAGCTCAAGGAGCTACCACTAGGACAAAGCCCGCTGATAGGGCCAAAGAAGGGGAAGACAAGGCTGCTCCTGCAGACTTGGGAGACGGAAATGAGCCAACTAAGGCCACGACTCCTCATGACGAAGAAATGATCGCAGCCTTAAAAGACGACGGAGGAAACGAGGGGCATGATGAGGAACCGGAGGTTGCAATAACTGGGGAGTCGAGAAGCGCCGATGATGTTACCTTGGCTGCCATGAAGGCTGATCAAGATAAGCGCTTGCAATTAAAGGCCGAAGAACTAGACCCTGAGGTCCTCAAGCCCCTCGCAGTTGTGGATGCAGGTTCAAGGTTAGTTGTTAAGCTCTCAACCAGATCTATTACCGAGGAACTTGCTAAAAAAATCTTCTCTTGATTCCAGTGTTCCGCCCTCCGGGAAGAAGTCTACTGGCTCCAGCACCGCATCTTCAGGGAAAAAGAAAACAAAACGAATCTTGACTGAAGCCGAGAAGGAAGCAAAGGATGCGGAGAAAGCCGCCAAAAAATCTAAGGCTCATTCCAAACCTAAGTAGCGGATTCCCCTGTGTTCCTTTTAGTATCTTTGTAACCCAATAATTGCTGCTACAAAAGCGGCTCCTGCACTTTCTTCTTTAGTTATTTCCCTGTACAAATTTATTCAATTTGTAAATAAAAATAATTCACTTTTTTGCAATATTTATTGATTAGCAGTTCTGCACTTATGTAAAAATGCATGTCTATAGCTATGAAACAAAGTTGTAAAGGGGGAAAATATGTGTATGCATATGTGTCCCCAGTCAATTTCCATAAGTTATTCAATGCTTATCCATGCAATCTGAATGCTCCCAGTTCCCTAGCGGGATAGCATTTCCTATGTCGTCAATACCTGTTGTTTTTCCTGGCATTTCTTTTATACTCTCACTCTTTCTCTAGAGAGTTTGAGTTCGAGCTTAGTCATCTATTCATTTCCCGGTCTCTCAACGGGAAAAGATTTCTTTTTCGGCGCTCAGTCGGAGACGCCTTCATACTCTCTTTCTCTCTGGAAAGTTAGAGTTAGGAGGAGAATCTCTTTTTCAGCGCTCAATCGGAGACGCTTTTATACTCTCTCTCTTTCTCTGGAGAGTTAGAGTTAAAAATAGAATTTCTTTTTCAGCGCTCAGTCGGAGACGCTTTTATACTCTCTCTCTTTCTCTGGAGAGTTAGAGTTTAGAATGTCGTTTTCTCATTCTTTTACGTCTTATTGCACAAATAATCATTGTGCTTCTTTTTATGTCCTAACTGTTTTCAACCTTTTTTAGGCTTTGAGTTATCTTGTATTTCATAATCACAACAGAACAACCAATGAATGTAAATGCATAAAAGTAAATAACACACAATATTTTTATAGTGGTTCAGCTAAGTCGTAGCCTACATCCACTTTATAGTCCTTTATTCATATCGTCATGTTTTCCCAAGGCAAGTCGTGCCTTATTACAGAGTTTACAGGAAGAACAACAAAAAGTACAGCATTTCTAATCCAAATATCGCATTAAGTGTTGGGCATTCCATGCTCGAGGGACTTCTTCGCCATCTACGGTCGTTAACTTGAATGTTCATTTATCAAGTTTCCGTTGGATGACAAAGGGTCCTTCCCATTTTGGGCCGAGGTGAGGAAGAGATGGAAAAACTCTCTTTAGCACCAAATCTCCTGGTTCAAAAGTTCTGAGGCGAACTTTTTTGTCATAATAGCGTGCCATCTGACGCCGATGTCTTGCTGCACGCAAGTCTGCTTCGTCCCTTTTCTCTTCGACTTCATCAAGAGACTCTAGTAAAAGTGCCTGATTCGTCATCGGGTCATAATACGTCACCCTGTGGGAAGGAACTTCCAGTTCAACTGGAATTACTGCTTCTGAGCCAAAGGAGAGAGAGAAAGGGGTATGACCGGTAGCCGTTTTAAACGTTGTTCGATATGCCCACAAAGCTAGGGGCAATTCGTCAACCCATCTTGCCTTTGCACGCTCCAACCGTTTCTTGAGGATGGACTTTATAACTTTGTTTACTGCCTCTACCTGCCCATTCGATTGTGGATAGGCAACTGCAGTATATCGTTTGTCTATCTTATATTTCTGGCAAAAATTTCTGAATTCAGAGCTATCAAATTGGGTCCCGTTGTCAGTAACAATTGTCCTCGGGATTCCGAATCGGCATATAATATTTCTGACCACAAAACTTATTACCTTTCTTGTGGTGATCTTAGTCAAGTGCTCAGCTTCCACCCACTTTGTGAAATAATCCACGGCTACTATTGCATACTTAGCTCCTCCTTTAGCAATTGGTAAAACTCCAATGATATCAATTCCCCATGTGGCAAATGGCCAAGGACTCACCATCGATTTAAGCTGGGTTGACGGTGCCCTGGGGATTTTGGCGAATCTCTGGCACTTATCGCAGCGTCGTGAATAATCAGCCGCATCTTTGTTGATCGTAGGCCAGAAGTATCCGTACCGCAATATTTTCTTTGCTAAAGTTTGACCTCCTGTATGATCTCCACACTCACCTTCGTGCACTTCTCTTAGTACACGCTTGATGTCGTCGTGTGCGATACATCGTAACAGGGGCATAGAAAATCCTTGTCTATAGAGAGTACCGTCTTGTATAACATATCTGGTAGCTTTGCGAACTACAGCTCTTTTCTCGCTTTTCTTCGATGGGAGTGTCCCATTCTTAAGAAAATTCTTAATTGGAGTCATCCATGACTCCTTCTCTGGTTCCGCTTCAAGAGCGAATTCAATTTCCATTGACTCAAAGCTTGGTGATTCCAATATTTCAATTGGAATTACCTCGGTCCCTTCAGGATTGTCAGAACTAGCTACTTTTGCCAGTCTATCCGCTTTCTGGTTTTCAATCCTGGGAATATGTGTTATGCTGTATCGCTCTAAGTTATTCAATAGCTCTTTCACTTTCTTGAGGTAGGCGATAAGTCGAGGTCCTCGAGCCGCGAATTCCTCTCGCACTTGACAAACAACAATCTTAGAGTCACAAAATATGTCCATCGTTTTTACTCCAAGGTCTTTAGCAAGTTTCAGCCCGGCAATCAGGGCTTCGTACTCAGAGTCATTGTTAGTTGCCGAAAATTCTAATCGTAGGGCGTAATATAACGACCGTCCCTCGGGAGTGACTAAGACAATTCCAGCTCCGGACCTTCGGTCGTTTTTAGCTCCATCTGTATATAATCTCCACGGATTCATCTCTAGCTTATCCTCGGATTTGACCACTTGGTCATTGATTATTTCCTCCTCTGGAATGGTGAACTCCGCAATAAAGTCTGCTAGAGCTTGCCCCCTGATAGACTTTCGTGGTTGAAAATTCAAATCAAACTGGCTTAGTTCTATGTTCCATTTGATCAACCTTCCCGACGCTTCGGGTTTCTGCAACACCTGTCTTAACGGCTGGTCGGTGTATATGGTTATTGGATGGGCTTGGAAGTAGTGACGAAGTTTTCGGGACGCGATCAGGAGGCTGTAAGCAAGCTTCTCAATCTTTGGGTAGTTGCGTTCTGCCGCTGCTAATTTCTTACTCACATAGTACACTGGCCTTTGTACTTTGTCTTCTTCTCGAACCAGGGCTGTGCTGACAGCGTGAGCCGAGACTGCTAGATAAACAAATAATTCTTCGTGATCTACGGGCTTTGATAAGATTGGCGGTTTCTCTAACAGCTCTAACAGATTTTGGAAGGCCTCAACACAATCGGGAGTCCACTGGAAGTTCTTCTTTCCCCTTTTTATCAAATCAAAAAACGGAACACACTTATCTGTGGCTTTAGAGATGAATCTACTCAACGCCGCTACCTTCCCTGCCAGACTTTGGACTTCTTTAATTCTTCTTGGTTCTTCAATGTTTCTAATTGCTGCTATCTGGCTAGGGTTGATTTCAATTCCTCGGGAACTCACAATGAAGCCAAGAAACTTTCCCGACGCCACTCCAAAAGAACATTTTAAAGGATTCAATTTCATACGGTATTTTCGCAAGATACCAAACATTTCCGCTAAGTCTTGCGTATGACTGGAAGACTGCTTTGATTTGACAAGCATATCATCCACATAAACTTCCATAGTTTTTCCTATTTGACCATAAAACATTCTATTTACCAAGCGCTGATATGTAGCTCCAGCATTTTTTAACCCAAATGGCATTACAACATAACAATATAGCCCCAAATTCGTAATAAAACTCGTATGCTCTTGGTCTGGTACATGCATAGGAATTTGGTTGTATCCAGAGTACGCATCCATGAAAGATAGAAGTTCATGACCTACTGTCGAGTCTACAAGCTGGTCAATCCTGGGAAGTGGGAAACTATCTTTAGGGCAAGCTTTATTTAAGTCTGAAAAGTCAATACAGGTTCGCCACTTTCCGTTCAGCTTCTTTACCAAGACGGGATTCGATATCCAGTCGGGATAAGTCGAATCTCGAATGAATCCATTCTGCTTCAACTTCTCTACTTCCTCTTTGAGAGCAGCCGACCTCTCTGGGCCCAGCATACGTCTCTTTTGCTTCACAGGCGGATGCTTCGGATTTATATTCAATTTGTGACTGATGATGGAAGGTGATATCCCACACATGTCAGCATGGGTCCAAGCGAACACATCTAAGTTTGCCTTCAAGAAGTCTGTCAGCTCTTCAGCACGACGTGGATCCAATTGAGAACCAATCTTCAAAACTTTCGTCGGATCAGCTTCATCAATGGGAATTTCCACTGTCGCTTCGTTAGGAGTTGCATTCCTAGCCTCTGGCTCCTCGTCTTTTCTAGGATCCAGGTCTTCAGGTGTTCCTTTGGGCAACTCCTTTGGGGTCAATTTCTCTAGTTGCTATGCCGAGTCCCCCTTTGAGGGAGACGAAGCATCCTTACTCTCAGCATTAACTCCTTTCATCAACATCTTCAGTTCGGCCACATAGCAGGCCCGTCCAGAAACCTGATCCCCTCTTATTACTCCAGTCCCGGCTTCGGTTGGGAACTTTAGCAACAAGCACCAGGGGGCGATACAAACTCTAAATTCAGCGAGGGCCGGTCTCCCTAAAAATGCGTTATATGGCGAATCGATGTCCAATACTACGAACTGAAGCATTCGCACTCTTCTACGTTCTCCTTGCCCTAGGGTTACGGGCAACTCTATATATCCCATGGGAGACGTCGTCGCTCCGTTGAAACCTCTAATCCATCCTTCACAAGGTTTTAGATCTTCGGGCTCAAGCTTCATCTGATCAAATGACTTCTTGAACAAAATATTAACGGAACTTCCGTTGTCTACTAATACCTTATGGACCAAGGCCGGCCCAATGGTGGTAGTAATAACCAACGGATCATTGGTGGGAGATTGTATCCCCGTGCTGTCTCGGCTGCGAAATACCACGTCATCGAACATGGTTTTTTGTTGTTTTATAGGGGTGACATCTTCCAAATCGTCACCTTCATTCACATCTAGATGCTTGGCAGCATTCACATACTGGTCCATCGACCTAAAACTTCGGATTGCCGGGTGAGGTCCGCCTACTATGGAGTTGATGACAATCCCTTTACCTTTCTGCTGCGCGGTAGGCTTAGGAGCAGGTAGGATCTGTTTTGGAGCCTGCTCTCCTTGCCCCCTGTCCCTCGGGGCAACCTTGTACTCATCCAACTTTCCTTCATGCAGCAGCTTTTCAATTACATCCCTCAAATGCCGACATTCGTTGGTCGAATGTCCATGTGTTCCGTGAAACAAGCAAAATTTCCCTGTCGCCATTTCTTTCTCGGTCGAATCACGAGGTGGCGGTCTTTTGTACTGCAACACATTGTACGTATCCAGGTAAATATTTTCCAGGGTGTCATTCAATGGTGTATAGTCCTCGTAGTTCTGGAACCGGGGCCTTTTGTTAGGGTCACTTCCCCTATTTCTGTTTCTCCTGTTACCATTCGAATTACGGTTGT
Organism: Allium sativum; assembly: GCA_030737875.1. Taxonomy (NCBI): domain Eukaryota; kingdom Viridiplantae; phylum Streptophyta; class Magnoliopsida; order Asparagales; family Amaryllidaceae; genus Allium; species Allium sativum. Next base: position 117,165,781 of record CM060919.1, on the reverse strand, counting down.
TGTTGTTTCCCCCATTTCCAGTATTGCTGTTTCCACCCTTGTTTCCTATATTTACTTCAACCTTGCCAGAACTATCCCCAGACTGCTTCACGGCAATATTACTCTGCACATTCTCCTTTGAAGCTGTCTCAGACTTTCTTTTTCGGTTTGCCCTGGCTTCCTCTCGTCTCAGATAAATATCGGCTTTTTCGTAGAATATCGCCCTTGTGGGGGGTGTTTTCCCAGAAAGGTAGTCTCCAAACTCGGATTCAGGATCGACTCCTTCCTTCAATGCCATCAGAATAGTGGGCTCGTGCGGGTCACTGACCTCAGTTACAGCTTGGTTAAAACGATCTAAATATGCCCTTAAAGACTCTCCTGGTGCCTGTTTGATCCTCGACAATTCAATAACACTCTTGGACTTTCGGGCATGTAGTCGGAACTGGTTCATGACACGCTCGCTTAGTTCCTTATAGTTTGAAATCGAACGAGGCGGAAGTCGGGTAAACCAGAACAATGCCACGTCTTCTAGGTAGATTGGGAATGCTTTACACTTCACTTCATCTGGGGCAGCAGCAGCATTCATGAGCCACGAATATCTCATTAAATGCTGTCCCGGGTCAGTCCTTCCGTTATATTTATCCATTTGTGGCAGGTTAAAGCGTCGGGGAAACTGGAAGTCGAGGATATCATTGGTGAACGGAGTATGGCTTCGCTCAATGCCGTAGTCTTCATTTGTATAATTCCGGCTCTCGGACATAATTCGGCGAACCATTGCCTGTACGTCAGCACTAGTTAGGGGCTGCTCTGGTTCCCTGGCCCTAGTATCCGAGATCCTTCCGGGCTCTTGCTCAGGAGATGCCCTTCTTCTTCGAACTGCCTCTGCTCGATTCCGTTCCCTGCGTTCCCGGTCGATCTCGGGAAGAGGGGACTGGAGTCTTTGCCCCCGAGTGGGGTCATCGGTTCCTAATGCTCGTGCGATATCCTCACGAGATCCCAAAGATCCAAATGTTAGCTGCTCCACATTCTGAGGTCGTTCGAGTGGCCTCCGCTCACGGGGCCTCTCTTCCTCGGAAGATGAAGATTGATCTACTGGTGTGTGACGAACCGGTGATGGAGTTCTCTGTCGACGGAGCTCGTTGATTTCCCGACTCATGAGCCTCATATTTTCCTGCATCATGAGGTTAGTGCGCTCATGAACTCTCATAGCTTCCCTTGTGTTCTCAAGCATGTCAAGCAAGCGTGAAAAATCGCCTTGAGTGATGGGCGCAGATGGATTGACCTGATCTCCCACCCTGGCAGCTGGAATTGGAGCATTCGCAGGGACTCGAGTAAAGGTTCCAGCTTCACCAAGCATCGGGTCGGATCGGAGGTAGGAGGTCGGGTCGGATCGGAGCTGGGGTGCCTGGTCGGATCGGTGCGCAGCGAGCAACTCAGGTCGGTTCAAATTGGGGGAATGCACTGCTTCAGAGTCCCCTACCCGGTTCGGATCGGAGCTCTCCCCTGCTGTCGGTTCGGATTTCCTGCACTGATTCTTCCTGCTGCTGAACTCTGCCCCCGAGACCTTGTTACAACAGCGTTTTGCTGATCTTCGCCAGCTCCATTTCCTCGGAAAGTCTGAACTTCCTTGCCTTTTCCTTTGGCCATGAGTCTTCAACAATTACTTCAATGAATGTAAGAAAACGGAGAAACTTAAGGATTCACTTCTTTGAACTCAACGGTCCAAAAAGTAGGAAGAGATCCCGGAAAATAAAGAATTTAGATGAGGATTCTCAGTGAAAGCACCAAAATGTTAGACCCAAAAGTGGTTCTAACACCCAAATTGATTAGAAACAAGATTATATGAGACAATAACAAAAATGAACACACAGGATTTATAGTGGTTCGGCGAAGAAATGCCTACGTCCACTTATTTTTCACTATATTCAGTAATTCAGTTACAAATGCAATGTAAGATTCACTCACAACTCACTTTTGTTCACTCAAATGATTAAAACAAGAAATGAAAGATGATTTGGATTCTCCGGGAGTAATGGAGTTCGGATGATGGAGGTACTTGGATTCTCAAAAGTGCTGAAAAAAGATCCTTCTCTTTGTCTCTAGATGAGGTATTTATAGGTGTGAATTTGCCTGAGATTCAATCCGGGTCGGAACACGTGTCATCCATCGCACTCTCTTCGGGTTCGGATGAACTATCAAGCTGACAACACATCAAAGAGATGGACGTTAGGGGTAGGAATCAGTCATAGCCGGTCCGGTTCTTCAGGCTATTTTATAGGAGATTAACCTGGATCATGGGTGCGGGTCGGAGGCGTGCTGGTTGGGGGTCGGATCGGAATACCCGATCCGAACCGGAGTGTCTTGGACGTCTCTCTCCTTTTCTAATCATACTCCGCTCCGCTGCAGCGTCGTGGCAAGCAAAAGGCTTTCCGATCCATTTGAGATTTATTGGCCTTCCGATCCGATCAGATATGCTTTGCCAATTTTCCCAGTAAGAGCCATCCGATCCGAACAGGGAACTCTATCCGATCCGAACCAATATGCTGCTATCAATCTGAATTGTGGTGTTTTCTTCCGATCCGAACCGAAGTCTTATAACCTAAAATACTCTTCAATGGTTGGTTTCTTGGCTTTGTGTTGCCTAATTCACAAAGTAGGCTAACAGATACTAGTTTCACACTAAAAGATGATCCCTCTTGGCTAAATAGAACGATGATAGCTTTGTGTACTACTAGCTGCCATCATAGGTGACCGACGTGTACCTATCACTACTAGATGTACCCACTATCCTCCCCGTTTGATTATGTATCTCTAGCTGCTATCATATGTAACCAACGTATACCTATCACCACTAGACGTACCCCCTTACTATAATAATAATCATGATGGTAGTTTCGTGTACTCCTAGCCGTCGTCATAGGTGTCGCCTGCTCCTATCTCCACTAGTTGTATCTGTTGTATATAACGGTGTTGTATACACAATTATATGATTTTTTTTATGATAACAACCAAATATATATTATTTTAAATATGTTTTTTTATGATAACAACCAAATTTATGATATCAGTACAATCCTCTCTACAACACTCATACGGCCACTCTGTCATATATACATACATTTTCACTTTCATATACAGACACATTTACTGACACTGTTTCATTCACTGTCTTCAGTCTTCTATCTTCACAGCTCTCTTTCAGTCCAGTCATCATCTTCTTACCTGTCACAATGAAATACACACTATACACTGCAATAGAATTTAAACTGAATACATGCGAATATAAATTTTATTTTTAAATTTTTATTTGCCTCAGATTTCTGGTGTGTTTCTCATCATTTTTCTTGACTTGATCTGAATCATCTGTCTCTAGGAAGACAGTTTGTATATGCACAGGGACAGGACATTTTCTGATCGACTGCAAATACACACATGTACAGATATACACGTGTGCACTGCCTCGCCAATCAGAATGTAGCAGTGTGCAACCGAGGAGTAGCCACGTGGACCATCTCGACTCAGTGCAACACTCAAGCAACAAAACAAATGTCAACATAACAAAAAAGTCAAAAAAGTCAACACAGCTCAAAGGTTCAAAACCAAGTTGGCCGAGGCATCCAACAAATACATGGTGCAGCCAAAATGATAGTGCAAGTGTCAAAGTGGTTAAGCAGCATTAACATGGAGCATGCATTGCACAAATGTAGCAGCCCAAGTGTGTTGAAGCAAGTGACAGCAGTCGTGAAACAAGGCAGTTCAACAAAAATGTCGAGCAATAAATTGAAGACAAGTATATGCAGCAGGTGACATCCCACCTCCATTAAGGTCACTCACAAAGGGAATGCCTTAACTTTGATGGAGCATTGTTAGTGTATAGAACAGAAAAGTAAACAAGACAGGTAAATATATTGGTACTTGGAAAATTAAAAACAACTTTTATTGCAGCGAAGAAAAAATAGTTTGGTTACATCATGTCAAAAACCAACTACAAAACCAAATACACTTATTATCCATCTTGACAAATAAGTTCTGAGTACATAAAATAAAAGACATAACCCCAACATAAAATAGCCATAAATAAAAAGAGCTGAACTTTACTTCAACAATCCAAGCAACTTCCAAAGAGAGAGAGAGAGAAAGCGTCCAAATCAAGCTCCATTAGTACTAGACCCACCCTGAGAACCTAAGGGGGAAGGAATAAAGGAGGTGGAAACAAAGGGGTCAGACATAAAGTCTGGCGAGTCCGATAACTTCAACAATATAATCATTAAAGCAATCAGGATAAGGCATAAACTGGTAAATAAGGAAATGACTGTGAATAAATGGCAAGACCAAGCAAACAAAGGAAATAGGATGAACACAGATAACGTTAAAGACGCTCATAATCACTACCAGATAATAACTACACTGCACCACACCAGTCACTCTAAAGGTTGATCCCACCTACTAAACTTAGAAATCAAAATAGTAGTTTAACGCACTCCTAGCTGTCTACATAGGTGCCACTTGCCCCTATCTCCACTAGGTGTACCCACTACCCCCATATCGATCAGCTCCCTAACTCGTAGATACCCGTGCTGGTCCCATAGTGGGGTGTATCACTCCCAAAGTGGAAACCCGATACAACTAAGGGTGCACGGCTTATACCTACACGATGCAACAACGGCTTACCTACCAGCCCGGGCCCACGCATGCACATGACCCCATTGGACTTGCGTTGCCACCGCTAACCCGTTTTGACCTCATACAATCAGACTCAGTATGCGTGTCCCGTCCTCGACTTGGGTCGAGCTCACAAAGATACTTAATGGGATACTAGTCTAAAAAGGGCCCCCATTCTTGACACAAGCTTTCTACCTAAGCTTGGTCCCCTTTAGTACATCCCACTTAACCCCTTCTTATTCATGTCCACTTACATGTTCAATTTGGTTAAGTGTTTCTATTCGTATTTTCCACATGTCACTCACATGTCACCTACTTAACCCCCATTCCCGACCACATGTTTAACTTTGGTTAAGTGTTACTTAGTTTATTACTATCGTAACCCTGTAGGACCTCTCACGTTAGGCCACCCTTTGTGGTTGCTGGATTTGCCGGACATGTTCGGGCAGTCTTACACCACAAACGAACCTAACCTCGTGTCCATACATTTGTCACGCATTTAATTTGGGCCTATGACATCTCACATTAGACTACCATTTGTGGTTGCTGGATTTGCCGGGAGGGTCCGGGCAGTCTTACACCACAAATGAGCCCAACCTCATGTCTTAGGCATTGATTATTATGCATAATCTTTTCACCCCAAATTTGGATTAATTATCCCTATTCAAATTTGTCAATAAATTCCAATTATACTTATGTCCATATTTGTCACCTAAATTATGTCCACATATTGCAGGTGTACAAATTATACCAATTATTGCTACAAATTAATTGTATGCCTTTTAAGGTCATTACATGCCAATTCACAATTATGTGTTTATTCAATATTTCCCCATAATCCCCGCGTCGTTTGATCGCTTAACATAAAATATATATGATAGACTAGCAAATAGTCTAACACATAAAAAGGGAAGAAACATCACAAATTTTCATAACACACAAAATAGGCCTAACTTGCAAATAAGAATTTACAACTTAACTTGCATAAACTTTGTAATGTCATGGATCCAAGCATAGACCTAAAAGGTGTGAACTTGCAAGTATGAATAAGGTTTTCATCCCAAAACTTGCATAGGCAATAGTCACAAACTTGCATAAACCCAAAGGTGTGTACTTGCATATATGAATTACTACCTAAACTTGCATATAGTCATTTTACTTGATTCACATGTAAACAATCCACATAAAAATTAGCATATAACTTTACACCCATATTCGCTTATAAAATAATGTCATAGAATGAATAATGTTGAACATAAGTGATTTGGGCATATAAAAGGGATTCACTAGCATAAATTAACAAAGACAAACATCATGAACAACTAGCATATATTCACAAAATATCACATTTTCCAATTATTCACAAACATAGCCATATAACCCAAATTACATCTCAACCTAATTAACTTTTTTAATTATCTTATTAGAGAAATCAAACTCACAACTTAGAGAAGGTCTTGAGTTCTGGGATCTGTATTCTGTAGTTGAATTAACTCGCCTTTGATGAAGACAAATTCGTTGTTGTTGAATTGAATTGAGTTGAGTTGATTAGCTATACTTCTCTTCTAGTTGGCGGCGGCTACTCTAGGTTGCGGAGTGACAGCATGACGACCATGGTTCTAATTTTGATTAGGTTTAGGGTTTGAGGCTACATGTGTTTATATAGAGTTTAGGATTAATTTCGGCCATCCGATCAACCTAGAAGCAACCTGAACCATCGAACCGGCCAACTCAGCCCTAATGACTCAGCAGCAGTTCAGAATTGGGCTTAAACCAATTCTGCCCGAGTGGGTAGGTCGACCTCCAGGTCGACCTATAGGGAATGTCGACACTAGGGTTGACCCCCTGGTCGACCTGGCCTAGGCAGGAAATTTTCCTGCCCTGCCTGGTTCTGAGTCTGCATTCGATTTTGAACTGTTTTTAAATTTAAATCTTCTAGAAACTTCCGACAGCCATAACTTCTTCATACGAAGTCCCATTCACGCAAACTCGGACTCTGTTTCAACCAGAATTCCGAGATGAATACAATGGCGTAACCCGTTTCCCTTAATTCTCACATTTAAAATTAATTATTCTTTAATTCGTTACTTAGTGTTAACAGAAAACACGGGGTGTTACATTCTCCCCTCCTTAAAGGATTTCGACCTCGAAATCTCAAGTCAAGAAGAATGCATATCCTACCATCCAATCGTCCATCTACCCATCCATCAAACACAAGCATCCATTGTCCTTAAAAGACTTCTAATGCTTTCATGTTTATATGCACAGTGTGTACGTGTCCGTATCTAATGCAAAATCAAGCGGTCTACTGATTCAGTTGACCTCCTTAATACGAATCATGATAGTGCCATGCGTCCATTATGTATGCAAAAGATCCCTAATGATACATATTATTTCTACATGCATGCACAACCATTCATCTGAATGCAGCATCCATATGATAACACAACCATTATACATCCAATAACCTAAATAAGCACATATATTCATATGCAATATGAAAGCCATTGAGCTGATCTGGTGCCTAATGTGTGTGTATATGCATCCACAAGCAACCACTAGCAAACACTTGCATCCACTAGCATCCATCAATCATAATATGTCTCAAACGCATGTTTACATCCATTGGTTTCTACCTAAAGATAAAGAATGTGAACGAGGAGTTACACTAAAAAGATAGATAAAAGCATGCAAAAACTTAAGGAGAAAATGAGATCAAAGATGTACCCTTACAAAGAAAAGGGTAAGATGCACGTATTTTGGCCTCAGTCTCCAAATTCGCGTCTTCCTCGGCGTCGCTCGGCTGAACTTTAACAAACTTGACTTCTTGGTTGCGTAGCTTTTTGACTTCTGTCCCCAAGATACGAGTTGGAACTCTCCTCACTGTCCCTTCTCGTTCCACCTCGACTTCCTCAAGTATGCTAGGTTCCACAACTTCTGCTGACTCATGTAAACACTTCCGTAGCTGAGAGACATTAAAAACATTATGAACTCCAGCCAGTCTTCCGAGTAGCACTACTTTGTAAGCCATCGTACCAATCCTTTCAATGATAGGAAACGGTCCTACAAATCATGGTGCCAACTTTCCTTTAGACCCAAAGCGAATGACATTCCTCAAAGGAGATACTTTAAGGAACACTTTATCTCCAACTTCAAACTCAAGGTCGGTCCTTCTCTTATCTGCGTAGGATTTCTGTCTATCTTGGGCAGTCTTCATTCTTCTTCGTATCAAGTCCACTTTCTATGAAGTCTCTCTAATCATATCTGGCCCAAGCACAAGCTTATCCGTGGACTCCCACAAACAAGTCGGAGATCGACATGGCCTTCCATATAAAGCTTCGAAGGGTGCCATGCCTATGGTGGCCTGGTAACTATTGTTGTAAGCGAATTCCACCAAAGGAAGATGATCTTCCCAAGTTCCTCCAAAGTCAAGAATGCACAATATCAAAAGATCCTCTAATACTCTGTTCACCCTTTCCGTCTGACCATCGGTTTTAGGGTGATAGGTCGTGCTCAAACATAGCTGTGTGCCTACAGCCTCTTGCAAACTTCCCCAAAACTCGCTCGTAAAGATAGGGTCTCAATTACTCACTATGATGGACGGTATCCCATGGAGTCGAACTATCTCCTTAAGATAAATAGATGCTAACGATGAGGCAGTCCTCCTACTCTTGACAAGTACAAAATGAGCGCTTTTCGTGAGCCTGTCCACTATTACCCAAATACCGGTATTGGCCCTTCTCGACCTAGGCAACCCATCAACAAAGTCTATCGAGATGCTATCCCATTTCCATTGTGGGACCTCTAGAGGATGAAGAAGAACACCAGGCTTCTTCTGCTCCGCCTTGACTTGCTGGCATATCATGCATTTCGAAACAAATTCAGCTACATCCCTCTTCATGCCATTCTAAAAGAAAACTCGTTTGATGTCTTTATACATCTTGTGTCCACCTGGGTGTATGGTCATCTTGGAATGGTGTGCCTCTTCGAGTACCATCTTCACCAAATTCCTTGCTTGTGGGACGCATAGTCTCCCATCCCGTCTCAACAATCCTTATCATCGATGGAGTATCTATCGAGGTGACTAGAAGTCTCACCCCTAATTAGTTTATCTAGCACATCAACTAGCTGAGGGTCTTCACGTTGCGCGGTTCCTATTGAGTCCAACAAGGTAGGTCGCACCTCTAGCATTGCCATCAAGCCAGTCACATAATCAACAAAGGGTCTAAAGTCAAATTTTGCTATGAATTCCAAGCTCTGCCTTTCTACAAAGAGAGGACTTAAGGTCAGCTTCTTCCTACTCAAGGCGTCTTCTACTACGTTGCCCTTGCCCGGAGTATAGGAGATCTAAAAATCATATGAGGCGAGAAACTCCATCCACCTTTGCTTCTAGATTAAAATCTTTCTGCGAGAAAAGGTACTTCAACGATTTATGATCAGCATACAACTCAAATTTCTCACCTAAGAGATAATGGCGCCAAGACTTAAGCGCAAAAACGATGGCAGCCAAATCTAGATCGTGGGTTGGGTAGTTTTTCTCATGCACTTTCAACTGCCTTCCACCATAAGCTACTACCTTCCCCTCTTGCATCAAAACAGCGCCTAGTCCCGTACCACATGCATTTGTGTATATTGTGAACATTTTTCTCTCATCCGGTAATGTCAAAACTGGGGTTGTTGTCAGAGCCCTCTTCAAATGTTGGAAAGCGATATCGCAATCCAAATCCCAAGTGAAAGTCGGATTCTTCTTCATCAACCTTGTATGTGGAGCCGAGATTTTCGCACAGTCTTTAATGAACTTGTGATAAAAGCCTGCTAGCCCAAGAAAACTTCGGACTTCAGTTGCATTCCACGGAACCTTCCAATCTTGTACCGTGACTACTTTTGCGAGGTCCACAACTAACCACTCTTTGGACACCACATGTCCAAGAAACCTCACTTCTTCCCTCCAGAAGTGGCACTTGGAGAACTTAGCTTTCAACTGATGTGCACGGAGAGTATCCATGACTTCCCTTAAATGCAAAGCATGCTCTTCCTCATTCTTCGAAAAGATCAAAATGTCATCTACGAAGACCACCACAAACTTATTGAGGAATTCCCGGAATACCCTACTCATCAGATCAACGAAATAAGCAGGTGCGTTTGACAAGCCGAAAGGCATGACAAGCTATTCAAAGAAACCATCCGGGGTTCTGAACGCAGTCTTATCAATGCTATCTTCAGCCACCCTTAGCTGATGAAACCCTGTACCCAGATCTGATTGGGAGAAAACTGATGCACCTACAAGCTGATCGAACAAATCGCCTATTCTTGGAAGTGGGTGCCTATTCTTCTTTGTCAGCTTGTTCAACTCCCTATAGTCAACGCAGAGGCGAAGTGAACCATCCACTTTGGTTGCGAATACTACTGGAGCACCCCATTGAGAAATACTCCGCCTTATAAACCCTTTTTCTAGTAGCTCTTTAACTTGCTTACTGAGCTCCTTTCTCTCCGTTGGAGCCATGTGTCTTACGGGTAAAGCGACAGGTTTTGCGTTATCAACGAGGTATATGCGGAAGTCTATCTCCCGCTTCGGAGGCAAGCCCTCTACCTCCTCAAAGACATCCGAATATTCACGGATCACTCTAACAGACTGCAGATTCTCAACCGCTGCATCAAGCGATTCTAGATAACTTAGCATAAAAGAATTCATGGGATTACAAGAAATTTCGAGAGTGTTACCAAAACGAGTCATGAGTCTAACCACTCTCTTTTCACAATCTAGGACGACACCATTTATGGATAACCAATCCATGCCTAGAATTAGCCCACAGCCCGTGAAGCCCAAAACATAAGCATCACATCTAAACCCAACGCTAAGTACAGAAATTATCAAATCCAAACAAATCATCGACAAATATGCTGAGCCCCCAATTGGATTTGAAACAACTAAGGGATCCTCTATTATACTAGTGTCTAAGTGCAGTGACTCAACTAAAGCAGTAGATATAAAAGAATTTGATGCCCCATAATCAAAGAGTGTGCGAACAGGATGATCAAAATCATAAACTAAGCTTTCAACAGAAATTGTTCTACCTCTTTCTTGCAGCGGTGGGGCCATGAGAGCCTGGACCTTCCCTCTTGCCTGCCCTGGTGCTATGAGAGCCTGAACCTGCCCTTCAGAAGTAGACCCAGGCCTTTGTCCTTTCTTCGGGCAGTCCTTAACCAGATGTCCTACTTCGCCATAATAGAAACAACTAGTCTTCATTTTCATCCTACAGTCTTTGCTCAGATGGCCTGGTGTTCCACAGTTAAAGCACCTTTTCTTTCCCTTCCATTGTTGTCTTTACCACCCTTCTTGCTCTACTATTGTTGTTGTGGTTTCTTTTGACCCCCTTTCTTCTCGGGTGCCTTAATAGCGTTGACAACTTTCTCCTCTTCATGCATGAGCGCCATGTCAACTCGTCTCTCAAAGGTGGCCTCCATAGGAATGTAGGTCATAGCCAACCCATGTAGCGGCTCATTCAAACTCTTAACAAATCTCAGAGCCTTCTTTTTGGGTGTATTCACCAAGTCCAAGCCAAACCTCGCCAACTGATTGAACTTGTTGATGTACTATTTCAATGTCAGATTTCCCTGCTTCAAGGCCAAAAACCTTTCCAAGTATAGATTCTCTTCAGCCCTTGGGAGAAATTTAGCTTCGAACCTAAGTCTGAAATCCTCCCAAGTCTCAATCGGACGCTCTCCATTAGTAACCTCCCACCAAAACGAGGCTTCGTCCTTCATTAACCAAGCAGCCAATTGGATCTTTCTTCCCTCTTCTACCTCAAAGATTCCGAACAATTCTTCTACCTCCTTAAGCCAATTTCGGGCTTCAACAAACGTCTCTGACCCATGAAAAGATTTTCCGCCCATTGCCCGAAAGTCCTTGCATATCTTTACGAAAGTATCAACACGAGGAGGGGGAGGAGGAGGAACGGGTGCAAGTGGGGGAGGAGGAGCATCTGCTGGGCCTACAATGTTGGCCCTAGCCTCAAGATACCTTCTGAACCAACCAGGTACCGGCACGCCCTCGGGAAGATTATGATCCCCATACATACTGAAATGAAAAAGGAAAGATTCAAAACAAGGAATCGAAGGAAAGATATATGGGTCTTGGGGGTTATGTTTTTAAAACAAACTTTCCTCTTCAAAATATTCTCCTTAAAACATATCTTTGAAAGTATTCTTTATAAAAATGCTTTTTGAAAAATAGTTTTCCAAAATATCTTATCTGTTCTGGTAACCTTCAGCTCTGATACCACGTGTGACACCCCACCTCCATTAAGGTCACTCACAAAGGGAATGCCTTAACTTTGATGGAGATTTATTAGTGTATAGAACAGAAAAGTAAACAAGAAAGATAAATATATTGGTACTTGGAAAATTAAAAACAACTTTTATTCCAGCGGAGAAAAAATAGTTTGGTTACATCATGTCAAAAACCAACTACAAAACCAAATACACTTATTATCCATCTTGACAAATAAGTTCTGAGTACATAAAATAAAAGACATAACCCCAACATAAAATAGCCATAAATAAAAAGATCTGAACTTTACTTCAGTAATCCAAGCAACTTCCAAAGAGAGAGAGAAAGTGGTCCAAATCAAGCTCCACTAGTACTAGGCCCACCCTGAGAACCTGAGGAGAAAGGAAGAAAGGAAGTGGAAACAAAGGGGTCAGACATAAAGTCTGGCGAGTCCGATAACTTCAACAATATAATCATTAAAGCAATCAGGATAAGGCATAAACTGGTAAATAAGGAAATGATTGTGAATAAATGGCAAGACCAAGCAAACAAAGGAAATAGGATGAACACAGATAACGTTAAAGGCACTCCTAATCACTACCAGATAATAACTACACTGCACCACACCAGTCACTCTAAAGGTTGATCCCACCTACTAAACTTAGAAATCAAAATGGTAGTTTAGTGTACTCCTAGCTGTCTACATAGGTGCCACCTTCCCCTATCTCCACTAGGTGTACCCACTACCCCTATATCGATCGGCTCCCTAACACGTAGATACCCGTGTTATTCCCACAGTAGGGTGTATCATTCCCCAAAATGGCAACCCGATAAAGCCAAGGATGCACGGCTTATACCTACACGATGCAACAACGACTTACCTACCAGCCCGGGCCCACACACGCACATGACCCTGTTGGACTTGCGTTATCACCGCTAACCCATTTTGACCTCTTACAATCATACCCAGTATGCGTGTCGCGTCCTCGACTTAGGTCGAGCTCACAAAGATACTTAATGGGCTACTGGTCTAAAAAGGGCCCCCATTCTTGACACAAGCTTTCTACCTATGCTTGATCCCCTCTAGTACATCCCACTTAACCCCTTCTTATTCATGTCCACTTACATGTTCAATTTGGTTAAGTGTTTCTATTCATATTTTCTACATGTCACCCACATGTCACCTACTTAACCCCCATGCCCCACCACATGTTTAACTTTGGTTAAGTGTTACTTAGTTTATTACTAACGTAACCCTATAGGACCTCTCACATTAGGCCATCCTTTATGGTTGCTGGATTTGCCGGGCGGGTCCGGGCAGTCTTACACCACAAACGGGCCTAACCTCGTGTCCATACAATTGTCACGCATTTAATTTGGGCCTATGACATCTCACATTGGACTACCATTTTTGGTTGCTGGATTTGCCGGGCGGGTCCGGGCAGTCTTACACCATAAATGAGCCCAACGTCATGTTTTAGGCATTGATTATTATGCATGATCTTTTCACCCCAAATTTTGATTAACTATCCCTATTCAAATTTGTCAATAAATTCCAATTATACTTATGTCCATAATTGTCACCTAAATTATGTCCATATATTGCAGGTGTACAAATTATACCAATTATTGCTACAAATTAATTGTATGCTGTTAATCCCTAAAAATCCACACGCGCATTGATTAAAGGATACAAGAATGATATCTCTACGGTCGCTTAGACACGATGCAACAGCACAAAACAAGACTCGAATATCATACCCAAAGACAAGCTAGGCCCACCGTCACGACCGAAGATAGCGGCACGGAGCAATCATAAAGAGCGCCCGACCTAACATCAAAGTTCGGCCGCGCATGTCGTGGCGGAAATCTAGGTCGCATATATATATATATATATATATATATCCAAATGACCGCTCATAGGCAACGACATCTATCGCTCATTATTCAGACCCGAAGCCTGCTGATTAATCATGCACCAGCCTACGGAAAAAGCGCGTACACGTCTTAGAACACGCCCCTGAACGATTGTAGCACTGTCGCTCGTCCACCAAATCACTCACAACCACGTTAAAGTGTAATGGACAACTCATTCCTTCATCTCACCATCAAACGACGAAATAAGAACAGGTCATCCGTTCTACACGGGCGAAAACAACCTCTTAGCATAACCACAAAGCCAAGCGGCACCATGCAAAGATGGCAAGAAGACGAGCACCCTCAGTTCGAGAAGAGCGGTCACACTAGGAACAAAAGAGGACCGATCTCGGCTCCACACTTAGCCCTTATGAAATCTCCCGAAGCGCCCGCAATTAAGGACTCGCTCAGCTATTCAAGACACTCAACAAGTCACCTGCACACAGCTCTGAATGCAACCACGGACAACTGGCTACAGCTGTCCAGTGGCATGATCGTAATTAGCAGAATGAATGACTCACAGCCTGGATAAACGAATTCCGGGTCATTTACAAGGAGGGATTCACCTATAAATACACCATAGCTACCAACATTCAAAGGGGGCTTTTCGAAAAAACCACGAAGTGCTGCTAAACTTCATACTCAACCACAGATCCGGCCATGGCGTCAAGCACCCTCTTCCAATGAAGGCATCTTCTATTTAAAATCATTCATCCGTCCTCTTCGTCAAACTCCATTATTCTCTTGTATAGTTCTCTTGATCGAAATATATAAACGAGGGTATATTGAGTGAGTATAGAGAGGTATGAAGTTAAAAGGTTGATGTACTTTGTAATTCTCATTGAAAGGCAGGAAATCATCTTCATAGTGGACGTAGGCCTCGTTAACGGCTGAACCACTCTAAATCTCGTCTCTACTTTAAGTTTTCTCGCATTTTTTACTTTTTATTGTCATTTAAACACGGTTTCACTTATTTCTTACCGAATTGGTGAAGTACAGTTTAGCACCTTGGGTGTTTAGACCATTTTAGGTGTAAACATTTTGGCGCCCATCGTAGGGCCGTGTTTTGCTTTTTTCCATTTCAGATCTGACAAGATTTTCTGAGAATCACCATGCTTACAATCATGAGCATGCTAAAGAGAACCGCTAATGAAGTCAACAACCCCAGCAATAGCATCTGCACCATCATGCCACTAGATGGCGACTCCAATGAAGAGGGGCCACCGGAAACCAAAGAGATTGTAACCAGGGAAAAGTTGGAAGAAGCGGTGACTGGATTAACGAGTCAGATAACCATCGCGAGCAACGCGATGATGAAGAAGCTCGTATCGATACTCGCTATCCAAGCCGCTACCGCAAAGGCCGCTCTAAGCACCACTTGTTCCTCGCTGACCCGGACAAATCGCAAGCCAGAATTCCCTGCTTCACACTTAAGGCAGCGGGATTCCCTTCCAAGAATTGCATGTCGCCCCAATCCAAATTATGAAGGGGGCAAAGCACCTGCGAACGAGTGCTTTGATGATGCGATCACGGAGCAGGAAGACAACCCTACTACCATCAAGACATCCCTACCAGAAGGATGTCAATATTCCCTATCCCCAGTCCATGAAGGCGCATCTAGATCGAAGGCTGATAGTGAGAAAAGCGGTCAACTCATGGATCCAACCAACAAACGAAAGTATATCTCGGGAATAGTGCAAGAGATTGTGGAGGAAAGCCTAAAGAGAAGAGCTGACTAGAAAGAATGGGAATCTTTCCCAGTTAAAACTCCACTCACCGAGAGGAATAAGAAAATTGTATACCTACGAAGATTTGAACCTCCATCGTTGCGGCCTTATGATGGGACAACCGACCCCAATCTATTTCTGTTTAAATACGACCTGTACATGAATGGAGCATGCGCCACCGACGAAATCAAATTCTTATATTTTCCAACTTATCTAGAAGGAGTGGCTTACCTCTGGTTCACAAAGCTGCCATCGCGGTCTGTGGACATTTTCGTGACATTGGCCCGGCTATTCAGTGAGCAGTTCAGATCCCGAGCGTTTGAAGCTCAGGATACCACGGAGCTAAACGGACTACAGCAAAAACCAGGAGAGCTTATTAGAGCTTTTCTCGCTCGCTTTGACATTGCGTTGGCTAAAGTCAAGTATCCCGAACCCAGCCTGATCTTAATGGCTCTCAAAAAGGGCATATGCAGGAAAACCAAGTTAGGGCGATGGATCAAGAAAAAGAAACCAAGTACACTCAAATGGCTACTTAGAAAAGCCGAAAAATATGCTAGTGCTGAAGAGAGAGACGCACATGCAAAGAAGAATGGAAAGGCGCAAGGCAACTCGGATAATCAAAAAGGGGGCAGCGAAGAAGAAGATGGTTGAGCAAGAAAGAAGCTACGCTTTTTTAAGAACTCTGAGTTCAGCCCCCTCAACGATTCTGTGGGAAATATATTCATGGCAACCATAAGCACCAAAATATATCCAATCCCAAAACAGAGACACGTCAAAAACGCCGCCATGAAATCAGGGAAATTTTGTTCTTTCCACAAACAGCTGGGGCACGATACCGATGAATGGCACTTAAAATCAGTAATCGAGGAATTGATCAGGAAGGGCTGGTTGCAACAATATGTGCGAGATCATAAGAGCTATCCCGAATCTTCTCAAACAAGGGGCAGCACGCCTTAAAAAGAAAAAGGCTCGGACTAATTCAAAGAGGATGTTCATCAGGAGGACCAACTGCTAACATCTCAACAGTGGAGCATTAAACTAAGCCTCTCATTATCTTACTTCATTTTCCTAATTTTATCTTGTTATTGAAACTTTTCTAACTTGCTTTATTGATCACCATGTCCATGTTAAATAATGGTTTACCTACTAAATTGTGTGCATCGGAAATTAATTGTGTGCCTACTTGAATGACATACTTATTGATTTAGGCTAAAGGAAGAGCGATTCCTTGAAATATAGGGGAGGTAAGAGCAATCCGCCCCATGCAGCGGGGCTGTAACAGAAAGTCCCAGGCCACGCACTAAACAAAATAGGGTGAGAATCGCAGATATCAAGCAAGGTCAAACAAGAGGAGTATATTCATCGCCTCAAATGGAGCCATCTTTCCTGAAACAAACAGCCAAACGGAGGAATGCACCGCTCATTATGGAATATGCTAAATGCCTGGCAGACACTCATTCAAAGAACTGCCATAGACCCCCTTTGAAGATACAGACAAATCACCAAATCTGTCCCTTGGATGAAGGTACTAATCCCAAAGAAGTGTTCTCCTTGGAGCAGGACATGAATTCCTTAAAACCGGAGTCAAACCTAGTAGAAAGGATTGATGCCCATCTCCTAAGAATCAACACTGAAGAGGTAGCAACTCAAAAAGTCCCACGGTAAAAGTCCCGCGGTTAAAATTGCCAAGCCCACCGAAGAAGCACCTTCTTAGGTAATCTTCCTAGGTGTTGGACACTAGTTTTCCAACCTGAGAAAAAAACTCAATGAGTTAAACCAATGTCTGTGTCCTAAGGTATGGTTAAAAAAGTCGAAAAAACCGACGTGTCCCGAAACGGAAAAATTGCCAATTTCAAAGGACGCCTACCTTGGTAGGTAAAAACACGAATTCTTCCTTCTGAGCCGAAAGCTCGATGAAATGAATAAGTGTTTGTTCCTCGAATGAAGCATAAAATGGGGAAGGATTAAACATGCTGGAAGGACCAGCGCAAAACAGAAACTCGACCGAAAGGAGGTGGCCATCCTTGTTCTTTGTTATTAACCAAGTTAAGCAAAGCCAAGGATGGATTACAATAGCAGAAATCCTAGCCGAAAGGGAGTATCAAAAATTCTAGCCATGCGGGGGTATCCATTCTAGAAGTCATTTGAATAACTAAAACAATCAAATAGGGCCTAAAATAGGTCGAAAATTTTTAACCCAAGCCCTCTCCGGGGGCGTGTATTCAAAACCAATCTTGGGATTGAATACTAATAAATAAAAGACACCAAACGTGCTTATAATTACACAAATGTGTAATAGCCTTCGATAAGCAAGAAACCTAAAAAGATAACTAAACCCTAACCATAATAATAACAATAGAAAATCGGGTGCAACCGAATGATTAACAAAGCGCCCGGACGAATGTGTAAGTCGAAAAACAAAGGTGCAACGTACGATGCACCCGCGCAAAAATAAACTAATTCCGTAGCAGAAAGCATACGATAAAGTCCGAAAACAAGCCTAAAAAACTCACAAAATAAAACATACGAGAACGTGCGAGGCTGGCTCCCGCATATACAAGCCAGACCAAAAAGTATCATCTGAAAATTAAAATTAAAATAACCACACAGGTGAAGCACTGGCGGGCCGCAATACTCAAATGAGGTGGGAAATGATCCTCTCCCTGGACTCCAGGGCCTCGACAAGCTTGCGCCTATCCTCTTCCAATGCATGAAGCCGCTCAAGATTTTCTCTGTTTGACTATTGAAGATCTTCGACCAAGGAATGCCAGCCGCCCATCTATTCCACTATATAGTCCCTCACTGTTACAATAAGGCCCTCAACCAGATGCGGACGTGGTTCCAACTGATTGAACTCGGCCAATATGTTGTCCTTCATGACATCCATCTTTCCCACAGTAATCCATCTGTCAAATGGGTCAACATACACACCAGAACGCAAGCCAACTGGACACTGAGCCACGAGGTCCTGAACAAGGTCAGGATGGCAAGGGTTGGGAACAGGAAGTGGCTCCGGCACATCTGCAGGGTCTAACGTAATGGACGAAGAGACCAAGCGGCTAACATCAATCTGAATGTCTGAGTTAGAGAGTCCATTCAGCAAACAGCAACTGTGGGCATCACTCATGGTTGAAATCTCCTTACCTCGTGGCGCCTGTTTGCCATCAACTTTCCTCACCAATTTCTTCTTAAGCTTCTTAGACATGAGAAATTCCATCCTCGGGCAACCTACTTCAGAAAAGATCAGTATGGACACATGTAACAACTATGGAAAGAAAAACGACCTAATCAAGTCTGAGCATAGAAGAGACTGTTTCAACTAGAGATACCTGGGGAATTCCACCAAACAATTTATGAACAAACACCAAGCAACAATATTCCAAAGAAAAGCACCAAGGGTTCATGTCATTCAAAATAAGTACAGAAAAGGATACTCGCGCTTTATGTAAATTTTTACCCAGAAATATTATGGCTTCTTGGAGAAGATCACTCAAGTGAAACAGATGCTACTACAATCAAAGAGCAAAATGATGAGATAAGAAAGCCAAAACCTCTTGAAGAAAAATGAAGGCGGAAATCTCAGACATAGATTACCTGATTGAAAACCCTCAAGGAAGCGCAGCCGTGACCAAAGATTTTTTTTCCGGAGTGTAAGAATAAAATGAAACAGGTTAAAGGTAAATAAGGGAAACCTAAGGGAATTCACCCAAAGGATTTATGCCATGTCAGCCTAATATCTGACTACACAAAAGCTCTCATCAAGTCCCAGTTGGCATCCCAAGATTCATCCATTCGCACAGTAATCAAGAAAATGCAACAAGCCTCTCGTTCATAGGAAAAGGCAACACCAGTCAGCTACAACAAAGCGGCCTCGGCCCTTGCACGGACGACTTCTCACCAAATCAGGATACACCTACCAAACAATGCGCGATTAAGCATATCGAAGCTCGTAATTCCTTACTAAAGGGAAATCACGAACTTCAAGGGGCAAGTGTTAATCCCTAAAAATCCACACGCGCATTGAGTAAAGGATACAAGAAGGATATCTCTACGGTCGCCTACACACGATGCAACCGCACAAAACAAGACCTGAATATCATACCCAAAGACAAGCTAGGCCCACCGTCACGACCGAAGATAGCAGCACGGAGAAATCATAAAGAGCGCTCGACCTAACATCAAAGTTCGATCGTGCATATCGGGGCGGAAATCCAGGTCGCATATATATATATATATATATATATATATACATATATATATATATATATATATCCAAACGACTGCTCATAGACAACGACATCTATCGCTCATTGTTCAAACCCGAAGCCTACTGATTAATCATGCACCAGCCTACGGAAAAAGCGCGTACATGTCTTAGAACCACGCCACCGACCGATTGTAGCACTGTCGCTCATCCACCAAATCGGTCATAACCACGTTGAAGTGTAATGGCCAACTAATTCCTTCAACTCACCATCAAACAAAGAAATAAGAACAGGTCGTCCGTTCTGCATGGGCGAAAGCAACCTCATAGCATAACCACGAAGCCAAGCGGCACCATGCAAAGATGGCAAGAAGACGAGCGCCCTCGGTTCGAGAAGAGCGGTCGCACAAGGAAAAAAAGAGGACTGATCTCGGCTCCACACTCAGCCCTTACGAAATCTCTCGGAGCGCTCGCAATTAAGGACCCGCTCAGCTATTCAAGACACTCAACAAGTCACCTGCACATAGCTCTGAATACAACCACTGGCAGCTGGCTACAGCTGTCCAGTGGGATGATCGTAATTAGCAGAATGAACGACTCACAGCCTGGATAAACGAATTCCGGATCATTTACTAGGAAGGATTCACCTATAAATACACCATGGCTACCAACATTCATAGGGGGCTTTTCGGAAAAACCACAAAGTGCTGCTAAACTTCATACTCAACCACAGATCCGGCCATGGCCTCGAGCACCCTCTTCGAATGAAAGCATCTTCTCTTTCAAATCATTCATCCATCCTCTTCCTCAAACTCCATTATTCTCTTGTATAATTCTCTAGACCAAAATATATAAACGAGGGTATATTGAGTGAGTATAGAGAGGTATGAAGTTAAAAGGTTGATGTACTTTGTAATTCTCATTAAAAGGCAGGAAATCATCTTCATAGTGGACGTAGGCCTCGTTAACGGCTGAACCACTCAAAATCTCGTCTCTACTTTACATTTTCTCGCATTTTTTACTTTTTATTTTTATTTAAACACGGTCCCACTTATTTCTTACCGAATTGGTGAAGTACAGTTTAGTACCTTGGATGTTTAGACCATTTTTGGTGTAAACATATGCCTTTTAAGGCCATTACATGCCAATTCACAATTATGTGTTTATTCAATATTTCCCCATAATCCCCGCGTCGTTTGTTCACTTAATATATATATGATAGACTAGAAAATAGTCTAACACATGAAAAGGGAAGAAACATCACAAATTTTCATAACACACAAAATAGGCCTAACTTGCAAATAAGAATTTACAACTTAACTTGCATAAACTTTGTAATGTCATGGATCCAAACATAGACCTAAAAGGTGTGAACTTGCATGTATGAATAAGGTTTTTATCCCAAAACTTGCATAGGCAATAGTCACAAACCTGCATAAACCCAAAGGTGTGTACTTGCATATATGAATTACTACCTAAACTTGCATATAGTCATTTTACTTGATTCACATGTAAACAATCCACATAAAAATTAGCATATAACTTTACACCCATATTCGCATATAAAATAATGTCATAGAATGAATCATGTTGAACATAAGTGATTTGGGCATATAAAAGGGATTCACTAGCATAAATTAACAAAGAATATCATCATGAACAACTAGCATATATTCACAAAATATCACATTTTCCAATTATTCACAAACATAGCCATATAACCCAAATTACATCTCAACCTAATTAACTTTTTTAATTATCTTATTAAAGAAATCGAACTCACAACTTAGAGAAGGTCTTGAGTTCTGGGATCTGTATTCTGTAGTTGAATTAACTCGCCTTTGATGAAGACAAATTCGTTGTTGTTGAATTGAATTGAATTGAGTTGAGTTGAGTTGAGTTGATTAGCTTTACTTCTCTTCTAGTTGGCGGCGGCTACTCTAGGTTGCGGAGTGACAGCATGACGACCATGGTTCTAATTTTGATTAGGTTTAGGGTTTGAGGCTACATGTGTTTATATAGAGTTTAGGATTAATTTCGGCCATCCGATCAACCTAGAAGCAACCTGAACCATTGAACCAGCCAACTCAGCCCTAATGACTCAGCAGCAGTTCAGAATTGGGCTTAAACCAATTCTGCCCTAGGGGGTAGGTCGACCCCCAGGTCGACCCCAAAGGTCGACCTGTAGGGGAGGTCGACACTACGGTCGACCCCCTGGTAGACCTGGCCTGGGCAGGAAATTTTCCTGCCCTGCCCGGTTCTGAGTCTGAATTCGATTTTGAGCTGTTTTTAAATTTAAATCTTCTGGAAACTTCTGACAGCCATAACTTCTTCATATAAAGCCCAATTCACGCAAACTCAGACTCTATATCAATCAGAATTCCGAGACGAACACAATGGCATAACCCGTTTCCCTTAATTCTCAAATTTAAAATCAATTATTCTTTAATTCGTTACTTAGTGTTAACAGAAAACACCGGGTGTTTCACAGCAGTGAGTTCAAGTCTGCATGGACATTAGAAAAACACTCAAAGAATGGGTTCAACATGTACATTAATGCAAATAAAAGGTGTGTGTATACAATATGATGGTTCAGTTCAATTTCAAATATGGCAAGCAGTTCAGATATGCACAATACAATAATCAACATAGTGGCAGTCCAAATACAAAACGTTTTCAAGCATGCACAAGATAGTGAGCACAAGTGGTCAAGACAGTGGCAAGCAAATGAGCTTCAGCATGTTCAGTCAAACAGATTACAAAAAGAGAGTTCAGCAATGTCAACATGTCAACGTGAATATACATTAGCAGATTATACATGTATGGTGAAAACAGTTTACAAGTGAACCCAGACTCATGTCAAACAGCAGCAATTGATCAAGTCCAAGAACAAGTTAGTATACATGTGCAAATACTAGGAAACATCAAGTTCATGTGCAATGGAAAAATGGTTCAACATGATGAATGATATAAACAACACAAGCAAATACAAGTGTCATGGTGTATACAGCAGTATAGCCAATATGAAACAAGCTCAAGACAACACAGTGGTGAATGAACTAGTGCAGCTGTAACCAAGTATGGGGCAAAGCAAATGAATGAAGGTAGCTGTTTTTTTCAATGGCCCGAAAACAGGGATGTGATATATGCAAGTCAAAGTTGCAAGAGCAACTATACATAAGTCAATGCCAAGTTTCAGGAATGGAGAAATCAGAGCATAATTATGAGATAAATCAGTGGACATTGGATCAGAATGTTCAAGTAACAAAGGGAAGGCAGCATCAAGTATGTGTGCAACTCAAATCACCAAAACAATATTTGGCAAGTTTACTGAATCAATTAGCAAATCATGCAAGTAACATAGGAAATCATTTTGATTTCTAAACATCTTCAGCAAATAAATTACAATCGGATTTCTAGAACAATGCAGTATTTCTGGGAAAAGTCTAATTTTAAAATCTGTTTTTAAATGAGCAATCAAGTTTTTTTAAACAGCAAAAAGGTTTGGAAAAATACTCGTTTCTGGTTTCCATATATATAATGTTTTCAAGGCAATATAATTCGAGCAAGGTAACATGGTATAATGAAATATAGTTTCCAGATTTGAAGAAATCAGAGAAATATTTTAGGTAAGAGGTTTCAATGCATATGTTTCATAGCAGAGCAGTCAATCAAAGTTTTTAAATCACTCAAATTCAAGCAAGGCAAGAATCGAATTCAATTCCAGCAATATTTCCTGTTTTTGTTTCAATCAGGAAATTCAAACAAGGTAGGAGGAATCTGTCTCAAGGCCACACATATTTCAAAGATTCAAAGCAGGAAATCACACAACATTTTCGCATATCAAAAAGGGAAACAGGGAACAAATCAAATCGAGTCATTTATGAAATCAGAGTTTTCTAGGGTTAATTCTACCTTATAAATACACGCATATCATCACAGACAAGAATGATTGGAAAAAAACCACAAATCAATTCAAAGCAATATTTTCCAGAAAAACTCACTTTGTTTCTGGTCAAGAGCGAGAGAGAAAGATCACCTAAAAATTAGAGAGCATCCAATTGACAAATTAGAAAGCTTCAAGCTTTGAAGAATCAAAGATTGATTTTTTTAAGCATCGATTGCAATTTTAGGGATTTTCAGCAAACCCTAGAGGAGCCTCCATTCTTTCACAAAGCAAAGAGAACGGATAAAAATAAAGAGGGTTGCAACCGAGTTACAAAATTGCCGGCCATAATTTTCTAAAGGGATGACCCCTTGTTTCAACTCCTAAGAGTTTTTAATTTGATTTTAATTTTGTATTGTATTTTCTTTCTGTTTTTGTGAACCGTCAACAGTTTCTAGTGTCTGTAAAATACTAGGGGTTTCAGTCAGGATGTTGACTGACAGTTGATAGAGTCTGTAAAATCTGGGTTACTGGTTACGGGGCCGTAATCAGGGGAAATCTGATCGAGGGGATATCGGTCATTCGAGGATTTTGAGCGTAGGGTTAGAATAGGAGCAGGGATTGCGAGTGTACTTGGTCTTGTATGCGGGATTTGTTCTATCACCTAGTAGAAACCTTAGGAATGCAGCAGTAGGCAGGATTTTACCGAAGCTGGGTATATCTTGTGTCATTTACTTTCTGCATTTCTGTTTCTGTTATATTCTGTGATCTGTTTATTATTATATATCCCGTTAGATTTTTAATTCAGCTAAAAACTATGATAAACCTTATTCACCCCCCTCTAGGGTTAATCTAGATCCAACAAGTGGTATCAGAGCAGGTATTCTGTTAACTCTAAAATCATGGGTCATCCTAGTTTTCAATCTTCTGAGAGTCAGTACAGTGATATTCCAATTACTTTCAATGGGACAGATTTTTTAATCTTGAGATCAAATTTTGAATTATATGTAAAATCTGTTAATTTTGAATATTGGAATATTATTGAAAATTTGGGAGATATATTAGATAAGAAGAATAAAGTTTTAAATGCTCGTGTTATGTATATTATTTATTATTTTCTTGGTGATGATCAATTAAAATTTATCTCTCATTGTTTAACTGTGCAGGATATTTGGAAAACTCTCAGCACGCTGTATGGAAAGTTTGACGACTACTCAAAACCCCAGAATGACAACTCAACTTCAGATCTATGCTTGACAGGTTTTACAGAAGATAACTCAGATGGATCAGCTGATGGAGACTCAATAGACAATGAAATAGAAAATTTCTCTTATGAAGATCTGGTTTATTTTTGTGCTGATTTATCTAAATCTATTAATAAACCTCAGCTGAAAAATAAATCTTTGAAATCTAAGAATCTTGAGTTGACTACCAAAAATCAATGTTTGGAATCAAAATTTGAAAATGTCATGAATTTTGAAAATTCTGATTGTAAAAATTGTTTGACATTAAAAACAGATCTCACTCATCTCAATAATAACATTCAAAGGCTTAAGAAGAAATTCTAATTTTAAAAGATAACGAGATTGAGCTGAAAGATGCAAACAATTGTTTACAAAAGGAATTTATAAATTTTAAGGATACCAAAAATTCCAAACATGATATTGCTAAAAATAATAGTTTGCTGAAAACAGATCTGATTTTGAAAGAGCTTGAAGTTGAGATTAAAAAATTCAAAACCTTTGAAAAACTTGAATCTGAAAAACAAAATAATTTTGAACTTGAAATTTTCGAATCCCAAGCCAAAATTAAATTGCTTGAAAATGAGAATTTGGTTTTGAAACAGTCCAATGCTGAACAGAAGATCGCTATAAATAATTGCTCAAATTTATTAAAAGAAAATAGCGATCTAAAATCCAAAATTCAACTATTAGAATCAACTTTGATAAATTTTCTAATGGGGAAAAATCATTGAATATGCTGTTACAAAGGTAAATTCTGATGGATTGTTATATAAACAGGTTTGGGTACCAATAGTGGTAAACATATTTCAGAGTGGTTTTACAATTTTTTTTTAGACCACTTGATTCTATCAACTGCTTGGTACCCAAGAAGGCTGAGGAATTGCTGTGCAAAAAGAGATTTGAAATCAATCTGGACTATATTTCTGTATCATTTACGGTTCCTTAGCCAAGTATGTTGAGTTACAGATTCTGTTTTACATTGGATTCTGGTATGATCTCTAAACTCACCTTTGTATATTCTCTCTGTTTTTTTTCTTTGTTTATTCCTCCTTCTACACTTTCTGTTTATTTTCTTTATCTCTTCTTTTTTGTTTTTGTCACTATCATATATTTTTGTCTGTCTTTTGAACTTTCTTAAACTTCCAATTCTAGAATTCATATTTTCTGGAAATTCACTTTATTTAGATAGAACTCCGATGTTTTAATTATTTCCAGATCTTGAATTTAAACTTGTAAATATCTGCAATTGTTTTGAAGTTTATTTTCTAATTTCTGAATCCATAACAGTGTTGATGTATTCTTGTCATATCTTGAACACTGTTGATTTGAATTCTATATTTTTGAAGATCTGAAAGTTTAATGGAATTTTACACACCTCTGTTGTTTTGAGTATCTTCTAATTCATTTTGGAAAGACATGAAATTTACACTCATTACAGCACTATGTTATTTATCAGGTGTGATAGTTTCAGAAATTTTCAGATTGGCTTGAATATTTTAAATTGTGTTGAATCAGTGATACATCTTGAAATTCATCCTTATTCATGATTATTATTGTTGAAATTAGTCTGTTTGAAATCATCGGAAATCCTAGATATTTTGAATATGACACACCACTCAAATTTGAAATTATCAATCTTGTGTGAATAATTCATTATATCTCAAACTTGACATTATTTCAATTGATTTCAAATAAATTGTTTTTTAATTTCTTTTTGATCATGAATACCTCTTAAACTTGATGTAAATGATCTGATTTTTTCTTTGGGCTTGTCAGAAATTCTTGTGAAAAATTCTTTGAAAAATTGTCTTAATTCTCTTTATCTTTCATGATTATTTGATTTGAATATATGTTTGTTTAAAATCATTTGAAGTTACTGATTTATTGAATCACACACATATCTTGAATCTGAAATTTACATTCTGGTGTGATTGATTCATTGAATCTTGATATTTTCATACTTCATCAAATGATTTAAAATAAACTATATTTTTAATCTAGAATCATGAATCATCTTTTATGATCTTCTATAATAATCTGTGAAACATCATTCTCTTGTCAAGTCTGATTTGAAACTGTCTTTGTGATATCCTGATATTGATCTTGGAAAATTCCTTGTAACTGCATCTTTGATAAATGTTTGTCTGCTGCTCTGATAAACGAAATTTGTGTGCTAAATTTGTCTGATTGGGTTTTGTGTTTAAAATTCTTTACTCTTGGATATCCTTGATAGGCTACTGAGGTGTGATTTAAATTTGTTAATAAAGACACCAATTGGTATCAGATGTGCTGATTTTTTTATATGTTTTAATCACTCTTGTCCTATATAGCTCTTCATATTCCTCTTGTGAGTGATTCTCAATTTTAAAGTTAGTTATTGATTATTCATTCAGAAACTGAAATCTATATCCAAATTGAACTGTACTTATAATTCATCAAAATTATTAATAGATTTTGAAGTTGTGATGGATTGTGACTCCAATATATTTCACAACAAGAGAAGATTTTATTTAGACTCTCATGATGGTTGAACCGTTATTATAATATCTTTGAATTGGCGATTATTTCACGACCATCTTCTTTATCTTCCACTATTCTGCCATCCATTACGATTTTATATTAATGTGGAGAGTTAATGTTTTTAAATCATCCTGAATAAACAATGAAAAAATTTGTGATGGAGTTGTGGTTATATTATTATAATTCAGAATTAGTGATAATTGAAAATTTTCAATGATCTCGGTACAAGTGATCATATTTCATAATATAATTAATTTAGAAATTTATTTCACAGACCATTTCTGTACCTACCGCATTTCTATCATCCACTTTTGGTTTTATATACCGAGGATTTTTTTCCTTTTAAAGATAAAATAATAAAAATATAATACTCTTAAGTATCTCTCTAACCTCATTTAAAAATCCAAGCTCTGGTTATGCATGGTTATGAGATTACTTATATTTAAGCTGCGACTGACCTCATTTAAAAATCCAAGCTCTGGTTATGCGTGGTCAGTATGCTCTTAAATAAAATAAAAAGAAAAAGGAAATATTGTGCTATAAATTGAAATTAATCTAAAATGCTCCTTGGTGTTTAAAAACCAGCCTATCAATCCATTTTCTAATCTGTGAAATGTGTTAATATTTTATGACGTTTTACGATTTGTCGATTGATAGCTACTAGGATTTGAGACTATATGATTTTGTCACTTAAATTGAATTTATAATTATAGTCCAAATCCATCACTGTTTTTGAACCTCTTTTTTATAAAATTCTTTTGAAATAATTGGAAATCGATTTTTTGTAACTCTCTCCATTTTATATAAAATTCATCGTAAATTCTTCATTATCTACAATGTGAAATATGCCACTAGTTCTCAGTATATTATGATTTTTGTTTGACTGACTGATATCTATGATGACTGTTCTTCCTCTTAAGCTGAAATTATATTTTTAATCATTTTTCATTTATATTTTAATTTCTGTATCCTTTTGATGATAACAAAAGGTGGAGAATGGGTTGAGATTTTGATTTATGAGTGAATATTTTATAAATATTTTAATTTTGAAAATTCAATTCTTTCTATGTTCTTTTCGCTCATGCAAAGTTATAGGGGAAGTTTTGTTGTAGGGGGAGAGCATTCAAATAGGGGGAGTAATATATTTCATTTTTTTGTCAAACACATTTATGCTCAAAATCTTTTATTTGTTTGTTATCATCAAAAGGGGGAGATTGTTGTATATAACGGTGTTGTATACACATTTATGTGATTTTTATTTGATGATAACAACCAAATATATATTATTTTAAATATGTTTGTTGTTGTATTGTTTCATATATCATCACAGACAGGAATATAATATTTATATTCAAATAAAATTCAACTGTACAGACAATCCGATATTTACACAGTATTTTGTTTAAATATAATATTTTATTTCAATTTCCAGACAGTACAGTTTTACAACTCCACTATTTGTACACTTCACTAATATTTCACATTTCATATACATTCACAGAATATTGTACTTGTAAATAAACTGAATATAATAGACAAGTTTGTTTGAACACAACAAAATAATATTTTATTTCAAACAAAATTTGTCTATGAAAAATATAAGTACAATTCTCTCTACAACACTCATACAGTCACTCTGTCATATATACATACATTTTCACTTTCATATACAGACACATTTACTGACACTGTTTCATTCACTGTCTTCAGTCTTCTATCTTCACAGCTCTCTGTCAGTCTAGTCATCATCTTCTTACCTGTCACAATGAAACACACACACAGGACACTGCAATAGAATTTAAACTGAATACATGCGAATATAAATTTTATTTTTAAAATTTTATTTGCCTTGTATTTCTCATCATTTTTCATGACTTGATCTGAATCATCTGTGTCTAGGCAGACAGTTTGTATATGTACAAGGGCATGAAATTTTCTGATCGACTGCAAATACACACGTGTACAGATATACACGTGTGCATTGCCTCTCCAATCAGAATGTAGCAAGTGCAACTGAGGAATAGCCACGTGGACCATCTCGACTCAGTGCAACACTCAAGCAATAAAACAAATTTCAACACAACAACAAAGTCAACACAGCACAAAGGTTCTAAATCAAGTTGGCTGAGGCATCCAACAAATACATGGTGTAGCCAAAATGATAGTGCAAGTGTCAAAGTGGTCAAGCAGCATTAACATGGAGCATGCATTGGACAAATGTAGCAGCTCAAGTGTGTTGAAGCAAGTGACAGCAATGGTGAGACAAGGCTGTTCAACAAAAATGTCGAGCAATAAAGTCAAGACAAGTATATGCAGCAGTGAGTTCAAGTGTGCATGGACATTAGAGCAGCACTCAAAGAATGGGTTCAGCATATACATGTATGCAAATAAAAGGTGTGTGTACACAATATGATGATGCAGTTCAATTTCAAATACGGCAAGCAGTTCAGATATGCACAAGACAGTAATCAACACAGTGGCAGTCCAAATACAAAACATTTTCAAGCATGCCCAAGATAGTGAGCACAAGTGGTCGAGACAGTGGCAAGCAAATGAGCTTCAACATGTTCAATCAAACAGATTACAAAAAGAGAGTTCAGCAATGCCAACATGTCAATGTGAATATACATTTGCAGATTATACATGTATGTGAAAACAGTTTACAAGTGAACCCAGACTCATGTCAAACAGCAGCAAGTGATCAAGTCCAAGAACAAGTTAGTATACATGTGCAAATACTAGGAAACATCAAGTTCATGTGCAATGGCAAAATGGTTCAGCTTGATGAATGATAGAAATAACACAAGCAAATACATGTGTCATGGTGTATACAGTATAGCCAATATTAATCAAGCTCAAGACAAAACAGTGGTGAATGAACCAATGCAGCAGTAACCAAGTATGGGGCAAACCAAATGAATGAAGGCAGCTGTTTTTTTCAATGGCCAAAAAACAGGGATGTGATATGTGCAAAGCAAAGTTGCAAGAGCAACTATACATGAGTCAAGGCCAAGATTCAGGAATGGAGAAATCAGAGCATAATTATGAGATAAATCAGTGGACATTGGCTCAGCATGTTCAAGTAACAAAGGGAAGGCAACATCAAGTATATGTGCAACTCAAATCACCCAAACAATATTTGGCAAGTTTACTGAATCAATTAGCAAATCATGCAAGTAAAATAGGAAATCATTTTGATTTCTAAACATCTTTGGTAAATAAATTACAGTAGGATTTCTAGAACAATGCAGTATTTCTGGGAAAAGTCTCATTTTAAAATATGTTTTTAAATGAGCAATCTAGTTTTTTTAAACAGCAAAAAGGTTTGGAAAAATACTCGTTTCTGGTTTCCAAATATATAATGTTTTCAAGGCAATTAAATTCGAGCAAGGTAACATGGGATAGTGAAATATAATTTCCAGATTTGAAGAAATCAGAGAAATATTTTAGGCAAGAGGTTTCAATGCATATGTTTCATAGCAGAGCAGTCAATCAAAGTTTTTGAATCACTCAAATTCAAGCAAGGCAAGAATCGAATTCAATACCAGGAATGTTTCCAGTTTTTGTTTCAATTAGGAAATTCAAACAAGGTAAGAGGAATCTGTCTCAAGGCCACACATATTTCAAAGATTCAAAGCAGGAAATCACACAACATTTTCGCATATCAAAATGGGAAACAGGGAACAAATCAAATCGAGTCATTTATGAAATCAAATTTTTCTAGGGTTAATTCTACCCTATAAATACACGCATATCATCACAGGCAAGAATGATCGGAAAAAAACCCACAAATCAATTCAAATATTTCAAAGTAATATTCTTCAGAAAAACTCACTTTGTTTTCGGTCAAGAGCAAGAGAGAAAGATCCCTTAAAAACAAAGAGCATCCAATTGACAAAGCAGAAAGCTTCAAGCTTTGAAGAATCAAAGATCGATTTTTTTTAAGCATCGATTGCAATTTTGGGGATTTTCAGTAAACCGTAGAGGAGCCCCCTTTCTTTCACAAAGCAAAGAGAATAGATAAAAATAAAAAGGGGTGCAACCGAGTTACAAAATGGCCGGCCATAATTTTCTAAAGGGATGACCCCTTGTTTCAACTCCAAAGGGTTTTTAATTTGATTTTAATTTTGTATTGTATTTTCTTTCTGTTTTTTGTAAACCGTCAACAGTTTCTCATTTCTGTAAAATACTAGGGGTTTCAGTCAGGGTGTTGACTGACAGTTGACAGAGTCTGTAAAATCTGGGTTACTGGTTACAGGGTCGTAATCAGGGAAATCGGATCAAGGGGATATCGGTCAGTTTAGGGTTTTGAGCGTAGGGTTAGAATATGAGAAGGGATTGCGAGTGTACATGGTCATGTATGCGGGATTTGTTCTATCACCTAGTAGAAACCTTAGGAATGCAGCAGTAGGCAGGATTTTGCTGAAGCTGGGTATATCTTGTGTCATTTACTTTCTGCATTTCTTTTTCTGCTATATTCTGTGATCTGCTTATTATTATATATCCCGTAAGATTTTCAATTTAGCTAAAAACTGTGATAAACCCTATTCACCCCCTCTAGGGTTAATCTAGATCCAATAGTACCCACTACCCCGCCCCATTCGATCGGCACCCTAACTCATAGATACCTGTGCTAATCCCACAGTAGGGTGTATCACTCCCTAAAGTGGCTACTCGATATGACTAGAAGGCACGACTTATACGTACCCGATGCAACAGCGTCTTACCTACCAGCCCGGACCCATGCACGCACATGAACCCGTTGGACTTGCACTGCCACTGCTATCCTTTGTTGACCTCTTACAATCAACCCTAGTAAGCATGTCCCGTCCTCGACTTAGTTCGATCTCACAAAGATACTAAATGGGTTACTGGTTGAAAAGGGTCCCCATACTTGACACAAGCTTCCCTCCTAAGCTTGGTCCCCACTAGGAATTCCCACTTAACCCCTCAATATGTCAAACTACATGTCTTATCTAGGTTAAGCATTCTAATTATATTTTTCACATGTCCCCCATATTACCTACTTAACCCTTCATCATCCCCATGTCTTCTTACACGTTTCACCTTGGTCAAGTGTTTATTAATTATCCTCCCAGTTGATTTAACCCCATCCACTTATTAAATCAATCTGTACTATTGATTAAGCTTGCTTTAATCCTATATCCACTCTGTTCATGTAATATTGGTTAAGTTGTCATCTCACACAGGTTAACTTAACCCCACCCACCTAACATTTTACTTAATTTATAATTAAGTATATCATAATTCACATACACTAGTTAAGAGAGTATCTCCCTAAGTATCAACCCCGAAGACCGAAATCAACATCAGATTGACACTCAAAGAATTACTCAACTCAACCAATCTTATGTTATTTCATTCATATAATTGCTATCTTGCAAGACCTCCCACATTAGATTATTGTTTTGCGGTTGCTGGATGTGCCGGGTGGTTCCGGGCAGGCTTACACCGCAATCCAAATCTAACCTCGTGTCTTTGCATTATTATGCATCTAATTTTATGCCTTTGACCTCTCACATTAGGTAATGTTTGCGGCTGCTGGACATGCCGGGCGTTTCCAGGTAGGCTTACACCATAAACATACCTAACCTCAAGTCGTAGGCATTCATTAACCTAAATTCATACAAATTAGGTTTTCCCCGTTTACCCATAAATTCAACCCAAATTTAGGTGACAAGTTTCTAATTACTTTATGCCTATAATCACAAGTTTATAGGTTATGCCAATTTTGCACCCAAACCCAAATATGCCAAATTTCATGTTTTACATGTTGTACACAAATTTACCGAACTATGGCCAACATTAATTTTATGCCCAATTATCATAATTACCATCATTTTGGTTAAATCACATATTACAACAATTTCCCGAACTTTTCCCCATCGTTCCCATGTTATTCGCTCGCATAACTCGACGAAGAATGGTTAGGCTCGAAGTTAGCCTAACCTTATAAAAAAAAAAGGAAAAAGGGAGGGAAGAGAGTCAAAACGGCACAAAAAACATAAACAGGCATGTAACATATGAACATAACAGGCATATGAACATAAGTGACATATGAACATGAATAGGCAACATGTGAACATGAATAGTCATGTGATAGGTTCATGTAAAAGATGATAAACTAGCAAACTTGGCGAATTCTATTGCAGGCATAGCATATTTACATAGTTTACAACTTATCATGATTACTTTAGGTTAATTATCTTGTTAAAATCACACGAATTCACAGATCGAGGTTTAAGAAAAGAAGAGATCGATTTTGAGATATGATTTCTAAAGTTGATAAACTATCCGTTGATGTAGGCGTTGATAGTTGTCTTTAACTTTTACTTGAATTGATTGATTAATGGCGGAGGCTAGGTCTCTTTAGGTTTCAGCAGCATGGAGGCGCCATTACTTAGATTAATGAATTAGGGTTTAGGTCTAGGGGTGTTTATATAGGTCTAGTGAGTTAATTAGGGCCTTAGGATTAGGATAGGTTCCATCTAAACCCTCCAAATCCGAAATACACCTCACTCAACCAACCAGAAGTCGCCACGTAGCCCTAGAAGACCAGAAATCGTCACTGTCCACATCAGCTCAAAAGGGGTCGACCCCTACAGTGGGGTTGACACCTATGTCGATACCCCTATAGGGGGGTCGACACCAGTGTCGACCCCCCGGGGGGGCGACACCCTTTGGATGGAAATTTCTCTCCAGCCTCCTTTGCTATTTGAATTTTGAATTTAATTATTATTTTAATTCTGATTTAACTTAAATCTTCTAATCTCCATAACTTCTTCATACTGAATCCGTTTTACGCAAACTTGGACTCTATCTCAAGCAGAATTCCGAAACGAACGCAATGGCGCAACCCATTTTACTTAATTCTTCTTCTAAAAATTATGTGTTCTTTAATTAGTGAATTGTAATGTTATAAAATTATAGGATGTTACATAAACCAATTTTCTTTCTGCAGATTTAAAGGATTTTCGGTGTATTTTTGCTTGAACACATATTTCACATTTAGAGATAGAATCGAAATTACAATCAGATATTAATCCCAATTTATGCATAATTTTAAGAGATTTATAATTAACTTGTTCTCATCTACCATGCCATAAATTAACAAAATCAGCAATATACGCAGAAGATTTCTTTACTAGATTCAGCTTAGTCATGCTATTACAAGAATATCCTTGTCCAATAAATTTGTTGTTCTTGGACAACACTAACTTATCAAACTCATACACCATATTGAATCCTCCTTTTTTAAGAAGGTATCCTAAAACCAAATTCTTACATATATCAGATACATAAAATACATTGACTAATGTAAGAACTTCACTAGAGGTGAATGTAAGTCTTGAATTGTTTGCGCCAGTAACTTCGCTGGATTCTCGATTATTCTCTTCATAAGTCTTGAACAGATTACGGATTTTGCAAATATGAATGGTTTCTCCAATATGAAGCCACCAATCATTATCAATTCCACTAACGGAGTTCGCTTCTTGTACAATAGCCACAAACTTTTCGTCGACCACATTTGCTTTTGTTGTTTCTTCCATAGATGACAGTCTTGGGCATAATGGCCGGGTTTGTTACAATTGTAACAGGTGACCTTTTTTGTTGTTCTTGGAATTATTTTTCTTCTTAAACTATTTCTCATTCTTACGCTTCAACATTTCAGTAATTTCAACATTATTTGCCTTAGATTAAGACTCAGTTTGCAGATAATCATCTAGTTCGCGTTTACGAGAATCCTCTTCAATACGAAGATGACGCTGTAAACCATTTAAATCATAATCCATTTCCGCATGTTCCAATTTTTTCTTATTACCATTCCAAGAATTCGGGAGTCTCGAAATAATAACTCCAACAATAATAAATTCAGGAAGATCAATTCCGGCATCTTTAAGTTGATTCACTAACAGTAAGATTTCACTCACTTGTCCAACTATGGACTTGTTGGCGACCATTTTGAAATACATAAAATTACAAATAAGAAACTTTTTACTACTTGCCTCGGATATGCGATACTTGCTTTCTAATGCAGTCCAGACGTCCTTTGCGGTTTCCATGGTCCTATGAGCTTTGTAGACTGGAGTAGATAATGCATTCAGAATGTGCCCTATGCACGGAAAATCATCCTCTTTGCGCTTTGCACGTTTTTCCATCAGAGGACACCTTCCTTATCGGTTTCCCCCCATATAAATTCCCATCCGTCTTCCAAGATCTAGAACCATCTTACAGTGATCAGAAAGAACTTCATGTACTCTTGCCAACGAGTTAAATTTTCCCCATCAAATCGTTCCAATTTAGTCAAATGATGATTCTTCACTTGTAGTGCGCTCAAACCTTCCATGGTTGATGATATTTTCTGAAAATTTATCAAGGATTTTGTGGTTTGAGACTATTAGAGGAAGATAATTGCCATACTCCAGGATATAAGGATCTATATTATAGATTCTTTCAGGCAAAAGTTCAACCCACCAGGTACAAACGGGTTATCGAACTATCGACTTTCAGGATTCAATAAAGTCTTGAAACAACGAAATCAGATTCAAAGTTTGTACGACTTTGATCTGACTTGCTCTGATTTTAATTGTGATGATGCAAGAAAAGAATAAGAATGAAGAGAAGAAGAAGATCAACTTGCAACACTCATGAATTTGCAACACCATGGAGGCGTTACAAAAACTGTAGCGTTTGAAACAGCGTAGTGGTGTCGCAAATTGATAGAGCAAAATTAAGATAATTTCAAGATACTCTTGAAATGATTTCTATAACACTATTTATAGGCGCTGGGAGGAAACCTTTGTTGGCCAAGCGTCGCGATCGTTTGTAACAGTCGCATCTTTTCGTTTGCAACGTTCGGAAGCATTGTAAATTCAAACGATGCGTCTGTTCTTTTGCAACGGTTCAAAACGTCACAAAACTCCCCCTCCCCCGCTATTTAAAATACATTCGAGTCCTTAATGGGCTAAAAACCGGCCCACCACTATGTTGAAAATCCAATCCAAAAATATTGTCATTGGATCCGGACCCGAGGCCCGCACCGAGCCTGGTTTGGTCGGACGGACGGCGGCGGCGGCGGCGCGCGCGTGTGGTATAGTGATACATGACCTCCCTTTTCACAACAAAGTAAGCACTTGGGTGTCCTAAGGCCCCAACACCTTCATGAGAAGGCTACTTAATTACTTAGAATACTTATTTCATTTTCATGATGCGGGATAATTCCATTACCTCTTCCTTCTATCTTTCATCTCTTCAAAATAAACCCATAACCCAAAACAATATTAGAAAATTTACAATAGTCATTTTCAATTTATTTCATTTTATATAAGTCACTTATCTTTAGTTTTGTACAAGTCATTGTATCAAAAAAAAGTATGCAAAAATGGTTGCACTCATTTACAGTTCATTTGTATTGAAAATTATGTACTTGAATGCACTGAACTTTACTTAATATTTTTGCACTTTTATTCATTTGACAGGAAAAAGAAAGTTGGGGAGAAATAAGTACACATCCTATGGTAAAATTCAAGAATAGTACTATCATGATATCTTTTAAATTTCATAACCAATTCCATAAAAATATAATGTGTTTTATTAAATTGTTAGGCAAGCATGACAAGGAACATGACAAATGAGATTTATTGGATTGGTGTGCGATAGATGAAATTGTTGTAAAAGGAAGAGTTTTGTCGAGTAATCCAAAGGAGATTGTTCAACAAAATCCTTTGGAGTTGGATGCTTTGAAAATTATATGGACAATTGAAGGATATTGAATGCTTTTTTATGGAGGCTTGCACTTAATTTGACGTGTGTCGGAGAATCTGAAGGTGAGATAGTAACATGTTTCAACTAGTAGAGTTGTTTTGCGCAATACAAATCAAGTCGAGAAATGACATTTCTTACCAATTGTATCAACACACAATAAAAATATATCTTTTAATGGGTAGAGTGCAAATTTAATAGTAGATAACAAGTGTAAGCTGATCGATTTGGATCGAAATAGATAAACTGCATCCGAAGGAAGTGTGTCTTTAATTGATCCACTTGTATTGGTTCATTTTGTTCCTAAAGGAGCAAATGCAGTTAAAGTTTGGGCTGACGTTGCATATGCTTCACATGCACGTTTGTAAAGACCAACATCTGACTTACAAAACATTGAAGATGCTATTGCAATTGCTTGGCCTGCTGAAAACGTTATAGGAAATACAGTTTCCGGTTAGTGTAATTTAACTCAATATTACCATCTTTACAAGTTTAAATATCGTATGCTAATTAAAAAGGAAGAAATGACATGATTTATAGGCAAATTCATTCCATCGGGACCAGGTGTGATATTGGGATGAATAGGTTGGGATTGGGATAATAAAATGAGTGAATACTTTAGTAAGGCTCATTAATCCCGACTAGTTGATAAACCTTAATTTTGTTTAAGATTGTTAAAAGACAATACAAAATCTTTTGCAATGGGTTTCAAAGAAGGATTTCAACAAGAGGTTTAAATGAAATAAATCTTTGATAAGATTTGTGGGAATATTCTCAATGTAATGAATATTTGAATAAAAGAATATTCTGGATTGGAATGAGGCGTTTGATGTGTTTTTATAACATTTGATTATAAGATACGCGAGTTATTCAGAAGGACCGGGATTAGCCGATTCTGAATAACTGATACAACGAATAAAGTCGAAGATTTGAGGATGGTGGTTGAATATTGGAGATCTTCACATCGTTAGGATGATTACTGATGTCTTGATTGGGCCGTACACCTAAGATAAGGTAATAAGTGGTGATCATGCAGACGTACTTGGAGATCGACCGGATATGTGAGGGCATCTCTCCTGTATTGGACATATGGGACGAGGAATAAGGTGCCACCGGTTTCGTTCGACCTAGAACAGACTGGCAAATGGATTGTGTGTCTGACATTGTACTTTACGCTGTATTCATTTATCGCTGTTAAATATATATATATATATATATATATATATATGTTTGGTGGCGGAGAATTTATTCTCTTGCTTAACACCCTTCTCTGAGACGTACAAGCTCAGAGGTCATATATTGGTAGATGATCAATGATATGGTATGGATTGACAATGTGGCATGTTGAGTTGCATGGATCAAGGCTTTTGTTGAAAAGCAAGTCCTTGTGGTTAATGATCAAAGCATAGCTTTAATATAGCGCCGCTTTGTGTATAGCTTTAATTCGCGAGCTTCACACCTCGGTATGAACTAGAAATGGGATGAAAACCGCAGGGAAATGGACATACGTTGGTTTCTAGCTAGAAGTGATGTTATAGTATGGTGCTCAGACATTTTACTTATGTGGATGTTGGATTATGATGGATAACAAGGTACCTCAGATTTGATTTGGGTCTCTAATGGCCCTTGATTGATCGACATACTAACCTTGTGATAGGTTCGATAGAACCCGCTAACGTATTGTTTATGGAGTAATCCTAATCAGCTACGGCTGGCCGGCCCTGCCGCTAGCCTAGGGTTGCATGCGAGTGATCCTGAGGCATGTGCTAGAGTGTCTCGAATCGGAAAGTAGGATCACTTGCCTTGGTTCTTAGATGGAAACCCAATTTCCAATACATGACTTTCGGTTTCAGTTGTAAACCTATATGGAGACATAGTAGGATGGGCTACTGTGTCGTCTAGGATTGATACATTTATATTCAAAATTGTTTTCTACACTTATAATAATAATAAAACATGAAATTTCACGTATCAAGCATATATGGCCATTATAAGGAAAAACTCTATCCTCTGGTTTGTGTTTTCATTGTGTGATGGGACCTGAGTCTTATAATGGCTTCATTTTTCTCATTAGCATTGCGTTGTTTGTTTTATGGTTTTCTTAGGAGGAAACCCATTCCATGTCATATAGTGTAGTCCCTTGATTTACCTAACTTTAAAATAAAGTTAATGACTATTTTAGTTCTCACACTAGTTCCATGAGCGACTCGGAGTTTATTATTTTATCCAAAACTCTAAGTGCCTATATTTTCCAGACGGGTTGCTTGTAGTTTAGGTTTTCACATATATTTTGTTTCACACGATCCTGAATAACGGCTGGAGCTATGTTCGGAATGCGTTGTATCCTATATTTCTTTCAGTTGTTTCAGTTGCTGTTTTCCCCTGCACAATTTATTCATGTATTATATTTCCGTTGTTTTTAAATTTAAATCTCTGATAGTATTTTTCCGCTGTATATTATTTATTTGTACTCTGATGTAAATTGTTGTAATATCAATGAAATGCCCCAATGTTAGTGTTCTGATAAGTCGTGTTCTCAAACAATCCGTTATTTTCCATCTCTCCGGAGATAGATTTCGGTGCGTGACACACTTCCTACCTTTTTCTAACATAAGAAACCGAATTTGTAGATTTTTTTGAAATTCAAAAATTTAAAGTTGGTTGGTACGGTTTGGATGCAAAAATTGGTTGAACTACGCTCTTATTCTGTAAGAGTATAAAAAAAAATGGATGAAAGGAAATTTTCGATTTTAAAAACATTGTAGTCGTATAAAAATTGCAAGTACATTTAAGTTGTGTGCATCATATTTTCAAAACATTTTTGAAAAAGACAACATTCATATAGGAGGTACCTCTTAGAAATTCATTGCATACATGAACTTTTATAATGCATTGCACTTTGCACTAGAGCACCGATGGTTGCAAAACTAGAAGTACACATAATGGTTGTAAATTTTGTAAGAAATTACATGCTTACACTTTATTTAATTTTGGGGACGAATTTTCCTAAAGGGTGGAAGGATGCAACACCCCACATTTTTATAAAATTAACTCAATTAAATAATCACAGAAAAGGGTGAATGGAAAATAGAAATTTTTGAAATTATCAGAATTGTCCTTTGAAACATGCGACATTGCGTTCATTGCGCTTTTCTAATAAATTTGCATATATAATATGTTACGAATGGAGTTCGTACAGAAAATTTACGAACTTACGAAGTTTAGTGTCGGAAAATATTTGTATGTAAATGTGAGCAATTATAATTTATATTTTTTAAATTATGTATGTACATAAATTCCCAGGAATGCAGTCATCTGAAATTGAAATAAATGGACGGTCAAAAAAAGTAAAGTAATTAACATTAAAATTAAAACGTTCCTATTAATTGTCAACGCATGTCATAACTGACATTAACAAACAAAGAATATATTTAGATATATATTGCAGAAGAAACGCACAAAATAAACGCATGCCATAAATGGTACATATTTATGCAATAAAAGAAAATGTGAAATAACGTCAATTATGTAGCGTTTTAATTTAGAATAGATATGCGCATATTAATATATTAATGGTGCGAATTTGGAATGGAATCAATGCACATTAAAAATAACGTTCACTGATTTAAATAGGGATTAAACACGCAGAAAGTAAAAACAGAAGAAATTATATGTGCATATTACTTTCGCATTTGAAATTTGAAATAGATAAGGCTAAAGATTGGAAGAGAATTAAATCAGAATGTTAAGAATTGTAACGTAAAGGAAAAAAATAAAGTCAATA
The DNA here is from genome assembly GCA_030737875.1 of Allium sativum. Taxonomy (NCBI): domain Eukaryota; kingdom Viridiplantae; phylum Streptophyta; class Magnoliopsida; order Asparagales; family Amaryllidaceae; genus Allium; species Allium sativum. The sequence continues at coordinate 117,124,805 of CM060919.1, read as the reverse complement.
AATAATTATGCATTAAAAGGCATGTACACGTTTGTTCCAAACATGTATGGGTCGGCCCATACTAACGCTTGTTTGACCTAGTGTCGACTCAAGGGTGCGTGGGTCGACCCAGTGTCGACCAAGGAGGAGTTGGGTCAACTCAAATTATGCAGGCGGCGTGACCTATTTTAGGTCAAGTGACGTGTTTTATTTTCAGCGACAGTTCTTGATTTGCTTTCCACTAATCTAACGGACCAGGTTCTACTGAGCGGTTATAAATAAACGTCCAGGGTTAGCCGTCAATCTCATTATTTTATGAGTAGACGCGGAGGCCCTTCCATTTCATTTCTTCTCCAAACCTTTTCTTAATCGAATTAAATTAGTTTAGGCCTTCTGAAACAGGAATTAGAGAATGAAATACATAGCTTAGGATTGTAGGCGCTCAGAATTCCTTTCTGTATGAGGTAAGCTCCGTGGATCTGATTCCAATCC